>JAJTTP010000008.1:1200000-1924546 GCA_023313575.1 Eutypella sp. D-1 | reverse complement strand
ACCCTAACCCTAACCCTAACCCTAACCCTAACCCTAACCCTAACCCTAACCCTAACCCTAACCCTAACCTAACCCTAACCCTAACCCTAACCCTAACCCTAACCCTAACCCTAACCCTAACCCTAACCCTAACCCTAACCCTAACCCTAACCCTAACCCTAACCCTAACCCTAACCCTAACCCTAACCCTAACCCTAACCCTATAGCACTCTTATTAATATAAACCCCTTAACTGGACTAATAATGAGGAATAAACCAGCCGTCATAATAAACCGGCCGTTATAAATAATAACGATAATAATATTTATAATAATAATAAAAAAATAAAAAGGGTTTATTATACGGTATTATAAATTAAAAAAAAGGTTATTATCTGTTATGAAAACAAACAGTGGAAAATAATAATAAAAATTTATTAATGGTATTAATACGAAAAGATTTTTAAATTATTACGATAAAAACTTTTTTAACCTTATTAATTTATATTATTATATTTATTTAATAATATTAATTAATATTAATAAATATGTATGTAAAGGAAAAAGATAATAATATAAAAAATGGTAAAATTAGTGTTATATTTTGGTTTAAAGTTTATTTATTTATTTAAAAAGCCCGTATCCTTATATAAACGGGAGATAGGTACATAGGTACATCTTATTGGTATATGGGTCCATACCAGTGACCACTAACAACCAACATCGACGGCGTCCGGGGCTAGCTTCTAGAGAATGCGGTACGCAATCTTGAATATATTGGTCGAGCTCCCCCTCCTTCCAGCCCATCTTCGAGCACTCAACGGAGTAGATGAAACAGCACACGTTATTCTACCTGCCCTCGTACTAGGCCGAGTTTGTAATGCAGATACTGATCATCTTATCGTGCGGGAGTGGAACCTTGCCCTTTCATCTCCAGGCCCAGATTGCCACCACCTCATAAACCAGAGTTCGTTCTTGTAGTTGAGCACGAGCCTAACATAGATTCCGGCTCATCCGTGGTAGGATTAGGGCTGCGATATAGGCCGTTATAATCATCCTGCTGCATTCCTTGATTGAAGTTAATCTTCTTAATGCTAAGGAGCCGGTCTATGTATCACGACGAAGTCGAGATCCGAGTCCTCATCGAGTTCTTGACAATGTACTTCTTCAACTCGTCTATCATGGGCGCACCCAGTACTCGTAGCTATTTTTCTCGATCTTGTGCACCCTGGTCCTAATGATGTACTATCTCCGGTGGAGGCTAAGCGTGTCCCTCTTTGGGACCGACATTATGTCCAGCGACCCGGACTGGCAGCTGATCATCAGCCAGGGCTCGAAGAGCCTTATGGACTAATTTCCTATGGCCGGCGAGTGTTCGATCTCGTTGTCCCATGAGGAGAGGGCGCTCATTACTGGTATCGACACCTACTCCTTAAGCCCATCTCTGTCTCTCTGAATTAATCTATCTACCTAGGTATCTTTGTAAGTGGTGCGGCTGTTGCCTTTTTACGTCTCGTGTAGTCTTTACTTATATATAGAAAGATATGCATTATATGTATCAATTCTTAAAGGTACCAGGGTGTCACAGCTATACCTAGGGCATTAAACATTGCTCTTACCACCTTAG
Source organism: Eutypella sp. D-1 (assembly GCA_023313575.1). Classification (NCBI taxonomy): domain Eukaryota; kingdom Fungi; phylum Ascomycota; class Sordariomycetes; order Xylariales; family Diatrypaceae; genus Eutypella; species Eutypella sp. D-1. The sequence continues at coordinate 1,922,941 of JAJTTP010000008.1, read as the reverse complement.
CCTTCTAAAGTAGCTACATACATAGGCAGCTTCATGCCACTACGTAGCTACTTAGGTAGGTAGACACTTACCGATTATGGTTCGAATCCTGAATTATTAACGTTATATATCCATATCGCTCTCTTCTCTTCTTTTAACCATCATCATCATCATCATTATCAAGTCCCCAATCCACTGGGCTCACATCAATTCCATTCACCATAACTTGAACTGAAAAGGTATGGCTTCCTTCTACAACGTCGTATCTTGTCAATTGCCAAAGCTCGCTGCTTGTTCTCTTTCCCGTTCCCATCTTTCTGTGCATCAACATCTCGTTCCTCTCCCTTTGCTCCTATACCCTTCCGTTACATCTCTCCCGAGATTCACCACGTATGAGATGGACGATACAGGCACAAGACAAGCCATCCGTAAACAGCACAGACACCCAAAATTTGCACCAGATGCACACTATGTAAGCCATACACGCCTTCTTATCTCTCCATGTCTCATCTCTTCCATCATGTCTCCTGTCATCTTCCCATTCATGCTCTACCACGTACGTTTCACATGAGCGGTTATCAGGCATCCAAACAAGCCTGCCTCCTATAAAGGCACCTGATAGTCAGGTAACATATCAATTTATGACGCATGTTCTGCCATTTAATCTGGTCTTTATCCCGTCTCCCTCCGAAGTATGCAGGCTCTAACAACATCTGCGCAGGCCATCTAGGCCGAGCCAACCTACTTACCAACCAATCTGCCTACTAACGGACCTAAGTACCTACCCACCCACACTCGATCGGATACACACATACACATATACATATAGTGGGCTGGGAGGCTGGGCTGGAGGGTAGGGGTCGAGGACGGGCTGCCACTTCCGCACTGGTCGTGATCCCAGGCATTGTTATCTGTCGTGAGCTGCACGCGTAGCTGATTGAGACCAACAATATCCTGATTGCGCTCTTCCGCCGATTCCTGCCTAGCTTAAGTGCTCTACTTTAACGTTGCCTTGGGCCGCAGCCCCACCCTCTATAGACTCTCGTATTGCAATTGTGGATTCCTCTTACCGGGCGGCTCGACCAAGGAAAATTAAGTCGTGATCGTGCTTCTCGGCGTAATTGAGGAACATAGTGACAACCCAGACAGGATAGGAACAATAAGCATTATGCTATCGTGGCAAGTACAGCTATTCTTAAAGACTGCTTGAAGAGCGACAGCGAGGGCTACACTTTAGATAAAGCCTGTGCATAATGCCTAAAGAGAAAGGGGCAAAAGCTTGGTACCCCGCCCGTATTTATGGTAGACAGATATTTGCAAGTCATCGGTACAGGGAAATATACATACACCGTCCCTTAAGAACCACCTAAGTAGCTAAAATACGGCGCTTGTTAACAGCTAACCCCTATTTACGACCCACTTATCTAGCTGCTTAGAATATACATACACCATCCCTTAATAATCACCTAAGTAGCTGAAAGATAAGCCGGGACCTGGGGCTCGGGGGCGTTAGGCAGTCCCTTCAACACCTCCTCCTCCTCACCGCCAAGGTCTTCTCCGCCGCCGCCATTGTCATCACCTTCATTGATGTAGTCGGCCTCTAGGTAGTCGTCATTCTTATCCTCGCCAAACTCTGCGAGCGCCGCGGGCGCATTCTAAGGCATAAGGGAATTCTCTGTTGAAGCTCAAGACTAAGACATCGTCATGTACTTAAATGACGTTCTCCTCCCACCATCTAGATTAGCTGAATCTTTAAGACAATCAAGACATATCCTCCGTTTCAATATCGTCTTCGCTTTCTCCCTCACTCACGATCGCAGACACTTCGAAACAGGTGCCATTGAATCTTTCCATGATGGACGAAACACGTTTGCAGCTCGAGATGCGATGCGAGGCTACCTCGTAAAGCATACTGCCTACAAGACATAGAGTCAGTGCCAGAATAAAATTATAATGGAGGGAAACAAGGATGGTGCCATCGGATGGATAGGACTACCATATCTAGAAGACCGACAATCGACGAGCTGTACGGCTGATAGCGATTGACGCCAAGGTCGGAAATTGATGAAAATGGTATGGATCTACGCAGAAAGATATGGGAGCATCTCACAATGCTCGTCTACGAAGTAGGTGGTATCTAAGACAGAATCTAGGGTCTCAATTGATGAATATTTGGATCGACACCACCCAGGAATCCGCGCAAGAACACGACGGTTCCTGGGATGGATTTATTTCAATGATATGTGGTGGTGCAGAAGATGCTACGAGCATGTCCAGTATATGCACTGAGATATCGATTATATTTACTGGTCACTAATTAATGCCTATAACTTTTGCATTAAGAACCAGTTATGTAACTACGCCCGCTATTGCTGACCCCACTAAGACCCCTGTGAAGCCCCCTATCAACCCCACTAAACCTCTCTAGCCGGCCTAACTTGGGTAACCCGATGGCGACCGTGTGAAGTCGGTCTTTAACAAAGCGAGTAGGTTGCACTACTTCTGGGCTTACATACGCAGCTAAGTAGATTACGGGGATTCTTCGGGTTACCAGTTAACAGAGGAAGACAAGAGGGAATAAGGAGTACAGGTAATGGGGACACAATAAGATATTCAAGCGTCACCTGTCAACATCAAGTGTAAAAGCCAGTGTTATAAAATTAAGAGCTACTTCTAAGCTGCCAAATACCCCTAACCGATGTTATAAACCATTCATCTTATTGCTAAGTGCCTGTAAGCGTAACAATGACAGTTTAAAGCCTCATGCTGGCTAGAAGTATGGCAAATAGCGACATGGACAGTGAGATCGGCACGGCGGCGTTTTGAAGGTCGCCGTCGTGGCCCCAGGCAAAGAGCCATGAGAAGAAGAACCAGGATGCCACTATGTTAGGGCTCGCGCAGATCAGAACGTAGATCAGAACGCGAAAGGCTGCCCGCTCCTCCCGGGCCACTATCCCCCAGAACTCATACTGCGACCTCGGGAGCGATTTCTCCCCGCCGACGTTCTTAGGAATTCTGTCATCGGCGGTGCTCATCGCCTCCTCTACTCTATGATTACCCGAATTATCTGGACAGTGTTCACATTTCGTCCGACCCCAGAACCCGTCAGCGAATTCTTCTGGAGTCACCGGAGGTTTCTCGCACCGCCTAAAACAGTAACCGGAATTGTTCTCTGGGATGCCCTCGCCTATCTCTGCGAACCGGTCGGGTCTGAATGCAAAGAACTGTACAGTGAGGGTAAATCAATCATGTCAGCGAGTTCAAAAGTACTTTGGAGGATCGGCAGGGCGCTCGTCGAAAGAACCAGGGCAGGAGCATTCTCCTCAGGATGCTAACGACCTGTTAGGGAGCCCTCCACGTGGTCAAAGTCCGAGCTGATCAGCTTTCTGGCGCAGAAGAGGTCCCTGTTCTGCGACGAGTGCGAGATCAAGGACGGTTCTAACTGTAAGCTACAGTGGAATAAATATACATACACCATCCCCTAATTATTCCCTAAGTCGCTAGCAAAAGAGCCTATTAACAGCTAGCCCCTATTCATGCCCCACTTAGAGCTGCAAGCTACAGTAGAGTTAAATATACATACACCATCACCTATCCTAGCGCTACATCCCACCTTTCAGGGGGCACAGTGGGTATAGCTCTACTCAGGAGGAACCCAAAATCTCACCTGGAATGACAGTTCAAAGAGAAGATCGCCATCGCACTACAAGTACCATACAGACCAATTCAGCTGTGGTCTATACAGACCGATTGAGCCGTGGCCTAATAGCATTAGACACATTTTCGCGTGGGGGTTGGTATTAGTAACTAATGCTACAAAAGGAAGCCACGCCACACCAAACACACATACACACTAAGAAGCTTTAAATGGGACTCCATGTGAATATAGAAAATGGAGAAGTCGCCCGCTCATCCAGTAACTACTTGCAAAAGACTTCGTGAGTGATACTATAACGTGATAGCCTATTCACTAACAGGCCGAGTTGGTCTGCGTGAGTAGACCCAGCCTCCACGGAAGACTGTTGTAGTTGCCGCCAGCCTTCGGGTCCAGGCCCTGATAGAGGTAGCGCAGCTTGCAAGGGCTGATGTTCATAGTCTGGTCCACCTGGTCGCGAATCATCTCGCCGTGGCTTATGCTCTTGGTCCAGACGGACCCGGCGAAAGCGACGTTGTTGGAGCGGGCGAAGGGGTTCGCCTCAGTGTCGGCGAGCGGGGCCCACTCGCCGGCGATACTGTCCGCCGTCCAGGAACGAAAGTAGCGCTGGCCGTCGCCACCTATGGCTTCGACAATGAGAAGGTACTGGTCGTCGACCTTGTACACGTTACAAGCTTCGAAGAGCTTGTTTTTGTCGCGGTCGGACATGGCAATGACGGTATCACTCATTCCTGCTGGAAAGCTGTCCACAGACGTCTGCGAGCGGTACAAGTGGCCGTTATCGTCCGAGGAGAACAGGTAGCAGTCGGCCGCGTCACAGATAACCCACATATCAACCCAATAACCGGATCCGATGTTCTGGCGGATGATGTCCGGCATGGAGGAGTAGAATCTCTTCGGGGCGGTCCAGCCGGCTGGGTCGCTGATATCGCGATTGGTGGAGTATGCTGCGTTGCCGTCCTGGAAGACCAGGTACCAGAGCCCCTCTGGTTCGAAATAGAAGACTTGCGGCGCTGCGCGGTATCCTGGGCCGATCGGCGTCTGCTCGAGGTAATGGAACTCGGCATCGCCCGCTTTCTCCATGTCGGAGAAGCTGAAGTAGACCATGTTGTAACCCGAGGAGCGGGCGACACTTGCAAAGACGTGGTAGATGCCATCGACCTCGACGATGGATGGGTCCTTGATTCCGGCTACGTTGCGCCCGTCATCTTTAGGTCCGACGAGCGGTCCGCTCGACTCCCATTCGAAGTTCGTCGGAAGGCTGGTCTGCCTGGAGGTGACGAGAGAAGCCCCGGGTCGGATCGCATAAGAAGCAACAACGTTTGCGACGGTGCAGAGCACAGTCAATGATGCGGCGAAGTTCGTCATCTTGGCGCTGTTCGGTGGTTCCTACTTGTCATCTCAAGCAGCTCGAGGTCCATGGCCTTTTATCTTCAAATCCACAAAATGGTGCTTTAACACTATGTCGGCATGCTTGAAGTGAAAGTCTACCTTTAACCGGGATATATATTACGTGCCGTGGCCTTGGATAAATCTGGACCTCATGGCCGCCCGTTTTCAAACCTGGGTCTGGTGCGTGTATTCAATTGTACTATGCGCGCCAATCGGCTCATTTATTCCGTTGTCCCGGGGAGTTTCATAGGAGCGCATATCCAGACCCATTGAACACTTTCTACGGTTCTAGGTGGGCGATCCTTCTTACCTAATTAACACCGGAAGATAAACGACACCCGTGATGCTCATTCCATTTATCACAATTACGGTCACGGGAAGGATAGCGCCCACACCACTAAGCCACCGTGCCCCACAAAAGGGATACATAATACCAAGTCGAAGGCTTGGAATTCTTAGTGGGCACTATACGGGCAGCTATAGCTGCTGCCACTGCTACGGCGGTTCTGGTCCTGGTTCTGGTTCTGTACATACCGGTATGTGGGCCCACCACAGGGACCAGGCTCTGTACTATCTGTGCCGTAACAATTACTTCTTTCAACTTCCCAAATTGCTAACCTCCGGGCTTTACGTGTTCTTATTGATTGATCTAGCCTTTATGGATATCCAAGTCTCAACTTACCGTCGGCGCATTTCTCTAGGCCGAATTTAAGTCTTACTCGCTGAACCAGACAGACGGTATCTACAGCATAGCTCGCACTGCTAAAAGCTCACCCTCTTATAAATCCAAGGCAATCTGGACCAGTTACGCAGGCACACGACGGATCTAGTTTGGGCTCTGGCCCGCGTCGAGCGTAGCCCAGTGCAGGGAGCTCCAATGGCCTGCGTCAACACCCATCAGCGTCAAGGCGATGATAATACGGCTCTAAGATAAACTCCCACGACAGGATGCGGTATTCTAGAGGCGCCAAGACAGTTGCGCCGTACACGAACTCAAATGGAGGAGTCATAGGGGACGATTATAACATCATGTACGCCGATTGGTTTGGCTTGTGAGGTATGCCGCGAAATCTCATAGGTCTAGAGGGCGGCCCATACGGTGCCTGTCAAGGTTGCCGTAGGCTCCAAGCGGTCATTTCTGAAGGCCCTAGAGGTTGGCAAGGGTCTGGCTGGCGTGGCTGTAGATGCGCTCACTACGAAGGGGATGAGGCGTGGAAAGAGATCAAGGCACTGCCCCCCAGGAATGGGATCTCGAGGTCTAGGAAGCAACATTACCGTCACTGAGATGTCAACGTTTACCTCGTTATATAGGAACTCGATTTTATTAATATGATTGCAGCCCGGCCGCCACCGCAGCTATGGTTCGGTGAAAGCCTTATGTCGGCGGCACCGGCGATCGGCCGAGCCCGTATCACGGCTGGCGGTCTGCCGTTTCCGTATATAGTGTAGTGGTGCCTAGGGTATAGCCTATGGCCTATGGCCCGTGCATAGCCAGACACCTTGCAGATCACTTCCGAGTGCCTTTACTGACAGCAGATCTTGCGGCTTGGGTTATCATATCCGCCAACTCCGCCGTGTGACTTAACATAGGCGAGTGGCCAGAATTTATCTTCTCGATTTTCGAGCCTGCAGTCGTGCCAAACATTTCCTGATACTGCGGAGGAGGACCATGGTCATCTTCGCAGACCACGTACGTCGATGGAACAAAGCGGAATGCCTCATTAGTTACCTTGCTCTCCTGCACGGCGTAGGACTGATCAATGATTCTGGATGCTCAATACTGCGCTTCGGTGGCGGGAAGGTCGTGATAGAGTATATCCGCCGGGTTCTTCAGTGTAAAGCGGCCATTTGGCTTCACTTCATTGTTTGGGGATTCACCAAATACCCCCAGTACAGACTGGCCTTCGGTAAGGATGAATGCCGCGAAGTAGAAGAGGTGCACTGGAAAAACCAGAGTCAGCAAGTCGCCTTGTTGCTTACGAGAACTAGTTGTGTTTCCCCATCACGCGCAAATATCGTCCGCAAAGCTGTCGTTCGCATTTAACCTGCTAGACGGACGCACGAAAAGCTTAAAAAGAAGAAAATTCCAACAAGGCTTTGTGAATGCTTACCAACGCCTCCAGGAAGACCATGTGCTTGTCGTTGATCGAAAGAGAGATCTTTGGTCACAGCTTCATTGCCTACAAGACCTCCGTATGAGTGCATGACAGTTATTACCGTCTTGCCTTCATCCACAAGGCGTTTAATCTCGGTTCGAATGGCCAACGCATCGTCACTCAAGGTCTTCGAAGTAAAGTCGGGCTCGTCTGGATCGGTCAGACTTGGCAAGTGTTGGTAGGTACGTACGTAAAGGAAAGAGATAACAATAACAATAATGAAAGGTGGTGAGACTGGTGTGGTATTCTGGTCTAAGGTCTATCTATCTATCTGAGAGGGATACGGGCGAAGCCCGTATCCTTATATAAACGGGAGATAGGTACATAGGTACTTCCTACTGGTATGTGGGTCCATACCAGTAACCACTAACAACCAACAGCAAGGGCGGTTGAACAACGGGGTGTCCAGAGGACCTGAGGGTATCGGCCAGCTTGTAGTAGACATCTGGCAATTGGAAAGAGCCCTGAACCAAGACAATGGTCGATTCCTCAGGGTGCGAACTCATCTTGGGGGTTTCATTTGTTACTGAAAATGAAAACGATGCTGGATGGATCACAGGTGCTTGCCGTGAATGATAGCACTTCAATATTTAGTACTCCACCTAGGTAGTGGGGGCAGTGCAGGGCTGCAGTTGGGAATGTTGGTGTAGCAGTAACTTGCAGTTAATGACGAATGGCATTCGTCGGTCATTGGTGCTACCTTGGCGCATTAGGGTATGCTTTCCCTTTGGCTGCTTAGCCAAGTGTAACATAACACACCGTGGCCGCAGGCGATAGCATAGGCCCATTCCTGACGAGAAATCCCACGGTTGCGGCCCATTGGGACCAACTTTAGCTGGGCCCAAGGTGTAATTACTTCCCGTCGGGGCCCTTCGTAGTAAGGGCGGTGATGTTAGTCTCGAGCCCGGCACGTCATGTGAATCTGGCGATCATGCGATCTGTACGATAGTGGTCGAAACCAAAAGCCAGCAATAAGGACTTGCTACGAATAGATGTTTCTGCATTAGAGATATATCGTAGATTACATAAAGCTAATAGGAGTCAGCACTACCCCTATCCGATAGAAATCTAAGAGGCCTTAGTAAAAAGGTCTTGGTTGATTGGCGACATTTCCGTCTTAGCGTACCCGAGGCCTTCTAGATTTCCATCGGAGATAGAGGTCTTTAGGGCCGACGGTTCAGCGGTTTAATGGGGGCTGATGGGGTAAGTGGGTGATATATGTATACTAAATAATAGTAGCTCATAGTTAGAGTTATCGGAACTTCTCTTGTATATACACCGTAGCCTATTAATTCTTATCCACTATGCGAACCCGATCTTCGTTACTAATACTCTACGTCGGCAGCGTCGCGCTGGGGTCTCGGATCTTCCTGCCAGAGCTGACCGGACCCCACAAGATCGCGCTCACGCACCTAGAGCTCATTGACGAGTCCCGGGCGGATCCGTTCGCTCCTAAGCGCGAGTCCGCGTCGTCGCCGCCACGGGATCTTATGATAACGCTGTTCTACCCCGCCACCACGACCACCCCCAGCACTACCCCCACCAATTCCGCCGTCGCGGCCCCTAATGAAGAAAGCTCATCATCATTCGCACCGCAATTCCCCGGCCCGGCAACATCATCCTATATCGACTCGCTCCTAGGCCTCCCCAATGGAACAGCAGCGCGCCTCACGACACGCGCATATCTGGACGCGCCTATAAGCTACCCCGAGGACAAATCCATCATCCTCTTTAGCCCCGGCTTCGGCTTCACGCGTGGCCTCTACACGGCACTGCTGTCGGACCTCGCGTCGCACGGTTGGATCGTAGTTTCCGTCGACCATCCCCACGACGCCGGCATCGTCGAGTACCCCGACGGCCGCGCCGTGCGGGCCCGACCCGACTGGAGCTGGCCACTCCTAGAGCCGCCGGGTCTCCGAGAGAGGGTGCTTGATACGCGCGTCGCGGATCTACTGTTCGTGCTGGAGGCGCTTCAGGGGAATGCCTCATCCGTGGTCACCGCCGGGCTTCCTGGCATGAGGACAGCAGGAGACATGGAGCGCCGGAGGGGGCTTAACACAACTCACGTCGCGGCGCTAGGCCATTCCTTTGGCGGCGCAGCCGCTGTACAGAGTCTACTTAACTCGACGGCGGTTGCCGCCGCCGCGGACCTAGACGGGTTCCTGTACGGCCCCGTCGTGAAACATGGGACGCAGAAGCCGGCGCTCGTGCTTGGGTTCCCAGAGCACTTTGCGACGGATGATCCGGATGCGGCGCCGGGGTGGCCGAGTCTACAAGGGTGGAAGGCTGACTTCACCGTCGAGGGAACCGTGCATGAGAGCTTCTCCGACTGTCCCGTCTTAGCAGACGTTCTGGGGCTTGGGGACGATAATTTGGATGGCTTTGGCAAGGTGAGGGGGGAGCGAATGGTAAATATTATGAGCACTTATGTCCGGACTTTCTTTGAAAGGTTCGTATTGGGTGTTGATGATGGTGATGGCAGTAGAGGCTTGTTGGAGGGGGGGAGCAGTACATTCCCTGAAGTAAAATTGCGGAGAAAGGGGGTCGATGCACCAAGAGCACAGCCAGATCAGATTTTCGGAATGAGGCATGAGTTATAAAACGGTATGTAATCTCCCATTTTCCATCGTCGCTTCTTAGTAAGGCTTATAAGTCAATCACAATCTATACATTTGCGGGCTATCTGTTATGCTAGAAAAACCAGCTCCCACTTGCGATTCTCGAGCTTTTCCCACGTCGATTCCGGCGTATACGTGACGAGCTTGTTCCGGTACGAGATTCCGAGCTCGTCCTGGTCGACCAGGAGCAGGTTCACAGTCACGTCCCCGCCGTGCGACATGCGGATCCTCTCGGTACCGACAACTATGAACTTCCCTTTGCCACTGGGCTTGAAATTCTCGTTGCGCTCCCAGGCGCTGCAAAAGTGGACGTCGCCGTGGCTCAGATCGATTCGTGAGCAGTGGTGGTAGCCGTTGTAACCCTCGTACTTCATGTCGAGGATCGCCGTGCTGGTCCAGAACGCCAAGATTGAGGGGCGGTGCCTGCTCGACAGGATTTCCTGCGGGATGTCGCCCGCAAACACCGTCCGGTTCTCGTAGCGTATCGAGGGGTGAGGGAGATCCCTGGGGTACCCGATCTGTTCATGCAAGTCGCTGTATTTCATGTACTCCTTCTTGGAGAAGTCCCGTTCTGGCCCAACGAACGGGTTCTCGTCGAGGACTAGAGGTGTACCATCACTTTGAATAGAGTAAAACTTCAAGCCGAGCCTCCCGCCTAGGAGAGCCCTGTTCATCGTGGGCATGGGGGACGGGCCGTGCCACCCGAGCCATGACCAACTAGGGAAAGGAGACGACACGACTTGGTCGTCCGGACCCATGAGCTTGGCATCGCACTCCCTTCTCGTGTTCCGGGGGCTCGAAGCCCACGAGAGTGCCAGTTCCATGTGGCCTTTTGGCATTCCCCAGAAGTAGCCCTCCTCGTCACTCCGTCGAAGAACCTCCAGGATGGCCTCTACAGCGCCCAGGCGATCGCCTTCGGAGGTGAGCTCCCGCTTCGTGTAGGCGTCGAGGACGTCCTTGTAGAGCTCCATCCAGTCCTCCTCAGAGGAATCGGTGAGGCGACGAAGCATGTTCGATCCAGAATAATGCCTGTAGAGGCTGTTCTTTTGGAGGTCATCCTCCCAGAAGCTGTCCTCGCACCAGGAAGCGGTCTTGCACTGCCAGTACACCTGGTCTTTACCAATAATGAGGCAACGAGGCGAGAGTAGTCCTTCTTGGAATGTCCAGCCTCTGCTGTTCCACATTGTATCGTGAAGATACCCTTGCCAACTTCGGTGCGGAAGATCAAGGGCTTCAACGAGCCAGAAATCCTTCAGCCGATGGACCTGCTGCACTCGACGAGAACAGCTGACTCCAGGAACCGCATGCGCAACGTGGGTGTTCGCCGCATTGACGATGGTGACTGTTGCGTGGGCATAAATCGTACCCATCGCGGCGATGAATAGTAGCTTATCCTTATTATCGTCCTGAACAATGCATAAACTATCAACCCATATATAACGTTCGCCCAAGGCCCGAGTGAGCGTCATCGCGTCCACAATACCCTGCGGAAGAATATCGTTGACTAACGAGCCTGGCTGCTGATACAGGTGCAAGTTCTTGGTCTGGAGGGAGTGATTCTGGGGACCTCCCCAGCAGTAGCTCAAGGCAACCCAAGTAACACTATCGGGCGAGTGCTCAACAATGCATCGCTCGACGACATCCACGAATCGAAGAGATTGGACACGATGAGTCATGAATGTCTGATCGCATGTTCCACCATGGTCTTTCGTACAGCACTCCTTCCAGCGCTGAAGCAGTCGATGGTCTATTTCAGTCGGCCGTATCCGGCCCGCATACGGCTCACCAGGCGCCAACCAGTCGAGTGACTGAGTCTGGTCCAAGAGTGAACCTATGTTCCTCGGCTCCTTGTCGCATCTAGAGTACACCACCCTGTTTCTGCTATCCGAGTCCGTATCGGCGGCACTGTAAGAGAATACGATGCGATTGATTTGCGGGGCATTCTCGACCTTTGCCGAACTCTTGTCGGTCATGGTGATAGAGTGCCAGCTGAGGCCGGCTTGAGTGGTAAAGAGAGAGGCTGGTGATATAATATTTTCAGCGGGGGCCCGGGGCCAAGTATCCATCACGACGGAAGCCAGCACAATGGAAGTGAGCCACCCGCAATGCCAACACGAGTTGGCGTTCAGGAGGGCCTCGGACAAGGGGACCGTGGCATTCGGTTGCGAGGGTTGAGCCTGTCTGCCCAGACTGTTGACACCAAAAGCAGTACTGTAGCTGTCGACCAGGGGCTTGCATCTGTCGCAAACACGGTCTTCACTGCCCGCCTAGAAAGCTATTAGCATCAAAAACCTCATGCGGAAGTGAACAATGACAAATAATCAATTACTCTTCGAACTGCATCTTCATATAATGAAGCCATCCTTATGCGCATTCAAGACCAGCCGTCTTCGATGCACTACACGGAGTAAGGATTGGGTATACTCATGTCTTCAGTGTAAGAGGTTGTTTCTTGTTGCGTCATAATATCTCAGCTCTCCCTTTTGACGCTAGCGGCGCTATAGCGCTGCGCCGCTGCGGCGCAGCTGCTATAGCCACGGCTGGCGAGGCTGGCTAGGCTGGCTTACGTTGAGGCTGTTTCTACTTGTCAAGGTCCTGCACATGGCCGTCGCTAACACTGACTGAGCAATTTCACAATGTGTATAGTTGGAACACCCAAGTATCAAGATTTTGTATTGAGCTAGGTCTGTGGAATGAATAGAAGCCTGGGCTGCTATTCTAGTAGGGCCTGGCCCACTTGCAGCCCCGCAGTATAGCACTAGCACTGACTGGCTAGCTAAGAGCTATCTACCTAAGTAGCTTATAAACGAACCCGAGAACGATAACGAGGGCTGAATATGGACAGTGATCATGTACAGTATCGTTATGATTAGAATTATACAGCCTCAGTTTGATGTAAATGATCCCCCACCTCGGCAATAATCCGGCGTTCTTCTCGTCTCGTCTTATTCTCTATAAGTCAGGCTTCCATAGCCTTGAGTCTCACAACCAGAACAGAGCATCTCTTTCCTCTTAACTATTCACCACCTTGAGACCTACCTTAAGATCAATACGATGCGGTATCTGTTTGTTTCTTTGGCGCTATCCGCCCAAGCTTGGGCAGCCCGCCCCTTTTTGAATGAACCTGACACTGGGTTAGCCTCCGTCATTTCATATACTGTGGGACATGCCTAATGCTAACTTGAGATCGTAGGATTGAGACTGCGTTGCAAATCCCTAGTAATGGATCGCTTCCTGGGTTGGACCGTATGCTCGGCCTTCCCGACTTTGACTATCTCGCGAGACACACCATGAACCCTGCGCAATACGCATACGTTGCTCACGGCGCCGGCAGCGAATCGTCTTATAGGAACAACCTTGAGGCGTTCAACCGATTCCGATTCCGACCTCGTGTTATGGTGAATATCACGAATGTTGATGCGAGCCTAAAGTACGCCTATCTTGCCACTGTGTCCATGTCTATAGCTGACATCAAGACAGAACGTCTATTTTAGGGCACGAATTCGACGAGCCATTCTTCATCAGCCCTTTTGCTCAAGCCGGACTTACGAACAAGGCTGCTGAGAGTGGTCTTGTTCACGGATCAGGCAAGCACAACGTGCTTTACGTTGTGAGTTCATGTAACTGATCAGGGTTATACGCAGTCGCTCATCCGGAAATAGGCATCCCAGACTAGTTCAATGTCAATGGAGAATATCTCAGCTTCAAAACTGAGTGAAGATCAGATCATCTGGCAGCAGGTATGGCACGGACTATATATGTTTTAAAGGGGGCCCTGTCTAACTTAAGAACAGGTCTCATTGATGAATCTAGATGAGTCACCTCGTGAACTCTTCGCTAAGATTGAGAGTGCCGGCATGAAAGCAATCGTTCTGACCTTAGACTCAGCCGGAGATCGAACTTCTTACCGCCCATTGAGAATGGCCCCAGATACCAGTCTCAGCCGCAATCCCCGATATACTTTCATGTCTTGGGACTACTACAAGGAGCTTCAGTCCATGACAACATTACCTATTGTCCTTAAAGGCATCCAAACTGTCGACGATGCCCGTGTAGCCGTAGACGTTGGTGCACCCGCCATCTTTCTATCTAACCATGGCGGGCGGTCTCTCGATGGGTCTCCTTCACCTTTAGAGATTGCCTGGGAAATTTATCAAGAGGACCCGACCATTTTCAGCAAAATCGAGGTGTACGCCGACGGTGGCGTACGGTACGGCACGGACGTTATGAAACTCCTGGCTCTTGGAGTTAGAGCCGTCGGGGTGGGCCGTCCATTCATGTATGCCAACCTTTACGGTGCTCAAGGAATATCACGGGCAATCTCGCTCTTGGAAGAAGAGGTAACAAGTGTGGCTTCAAACCTCGGCCTCGCGGATATAAAAGATATCAACAGCTCTTATGTAAGTTCGAATGCCATTATATCTGCAGGCCCCGATTTAACTATTACTAGGTAAAGCTCTTGTCCACACAATGGAATAGCTAAAGCGTGGCCGTTTTGACCGTCATACGGCCAAATTCTTTTCAGGGGTGATTCCCTATCTAATTACATCATCCAGGATACAATTAGTAAGGAGGGGGTATCACAACCAGTATGAGGGCCGATATAGGCCCACTCTAGCTGGTGCCTACGGATAGCCTAAAGGTAAGTTACCTTCAAAGGTCAACTTGTCTACTTAGTAGGCTACCTAGGCGGGTTATGCAGTGTTTAAGTGCTTTACAGGGGTTGTTACCCCACCATGTAGTGGATGTCCTGCCCCGGGTGTGCCTGAAGGAGGTATCTATGAAAGGAGCACCCGAGGCTCGGCTAGGCAGATTGTTCTTCTTTTTCCTTCCATCCCCAGGGAAATAGCAGGGCCCGAAAGGGCCCATAATGTGTGCCCTTTTCGTTACGACAGAGGGGACGGAGGATTAGGGTTGGAGACAACTGAAATTATATAGACAACTATAGATATTTTTACTGCTACTCTTGGTCTGAAGATGTCACGTTTAACCGAGCTCATTCTGGGCGACCTGTGGGAGCCCTCTGGGAGAGGGAAGAATAGAATAACGACTACCCCACTGGATGGCTGGGAGCCCTATTTAGAGGGCACACGAGCGCCACATACAGGGCCCGGTGGAGTGCCACAGGGCTAAGCCCCAAAAGGGGTATGCGGTCCTTTTCTTAACCGTGACAGAAGATCGTATTTCACGTATGCCGACAATCTTGGTCAGTGCGCTCGAATCTGTGTTGTCTCGCTATTGGGATATCCTACTTTCACTGGGTTGTTGGATTAACCATATAACTTGACTCATGGGAACTCTTGGCATATTCATAAAGCCTAGGTTTTTGTTAGCTCACTTCTTTTCTACTTTCAGAGTCTATGTTTAAGGCTGTATAAGCCGTGGGGGATTCTATGGCTGATGCCGCGCAAGCTGATATCGTTTTCGGGAAACTAGGGCCATGCGAGATGTTAGTACTCAGCCTCAAGCGTTCCAGATCTGTTCTCAAGCACCTATCATCCTAGGCCGGGAAAAACACCAAGCTAATCCCAAATAGTGAAACGAGAACGAAACAATGCAATACCTTCTCGCAGTGTGCCTAAAGCCAGTATATATAAAGGGTCGGTGTCAGAAACGATACTCTGTAATAACTCTTAGATGGACACAATCATCTCATTAGCAATAAACACATTCTTATTTCATTCTTCTTGACTTGTTTCATTCTCGCCGTTCCGACTTCCAGCGGTATCTCAGGCAGTCATGTCGTTTAACAACACGGAATCGTTCGACCCATCCTATGACACCTGCAAAGCCGTGTCAGTTCAATGTCCCGTCTCAGAGACATTATACGGCGGCTACTTCACTGGGGCAGCATGCATTTTCTTTGCAGCCGCATTCGCGGTACTGCTTAGCATGCAAATAGCCTTCCTATTCAAATCCCGTACATGGTCCTACGCCATCTGGCTCGGCGTTGGGACCGGAGCTGAGCTGATCGGCTACATTTGTCGGAAAATGCTCTCGGATAACCCATGGCGGTTTATTCCCATGGTACTTCAGCTCTTCTTGTTGATGCTAGCCCCAACCTTTGTGGCAGCCGCAATCTCAGTCACGTGCAAGCACCTAGTCATATACCATGGGAGTCGATGGTCAATTATGAAGCCGCGCTGGTATCCTTGGCTTTTTGTTGGGGCCGATGTGGTTTCCATCGTAATCCAGGCAATTGGCTGCGTCTTCACCGCCATGGCGTCTTCCGATGACAAGCCTGACCCTAAGAAGTCCGACATTGGTTCTGCTCTGTTGATCCTTGGCGTGGCGTTCCAGCTTGTCAACATGCTCGTCTGTGGTGGCTTGATGCTCTTCTACTACTACAGACGATCCAAGGGTATGAAGTCGCACGTCAACGACGACTCCAACACCCTTGGTTCTGGACATTCGGATACACAAAGGACGTTCCTCGGATACGACAGGGTTGCGGTTTTCATGTGGTCAATCTCAATTGCCTTCCTGGCCATTATCATCCGCTGCATCTACCGGTAAGATCACATCATACACCGAGTCTCAGCAACAAGAAAGCTTACACGAACCAACAGCATCCCTGAAATGGCCAGTGGGTGGGGCAGCGATTTAATGAAAGATGAAGTATCTTTCCTTATCTGTGATGGTGCAATGATTCTCGTTGCCGTGCTTCTTATCACCGTTTTCCATCCTGCGGTCTTTTTCGCTCAGATGAGCGGAAAGGGGAGGCAGCAGGATAAGGAGGGAAGCGAGATTCCCCTCCGTGGTAATGCTGTGTGAGAAGTTCAAGGACAATAGCATGTCCGTTGGCTATTTGCTCAGGGTCGGTTGGTCCAGCCGTCGAACGCCCTTCCTTAGCCAAGAGTCCAGGGCCTGTCACAGGATAGGCTTGGTGCCGGAATCAGATGAGATAGATTTGATTTCTTTTGTTATCGCTCGCTGCTTTTTCAATGTAACTAATGCTCCTTTGTCGCAACCAACGAGAACAGCCTACTATTGGTTGCGGGGCTCTCCCATACAGGGAGCTACGGGCTTATATCCCCCCGCTCCCTACTATGTATAGGCATTCTGAATAGACTTCCTCTTTGCTAGAAATGAGAAATGCATGATTAGTTCCATCTGAATCTTTGGCTTAGGTCCGTATCAAGCGATTGTGAAGACATACTATCCAACCGTCAGTCCCAGACTCCCAGGGCAACAACTGCCACGCCTGCTTGGAACAAAATAGCTTTAATTAGTGCTAGCGCTTCCACTGAACAGAAAAGGAGACGGAACAAGCCAGTTGGGACAGAATGTCGTCAAGGGCTTGCTTGAGTTGATATATTATCTGTAGATTAACTCAAGTAATGTATTTCGTGATAGTATGTGAAGTCGAGCGTAAGTAATCGTTGCCCAATCACGTAACGAGCCACGTGGGCGCTAGCATTGCTCGAAAGGGGGTATGGGGCTATCCCGATCACGATAGGTAGGAACCCAGGTACCTGCGGGTAGGGCCAAGCCAAAAATCAACTAACCGTTGCGGCTAAATCCGCTTTATTTTGACCTCCAGGCACCTAAATTCCTATCGAATCATAACCGACCTTATGCCTCGTTTTCGGTTTCGCGTCTGAAATTGGAATAGTCACGCCCGGAATTCCGGGAATCTGGTCTATGTACGGCCCCGCATTTTAATACGTAGGCGCCCGGGCTCCCGCAAGGGAGAGCGCCCGCAGGATCTAGCTGGGCCGCTACACAACCTGCACATTGATATGCTACAATGCTCCCCGCCACAAGGCCAGCTGTACGCCTGCCGCAGCCAGGGTGGCACATATTCAGCCCGGCATGACACTTTCCAGGTCTCGATATTCTGTTCAAGTCCAGGAGCGGGGATTCAATGCGCCTTATCATTAATGCACCCTAGAACCAACAAGTGGTGCATAGCCTTCCGTAACCCGGAATGCTCCCGACTGACCTCCCGTGTTATAAATGCACCACCCCGCACAATACACAGCCCCAACCTCAGAAGCTCAAACTTCCATACAAAGGGAGAAGACAGAAGAGGGCTGCTTGGCTAGCTGGGGAACCCATAGTGCGACTTATCATTAACTAGGCTGTGAAACGTCAACCTCGATATTACCGCATCCCACTGTTTTGTGCTCCTGCTGGTTCTACGGGTAGGCATGCACGTGTTTCTTGCGATGCTGCAATTGTCTCACGTGCTGCTGTTGACGAAAAATAAGCAGTTGATTCTCCATACAGATCAACCCCTGAGAGTTTGTTGCCTTGGCACTGCGGTGTGGTGCGCACTCCAATATCTCCCAGCAACGAGCACGCGCGTGCCCACGCAGCAAGCCGGACATCTAATGCCCAGGAAGCGAAGTGAGGTTACGAGTTTTTGTCTAGCCATGTACCCTCCGGTCGATGAGACCCGATGCAATTGCTTCCATTTGAGAAGAGCTCCGATGCACATCAATGACTAGATGCAACTGCATTCGACCCGCTCATTCTGCCACTTTTCTTCTCTGAAGCGTATTCAGCATAAAGAGATACGAGTTTTCGTACGCCATGCTCAGTCCCTAAAGTCACAGCTTCCCCTATGATAACCACTCTCCCACCAACGGGCTCAGCTACATCGGGTCATAAAGGCAGATATCAGTATTCAGGGCGATGCTCGCTGACGATCTTCTTTCGCAGAGACGTCACCTCAGCCTAGACATCAAATTCCATATCCTTCTGTCGTAGTAAGGGGTCGAGGGCGGACTTCATATAGGAGCGCAGATTCCCGAGGGGGCCATCGCCCGTTTGCGAAGCTGACCATTACGTGGTCGGCTTGTTGGGAAATGCTTAAAATGGTGTTTTCTCCTGATACCCTGAGCGATTTGACCTACTTCACCATCTCTATCAAGTCATCCAGAAGCTTTACGTCGTAACTGCTATGTACCTACATCACTATGACCGGTCTACGCGCGCAACTAGCCCCAACCCTTAACTAGGAACGACTCCTCGTCCTCTAGAGCTCCGAGATGTGGTCGGGGTGGGCTTAAGGAGAAGGTTTGCTCCGAGCCGGGCACCTACTACCCAGGAAGTAACCTTAAGCCCCTAATTCGTCGTCACAGTCGCAGGAGACTCCGGGGTGGTGGCCTTCTAGGGAATAAGACCCCTCCATGTAAGACCTTCCACGATAGAGAGCAAGTGGGTGCGAGATATCATGAATGACAGACTGGATGTGGCTCTACCTACTCATGCCGCCGTAGCTCGGGCTGCCCGATTCACCCTGTAGGTACCAGGCGGCGCCAGTTCCGGAACCCTCGAGATTCACCTGGTAATCGTCGCGTAGAAGTCGGAATGACTTGAGTCGAGTATCACGGCGCAGGGGGCTGACAGGTATGCGCAGCAAGGAGGGTGTGGGGTCAGAGTACAGAAGCAATACGTATCCGACTCAAGCGGGGTTTTAGGCGGGATAGAATGTAGTGCAGTTTAGGCAACGACCAGTCTTCCACACCATGGCGGGGCTGACTCGACCTTCACGCTACGCTTGGGGGGGGGTGTTTAGCGGGCGCATAAGAGGCATTGACGCGATTCAGGAAGTGATCCAAGGGTCCAGGCTTATGAGTCGCAGCAGGACAAAACACGCTATTGATTAGGCGTAGGCTCCCAGTCATGATAAGTGAAGGATATCTCGGGCTTCTTGGCACTACCAGCAGAGAAAGCTATAAGAGGCCATCTTACCCAATTCGGAAAGCCTAAGACTGTAACTAGAAGCTGCGCCACGGGCAGCACGGGACATTCACTTGCATTCGCCGTTTTGGTCCCTGTATGGCTGCTATGGGGCTTAGTATTCGTTGACGTACACTGCGGATGTAAGTTAGGTATATCTCGGCCGCAGTCCCGATGATACAACAATGAACCCCAGCCAGTCACCATCCTATCATCTCAGTTAGACATGAAGCGATTTGGCCACAAGAAATCTCGCACCGGCTGCACGCGATGCAAGCAACGGAGGGTCAAGGTTTGTCGACTTCTGCATATATTTACGGTCTCGCTCTAATGACATCGCATAGTGTGACGAGCGCACTCCCTGTAGTGCGTGCACGAAACACCGTGTCTCCTGCAGTCTTACCCCGGATCCATTGTTGACTGCCGATCCGCGAGAACCTCTGCTGTCGACTAGTCATAATGAAGTTCGTTTTGTCAATGTTTTCTCGAGGGTATGGAGGAGCCGCCACCCTCGCTCGGCGTTAACACATATTCGAGACATGGCTAACGTTGATCTCCCACAGACTTTCGTTAGTAGCAGTCCTTCTTCATCTTTGTCAGAGAGAGCATGTCCGACAGAGCCTTCCAATTCGAACTTAAGCAACATAGGGCCTGTGCCTTATTTCTCGAATTACCTTGATAACATTCAACATGAGAGCATGGAGGACTGGACTGCTGATCTGGAGTTGATGCACCATTACACCGCCACTGCACACCGTACTTTCACGTTCAGTGAAAAAGTGCACCATGCTTTTCAGCATGACGTGGTCAAGGTCGGGCTGCAGTATGGGTTCCTACTCCAACAGCTCCTGGCGTTTTCCGGCTTCCATCTATCGTACACACAGCCAGACCAACGTCGTTCCTACGCGCTCAGAGCCTCACGCCACCAAGACAGGGCTATAATAGGGCTCAGGACAGCGCTGGCAGGGGAAGTCACAGCGAAGAACTGCCATGCCCTGTATGCCAGTTCAATCTTTCTCATCATATGCGCCTTTGCTACCTTTCCAAGTTACGAGGCGTACAATAAGACCTTCAACGCTGTGGATAGTATAGTTGATATCCTGAGGCTGGCGGATGGCATCTCGGCCATCCTTCGGGGGTCAGATAGGGAAATTCGCAACGGTCCGCTGAGGAGCCTATTTCCGGACAAGCAACGAATACCAGTGCCCATATCTGATCGTCTGCAACATCTGATCGATCGGCTGACGCATTTGGAATCTCAGGTCGAGTCTTACAATTCCGACTCAGACGCCGATGAGACCGACGTCTTCAAACACCTGGTGCGATCGATGGTGGATTCCATATTGAAAGTGCATCAGAACGAGTCATTGGTGGTGTCGCCCGAGCTCCGATCAATTTTTCTGTGGCCCATGCTCCTTTCGGGCCGGCATCTCGACCTTCTGAAGAGCCAGCGACCGATGGCCCTTGTTATATTGACGTATTTTTGTGTTGTACTTTACTATGCGGCGGAAGATTGTTGGTTTCTTAAGGGTTGGGGGCAAGCTGTAAGCGACAGCTTGGAGGTGTCATTGGCCGGAACAGCATACGAGCAACTAATTAGCTGGCCCATGAGCATTATAAGACACATGTATTAGATTGAGGGGAAGTTCCAGCTATGGGCTGACACTCGGGTTCATGATGTCATACGCGATAAGGCTTCCTTGCCAAGGACTCATACTGCCTTCTTCTCGAGACACGGCCAAACTGCAACGGATGTGTGCGTTACGAGGGGCAGCACTCTCCTTGCGCTCCGATGGGATGTCATGACAATGTCCTGCTTACTGGAACTATACATTGCCAGCTTGTTCGTGTAGCGGTACCGTGCAGCGGTACCGTGCGGTAAGCGGAGGTCGTAGCGGAAGCGGAGGTGGTGGAGTCGAAGGCGGAAGGGCAAACGCACACGACAATATATAAATAGATATTATGCCCGCCTTTAAACCCGGCCCCGGTGTCATTAATATGGTCTACTTTATTTAAACCCTCACCTTATACCCTTAATACACCTTTATTTTTCACCGTCAATTTATTAAAGTCGAATAACCACGTTTAATCTTTTAAATAATTATTCCATTTCTGGATTATATGACAAAAAATTATAGTTATTCCAATTCGAACATTTCGAGTGGTTTAAAACGATTATAGCCTAATAGGCCAGCGTATAACCCTCGCATGCACGGATCAAGGACCTTACGGACGGCATGCGACCCCAGATTATCGGGTGCGCCACCGAATCCTTAGCAACTTTAATACAACGACTTGCATACAGATGGGACAAGTGGGACATCGGCACATCAAGCAGAATGTTAATTAAACTTCAATTGGAATGGGACAACCTCGAAGTATCGGCAAAATGGGCTTAGAATGCTTAAGAAGCTGAAAGCCTCCGCCAGACGCCTTTTTCAATTCCTATACACCCTTTGATATATCCCCCTGCAGGTTGACTGTGGGTATGGCGCCTAGGGGTCGACGGCCTACGTCACTCACACCCCCGGACGTTATCATCCTTCTTTTAAAATACCATCAAAGTCGTCTTCGTCTTTAAAAGCGGTCCTTGATGCCCAGGCGATATGGGCGTGTACGGACCTGTTAATGCTGCCTATGTATAGACCTTTAATTCATCGATTCTGTCCCGCGCAGACCTTTTTTCTCTCTTTTCACCACGGATCTAAACTCCCCTCCCCCAAGCCATTCCGTAGATACCCTTTACGTAGAATTCCGACCAAGGTGGCGAAAATGCGACCGTGAAGACCTCATCGGCGGCCTTTCTCTAGTGCTTACTCTTAAGAACGTCACCACTTTTTATCCCTAGCCTTAAGCTCTGGATATAAAAGGTGGTGATGCTTTAGCGGGGATATAAATAGGGGTTAGCGGTTTAGGGAATGATTAAGGGATGGTGTATGTATATTTTTCCACTGAACTGTAAATAGGGGTTAGCTGTTAACAAGCCCTATATTCCTCCTATCTTTTAGTTGTTTAGGGAATACTTAAGGTATGGTGTATGTATATTCTCTCCATCATGGCTTGTAGCTAAAAGTGGACTGTAAATAGGGGTTAGCTGTTAGCAGGCGCTATATTTTTTAGCTATTTAGGTGGTTGTTAAGGGATAGTGTATGTATATTTAACTGTATCTAGCTAAGAGACATTGTATACCCCGGCCGCAAGGCTTTCCATCCTTCGGGCGACCGCGTAAAGTTTACGTTCTAGGCTTAAGGATAGTTGAACGGATGTCTGATGTCCCCTGGATGGATGAAGCAAATGCGATATACGCCGACTTCGACGTCTCTACTCGATACGGCGCGCAAGCACCCCGTACCATGCTATAGCTGATACAGAGGACAACCACCGACGTATACACGGACTGCAGACCAAGCAGAGATCTACATGGTGCGCTATTCGCCCAGATCGGGCTAATGGAACAGAAAGAACTGTGATACTTAAAAGGGCATATACACGTATCGTACGGTTAGGACGCGTTCTATGCCTTGACGCAGTGCTGCCCATTGAAGCCCGAGACATCTCGAACCCCTCTAGCAACGGATATGCCGAACCACGTCTTAAGAAAGGCCACGACGAGCCATAACGAATTGAATTAAAACCACATAACTTAAGATGGAAAGGATTAGTTGGGAAAGCAGTTATGATAAAACTGAATCGCATTTAATGTAATTCTTCATCAGCTAATATCTAAACAGACCAGCTAAATATCAGTCGCAATCAAGAAGCATTAGTCTCTGTCCCTTCAACGCCTCCCAGTTCATCTGTTGGATATGAGGCTCGGTCGCCGACGTCTTGCTAAGAAGTTCGTACGAATTCACGGGCCTCTGGTTCGAGGCCAAGACCTTCCTAACGCTCTCCCCACCCTGTATCAGTTAATGCTGAAAACTCTGGGCACCATCTGATATAGTGTGGGGAGGATCACCCTTGGATAAAGGTCTATTTGCTGTCACCAGGTGTCCCTTAAGTGACTGACTGAAAAACAAAAAGAAAAGGGGGGGAAGTGATATATGAATACCATCACAAAGCACACGACGAGGTATTTCAAGGCATTAGCTAAGAAACAACAAAAGATAAAGAAAAATGACGAAGAGAAATAAAAAGCGAAATACAGAAATACAGGATGGAATAAGGAAATGTACAAGAATATGAAATATATAAGAAAGGGTATCCATGAGGTATCTAAGAAGGAGCAGAAGATACAAGAAAGATACAGGAATGCCAATAGATATAAAGAAGATACAGGAAAGGCAATGGATAAAGAAAGACACAAGAATAACGACAGATAAAGAAAGGATGAAGAAAATACAAGAAGGAAAAGAAAAAGGAAAGAAACAAAGTACATGGAAGTGTTCAGTCAGCTACCGAGGGACACCAGGCTGTTCCTCCTAACCCCCCCCCCCCCCCTTTCCCCCCCTCCCTCATATATGTATATGTATATGTATATGTATATGTATATGTATATGTATATGTATATGTGTATCTGATCGTGTGTGGGGGCCGGTCGTGTGTAGGGGGAGGGAGGCAGGTATGTTGGTCGGTCGGTAGGAAGGTTGGTTCGGCCTAGTTCGCCTGCGCGGACGTCGTGAGAAACTTACATACCTCGAAAGGGGACGGGAGAAATGAAATGGCAGAACTTACTTGAAACATTTCTATGTTGCGTTATTTCGTTTGTGTGGGAGGTAGACTTGTTCGGATGCCTGATTACCGACTGTGAGAAACGTACGTGGTAGGGGGTGGATGGGAGATGGCAGAGATATGGAAGAGAGACGAATTGAAAACGAGATGAGATGAGATGAGATGGGAAATGAGACGGAAGAGAGGATGATGAGAAGAGGATGACATACATGGGCTGCATCTGGTGCATGTTGCATATCGGTTTTGGTTATAGGTAGTTTGTTTTGGTTTCTGCATCCGTCTGATAAGTAGTGGATCATGGGAGGAAAGGAGGGAAGGGAGAAGACGGAAGAGATGAAAGAAGGCAAGGCGAGAGGATGACTTACATGGGCTGCATCTAGTGCATGTTGATTTGTTCTGTTTATGGATGGCTTTTTTTGGTGCCTGCATCGTCTGTCTCGTGAGTGGTGAACATAGGGAAACATAGGGAGAGAGATGAAGAGATGAAGAGATGAGAGGATAACTTACTGGTGCTTATTTTGTTTGTAGGTAGTTTGTTTGTTGTCTGTATCGCCCGTCTGGTAAGTGGTGAAGATCAGGAGAGAGATGAAGTGATGAGAAGAGGAGAGACGGAGATGAGTTGTAGGGATGATGAAGGTTAGGGCGCTAGATGTTGATGGATAGAAAGATAGGAACAGGCAGCGACCATTGGCAGTTGAGACGATGAGACGGGGTTGAAGGAGGAACATACCTTTTGAGTTGAAGCTGTGATGGAATGGCATTGCTGCAAACCCAGTGGACGAGAGGGATTTGGCAGTGGTGATGAAGATGAGAAGGAAAGGGAAAGGAGACGGGAACGAGAAAGGTGGGTGGATGGAGATAGTGGCACGAATATATATGACGATGATGCCTCAGGATTTCAAACACAATCAGTAAGTGCCTACCTACCTACCTAGGTACCTAGGTAGGTAGGTAATTCAGAAGGTCTACAAGATTCCAGGTTATGGCTTCTTGTAATTTCATTATACGTATGTGTCAGGTGTACCTAGGTAAGTGAGGCCTCAATATGCAGGAAACTTGGTGTTGTCATGAAGCCCTACTGGAGCACTGTATTTGATAACGCATGAGCTCGAGGGAATCTGCAGGTACAGGTACAGGAACAGCTGCCGCGCGTGGGAAACACCTAAGCATGAACTCTACATTGAAAGTTACCCATTTACCTGGCAGTTACCTGGGTAGATACCTACTTAGAACCTTAAGGTTTTCTTATATCGCGAGATTAGACGGAGACTTTATACGGGAGGGGAGGCCGATATGACCTGGTACTTCAGCACCTGGGCACCTAAGTACGAAGCGAAGCAGGTGCTGGTAAGAGGTAGGCAGCCGCGAATCTGCCTATATTTCTCTTACAGATCTTTATACACTTTCAATCCCACGCTCATCTCCACGTCTCTGCTTCTCACCTTCCCTCCTTCTCCTACGTCTCCTGCTTGTTTACATCTTCACTTCTACATCTTCTGCGTCTATCTCAACCTCACCTCCATCCTATCTCATCAATCAACCAGTGAAGCACGCTTCACCCCTTACAGATACGTCTTAGCGTTTTCTTTTTAATCTTTACCACCGTGGGCGTATTGGTATAACCTTCTCTGCCAAAGTGGGTGTGAGTCGGGCATGAATGTATCCTTATCAAGATGGGAGTGAGCCTCTCCACCAAATGGGAGGTATGGAAGGCGCGACTCTCTACCCAGTGGGTGTGAGTGTTTTTTATTAAAGTTGGTATGAGATTGGGTTTGTCGGGCGGTATGGAGTTGTGGGTTTCTTACACTCTTCTTACGTTCTGGTATTTTCCCTTGCTAGTTCTAACGCAGGTCTAGGTATTAATAGGGAGAACGATTTATCCGGTAACAATTCCCCGTTACGCGGAATGTCGACGTCCCCGTCGATAACGTATTCTCCCGAGAGAAGCGAAAATAAGGGGCCGGGAGCTGGTGAGCCAAGATAGGAGGCAAAACAGGTGGGCATAATCAGCGGTAACGTCGTCGTTCTCGTCGGGGAACTTTAAGATGGTCGGGCCGCGCCCGCTTCTCGGATATAACGGCGAGGAAGTCGCCATGCGCCGTCACGACGTCATCAAAGGCTTTCCTTTTTTGCGGCCGGTTACAAGTCGGGGTAATGCCGTCTCGGGAATAAACAATATCGAAAAAGAAAAAAAACATATTTCTTAGCGTCCTTTCTATTAAAAAATCTATCGAAATGAGTAAAAAGAAAAGCGTTTAACCCCAACTCTTATCTTCGTGCCTGTACCTAACCATCCCGCCTTACTCTCCGGGACGACCGACTTGTGGACCTCGTAGCGGACGATGCACTTCGTGAGAGTGTGGATCACCTTGTACGCCATTCCTCGTGACCCCGAAGCAGACGCCGGGCCGGATATTCGAGACCCTATTCTGGCCTGCGCCGCCCGCAGGAGAAGTTCTTCGCTACCTCGCTTGTTACATTGGACGTGGTGGCGGGCAAGCCTCGCTGACGGTTCTAAGCCGTGCGCAACGAGCCTCAGCCTCAGCAGCAGCAACAGCAGCATGAAGACGAAGAAGAAAATGACTTTCTCAAGACCGAGCCCGCATCACGTCAGTAAGATCCCTATAACCCATCCCCCCTAAAGACCTCTTTCATTAACTCGCATTTTCGTACCAGCTCGTTAGGCGATAATGTCTCTTCGGCTACTCTTCGGGCGTCCTCACCGCTTCGGGGGCCAACCCGCGACCAATAGCTGCTGAGTCTGAATTTCGCGTCGTCCCAAACTCGCAGAGTTCCTCTTTGGTGTCTGAGTCACCTTAATCTCTCGACGACGTCCTGCGGCCCGTGGCTGCACCGGCTGCGGCCTCCACGCAGCTACCAATACTTGCCTAGCTGCGATCCGGCACCCCTCATCGTGTCAGCTCCCATAATCCGAGTAACCGACGCGCAGACCTACATAACCGGCAGTTCCCATTCCCTGATAATATTATTCGTTTCTGATTATTCGGATTCGTAATTATTTAGTACCAGGAGCTCGAGAATAATAAGGGTATGTGGATGCTTTTCCAGCAGCTGGGGAACCCTACCGCACGGACCTCTTCCTAAGATCCTGTCAGGAGTTCGCGGATAAAGGCTGCATCGAGGACTTCGGGTTTCCGTTTTCCCGGTCGTCCCCTAACCCCAATGCCGAGGCGTTCGGCGGGAAGAAGCGCTACAAGTGCGTCCTGTGTACCAAGGGTATAAAGACCTGCCCCCAGAGGCTCGAGGCATCTCTAACCCTTCCAACTCCGGCTACTCCTCGATGAAGACTACCTTGATCCACAGCTTCAACTGCCATCCCGAAATCCCCTGGGGTTGGAAGCTTAATCTTTTAGGGAAAGAGTTCGAAAAAAACGAGGCGATGTGGGCGCTTCTCCAGCAGCTGCTTATACATAACAAGATCCGGAACCCTACCACACAACAGGCCTTTTCAAAGTCACTACTGGAAGGCCGCGCAACCTCTCCTTTTCTTAAGTACTTACGGGGCCATATTCTTAAATCATCTTAATGTGTGCGTGTGTGTGTGTGCGTCCTTGGTCTGGCGTGGTCTGGTTGGTGTGGTTTCGCCTTTTCCTTCTCTTTTCTCGTAATACTAGTTACTAATACTAATACTTATATTTTTACTTATTCTCCACGTAAATATGTGACTTTCTGATATTATTAGGTCACAGTTCAATCGGTTTGTCTATAAACCACAGCTGAATTGGTGTGGCGTTACGATAAGTGATGGTGTATGTATATTTAAGTGCCCTGTAGCGTATATCTTTAGGTGGGCTAGGAATAGGGGTTAAGGGTCGATAAGCGCTATCTTTAACAACCTAGGGAATATTTAAAGGGTGGTGTATGTACATTCAAGTGCCCTGTAGCGCACAGATTTAGGTGGGCCAGGAATAGGGGTTAGGGACCCATAAGCGCTATCTTTAGCGACCTGGGGAATATTCAAAGGGTGGTGTATGTACATTCGATTAAGAAACTCACTGTTCTTCCTACCCTCTCCCTAAGCTTAAAGGCATTCTGACCCCTTAGTCGCCGCGTGTTATAGGCACCCACCCTCTATCTTACACCGCGGCGTTACCGCCATACGTTACCAAGTCATCTCTGTACCATCGGCAGCCCTGATATACTTTCCAGAGGTCTTTTCACGAGTTGAGTTGTCAATCTACGGATGTGTTCTGTTAGTTTCCTCTGTACACATAGCTCTTGTTGTCTTCGGTTATCCCATGGAGACCATTGCCGGAAAACTTACGATGTCCAACATTCTCTCGACGCAATTCTGGATGGTGATTGGGGCCTTGTCCATATTGCCGAACGTTCGAGCAACCCAATTTCCAGGGCCTGTTTGTACAAGCCTAGATGTGAAGTTAGCAACACCTTGTCGTCTAGTGGAATCTTGGAAACTTTACCCTGGGTGTATTGCGACGGCCGTAAGCCACTCGTTTTCAAAGTGTATCGCACTGAGCACAACTTTGTCAGATGGTCCCACATGAGCAAATCGAGACCCATTATTTACCAAGTTATCCAGTTCAAGGCCGCCTTTGACGCGCCGTAGGCCGGGCCGACCCAAGATCGGACAGATTCCATAAGGCTGATGGATCCACCACCGGTCGAGACTGATATCCACTTTGGTGATCTCTTCGACTTCTGTAGCAGCGGCTTGAAACTCTGGAAAAGGACCAAGGGTGCCACCGCGTTGACGTGGAAGTTGGATATCATGTCTTTGGCATCGACGACGTCTAACGGCTGTACGTGCGGGCTCCCTCCCGCATTGGCAACAATGATGTCGACGTGGTCTATGCCAGATTGCACGACGACCTCAAACGCCTTGGCTGTGTCGGTGAAGGACGTGCTCTCAATGTGCACCAAAAGTAGCTTAGAGCCGGCAGCCGTTTTCGCGTCCTTGAGCGTGGCGATTTCCGGCTTGGATTCATCTCGAATGCTTCCCACAACAATGTGGTTAGGTCTCTGGAGATACTTTTCGGCCAACTCCCTCCCAATACCTAAAGTACGCTCAAGGTCAGTTAACGATGATCAAGATCCAAAATTATGATGCTGGTTGATGGTGAAGCGGAACTCATACCTGTGCCGATACCGGTGATAACTACAACAACAGGGTCATCCATCATGGGGGCTTCTTCGAGTTTGGATAATGGTAATGGAAGGGGCAGAGCACAACCCAATATATTCACTTGTCCTCGCTGTGGTTATTGTGCCGGTATAATCTATCTAGGTGCAAAATATTCGCCAAGTTAAGACAGACAGGTGAGATGACGACCTTAGTTACTCAGTCGCTATCCTTGGAAAGTCAGGCTGTGCGGGGTGACCGCGGGGTCTGTAAAATGCCGCATACCAACGGTAGACAGTACGAGCCAGAAAATATACTTTCAGGGCCACCGCATCGGAAGCAGGCTGCGTACAAGCAGGCTGTGTATGTGTGTAACGTAATGAGAGAGCAACCCCTGTGGTCAGGGCTGTTCAGGGGCATCGATCCACTAGTGGCCCCCTAATAGATACCTAAGTACCTAAGGGTGAAAAGCACCCACTGCCCCGGCAGTATCCTAAGTAGCGAGACATTTTGAGCGCGAACAGGTTTGCATGTAGGAGTAACCCACAAGATAGTTGAGAAACAAGGGCTTTTAAAACATCAACGAGAAGCTAAGGAATTTGATCGTCAAAGCCGAAGGTGAGACAGGAGAAGCTTTGAGAGGTCTTGGCATTAAGCTGTGCTTCAAATATTGCATACAGGATTAAAACTACAATAACCGAAACATTGGCTTAACAGAGACATGCCATTACCCAGACTGCCAGAATCGCATCTTAGACGCGTAAAGCTAAGTATGCAAATACAAGGAACAAACAACACCAGCATCAACATCAACAACGAATCTGACTAGCCCAATCGAGTGCCCCGGTCCTAGTCTAGCAACAGAGGCAAGGCAAATAAGCCTGCAAGCAAACGGAGCAGGGGAAGAAACCATGTACCTGGCCGGCGCCGAGCAGCCACACCACATCCACTCACGGCTGCTTGCGGCGGCTAGGCCAGAAAACCCATGTCGAAGCACGCGCCCATATCTGGCACCACCGCAGCAGCCGCCACTGGCAAAGTTGTCGACCGAGCTGTAGATATAATAAGCAAG
This sequence comes from Eutypella sp. D-1, assembly GCA_023313575.1. Classification (NCBI taxonomy): domain Eukaryota; kingdom Fungi; phylum Ascomycota; class Sordariomycetes; order Xylariales; family Diatrypaceae; genus Eutypella; species Eutypella sp. D-1. Next base: position 1,892,607 of record JAJTTP010000008.1, on the reverse strand, counting down.
TCCTCGGCTTCGGCCTCGAACTCGGCCTCCGAGCCCACAGAGTCGGAAGCGGCCCCAGAGCTGACGCCGTTGATCGCCGAGATTCTGCGGACGCGGTACTGTTCACCGGGTTCGGTGGTGTCAGTGGAGGGCGTAGATGTCGCATACACGACGCCTGATAATACAGCTTCCAAATTCAAGGCCAGATACCGAGAGTCGCAATCGCAATCACAGAGGCGAAGATGGCGCGCTGTGCGCTTATTGCTAGGCGACGGCGAGCTATGCATCCAAAGCCTGCTGGCACCAGAGATGCATCGCTACGTGGACGCGGGCGAGATCGCTTTTGGTTCGTATATACGTCTTGATAAGTTCCGACTTGCGTGGCTGAACGTTGGTGCCGAGCATGACTCTGAATGCGAGGATCGGGGCATGGAAGCTGAGGGGAGGGAAAATCACGCTACATGCGAAGGCGATGCTACGGAGACCGAAAGAACTGCGTACCTCGTGATAGAGGATATGGTTCTAGTCGGATGGAATAGGACCCTCATTCAGTTGATGCTGTCCCAAGATCTAGAAACTGAGACCGGAGAGGACGCTACTATGGACGATAAGGACGAAGAACCGCCACCACCCTCACCGTCACTTGCCCAATCGCCTTCAGCAGCCATCAAATCCCATGCAGAACACGGGGAACGCGACCTCGAACTTGGGGAGCGAGCAGAAGCGGCGGACCTCGACGCAGACCTCGAAAGAATGCCATCTCAGCGGCAAGAGAGCGAACAAGATCAAACAACATTCAACTCTCGCCAAGCCATACCCCTCCCGCCACAAATCCCCCAAATACAAGAAACCCACCGCGGCCACCCCATGCGCCGCCGGGCATCATGGCAAAGCACAGATCCAAGCAAGCCACTAAAACTAACGCCGCTGCGCGCAATCCCGCACCTGCCATTCAAGCAGAACTGGAGCGTGAACGTGCTCGCGATCGTGACGGCGGTCACGGAGGTGGAGCCGTCGGGAATCCCGCCGTACACGCAGCGGCGGGCGTGGCTGGCGGACCCGTCGACGCGGAAGCGGGTCCAGCTGACCGTGTTCCTGGACCCAGGGGAGTTCGCGCCGCGGGTCGGGGGCGCGGTGCTTCTTCTCGGCGTCAAGAATCACCGCTTCGACGGCGGGAGCCTCAAGAAGTATGCCAGTGACAGGCCGGCGGGCGGGAATGGCGAGGCGCCGATGCCGCGGTGGTGGTTTGAGGATCCCGACGATCTCGACTGGTGCGATGCTGCGGGTCTTAGGAGGTGGTGGGGCGAGCAACAGAAACTAGAACAGCAGCAACAGCAACAAGAGCGGCAACAATAAACGGCGTACATAATACTAGAGCATTAGAATAAAGCAGTAATGGCAAAACACCCACAGTCTATCGAAGACGCTTATGCAGTGATCAGCTAGTACCATCGGGTGGGTAATGTATGTAGTCCAGGGCCACCACAGCACACCACAGCACACCCCGCCATGTATTATCGCTTACCGCGGCGCCACCGAGAACAGCAATATCGATTCGACGAAAACGATTGCACGCCGGCGGCATGGGTCGGAAGAGAGAGTTCAGCAAGTCCTTATCTATTGCCGAACCGCATAGTGCTCTTCTGGCTGTGCACCCACACATGCTGTAGATAAATGAGCGGCTAACCGCAGAAACCGCACCGCACAGCTTTTCCTGGTGTGAGCTAAAGAGGTGGAGATCGGTAAATCCATCGAGTCCGACCAACCCACATCCTCATGATTCGAGGGGACGGCTGCCACGTGTTCGTGTGAGCGCGACAACATCGGCGACGCTATTGATGCGGGCATCGTCTGTGGGAACATACACAGACTTTATGTACGTAGTAGTCACAATCAGGGTATGATTCACTGGGATCCATAATCACATGAGAGAAAAAAACGAGCATTGTACATATTCATCAACAGCTATATAAGGAGAATAAGGTTGGCCACATCGCGACACGGTCGCCCTAGTCGATTCGATTGAGAAGCCGAAAAGGCAGAAGAACGCACTCGATGCGCTCTTTTGACATCTACAGAGTAGGAAACCAACCCCCCAGCCCGCCCAAAAACGTGACGAAGGTTCGTGTTCACGGTTTTCGATACTCGGCGACACGCAGAATACCAACCGACAAAAGGTTATCCGTTGCCTTCTCTCCGTGTGGGCCCATCTCCTCCATCCCCAAACTGGGTATTTTTTGTTCTTCTCGGGACTCATCAGTGACCGGGTAGGTAAGTAGAAAAAGAAGTCCCAAGTCATGTCCAAATGCGCAGGCGTTCCTCGTCATCGAAAAGGGAGCTTAAGAAACAGTGAAGAAAAGGGGAAAAAAGTAACAAGTGGTATCTGGGGCGAAAAGAAAAGACTCAACCGCCGTTGCCGCCGGCGCAGCGTATAGTGGAATTTGGACATGAAACTTAAAACGGAAGCGCAATGAAAGAAGAAGAAAAAGACGTGGAGCAAGCCCGGGTTGCGCCCGGGACATCCCTCCGAAGAAGCAGATCGATTCGCCGTCAGCGCGTTCGTCTCGTAGCCCGTCCAGGTCGTTCGTTCCTAGAGCTTCGTGCGGCACGTAGACCGCAGGCTCGGTATGGGGAAATGATATATAGACGCTAAGAAAATGTGATTTTGTGGGTATTGACAATATAATATGTCAGAAAAGAAGATATCGCAGAGGATATATCAACAGCTGGGAGCGAGACGCGGAAACGGAACATCAAAAACCCAGTAACGCCATCTGAACGCCGCGCCGTGCACGCATCGCTGATTCGAGAAGCAGAGCAATGCATAGGCCGAGGCACACCATATGATGGGACGGGGGAGGGCCGAGACACATCGTTAGCCCGAAGACAATGGCGAGGAGAACCGCCGCAGCGGTCGAGCTCCAACACCGCGACTAGAAGCAGTTGAGGCTGCCCTTCTTCTTCTTCTTGCTGTTGATGGCCTTCATGCGTTCTTCGAGGTGCGTGTGCGCCCTCTCGGCCGCCTCGCGCTTCTTCCGCTCCTCCTCGATTTGTTGTAGACTGTCGCGCCACCGCTCGTCTCGCTGCGGCTTGTCCCTGAGCTCCTTGAGCTCCCCTTCGAGCTCCGCCGCGCGCTTCCGCCATGCGTCGCAGTCTGCCTTGACCTTGTTGGATTGGCGCTCGAGGTCCGTAAGCGCCTCCTCCAGCGTCGAGGTCAATTGTCTCTCCGCCTTCAGCGCCTTGTCTATACTGCTGATACGCGCCTCTTGGTCCTCCCGAATCTGGGACATCGCGAGCTCGTTGCTGCCAGGTCTGTTGCCCGTTGGCGTCGCGGGGACGCCCTGGTTGGGCGGGCTGCCAGCGGGTAGCGGCGGCAAAGGTATGACCGGCGGTGGGGACGGTAGCGATGTGACGGAGGCTGTCTTCCGAACAACGGAGTTGTTGCGCTTGAGACCCTCGGCCTCGGCCTGTTGTGTGTTAGCATCCGCACAGTAGCGATCCTCGTGGATTCCTTGGTTTCTTACATGAAGCGCGGCGAGCTGCTCGCGCGTCGCCTCCAGCTCGGCTTGCAGCTTGGTCTTGGCCGCAGTGGCCTCCTCCAGCTGCTGGTTGCGCTCCGACTGTAGCACCGACAAGCGATTGTTGGTGATCTGGGCTTGGTCGTAGTTGGTCTGCAACTGGTCCTCCAACTCTTCCACCAGGCGGGAGTGCTTCTTGTTCTTCGTCTCGAGGTCGGCCATCCTCTTCTTCACTGCGGCAAGCTGCTCGCGTACCGTGGGGTATGTGCTCCTCTTTGGAGGTTCGCCGTCGACATAGAGCATCTCGCTGAGCGTCGACTTGACGGACTCTAGGTCGCGCATGAGCGTGTTGTTGATCACCGATAGCTCTTCCACCTGACTCTCCAGCTCGCCGCTCCTCTTCTGCTCCTCCGACAGCGCCCTTTGATCCGCCACCAGGTACTCAATGCGCTCTGTGATCTTGTCGACGCTTGCCTCGATACCTAACGCGAACGCGACCTTCATCAGCTCTTCGCGCGACTCGTTTAGATCCGACTCGAGCAGAGCAATGCTCTGCGCTTGCTCATTCATTAACTCGGTGAGCTGCGCCTCCAACTCCTGCACCGTGTTGGACGTTTCAGCCTTCAACTCGTCGATCTCTCGAGTGTGGGCGTTTTGGAGCTGACCCAAGCTCTCCTCATATGCGAGCAGCGCCTTCTCGTGCTCGGCGAGCTGGGTCTCAAGCCTTGCAGTCAGCTCCTCTTTATCACTGGCGTTGGCGAGCGCACGATCGCGGGCCTCGGCGGCCTCCTCGAGCTGCTGCTTGAGCTCGCTATGCGAGCGTTCTAGACCCGCGACCTTCTGGCTATTGCTATCAATGACGGACTTGTACTCATCAATCTCGCTACGCAAGGAGGCAACGACGCTGCGGTGCTGTTCCTCCGTCTCCTTCGCCTCCGCCTCGCTGGTAGCGTTGGCTTGCGTCTCGTTGAACTTGGCGTTGATAGACGCGAGCTCTGCCTCCAGAGTGGCGATTGTTTGCTTCATTTCGCGCTCGGTGGTCTGCATAGCCTCAAGCGTGCCCTGGTGCCTGCTTTCCCAGCCGTTCAGTTCGCCTTGCAGCTCGGCAATCTTCTTCTCATAGTCGGCGCCAAGTTCCTCGCGCTGGTTGTCCGTCACCGGAGCCGACGTGTCTGGAGTTGGCTGGTCCTCTGCGCGGCGGACGGATGTGCGCAGCGCCTCGACCTCAGCCTTGAGCTCGTTTTCACGGGCGGCGTGGGCCTCCTGCATCACCTGTAGTTGCTTCTCGTTGAGCTCTAGCTGGTCACGTAGCGTTGCTACCACAGAAATGTCAACGGGGCCTGATTTCAAGCTGCTGCGCTCGCGGGTAAGACCTGAGATGATAGTCATCTTCGTCTCCATTTCCTTCTTGGCATTGGCCACGTCAGCTTCGAGTTCCTGGATGCGCTCTGACCGTGCGTGCAGCTCATGCATAGCAGCGTTGAGGTTAATCTCGAAGTTCTGCATGACATCGGGCTGCTCCTCAAAGTTATCGGCCGCAATGTTCCTAAGGGACGCGAAGGAACGGTGGGCGCGATCAATAATCATGACGTTCTGGCTCGACTTCCGGCGGATGACAGGACCGCCAGTCCTCGGTGATGGTGGTTCCTTCCACTTGGCCCTCATAACCTCGGTTTTGAGTTCCTCCACCATGTCCAGAGCCTCGAGGTGCTTCACCTCGAGCTGGGCGTACCTGTCGGCGAGCTCCTTCTCGGCGTTATCCTTGTCGTTGGCCAGCACCTTAAGCCTCTCCAGCTCAGCCTCTAACGCCTCACTCCGGGCCGGATCCTCAGTCGGCGTGTCCCTGGGCTCAGAGGGCCTCGGGGTCTCGGTCCTGGGAGTACCGGCTGTAGTGGGGGAGTGCATAGCTGAGGAGAGCTCCGAGGAGAGCGACTGCGAGGAGAATTGCGTCCCTTCCCTTGCGTCGCTCATCTGGCCATCGGACAAAAAAGACGGCGGCCTGGTCTGTTCCGGGGTTTCCAACGAGAGCATCGACTGCCTCTTCTGTCTTGGGTGTCGTGCTTCGTCCACCTGGTCCTGAAGCTCTGCCAGGGTCCGCATAGCTTCTTCGTACTTGGAATGGAGGGCGTCAAACTCCGTCAGTGTACTCTCGTGTTGAACCCTCAAGTCCAGGAGCTCTTGCGTAACATTCTCGAGCTTGTCAGCAACATATCTGCTCTGCGCCGGACTCTGCGGCAATTCCGATTGAGCCAACTGCTCATTCGGTTCTACTAGGAGTGTGTCTTCATTCTCCTTTTCATCTTCCACCTCCTCGTCGGAATTGGTATCATCGAAGCGGGTCTGGGACATGCTGTCCTCCTCGGTGCCCTCCTTGACCTCGGGAAGCACCTCACGCATACCCAGGCTGGGACGGCTGGCATGGCTCCTGGCGGAGCGCTCCGAGTAGGTACGGCGATGGGAGCCGGTGCCGTTCGCCCCCTGGGGTGCCGGCCGGGAACTGCCGTCCTCCACGCTGTGATCGAGTTCATGGAGCAGGTTGTCGAGCTTGCCGAGACTGCGCTGGCGCTCGATTACCTGTTCCAGTCGATCAATCTCCCGCTGCATCAGCTCGGCATCCTGGTCGGCTTCGGCTAGTCGCTCCTCCAGTGTAGAGATGTAATCTTCGCTGGCGGCCTCGTTCTCTCTAATACGGGCGATTTCCTTCCTCAGCTCTACGACGATGGCTGCGTTCTTCTCCTCGCCGGAGGTGTGACCGTCAAGCTTCGCTTCGAGATCGTGCAGGTAGCTCTCGGTGTTCGCCTCCCGGTCCATGATCTTGTGCAGGCGGGCCTGGAGCTGTGTGTTGATGGTCTCGACGTAGGCGCATCTCGTCTCCTTTTCCAACAGACTGGTCTCCGTATTTGAAAGGGTCCCCCGCGTGCTGGAAAGCGAGTGTTCGAGTGACTGGATAGTCTTCTCGTACTCCAAGACGACCTGTTCGACAGCTTGCGCGAAGGAGTTTGACCGGTTCAGACGCTCAGTAGCAGTATCGCCCTGGAAATCCTCGGCCTCGTGGTTCACGGCAGCTTCCTCGTTCCGGGCCTTAGCCATCTCGGCAATGAGTTTTGCGTGACGCTGACTTAGAGTGGTGTAGTTCTCCTGGACATCCAGCAGCTGGTTCTGCAGCTCCGATTCGCGTTCGTTCTGGCGTTCGGTCCTCTCCGTGGGCGCGACATTCCGCCGGTCGCCGCCACTCGACTCTGCACTGCGGATCTGTTCCCGAAGGAAGGCAACCTCGGCCTTGAGGCGGTCGATGATGGCCTGCTTGTTACCCTCCTCCACTTGCTGGATTCTCGGCTTACTCTGGATGGCGCGCGCTCTCTGCGCGTACTGGACAGTATTTAGGGTCTCGCTGAGGTGAAATTCGGCAGGGGTCACACAGGCGATCATGTACGTTATAGCGTTGCCGCCTAGCGAGTCCTGTAGAAGCCGGGTTAACCTCGAGTCCCGGTATGAAACATGGGATCCGGCCTGTCGCGACGAAAGCTGCGCAATGACCTTGCCCAGCGCGGCGAGGCCGGCGTTGATCGAGATACCCTCTCTAGCTCTATCGCCCTGGGCGCCCGTGTTCTTCAGACGCTCGCTACCAGCAAGATCGACGAAGTGTAGCTTGCTATCCGTGGTAACCCAAGTCTCCGCTCCGGACATGGCCTCTATAGGCATGGAGAGACGCTTCTCGGCGCCGCTGCCAGATGATAAAGACTTCGGCTTGCGCTGGACCAGGTTCAGGCTGAAGACGGCATGGGAGCGTGATGACTTGGCGTTTATGGCAGTCGCGTCGGTCTGTCGGATCGTGGAACCGAAGTTGAGGGCCTCCATCAGGTCGTCGACCGAGTTGATTTCGACTTGGCGCAGGCCAGTAAGAAGAATGTTGCCCTTCTGGTCTTCGCGAATAGTGACGGGGTTTCTCTCGTGCTGTTGGACATGATCGGGAAGTAGTAGGTCCCGAAGTTGCTCGTTGTAAATCTCGACGTATGTCGCCTTCAGTTGCCAGTTCTTCTCCGCCTTGGGCATGTTTTGGATGGAATACCGGGCAGGGGTTCGCAGCTGAGACATGGAGTTGCGATTCGAGCTTCGTGAGGGACCGTCCAATTTATCGAACAGCGCATTCGCCGCGCGAGGGATGACACCTATACAGTCGCCAGCAAGTCAGTATGCCACAAGACGAAAATAGTATCGAAGAAAACCCAAGATCGCGGCCAGCATTAGGCAAAGCCCGGGAGGGAGCAGGAGCAGGAGGGAGTATACGTACCTAATGCCTCGGATTCGATTTGTTCCAAGGGACCCGATGTGCCCATGGTATGAGACTTTCCAGCGCCTGACTGACCATAGGCCAGGAGGGACACGTTGTAGCCTTGCATAAAGGCATTGATACTATCGCTAAGGTACTCCCAAACGCCCTCCTGGTCGGTATCGGGACTAAAGACGCGATCGAAGACGAAGATCTTCTTTCCCTGAGGTGAGTCGATGGATATGCTGGTGTTGGATGTTGTCTGGACCATGGAGCGCTGGAAACGCTGGGGTATGAGGTCGAAGCCGGGGTCCGTGGGCTTCAACGGGGGTCGTACTCGAACAGCTAGGGAAGATCGTCAGCTCTAACCCAACTAAAACGTGGCTACATAGCCATCCGGGGAGCCATCTAGGGAGCCGTCCGGGTCTCGTCGGACCACCAAGAGGTCATGGCTGTGCTCCGACGAGCAATGCGAAACACTTACCAACCCTGACGGCGGTGCGCCCATCCTCATCGGAGGCTCTGCTACCACCGGTCTTGCTATGAGAGCTCATGCGGCTACTGCTTCTAGTCGCAGGCTTGATCATGGCACTCATTGGTCGGGGCGGCGGCTGCATGGCTGCTGGCGACCCAGGGGGTGAACTTGCCATAATGGCAATGCGCAGAAGAGTGGGTGCCGGATACTAATGACGATCGGAAATCGGCGCGCAACGAACGATATATGTCTGGCGAATGTTCGGGGCGAGTATCGTGGGCTTGGGGTTAGTGAGGTAAGATGAGGGAAGCCACGATCACGGTTAGACGATAGACGAGTTTAGGTAAGCTGGTAATCGGGCCTGAGCCTGAGCCTGAGCCTGAGTCTGAGCCTGATAATCGGGCCGGGTGTTCGGTTGCGCTGAATAGGCGGATAGGCGAATAACACCAGGCAGCCAGGTGGGAATAGGTGGAATAGGAGTGAGACTGGGACAAGGTCGGACTCGCCGCTCTAGACCAGACTGGTAAGAGGTAGTAGTAAGACTGCCTAGGTAACTAGGTAGTTAAGGTAGAAAGACTAGGTAGGTAGAAAGGACTGGTAGAAAGGACTGGACTGGAACGGAGAATGAGATGATGCTGAGTCAACCAGACCAGATTCCAGTTTTGCCAGGGCTGGAAACTCTAAAAAAAGGAACGTGAGGAATGCAAGAAGAAAGTCAACAGAGACAGAGAAAGAAAAAGAGTTTGACCAGGATGGCCAGGATGACCAGGATTGGTGGTGTCGACCACGAGAGATGAGAGATGTCGACCCTTGATGGTGACCCTTCAGTGGTGACCCTTTTGGTGGTGTCTGTCTATATGAACAGCCTGTCTGAGATGTCGGGCGTCATTTGTCGCAGTCTTGCAGAAGAATCGAACCAGCTACAAGTTTCTCTGATGCGGTTGGAGATGAGATTATGTTACGGCCTGGAGGGGGAAGACCTCGAGAATGTAAAAAGTAGATAGATGATGGGCTGATACTAAGTGAATAAGAGGAGAAGTATCGAGACAACCTGGAATTACCTGGGATTACCAAGTAAGAATCGGTGATAAGATGATACCTAGGCGAATAGGTATTCGGGGATGGGGATAAGGGAAAAACGAGCGCACGATCGGTCGTTGGCCAGCAGAAGGGTCAACCTGTTTCCCTGATATCTCTCTGTTTTCTAATAGTATCTCTACTAATAAATCTCACTGAAGAGAAAATACTGTATAGTACTAAGTACTAAGAAGATGGAAACAGGAGAAACAAAAAAATAAAAAAGGGAATAATAATCAACGAGTTAGGAAGGGGGAAAAAAGAGGCGTAGTAGAGATCTCAGGGGGGGGGGTGTGAGATAGGAAAACATATGCCCCAGGGCCATTACCCAGGTACTTACACCTAGAGAAGGGTATTAGGACATCCAGCCAGCCAGCCCTCAACTTCTTGGGAGGTAAACTAGTGCGCGTTATTAGCGATCCATGGATGGATTAGGGAGAGAGAGTTGGTAAAGGTACAGTTCGTACAGGTAAGAAGAGAGAGAGAGATAGGTATTGTAGGATATTGGAGGCCGGACTACCGGGCCCAAAAAGGGGAAGATAAGCTCGAAATCATTAATGGGAGCTATCGAAAGGTACATTACATACATACATACACCTGGGCATACATAAAAGACCCCAATTCCAATATTAGGTACATTGCAAGAAATGATATACACGCCTTGGGGTACAATATTAGACAGCAAAGCTGTGGTGCACCTCTGTGTACTTGTAGCTTGTCGCTAAAGACCTAAAGAAGTACAAGAGATGTAAATTCAGTAAATTGGCAACCTTGGAATTAACTGGCGACCGGATCGTGCCTGCAGAAGCGCTGGCCCCCAATCCCTTTCTGGGAATGGGTTACCAATACCCACACCTGTCCGGCCCTGCGCTTACGCTTGTACTTGCATGGTTGTACTTTACCTTGCGTGGGTACTGGTCTATGTACCTAAGTATCTCGTCTTAATTAGGAGCACTATTAAGTTCTCTTCCAGCACCCCCAGGGATGGGGTCCGGCGCATCGGGGCCAGGGGCGTTTGGGGGGGCCGGGGGTGTACCTAGGTGTGTACTGACGCCCTGGGACAGGTCCACGGTAACTACCTCCCCAGCCCTAGAGGTAACCGGGGCGGCAGCAAACTGGAAAATACAGCAGAGGTCACTTGTTAGGTGTACCTATAAATGCATATATTATTCACGGGTTGCGCCGTTCAGTATGGGGAAGTAAACATATCATATCGGACATTATCGTCGATTCCAAGTTAGTGAAGACCGCACCGCGCATCAGCGCATCCCACGGATGTGTTGCGATTGGTATCCATACTACTTAGGTATATGTAGTTAAGTAACTAGACAGATCCTCCACAACTTACCTGCCTGGTTTGCGCACACACAGCATAGCATAGCATAGAAATGATGCATCGATATATATGGATTTCCGATCAACACCCGTTAGTTAGTTAGTTAGTTAGTTATCAATCTGAATGGACCCTGCTACCGCCACGCTAAACGTCTTGATGCGATGTGTCTCGACCGCCATATGTGATGTGCGGGCTCGTGTGGTCTCAAAGTGCGTGCATATCTTCTATTCGCATCCGTGGAGAAGCAAGTGTGGGTAACTAACCCATTCCCACACTTTGGCATGTATCCATGGGTAGTCGTCGCATCTTGTGTATGTAGGACGATGCAAGGCAAGGCAAGGCAAGGCAAGGCAAGGCAGCACGTCCAACCTGCACGATGCGGCAGGCCTCTGCTTGACGTCTCGACGATCCACATGACGTGACACCAGCCAGCAGCTTCTACATGCTTTAGGTTGCAAGTATATATTGGGAACTATCTCCCCACACAGACGACGAAAACCCGCCAGAGCTTTGTAGAACCCGCCCCGTCCGTCCGTCTTGACTGATTCCCCCTCAAAGCTTTCCCACGCAAGGGAATCCATCAGGCTCCCGAGTAGTTGTTCGCAAAACACGACAGCGATGGAGTTGGTTACTAGTTATATGGGAAGCCAACCAAGTCAACACATCCCGATAATCGTGACAGCTGTATGTAGTTGATTGATTATGCTATCCTGGTGGGGGGAAGTTCCAAGTCTCCGAGAGAGATCGAGAGTGAGCAACTGGATGGCATAGCTACGCGCTACCGCATTATACTAGAAGCGTGGCCCCTTTTGCGGCGGCGACATAAAGACGGGAAGCGTTAAAGCAGCTACACGTAGTTAGTCGGTATCCAGCCGACGGTATTGCTGCTGCCACCCGAGTTCCCGACCGCAACGAAAGGCAAAGAGGCAAAGAGGGAAAAGATGAATACTTAGTAAAGGAAACGAAAGGAAAGAGAAATCTTATCACACGCAAGGATCGGGTATATCTCTCAGACCCTACCACTTGGCCAGGGGGTTAGTATACACTATATACCTACCTGCCTGTATATACATACCCAGGTATATATCATTGAGGTACTTCTGCACCTCTTTCGCACCTTCACAACCCTGCAAATTGTACATGAAACACTCGACCAATCAAATATCATAATGTTCGTCTCAAAAATTCGGCGGTAGTGGAGTCAAACCAAGTTCCAGTACCGGGGTTTTGTGGGTGGGTGGTTTCTTGCGTCTTCCTGTTCCTCTCTCCTCTCATGCACATCTCCGAACAAGCCCCAAACCAGAAACCAGCTACATAAACTAACCAAACCGGTACATTCACGAGCCGGTGAAGCCAGCCCGCCCAACCAGTAAAGACGCGCCCGATAGTTAGAGGTTAGCGTCTTCGACGGCGTCGGATCGAAGAAACGATGAAGAAAAGGGGAGCAAAGAGGAAGAGCAAGAGCAAGAGCAGGGGGGGAGGGGTCTGCTGCTTTGGGGGTGGGCAGCTCGACCAAAAGGGGAAGACGGTCGGTCCAATTCAGCACGTTTCGCAAGCGCTACAGCTGATGCACGCAACGCCATGCCTCATGCGTCGTAGCCCGTCGGGAACCTCAACTGCACCACCACTGTTTCGCTACCTATTGCCCGCCTGAGGAAGAAAGAAGAAGAAGAAAAAAAGGGGCGGGGGGTCAGTCGTCCTGAATGAAATCTGCTACCCAGAATCTGGAGTTTGATGGGGGGATCCCGACCATCTGAGAACCACATGTTCATCGGCGTTTTCATCACGTAAATCTGCGATGGTGATCAGTGCCCCAAATGGGCTGCAGATGTGTACATGTCCTCGATAACTCGTTCCTCAATCCCGCTCTTATCAATTCTCACTTATGCATGCAACTCGCGCTCAGATCCATTGTAAGGATGTGATTAAACGCGCATCCCATCCCATCCCAGTTTCTCTCTCTCGCGTCCAAATACCTTGTTAAAAAGGCCGGAAAATTCCGTAAACGTATAACTAACTTTACGTACTTATATCTTTCCGTAGCTTACTTGCTTTCGCAGCTGTGCTACTATGTATGTTTATATGTTAGAAGAGCTCGATGTCTTAGGCACTGTCAGCCTGTCTAGTATAGTGTAAGTTCAGCGAGTTAGGGGGTTCTAGACACGTTGAATGCTTCGCGGCCCTTGATGGCCGGTCTCGACCCGGCCGGCGCGGCGTCTCGGATGTGCTGGTGCGGCGCCCCGGGGGTGCTAAAAAGGCTTGAAGATCGCAATCAGCGCGGCTTCTGAAACAGCGCGGACGCGTCTCTGCTGCCATACCTACTACACACTCGTGCACAGCTTCGACGTCCCAGACGTCCCGGATACGTATGCTGGAGTAGAAAAAAAAGAGGACTAATAATCCGCAATACCTAGTTATATGACAACCTGCCCTGCTTACTTGTGACCTATATAAACCTAAAGTGCTTTGTCATCTTTAATACGACCTCTGTCCTACTCCCGACGAGTCCGGGCATCACATCACACTTCAACGCGGGAAAGGGGGCAATTGTTTCCTTGGACGGGATTCGTCTCTAGTGCGCGAGCGATCTACGTACGACCCAGGGATTCAGTAAACCAAACAAAACACGAGGTACAATAATAGGGTAATAAGACTCCGGCATATCATCCAGCAACAACGTTGACGAAAAGGCCAAAATAAATAAAAACCAAGATTCTGAGCTCGCCAAGCATCAGCTCAGCTCAGGACGAGAAAGAAGGGCGTCCTGTTTCATCGTCCCGGAACGGGTTAGGTGTGTCGTTTTAGGGGCCGTCTAGCAAGAATTGGCAGACGCCGCCACTCCGCGGGATGGTTAGGCACACTGGGCATCATCTCTTTGGCGATAGACACTTCCTACATACGACCTGTCCGACGGCGACACTGGGGAAGAAGCGCGTGTCTCCCACGTTGGGGGGGGGGGGGGGGTGGCCGGCGTGCCCGCATTGACGCCTTTACTTCTTTCGACGGGAGTGACATCGCGCCGTCCACACCTCCTCCAGAACAGGGCGGCGCTTTGACATGTTGACATACATAGCTAATGCGGACGGACTCAAGCCTTTTGGGGCCGGCCGACAGCCCGAGCCGGACTTCTACGCTGGTGCCTGGTCCGCCAGCACGTGGAAGCAAAGCATCATCACATGAACTGGACGCTTTGACCTTAACCCCCACGCTCACTGAGATATATAACTTTGCCTCTAAACAAGCCAGCATAACCCGTCCACGATGGTATTCAAGGCTACCTCAACTCAAGCTTTCGTCAACAACAAGCCAGATCCTAGCTTGAGGTTGCTCAGCCTTACATCCAAAGCATCGCATCTCATCTACAACCCACATGGCCACATTGGTAAGTCCAATCCAGAATGAACCAGGTTCAACACTCTGCGTTTCGCTCTAGACCCAGAGCTTAGAGACGGGAGGAAGAGAAACTCTGGAGTTCCAGGAAGACGCGAACCCAGTGTTGGACGTTCTCACATGCCGGGTTGACTTGACGGCCGCGAGCTCATGCACCCCGCATTCTACGACTCTCACGGCGTCGCATGCTCTGCCGCGTTGGGGATCATGGCGCGCCGTGTAGGGACGGGAAAGATATATCGGATAGCGGGGCCAGGAGACGTTCCCATCTCAAGCAGGCAGGCAGCACAGCCGTTGCCCGGCACACCCTTGTCCCAGTATCCTACTGAAAAGAGGGGTTAGTTAGCAGATTAGCAGAGAGATACATCTCACGTAGCAGCGGGACGCCCGTTCTTCAAACGGGCAGGCAATCCGTGATCCGGGCCGTGCGCGCACCGACCCTTGAATCCCAGAGCCGAGCGCCCCTTTGCCCCTCGCTCCTCGTTCCAACTGTGTCCTTTACGGATTACTGTATCCATCCATGACTGTGCACGAAATAGCGTAACAGCGTAGCAGCGTAGACTACCTAGGTAGTCATTGTCCATCCCGCTGGAGAAAAGTCCACGTGCAATTGGAGCAAGTGCCTCGACGTAGTACTGTACGCGTTACGACTTCACTACCATCCAGGGATCCTGCCAGTCTTCATGCGCGCGTCTGGTACCGCATCGCGCTAGGCAAGGGCCCTCGTCGTCGGACCCCGCAGCTATACCTGAAGAAAGCATATGAAAGACTGAAGATAAGATTGCGTTTTTCTGCAGGGCGTTGTTACTATTACAAATCCGTATAGTTTTAGTCAGTACTGGAGTCTAGTAGGTAGTTCTCGTGTCGTGATGGCAGAACTCTCGTGAGCGAGCATTGGTTGATCTATGTAAATACGATGTAGGGAAAGGAGTAGTCGGCAGTGCAAATCGGTCGGTGTTCAAAGTCCAGTTTCGATGAGGAGCGAAAAGAAAGTCATTCAATACGTCAATGTGAACTCCATAATATAATCCTGATATGCAGGTGATAGCTTGACCCTACGGGATCCATCTCTAGATCAAGGGTTTGAGGGAGGAGCCACGCCCGATCAACATCCCGCCAACCCGCCTCAGACAACTATGACTAGCGCCTCGATACATACCATGGCAGGGACACACAGACGTTTACTCGTTGCTGGTTTTTCAAGAATGGGCATGAGGCATGCAAAGAATTTTTCTTGTGCATTCTGCATATGTAGTGACGGGACGATCTCTTAGGTGAAGATGGGGTGGCTTACTGTTAGGGGATATGGCGTGTTACCCTTTACACTGCCTAACTGCGGCCCGAGAAAGATCTTCGGATCCTCGTGCAACTTTGAAGCCTCAGACATACCTACGTAGTTCGCACGACACTGGCTCGAGATGAGCGCAAACTGGGTAGGTAATCATCTCATCATCCTCTTCACAGCGTACAATCATGAAGGTCGAGTAGATAGGTACTATAGACCAGCAGCTGGCATAACACCGTTAAATCCAAACCCGACAGTCAGGATCTCTAGGGTTCTGGGTACTGAAGTACCTAAGCTGCTACATGAAGTACCTACAGGAGGTCCTTAGCTGTTTCATCAGCTGATAAGATAAGATAACCAAGATAATTCCGTGTAGCAAATATATCACGTGATACGCGTGCTATGCGCGGCAAGTGCAATTGAACAATCGTTATCGGCCTCGCTATCAGAACGCGTCACCACTAAAAATCACGCGTTTATTTCATCCTCGAAGACAGTCAGGCAGTCATCTATGTGTATATAAAAGTCCGTCTGTTCGCGTCCGACTCGGCATTTGCTCGCCAAGATGCCCGTCGAGGTAATTGATCTGCTCTCCAGTCCATCGTCCGCCAATGATGCCGCACCTCCTAAGCGCGCTGCGACGCCGCCACGGAAGACTGCAGCAGCAGCAGTGGCAGCAGCAGTGGCAGGACCGTCGAGAGCAATCGACTTCGACGTTCTAGATTTGACAGCGGATCACCCTATCAAAGCCACTTCAAGTCTTGCGACGACTGAGTTGAAACCCCCTGTTACAGGTGCCAAGAGGACAAGTACCGGCCACCACCGCCAAGACAATGATTTCTTGTTCCTATCAGATGAATTTGACACCGTCGGTGACCTTGACGAGCCCCTGTTTGTCAAGAAACCAAGAGTCTCCCCATCTTCTCCTCGTGGGAAGAAGAATGCCGGCACTTCTTTCAGGCGGACAGCATCCGCCGCCGTCGTCAACACCGCGGACCGCCGGCCTCCGCAAAAAGCCGGGATGAAAAGGTGCCAGTCTCTAGCAGACCCCATCGAATCCAGTAGTCCTGCTGCCCACGACACCTTCAATGCAAGCAACTGGAAGAAGAAGAACGAGGATTTCCTGAACTCACTCACCACGAACTCCCAGAAGAGGCAACCGGCAAAGGCTGCCGCCCCACGGGAGACCTCCCGCTTACCCGAGCTGTCGGACGACGACCCTTTCGCGAGCTCGCCGAGGGGGAGTCCAAAAGCGGTGAAGGCGTCCACCAGCAATCCGGATAAGCCGTTGAAGAGAGCTGCCTTCGCGGACCTGTCGAGCGATCCCTTTGACATCCCCTTGGACAAGCTGCAAGACAGACCCAACAAGAAGCCGGCAGCTTGGGACCCCATATCCAGCTCCATGCCCGAAAGGGGCACGAGCCCGAATCCCTTCTCGAGTTCGCCGGCGCCACCGCCACTTCCAAGATCCAAGAGCAGTGGACAGGTCGAAGATTTCATCGACGTGGACGACGTGGCCAGTTCGGACTCCGACCTGCCGGACCTGGCGGACATTGACTTCGCGAAGGTCAGGGAAGCCAGGCGTTCATATCACACATCTCCTAAAAAGAGGTCGAAGTCGACCAGTAAACCTAAGGGAAAATCTGTTAGCAAGGCGGCAGATAAGACGCAGACGGCTGAGGAGAAGGAAGCGGAGAGGGAGCGCAAGCGGGTGCAGAAGGAGCAAGAGAAGGCGGAGCGCGCCCTCGAGAACGTCAAGAAGAAGGCTCTCGAGGAGGTCAACAAGGTGCGAACGGACAAGAAGGTGTCAACGCCCGAGATGATCGTCGACCTACCCTCCTCGTTAGACGCCGGTCGCAAGCTGCAGATCCAAGAACTGCTGAAGGACATGGACGTCGAGCACAGCATCTACGACAGCACGATCGACAACGTCGTCAAGTGGCGGCGCAAGGTCAGCAGCCGATACAACGAGGAGCAAGGGCACTGGGAGCCGGTACGGATGCACATCGAGCCCGAAAAACACGTGCTCGTCATCGTCGACGCCGCCGAGTTCGTTAAACTCGCTCTCGGCATCGACGAGCAGCACCTAGAGGCCCATGTCCTCCGCATGAAGACCGGACACCCGGACAAGACCATCATATACCTGATCGAAGGGCTGGGGCCATGGATGCGCAAGAACCGCAACGTGCGCAACCGACAATTCCAGTCCGCGGTGCGGAACGAGGACCCGCCGCCAACCAGCTCCGCAGCCTCCTCCACGGGCCGGCGGCGCAAAACCGCGCAGCCGTCACAGGAGTACATCGACGAGGACACCGTCGAAGACGCACTGCTATCGCTCCAAGTGCTGCACGGAGCGCTGATCCACCACACGAGCGGGGCGCCCGAGACAGCGCAGTGGGTTTCGGTGTTCACGCAGCACATCAGCACGGTGCCGTACCGGCGAGCGCGCGAGGCCGCGACGGCGGGCGCCAATTTCTGCATGGAGGCGGGCCAGGTGCGTGCCGACGACGGGCCCCGCGACGTCTACGCGCGCATGCTGCAGGAGATGACGCGCGTGACGCCCGCCATCGCCCTCGGCATCGCCGCCGAGTTCCCCACCGTCCCCGCCCTCGTGCGCGGCCTCGAGGGCCTCGGTCCCCTCGCCCTGGAGAATTGTCGCAAGAGCGCCAACCGCGATGGCGCATTTACTGATCGGGCGGTTGGTCCGGCTGCTAGTAAGAGGATATATAAGGTTTTCACGGGGAGGGATCCCACGAGCACGGACGTTTAGTCATCTTCAATGTTTGATGCGAAAAGGTGCGGTCTACATATTAGTTCCATGGTCTCTTGTAGAATATTGTATATATGATCAGTCTCGTTGGCATTGTGCTAGAGCTCGACATACTACTATAGATTTCTATTGCTTCAAATAGAGCTATTACTTGAGAGCGCAATGAAAACTCTCTATGACTCTGTGATGCTTGATCCCGCGGTAACTATGCTGTATTGTTCCGTCATCGTCGACACGCTTACTTCCAAATCCCATATACGTCGGGCGTGCAGTCAGTCAAGCGGACACTGCGCTATCGAAAAATGATATGCCGCTAGGTAGAGGACAGCACTAGGCAATGTGAACGAATCGCATCATGCATGGCACCTGGTCCAACACATGAGATGGAAAGGGGGATGGATGGTAGAGACATAGACTTTGCAATCTCTCTTGTTCTTCACATGACAGACTTTATTGACATTCCAAGGCTTGCTTTGCTTGCACGAAGTCCAAGTGAGGTATATGAATGAGTGGTATCGCCTCCTGAACAAATAGTCCAGCCTACAGATATCTGGACAGGATATGCATCATCCAAGGAACACAATAAGACCCCGAAATATCACACGGGATATAAGGCTGATAGCCCTGCCTCATCACGTGAAACCTGTCTCATGCCTGACGGGTGGACATTATAATAATCTCTACAGGACCCTCGCTCCTACATTCCATACTAATCCACACCCCACATCATCCACGGCAGCTTTCAGTTAGACTCAATGAAATCTGACAGAGCAGGCTGACTGACTGACAACAAGCACACCTCCCCCGCAGCAGCTATCGTATAGAATTCCGCAAGAGTTGGGCAGCTCATCATGAGGAATGGTCAGGTATCACTGAGCCCATTCCGTCAGCCCAGCGCCCGGGGGTTACTCACGCCATTACAACCTATGTCCTGGAACAAGATGGGCTGAATGTATATGAGAGAGACTGGTGTGAGCATTACCATGGATGAGCTTAAGAACTAGGGCCCCCAGCCCATCTCGTTGTGTTCATGAGGGGTTGCTTATACTGCGAGAACAACGATTCACATCAGCGCGATCTAGTATGAGCAGGCGACGATGGGGCCTGGTACAGGTACTGTATGCTGGCCGCCAGCTAATACCTAGCTTATGAAGACAGAGCTCAAAACGCGACATACAGAGAGCATGAAAGCTCAGAACTTACGGATGACGATTCAGGTACTCTGTATGCACCTTAACCTCCAGAGATACGACATACCCTGCCTGCATGGTCACATGACATCTTCAGCTTCAGGATAGCTCATTTACTTGCACTCAACGAGGCATATCAATCAAGTCTCGAGTGAGAGAGGGGAAGAAGAGGTCCAGTCCAGTCCAAGCCAAGCCTGAAGGGAAAACTTCGCGTGTTGCTACATGCCTCTTTATCATAAAGTAGTACAGGCAAAAGGTTAAGGTAAGAGAGGACCCGTTTGACGTCATGTTCAGCCCCCCCATTTTCTCCTATAGATAATGTGTGGCAGCCGTGCTGCAGCTGCCTGCCCCTTTTGCAATATTTCTTGGAAAAACCAACCCCGCGCACTTTATCTGGGCATGCTGGGGCCTCGTCGATAAGGCTATGATATGAGATCGGGGTGGTGGTTTGTTCCACTAGCTGCTGCAGATAGAGCCGATCGTTCTAAGCGAGATATGGTTTGAATGCGACGCCTAATCATCGTGAGAGGGCATGATACCATACCATCCCTCCGCCCCCCTCGAGCACCCTCCTGAATCAGAGAACCAGTTCATACATATCCGAGCCAACTCATGCCAGACTCATCAAACTTCTCCTCCATGGAAAAACCTCCAACCGGAAAAAAACTACTAGCAGGAGACGAGATAATGGTTAAGACTAATGACGATAAGCTCACGCCTCGATGGCCTTGTTCTTCTTCTTCTGCTCGACCTTGAGCAGCAGAGCGCGGTTGATGTGGGGTAGAACACCACCGAAGGCAATGGTGGCGCGGATGAGGGTGTCCAGCTCCTCGTCACCGCGGATGGCGAGCTGAAGGTGGCGCGGGGTGATGCGCTTGACCTTGAGGTCCTTGGCAGCATTCTAAGAAAAGTCAGTTAGTACATGCGCATATATACATGCCAGTGCAGGTACATATCATATCCATCAGGTACATATGCCTGCTACCTAGGTAACTGAGGGGTCGGCTCATCTCATCTCATCTCGATCGAGATAAACACCTGAGATAAATACCTGAAAAGCGAGTAGTGGGGGGAGAGGGGGAGGGGGGAGATGGGAGGGGTGACCTAAGGTGGTGATGCAAGGGAAAAGGGAAAAATGGTATCCATAGAGTGACTTACTCCTGCAAGCTCGAGGACCTCGGCGGTCAAATATTCGAGTACGGCTGTGACATAGACGGCAGCCTTGGCGCCGACGCGCATCTTGTTCTGGGTGTTCTGCTTGAGGAA
This sequence comes from Eutypella sp. D-1, assembly GCA_023313575.1. Classification (NCBI taxonomy): domain Eukaryota; kingdom Fungi; phylum Ascomycota; class Sordariomycetes; order Xylariales; family Diatrypaceae; genus Eutypella; species Eutypella sp. D-1. Next base: position 1,872,051 of record JAJTTP010000008.1, on the reverse strand, counting down.
ACGCTTGACACGACCGCAAGGGAACTGAGAGGGGAAGATAATGGGTTAGTTTATGTGTTTATGTTATGTTATATATCTTTTCAAGATAAGACAGCATAATTGGCATAGTATAGATAATTGCCATAATGCAATGCAGGCAAGGGAACATTAAAAAGTTGGTAACATAATTTGCGCGCGTGCGCATCGTGAAGTGCATCGTGATGTGTGCAATGTAACGTCATCGTGTTGTTGACCATCAACAGCCCGGACCGTCATGTCATGACAAGCCTGTTAATCTGTCATGGTGATAAAAAACGTACCTGAAGACCAGCACGAGCGGAATGACTCTGCTGCTTCTTGGGACCATCTGCGGCCGAGGTCTTTCCACCGGAACTCTTGCCGCCAGCCGACTTTCCTTTGCCTCCTGCCATTGTTTATATTTATCGAGTTGGTTGAAAAGTTAATCGTACCGTCGTGTGTGCGCGCGTAACGTATCGCGATATGAAGAATACGGAGGGGATATCTGAGTTATTGATATCGTGCGATATAAGTATTCGACGCGATGCTATTGAGAAATATTCAATCGATAAGTCGTAGTTCGTCGTGGAATATCAAGAATTTTGATAAGTCGTAAAAAAAATTGTCGGATGTTATGGGAGAGAAAAAAAAACAAAGTTCTGAAGTTGTTTTTTCTCGGAGTCTTGGTCGGTCGTGGCGGTCGGTCGGTTTGGTTGGTCCAAGGTCAAGAAAGAAAAAAAAATTAAATGGCGGGCAAGGCAAGGCAGGGCAAGGCAAGTCCACCGGTGGTAGGTCTTGTAGGTGTGTGTAATAGCGGGATAGCGGGATAGATGGGGGGGAAGGCAGGCTCCAGGGCTTGCTTGTCAGGCTGGCCGGTAAAGCTCTCTCTCTCTCTCAGGTCTAGTTAGGCGGGCGCAAAGCAAGAAAAAAACGTTGCTGATCCAGGTAACCCAAGCCTTGTATGTACCTACCTACTTATAGGTATGTAAGTATGTTGTTGGCTGGCTGTGTTATCCATGGTGAAGGCTGGGTTCTATGTGTTAGGTTGCACTAGAATGCCGATAAAAGCTTCCAGAGTTTCCGTGTGAGCTTCCCTAACACTCACCATCAGTATACACCCCAGGTGTGCCTACCTCTCTGCCTAAGGGCCCTAAACGTTGCTGTCATCACTGCTTTTCTCAGTGAGTCAGATTAGGCAGGCAAGCCCACTATCATCTGGTAGACAGGCAAGGCAGATGCACAAAGTTGGGGGGTCTTGGGGCCTTGGGGTGCTATATAACGCTAATCCAATTGAGGAATGGCGAACGGGAAAATATCGGCCGACAAGGTATGCCAAGCATCGCAAGGAGAACCTCCGAAGAGCATCAAAGGAGACAGACAATGCCGTGCTTGTCAAGTGAAGATGGCCAGTCCAGGTTTGTAGGGTCTTTACACAGACACAAACCTCAGGATGGCATCGGATTGATAGAGTGAACAAGATATATCAGGTTTGAACCCCTCCTGGCAGGAAAGAACCTGGAGATAACTCACCATTAAAAACTTACCTGGAGGGTCCTTGCCGCCTAAGGAGAAATGACAACGGGCGACCACAGAACTGCCGCTGCATCACGAAGTCTCTCTCTCTCAGCAGAGAAGACATGTTGCATAGAGAGTGACAAGAAGTGAGAGCAGAAGAATAGATAAGAGCTCTTAACATACGGAAGGTCTCTCTGGTTCAGTCAACTTTACCTTGGGGATAAGGATAGACTTGAATATGGTGGTCATGTCATTCCAAGTTTGGTCCAGGAACAAGATACGTAACAAAGGGATTCTGGAGGTGTAGTAAGCGGATACTTTCTAAGCCATTCTCTGTGAGCCACAAATCAGGGTGTCAGCCACAGACTGGACTGGATAACGCTCTTAGCCTGTTATGGTCTAGTCGGTGATTACATAACTTCACCTCCTACTGAAGGAGATGATGTACCAGCTTGAGCAACACTCTTTGTCTTCTTGTATGCACAAATCATAGGCCAATGTCCATTCTTGGTAGATATGGCTAAATGAAGTCCCTTCTATGAACAAGAGTGCCTGCCTTTCTCAGGAGATGTAGGCACCCAACACCTAACGCTTAAGCATTGCAAACATATGTCAAGGTTACACCATATTATCAAAGCAATCACAAGGTAGAACTACTAGCAAACAGCCCTCTCACTCAAATAATAATTACTTAACAAAGGCTACATGAGTTACCACATCCCTGCATCAGAGACTTCCCAGCTTAGTCCCCACCTCTCTGGACCTCAGTCCGATCTCCAAATCTCAGCCAGGCAGCCTGCCCAGATTCATCCATCCTAGCATCACCAGGATCAACCAGGCCCTCGAGATCCCAAGGCGGGTAAAACTGGAGATCGCTGAGGTCCAGCGTGACCTGCTCGCCTAGCACAGGGTTCCCAGATAACACCGGTTCCGGCGCGAGGCCCGTGGTCCCAAGCGGCGGCGTCTCCGCCGCAACCGTCTCCGCGGACAACGGCAGCCAGGACCCTGCGCCGCCACTCCTGTTCGCACCGCTGGGATCCCGCTGCGGCGTCGGCGTCGGCGTCGTCCGCGACTGTCCAGAAGATTCCGAAAGCGAGGACCCGGCTTCCCCCGAGCGCAGCGACCCAGTGAGATGCTCAGAGGCTGCGCCACCTTCCTTGACGGCCTTGCGTGCTAACCGATAGAGGGACAGAGGGTTGAGGACGTCGTCGGGCTTGCTCTGCATCATGAATTCCGGCGTCGTCTCGGACCTGCTTGTGTGTTAGACTCGGGGAAGAGGCGGCGGCGAAATTATTTTGGAAAGGGGGTTAGTTAACTACTTACCACCTCGTTTCGTTGACGTCTGACGGGTCCTGTGGTCCAATGTGCGCCGTCATGTCCACCCTGTTGAAGCTCGTGATTACCTTGCGGAGCCACCTATCGAGCGCGATACACTGCAAAAACCGTTAGCTTGCTTGCTCATTGACAGATAATACAGTCGAGGCGCTAATGTTGGGGACCTTACCAGTGGTTGAGCCAGCGGGATCGTGACCGCCATCATCCGCAGCACTTTCGTATTACTCCGCACATGTCTGATCGTATCCTCCACCATCATCCTAGCCGTCGGGCGGCTGAGGTCGATCAAGCGGGCGAGATAGTACAGCATGACGCGGCTGCTATTATACGTATAAGTAGGGAGGGCAGAGTCGGCAAGGAAGCGGGCGCCACGGCTGGCGGCCTCGGCAAGGACGATCGCCATGTCCTGGGCATGGTAGAAGCTCTCAGTCTGGAGGTCCTCAAGAAAGGCGGCGTGCTCGGGGGCCGTCGGGATCAGCGGGGGAAGCTTGAACAGCTCGGGCATCGCGATGCGGTAGAGATCGCACATCGCGTTGTGGTAGGTGCAGTGCAGCAAGGCCAGCGCGCCGAGCTGCGAAGACTCTAGCCGGATGTAGATAGATTCAAGCGAGAAGTCGAGACAGGACGCCGAGAGCCCTGCGCGCCACGACTGCAGCGCTGCGCGGAGCGAGGCGAACTCCGATCCTGCTTGCCATGGTGGCTGTGCCTCGTCCAGATGCTTGACGTATCTATCGACATCACTTCTTAGCCACCTACCCATGTCATGAGAATATTGGAAGGTGCCCCTTACCGCACAATGCGCTTCCAGATGGCCACGAGGTGGATATAGCAGGCCATCAGCCCCGTGTGCTGCCCCGACAAATCGAGCGAAGCATAGCGGGCCTCGAGCTTCGAAGTAGTGCACGGTCTCTGGAGGAGGAAATCGGGCTCATCGCACGGGAGTTGGATCTCGATATCCTGCTCGCGAAGCAGGGTAAGCTGGTCGACGCCGCTGCCCGTCCAGGCATCCAAGACGTAGCAGGCCCACATCAGGCGGCGTCTCGTCTCGCGCCAGAGCACGGATGGGCCGGCCTTGGCGTCCGGCGCGCACTCTAGGTTCAGCTGCAGCGCGTGCGCCATGCGGGTTACTAGCCCGCTCAACATCAGGGCTTGCGTGTAGCCGCCTACGCGAAATTGGAAGTCGTAGAGGAGGACCATGGCCTGTGACTTGCATCAGCAGGGTGACCCTCGTCTGGGGTCGGTGGCCCAAGGGGAAGGGAGTGCGACGAGACTTAGAAGCGGGGAGTGAAGATGCAGCCACGCTCGTGTGATGACTCACCATGAGATTGGAAACGGACACCTTGCCGTAGTTTGCGAAGATCAGCCGCTCCGCGGCCCGCGCCCACTGGTTCCCGGCCGAGTGAATCAGACTCGTCGGGACAGACTCCCTGCTGCCGGCGTGTTCTAGAGCGTAGAATCTTTGAGAAATATATTAACAGATTGGCTCCGGATGAGCGAGGAGAAAGCCTTGGCGGTGACTTACTTGGCGCCCTGGGCACAGATCATGTAAAGGAGAGCATCGTCTTTGCGGTCGCGGTCCTGCCAGCCCTGATCTAGCTGCCTCATGAAGGAGGGCTTATGGACGAAGGCGAAGCAGCGCAGGTGGTGGACGTTGTTAAAATACTGTTCCACTAGTTCGCGGAGGAGCGCTTTCTCCGTCGGGAGGTCCGGGGACAAGAGCCTTGCGATTTTTCTACGTTAGGAATGGGTCACATCGTTCCCTAGGAAAAGTAGTAGAATGAAGACGGGAGACACGGTATTAGGGTAGGGTAAGTAATGTAATGTAATGCACCCAGGAAACCTACTCACCAGGACAAAGGTTCTGAACTCGCGCATTCACTAGTTGACGGGGTGATCAAGGATTCGCCGTCACCTAATGGGACCGTGGATGCCGATGTGAGGAGAGAATCGGGTTTAGGCGGGGCATTTGCCTGCCCGCGCATGGTAGTCGGCGGCCCTACCACCGCCCCATCATGAGATTCGGTAGTAGTCTCCGCAGCTTCGGGGCTCTCGCTAAGTATCGCCGGTGCCTCTTGCGGGGACGCGGTCGAGAGGCGCAAGGCCCAGCGCGGCTCGGGGCCAGCGTTGTAGATGCACTGGGTGGACCTGGCTCTACATCGGAAACACCTGGGCCTCTGGCCATCGCATTTAGTCTTGGAGACCCTACAGCTTCCGCAAGACCGGTAGGTCCTCCTCGTCCTGGCCGCCGCGGGAGACCCCGGGCTATCGCCAGAGGCGGTGGAGGGCGAGGAGTTCGACAGGCCGACGCAGTCGAGTCCCAGGCGCTGACAATTGCCGCATCCGTTCGGGCGCTCATCGCATTTCACCTACGCGACAGCACAGCCCGGCGCGTAAGCCAGCGAAGAAGAGGGTGTGGAGGGATCTGGTGCCGGATTAATCATTACCCACCTTGCGCGCGCGGCAGACCCTACAGCCCATCGTCGCGTTCGGGACTTCGGGCTCAGGGATCTACGCATTATCATGGGAGAAGAAGGGGGCCAGGTTCGATATGTGGGCGCTGACGGAATCGCGGTGCGACGCGGTGGACATGCAGAGGATAGAGGATGTGAACTTCAAACCCTTACCCTACTACTCTGACCCTATATGCCGCTGTGTGACGTGAACTTTCCATATTACAAAGCCAGAGCCTTGTTCATGACATGCATGGCCCTCGACCTAGCGATGGATTCAGCCTAGCCTGGCAATTATATGATAGGGGGTGGAGCCGGGGTATAGTTCGTGCTTTTCCCCTAAAGCGTCTAGTGCGGTCTGGTCCGCGATTGCACCATCTCATCGTGGAAGTCTCTCGGCCATACAGACAGAGACCCGACGACCCGTGGAGACCCACAGCGACAGGCCGGGGAATCGAGGCTTGGCGGCTCCGCTCTGGAGGTCCGTCTTGAAGATGTGATACCAGTTCCTGCTACCAGCGACCAGGTTTTCCGAAACGCAGCATGCTCTTGGAGTTATAAGAGCCGTCTCCCCATGGCGTCTTCGTTTGCTCTGCCATCATAACCTGCCTGCAAATCAGCAACCGTTCGTGCTCGCGATCGACACCATGCTGCTCAAGGCGCGACGTCAGTTGACACCCTACCTTGTCTTCAGCTGCGTAGTGTTCCTGCAGGGCGCCATCTTATTCGGGATGTGAGTCGCCCCTCTTCGCGTCGTGTCGCCGGTCTTCACTAACAAGGTGCGCTCTAGTGACACGGGCTCGTTCGGTTCATTGCAGGCTCTGCCCTCCTTCCTGAACCGTTTCGGCGTCGACGATGGGACGGGGAAGATCACGCTACCGCCCACGAGGAAGGCCTTGATGAACTCCTTGCCATGGACGGGTAAAATCCTGGGGTGCTTCTTGGCTGAGCCCTATATCGAGTGGACGGGATATAAGAAATCCGCGTATACCATCGCCGCCATACAGATAATTGCCGTTATTAGTGAGCCTCCGACGACGCTTCCCTGTGCAGTGTATAGATACTGATAGCCCATTCATAGTCGAGTTGACATCCCACCACTGGGCCCAGTTTACGGTTGGCCGCATCATTGCGTACTTCGCTGTCGGCTTCGTCGAGAACGTCTGCCCGGCCTACAACGCCGAGGTCTCTCCCGCCGCGACGCGGGGTATTCTGTCCGGCTCGCTCATGTTCCTGACCGGCCTCGGCAACCTCTGGGGCGCGGGCATGTCTCGCGCTTATGCAGATGAGACCGCAGATAAAGGGTGGATCATCCCCACAGCTATGCAATTCGTCCCAGCCGTTCTTCTGCTTGCTCTGGTGCCACTTACGCCAGAGTCCCCACGATGGCTTCTCCTGCACGGGCGCAAGCAGGAAGCCAAGCAGGTTCTGGACAAAATTCGCCCCAGGCACGACGTCGACAGTGGTGCGACCGCGACCGAAGCCGATGCGCTCGAGCAACTCATCAACCAGTCCCTCGCGACTGAGCAGGGCACCTGGCTGGACCTCTTCAGGGGGAACTACCTGAGACGCACATGGGTGAGTACCGCCATACTCCAACAACGTAAGGGATCATGTCTAACCCCGCCTAGATTTGTGCCACTCTATTCTGCATCCAACAAACGAATGGCAACCAATTTGTGCAGTCCTACGCTGCCACCTTCTATGTAGAGCAGGGCCTTGGGGCCATGTCCTTCACGTACAACATCATTGGACAGGTCCTAGGCGTGGTCGGAAACTTCACGCCCGTCGTTCTCTTCGACATCACCGGCCGCCGTCCCCTGCTCATCTACGGTGGCGCCGTAGCCTGTCTCCTGCTGTACCTCGCCTCAGGACTCGGCACGATCAAGGACCAGACCACAGACCAGACCAACATGATGCTCGCCTGCTTCATGCTCCTCCCGGCATTCACGCGCATCTCGGCCACGAACAATTCCTTCCTTACGGGCGCAGAGATCGGCGGCGTACGAATGAGAAAGAAGATCATGGTGAAGTCCTCCCTCACTTATTCGACGCTATGGTTCTAACAGCTTCCTAGGCCTTCGGCACGGCGTGCGACGTAGCGGCCGCGTTCCTCGTGACATTCGTGACACCCTATCTGCTTCCCTCTATGGGGGTCCATATCGGTTGGATCTTTGGATCTGTGGCCTTGTTTAGTGTCATCTGGGGCATCCTCTTCTTCCCGGAGCTGAAAGTAAGCAAGACTCTTCCCCTATACCTCCCTTTTCTCGTGAGGGAACCTGATGTCGCTAACACCGTGATAGGGGCGTTCACTCGAGGAGGTCGACGAACTTTTCGCTGCCAAGCTATGGGCCTGGCAGTTCAAGTCCTATCAGACTCACGGTGCCGGACGCATCCTTGCTGCGCTCGAAAACGAGGGTGTAGTGGATGAAAATTCGAAGACTCGCATGGAGGAGCTCGGCATCGCGCCCGTCGCAAGCAATAGGTCTAGCTAGTGTGAGAAGACCTGGTGACATATTTAACGATGGTGGGCATAGGGCTATAGAGTCAAATCTAGGTTTATGCATAGCATTACCGAACTAAACATCTTATGGCAATTTTCAAGACATAAGATTATCTTAAAATCAGCCGGGTCGTCTATAGGTACTTGAGACCGGTCTACAACTAAGCAGGGGCGATTACCCAACTACTAATGAGCTTGCAACTTGATATTTTGGCCGTATAGTAGCCGTCTATGCTCGATTACGGTGTCATCCACGATAGCACGATGCCATGGCGGCGCAATCGTGCCAGAATGACATGTACCCTCACATGGCCGCCCTCCATATCGGCAGTCCTAGCTGACATAGTGCACGGGCACTCGTAATGTATTCAGGAACTGGAATGCGACTCAACTGGAGTGGCATCAACACCTGTAAGCATAGAATGGACTGTTGGAATTCTATTTATGACCCTATCCTGTAGGAGCATGAGTTTAGTACCCCAAATCTGGACGAAGATGATGGGTACCCATTCACATTCCGCCTACAAGTACCTAACTAGGAGACTTGGTGGTAGAATCATTGACTTGCACGTGGCGGCGTACCTGAAAAGCGCGGGAAAGTCGTGTTCGTGGCGATGGCTCGGCGAAAGTTGATCGCAAGACACTTTACAACGCAATTCAGCCTCCGAATCACACAATTGCTTAGCTTAGGCGAGAAATTAGCCTGGTAGATTCGGCGGTGGGCCGAGGGGCCGAACCTACATGAACCAAGTTCTGCGACTGTCTTCTAGCTTGAAGGTGTCTTTGCAGATGAGCACCGTGATGACTTCAATTCTCGTCTCGACGTCCGGTGTCTAGCGAGACTTATGACGAGAAAAGCCAGGTCAGCTAAAATCACGTAACCTGTTCTCCGATTGCATCATTGCGAAGTACCTGGTATAGCGCGTTTGAGCTTCGGTCCCTCGGCCTTCTACTAAGATGACACGCGATTCCAAGCCTCCAGCCAAGACATTACCCGAGCACCCCGACGTACCACCCTGGTTTCGCCCGATATTCCGATGAGCAATGAACCAACGTGGGTTTTCATCGTCGAGGGTGGGCGAGTCTAAATAATCACCCGCTGCTCGAACTGATCGTCGAGCTGCTTCATCGTCACCGTATCCTATCAATGCCTACGAATCATGGCCACAAAAGAACAGAAAAACGTGCTCCTGATGGTCGCTGATGACCTGGGCCTCATGCTTGGCTGCTACGGCCTCGGCGCCATCAAGACACCCCATGTTGATAATCTCGCCGCTCAAGGGACCAGGTTCACGAACGCCTTTGCCAGCACAGCTTCGTGCAGCGGCAGCCGGTCGACTATCTACACTGGACTGCACACCCATCAGAATGGGCAATACGGCCTCCAACAGGGATGGTGCCACTTCCAGACCTTTGAGCACGTGGAAACGACACCTCTCATCTTCAACTCGCTCGGATATCAGACTGGCATCATTGGCAAGGTGCACGTTGGACCCCGCGAGGCCTATCCGTGGGAATGGTACGCGCCGAGCCTCAGCCGCGATGTTCGGCAGAACGCGTCGGAGGCCGGTAGGTTTTTCGACAAGGCCGCAGAGACCGGGCGTCCCTTCCACCTGACGGTAGGGCTACGGGACCCCCACCGCGACGAGACGCGGGAGGGTTTCGGGAACGATGAGGACGATGTGCGGGATATCGTCGTCCCAGACTACAAATTAGACGAAGTCGAGATCCCGCCTTTCATCAGCGACGTCCCCGAGCTGAGGACCGAGCTCGTTGAGTACTATAAGTCAATTAGTCGGATGGATATTGGCGTGGGACTAATCCTCGGGGAGCTCGAAAAGCGCAGCCTCGACAAAAACACCCTCGTGATCTTTGTCAGCGACAACGGATCCCCCTTCCTCAACTCCAAAACCACCCTCTACGATGCTGGCGTACGTCTCCCACTACTCGTGCGACAACCTGGAGGGGAATCCGGCGTAGTGAACCCCAACATGATCTCTTTCCTCGATATTCTGCCGACCTGCATTGACTGGGCGGGTGCGCATGACAGCGACATCAGGACTCCCCACGCCGGGAAATCTCCGAAGAGAAAAGGCACCTCGTTCCTCCGCGTGCTGGGCGAGGGCGCAGTTCTGTCGCCTGAGCGGTGGACGCAGCACGTCTTCGGATCGCACACGTTCCATGAGATACAAAACTATTGGCCCACCCGCTTTATGCGAGACCACAGGTTCAAGTATCATCGGAACATCGCCTGGCGGCTCGATTTCCCGTTTGCCAGCGACCTATATGGCAGCCTGAGTTGGGAGGGTATCCGAAACGCGACGCCGGCGCCAGCAGACCGATCAGACACACCAGAGATGATGCTTGGGCGCCGACGGCTCCAAAACTACATCTTTCGCGGACCTGAGGAGCTTTTCGACCTGGAAAACGACCCGGAGGAGCTGGAAAACCTGGCTGGGAAGCTTGAATTCGAGCATGTGGTCAGGGAGATGCGGGCGAAGCTGGAGGACTGGCAATACCAGACGGATGATCCGTGGCTCATCAGAGACGGCGTGAGCGTCATGACCACCCAGGCAGCGCAGAAGCTGGGGATGAAGCTGCCCGACCGCTTCGACTTCGATCCCAGCAAACCGGGCAGCGCCGCTGGCCCTCACTGGGCTCCTGTATCGGCCAAAGACAGAGGCGGGCTGGTAGAGTTCGGATGAAACGGATCTAACTACTGACAAGATCAAGTTTCTACCAATGCTCAATGAACGGGCTTCATGAACTCGTATCTTGATTCCTGGATACGAACTCCCTTGGGAATATCAGAGCATCAACATACTGTATTGGTCTCTATGGCATCTGGATAGCCCTCATATTTTCGTCTTCTGGCCTATTCATAATATCCAAAGTGACGTTGTAGACTTGCTCCCTAACTGAATACTTGATGAAGGGTTCCGACTTTGTTGAAGCACTTTAGAATGAGGAAGAACTCTTTCGAGATGGTTAAGTGGGTAGTGTATGTTGGCCTATGGTGGCCACTAACATATGCAAACTATAGCTAGTGCCTTTGCTGTAGCCATACACGATATTGGGTCGCCACGCCAACACGAGCAGATATATAGCAGACCACCATGGTAACGAATCTCGTGGCAATGATCGTCACGGAATCACGTGTAGAATGCAAAGGCAATGGTCTAGATCATATTGAAAGTGGGTGTTAGGCGGTCTAGTGTTATGTGAACGAATTATGAAGTTATAGCTACGTTCACGTTAACTAATGACCGATAATTACAACACGAAGGAAGACCTTATACAGAAACCCGACCCATGTCAATGTTTCGTAGCGCGGTTTCCAGGAGAGATCAATTATGCCTATCAACCTTCCAGAGAGGTCACTGTTTACGTTCTAGAAACGTGGCAGAATGCCTTGGTAGCTTAGCTTGTTACATGTCCCTATGACCAGGGCCGGTAGCTGATCTAGGTAATAATATGCCGTGTTCTATGAAGCTTAACTTCGTGCTCTGCTAATCGCCGATTGGGTTGGGTTTGTACACACGAAGATCCGCATTTCAGCTCGGGTTCCTGTCTTGAAATGGTAAAGGCTGAGACGGCGTCCCTATACTCCACATATATCAGTCATTACAATTCAGTCGCCGCATAAATACTGAAATAATTATCCATATTTACATCGTATCATGTAATAATCAATTTCTCGGAAGGCAGACAGCTAGGCACACAGGCATTCATTGAAGCTCAAGCTGGCAAACCCGTGGATGTTGCAGGGCTTTTGGCGGACTCAGGGGGGTGAAGCATGAAAGCACCTGTGTCACATTCGGAATAGGTCTAGATGTACACGTCGAGGGGCATTGAGCTCTGGAGACTCGCGGGACAACTCATCCATCACCTGCTAGTCAATGCCTAGGTACGACCTGGAGAGCGACCTCGGGGAGCTAAGTTCTCACCTTGGTGGAGGGGCATGTTTGCGGTGCCCCTTTTAGCCCATCCAAGACATCATGCTAAGCACACCGCCGCGATACAAACCATCGTGTTAGAGATCGAAAAAGAAGGAAGAAACCTCCTTGACAGATTTATCACCTGTTATGTTCTGCGATAGCCCGAGCGTTTGGTGGCTACGAATCTCGTATCATTCGCAGCTCTGGTAGTAGGTAGATCAGGCCATGATAAGTTACTATCAACTGAGTTACCACCAGATTTCAGAGGGGGCAGAGTCGGCTACCAGATGGTCAACACGATCAGATATACGGAAGCTTCCGGTAGCGTCTCCCGCAATGTTACGTGCCGACGAAGCGGGTTTGAGCCGGTTAGACTGGGCCGGCGTGCGCCTTAATTGTGGATAAAAGTTCCTCGGCTGTCGGGCATCGCAGAAGACCGTTGACGCACTTTTACACACCATTATTACTACTAGTGTCGTCGACGGCTCTGACGAATGACATAATAGTAATAAAATCGAAGTACGACGTAGAAAATCGGAAATGTTACCTCGAATAGTGGTTAATTCCACGCCAGCTATCAATCCAGCGTGGCAGAATCCACTGCCGACGCTTTGGGGCCATGTCGCCGTCTCTGGGCGCTAGCCGTTGTAACGTTGAATTCTATCTCGATAACATGGGATTTAAGCAGATGGGTATGTTCCTGCATCTCCCAACTGGATCCCCACAAACTAACTAACGGCATATTGGCGGCTCGGACGGCATCACGGGACCCCCCTTTGGACCCTGAATCATGGAGATGGTAGGAGAATGGGGAGAATGGGGAGACTGGGGATAGGATGTGGTGTGGATCTATCCAAGGATTGGTCTTGGCTGTTATGAGGTCATAGCCGTCCCAGAGCTACCGGATACGAGAAGATCGCCCTGATGGGCCCCGCCCCAATCTTCCCAACGACGACAACGAGCCTCGCCTGCGGTTCATAGCCTCCGGACCTAGTTTATGGACGAATGATCGTGAAGAGCCGGGCTTCTCGAATATATAAGAGACGCCGTCCAGCCCGTTGACATCGAAATGATCTCTTCAGCCCATCACAAATTCCTTCGCTAAGCCAACCATCAACCTTGTGAACTCTCCTCAACTACGCTGAGCCATCTCGTGCAATCCTACATCAAACCCAACACCGCCAAAATGCAGTTCGCTCTCATCACCGCTCTTGCCGGCCTCGCCTCTGCCGCTTCTCTGGAGCCGAGGCAGGCGCAGGACAAGAACATCTCCGAGTTCTCTGCCAGCTGCATCCCTCACTCCGCCATGTGCAGGTAAGCAATGCCTTCTGTCGTCTGACTTGCATCAACCCGAAGACGGTAACTAACCTTCCTTGAACAGCTACTCCTTCAAGGTTGAGAGCGACCCGTCTCTGTCCAAGGACACTTGCTCGGCCATGATCCAGGGTACCGATGGCACTCTCCCCCCCGTCCAGGACGGCAAGTGCCCCGACAACGTGGCCTACACCTGGACCGTCGAGAAGAAGGACAATGGCGACTACTGCTTCAAGATCGGATACCCCTTCAACTCCCGCAGCGACATCACCTACTGCCACACCATCTCCGCCCAGGATATCGTCTCCGAGCAGACTGGCGCTTCCGTCCAGGAGCGCTACGTCGGTGCTACTGACTTCACCGCCTCCATCTTCGACTGCTAATCGATCCCTGTTGGATTTTGGTCGCGCGAATGAGGTCTTAAGAGGTTGGAAGATGTACGGAACAGTCAAGCAAAAACTCGAGTTGAGCCAGGTATACTTAATAGCGTCAAACATATAGATAGTTTAAAAGAGATCATTCTCGCCAAATTCTGCTTCAACCCGTCGTGTATTCATGTGAGATGTTGTGAATAAATCAATTGTGCCCATGTATCATTATGTTGCGGTACCCGTACAGCCCGACCATAGTGAAGCTTAATTGCTATGGTGGCCTACATGCTTGAACAAGAGAGCTGATATACGTTTAAGATCACTAAATGTATAGCGAATGTTCATGTATAGTTATATATTTCTAATGACTAGCGCGGGGTAGGCCATTTACATAAGCCACACCTGTAACGGCTCCCCGCTGATCGAAGATCAGGGCAATTAGGCTTGCCCAGGATGCGGCGGGCAATCTTTGCCAACGCAGCAGGTGATGCCTTCCTGGCAAAATCCAAAGGAGTTCCCAGCATCATCGCTAGGGAACGTGTAAGCCAGGCCCTGGCAGGGCTTGAAAAAAGGTGTAGAGTCCCTGGCGTTCAGGTCGCCCCTTAGAGGGTTGTTGCACAGGCCGTATTCGGTGAGGTTGTCCTCCTGGTAGCAAGTTAGAATATCTGGTGTCTTCAGGCAGAGCAGATCGATACTTACAGGAGGGCATGTCTGTGTTGCAAGTAGGTCGATGTTACACCCACTGAGGACGGTTCGGGCCTCGTCGCACCAGCACGTCGACGGTAGGGAAAAGCCCGTACTAGAGAATGTCAGTATCCGCTATGCTGTGGATAATAAGGGAGGGGGAATTGGTTGGTTCCTTACACGAGGCTGATATCGACGTCAGCGACAGCGATGCCGTTCGATCCAAAGGGGACGACGAAGCTCGCCTCAATCAGGGTGTCGCCACCCATCCAGGCTATCGGATGGGCAGAGTCAACAACGGCCACGTTGCCGCCCCAGCCCGTCGGCACGGCGAAGGTCGCGGTCTCCATTGGGGCCATGGTTCCAGGCTCCGGCTTGCCGTCGACGGGAGTGGGACCGGGGTTGTAGGCGTGGGAGGTCGAGATGGCGTTGCTGTGAGAGTTAATGATGGTAATTGGGAGGAACTCCGGGGCCCAGGTTGCGTAGGGGACCTTCTCGTCCAGAGTAAGTCGCGCCTCTTCAACCAAAATGGTGGTCATCTTCGGCGCCATCACTTTCTGCTCCGCCGGGGCTCGGGTTACCACCGGGACGGGCTTCTCCTGGGCCGGTGTCGCCACCGGCGTGGCCGCGGCGGCAGAGACGAGGGCCGCAAGGGCTACAGATAGCATGCGCGCCATCTCGAAGTCGTTTATGTTAAGGAGCGTATAGGATGAATTCAAGGAGCGTCGGAGTTTTCGAAAGGAGAGACTATAGTCAGAGACTGTACCAGCTGTGATCGAGTGCTTGTTGATGCAGAGCGAACATGACTTTCATCCTTCGCGGCCAAGGCAACCTCTTTTATAGATTTCATTTTCTCGGATACAGCCCCACCACGTGCACTTCCAGAATAAAAGCCATTTCAAGGCCACGACGGTCTCAGTTCAGAAGGTCGTTCACTTAATGTAGTAAGCATCAGCCTTCTGCCTGGGGTGTCCTTCGCCGGCTGCTCACCTCGCTCGGTGCTAACTGTGCACAAAGGGAAGGCCAGTGGAGAGGAAATGGCCTAGACCATAAATCTATCGGCCGATGCATAGAATACCGGATGTGATGGGTGATATGGATACCAACACGACAAGCACCCCAGAGTAGATCCTGTCAGCGGGCTCTTAGCGCGCGGCGCTGTCCTATATATTATGTTAGACGATTAGGCCGCGCCACGTGGAGGCTTCCGTAAGAGGACACAACTGCCTATTCTGGGACCTCGCGAAACTGAATCGGCTCCGAGCCTGCAAGGTCCTTCGAGCTCGTGCATTGAAGTTCGAAATTTTTGGGCTGGCTGCAAGGTACGGTTCTTGGCTTCATGTTAATCGGCTATCGTCAACTTACAGCCGGCAGCTTCCGGATCATCGGGATCTGCGCGACACGATCGACATCCCCGTGGGACTTCTCCGCATCGTGATAACATGCCGTCACTTATCTATGAGATGCAGGCTCACGATTGGAAAATGATCGTCGTGAAGATAGCAGACTCGAAAGTCACACATCTTCGACACACGGCAAGAATAGCGATCGCTCTGTTGCTCTGAATTTTCTTCGGGCTACCTTAGACAACGTAATCGGCCTGCTATAACTCGAGCTGCCAATTCCGGAACGTAACGTGACGGTAAACTTTGTCGCCAGCGGAATACCGTATATCGGGATACTTGCTGAAAGTAAATCGCCGAAAGCGCGGTCGCATGTTTTCACCTTCGAGAGCTGGTATCTCAGCCATCATGCCGTGTCAGGGTCGATGGAAGTCATCGAGCTAATTCAGCTGCGCGCCTTAAGGCGAGGCTTAATGACCGTTCTTACCCTCCATGATGGGATTGTTCTACTTGGTAAGAGCCCGCTTAATGATTATAATCAGGTATGTCAATGGTGTGGGTGTGCTATATCGGGCGATATATGCTGATCCGGAGATTGGCATAAGCTTATTACCAGCCCAGCTATGCAGATTCCGGCAGGAGCCTCAAGACAACCCGGCTAGCTTTGCCAGCTCAACTCTTTCCCAAGACTCGGGTTCGACGCACATACATACTTAGCTTAAGTTCCGTCCTAGAATATCGCTTGGTATAGTGCTGACCTGTATAGTCGTTATGCAAGTCTCCATTTAAGCTTGATTCTATCAGGTAGATGGCTCAGGATCCACTGTGCCTGCATTTTCGAGGGCGTCACTAAAAGAGAGCGACTTATTGAATAAGAGACATCCATGGATGTGAGAGCTTCAAGCTATTGTATAGCATACCAATGTCCTTGCTTGTCCGCGGTCAAGACTCTTGTTGGCCAAGATCTATTAGGGAACTAGGAGCGGGGTACCACGACAGAGCTATGGAACGTAAGTCCTGCTGTACTCGACTGAGGGACGATGCGTTATCAAGCCTCTGAGGTAAGTAGCGAGCATCACGAATTGCCTTGTGACTCCCATTGCTGGGCTCCCTTGGCCGTCACTTAAGGATGACTCCCGGCGATGCGTTCTTAGCTGTGCGTTCTTGCCGCCAAGTGCTATGAGGATTACTGATACGCCACGCTCATAACTTTGACGCTGATCATAAAGTAATGCCGAGAAGTAATAAGGTTGGCAGCCGTACACACAACATAACGCTCAGATCACTTCAACTTGAGTAAAATATAGGACATGTAATTAGGATATATTCTCAGTACCAGCATGTGGCTGCGCAACCAGACTATACTACCCTGGAGGCGTCCGTATAGTAGATCGCAGACGAAGGGTCTGATTGTTTCTTGCCCCTGACTAGAAAACGTCGAATCACAAGTCGGAGTGGCCATTCATCTCACTAGATAGATCCTAGCCGGCTACGGCGCGCTTACATGGAAGGTGCCCCTACGTCAAACTCGAGCAAGACTGATTACCCCTTTGAAGCTGCGGCATCAATACAGCGCCTCCTAAGCCACAGTTCGACGAGGCTGTTCTGTATACGCACCCAACATCAGGTTCGACGTCGAAGGACTGGAGCAAGTTTTCTGGCGTTAGACAAATCAATGAAAGCTAAACAGACACCGACAACGGACGTGACTAGGCCGCATGGCATGAATGTCTCGGACATTTCATGTATTAAGTCATCACCAGTTCGCTGTATATGTGAAGCATGAACGTGTTTCCCCTGTATCGCGAGTTGTTGCGACAGTTCCTAAGCTGGAGGCATCCTCAACATTTTGAGTAGGGAGGCGTGGTGAACGCAATGGACTCAGTTGTGGCTACCTAAGTAGGCAGTAAGGATGTGAAGTCAAGCCAAATTCAAACTATACCTACCGCTGATCATCTTGGTGTCTAGTACCTGAGTAGCGTATATAGTATGGTAGCCGCTAGCTGAGCTGCCTGGTGTTGAGGGGAAGCATCAAGCTCTGCATAGCGGACTTGCTCGCACTGGGGAGGGGTAGATTTATAGCTGCCATTTAAACGTGGGTAGTGTATGTATGATGCTAGGATTGGCGACCGATCAACAAGCTGTGATGAGTACAGACCCCGGCTTCTCGCATGGCCATGCTAGATATAGAGCGCTTGCCGTACCTGCCCGGCTGACGGCGTAGCAGCACCGCCCCTTGCATACTCATAGGCATCTGCCCGAACGCAGACATTGATGCTTGACAGAAGCTTTATGAAATTGGTGGCAGACGAAGGCTGCCTTGGGGGCGGCCAAACATGTCCCCCCGAAAACTATCACCAATAACTTGCTAGCAACAACGGATAACTCCATGATACTCCATGATATGCTGAGCCATGTAGACGATTCAGGGCAGGTCAGGTGAGGCTGGCTGTTTCGGCCTGGTAATCAAGGAAGCTTCCATCTACAGCGACTTGGTACGTTGTCGTACTGTGCTCGTGGCCTTGACGGGTTACTAGAAAACATATTGGGTGCACACCAATTCCCCGTGTGGCGAGCAGGTCAACTGCGACGTAGAGTGCAGAAGGCTAGAGTAATGTCAGCGTCACGTCACCGAGAGGCTGAAACTGGATCGGATCGACCTTGCTTACCACGCTGGCACAGCGATTTCCGAGTCGCTTCTACGCGTAGAATAGGCGGAATGTGCCACGACTGGTTGCCTGCCGATTGGGCGCCGATCTCTGGTCGTGTTACGAGCAAGAATATATGTGGTTATCCGAGACAAGGGCATGGCGGCGTTCCTCTTGCTGCTGCGCGCTCTGGTACTCACCCTCGGCGATTCGAGGATTTGTGTCGACCTCGCGAGTATCGCTCATGGTAACTCATCGCAGCGAGACGTTATGATATCACTAAAAACGAATAGTACGCCTAAAAATCCCGTCTTGCGTTAAGACTCCTGTTGCCCTTACTAGGGTAGCCGATCCCTAAAATATGAGGCTCTAGGCAAGGATCGCTGCGAAAACAGCCAAAAGCTCCACTACGCTGTTAGTCGCGGGGGCCATAGGGGCAAAGCCTACGAACATGTTGAATTTACGAGTAGGTAGGCGGCTTTGAAATGGCGACATAATGGATTGAACGCGCTCGAACGATCGTCATGTGCGACGGGGGTGTTTTGCAGTCTTGATCGGTGTGAAAAACACCGAACCGAGGTGCGACAGCGACATCGCGGACCCGTCGGGTAGGCAGCAGCAGGTGTCTTGGCAACTTCCATGTATGCTCTCTACCGCCGTATCGCTAAAGTACCTATCTGAGCAGGCTTATTATACGAAGACACCGAAACGCGAGGGCACAATGGACGCAATATATTTTTCTTTCGCAGTGAAATTGACTTCGTGATCGATTCCCGGACGAACGTCAAATGCAAGCCCGGGCGCACGTCACCACAAATCGATTGGATGCGCAGCCGCGCCGGCCCTTGTCACCAACACAGGGGCGTGCAGCATGCAGTTGGGCGGTTTGCGCCATCGTTCAGCCCTTCAGCGTGAATCTATAATTAAGCCTCATTCAGGGGGGGGGGGGGGGCGCCCATCCACATTGTTGGGAGTTGGTGATATAAAATAAAGCTCCTGCTTGAGCATCGAAGATATCACACAACCCGTGTGCAGGATTCACCGCGATGTTGTAGTATAGCGTTCCTATTTTGCATGCGACTTGTTTGGCGAGGGGCGGATGATGACGAGAGGTGGTGAGAATAGAGCCTGGTGAGGGAGTGCTCCGTACATTACAGGCGTGTTGCATGGCAATGGCGATGCTCGTTGACTCATCGGATGGGGCGAAAGGGGTAGTCCCCCTTTCCTGCATCTGGGTGTGGGGACGGGATTAAATTACCAAATTCCATCATAAAAAAGGAGTTGGATAGGAGCGAGTTCGTGACTTGTAAGGTAGGTAGGTAGGTAGGCTGAGCAGGATAATCCAAAAATGGGAACGGCGGCCTCTTGAACGGTCTTGGGATGATAATCGGCGCAGGTCTCAGAGGTCGATCAGGTGCTTGATGCCGCGTGCGCCGGCGATTGCGAAGGGGTCATGTCCTATTGGTGAGGAGAGTCACTTGACGCCAAGCCGTAATAGAAGATGGTGTGAGGGCGAGGGAAGGGTATGCAGAGGCACGGCGCAGATGATTCTCCCACCGAGTTTGGGAGCCCTGGCCAACTGTTGCCTACTACGTACTGTATAGGCAGGCAAACCATCTGACATATAATGAATTCTGCTAGATGCTTCGCGTGTGGTATGTACGAATACTTTATTTAGAGATGATTCTCATGACGCCCTTCTCATCGCCTCCCCCCCATCGCCTTCATCCCCATAATTCTTCCGGATTGGTGAAGTCAACCGTATACCCGGGACCCGCGTGACGGGCCGTTTGACGCAGGCCAGAACCCCTCGAGGTCCCTCGGTCCATCCATTTCGCATGGCACGTACCCATCAAAACCCATGCGCACAGGAGTTGCGAAGCGCGTAATAGGCTGGGTAGGCTGGAAACTGGGTAAGGCACGCTAGTCGGACGTTACGCAATTTGTTTAGATTGAAAATTCCTTGTGGGCTCCGATATTACCGGATCCATATTGTTCTTGGTGTAATCTGGAAAAAGGAGAATTATTCAGTCTAGCGCTGTTGTCCTTGACAACCACCGGCAGGCCGAAAAAGGGCATTCTGAAAATTTATCGAGCACGTCATAAAGAAAAGAAGCTTGCCGACCCTCTATTTAGTATGTAGATGCAGAGTAAATATGACCTGTAGTCTAGAGTGTCCCGGTACCGAGGATTATCTCCGTAGGGTGTTGACATCGCTCTTACTGACGCCGCAGATGGAGTGCAGTGCATCACCAACGTCCAACGTTCCAGCACCAACTTCGGCAGCCACTGGCCCGCTGACTAGCCGGGAAAGCGTGTCGCATCGGGGCTACTCTTGATAATAACCTTTAAATTCCCACCCTTTTGCCATTAGTTATTGTGATTGCACGGGCAGGGCACACGACGCCACATCTTCTATCGTACTGTGCAATATCCATATACCCACTGTAGGAGCTTATAACCCCTGTGCTGCTGAACCCCTATCTCTACCCCACAAACGCCACACGGCCAGAGGGCCTGGAAGCTGGCCGAGTGGCCGCTGCCGGGGGTTAGTGCCTCGGGGTGCACAGTGCTCATATGATAGTCTTATATGATACGTCGTCCCTAGCATAGCGCCGTGCACGCCCTATCTGCCTGTCTGGGCTTAGACTGGCAGAGGCCATACTCAGTAGTTAAGTGAAAGGGATTCGAGAATGGGTGGCGGAGCCGTGTTGATTGCTGCTGAATCTCGAAGCAGCTGGGCCTGGAGATTTCGGTAGACTCGGGCGGCGATAACTCTACGACGTATCGTAGAAATTGGGGGATGCCTTGTTGGCCCATTGGTTAGTTTAGGGTCGGGAGACAATTGCATGTACGTAGTAAGTACATCTTGTCTTGTTGGTGAGAGGATGTAATAGCAGACTAACAGCTAATAAGTGGTAGAGCTCCAGCTCTGGTGGCCGAGTGGACTGTCCCGAGGTCCGTACAGTGGCTGCCCCTTTTCAGTATCCACCTGGTGCCCTACATACACCTTGCATCACGTCTTCTAGAACTGGACGATGAATTCCCCTGAATTACCATATTAACCTGACAAGGCATTGATTGGCCCCCATCGGGTGCGCCTCATCTTGCAGCGCAGCAGCAGCTACCTACCTACGTTCTGGTCGGTCCACATCTTGGCAAATCAGTTGCAGGGCCGCCTGCCTTACCAGTCAAGCCCAGTTCAGTCAGCCAGTTACGACATTAGTAGTGTACGACATCAAAGACATTTTCTCATCTATCTGACATTCTGATAACTCCACTTGGGCTAGGTGAAAAAAAAAAAAAATTTACTTCGACTGCTCATGACGACGAATTAAAAAAGCCAAGTAAAGGTTTGAAAAAGAAAAAGGATCGGGAGAATGATAAGAAGAGCTAGAGATGGCTAGTGAGAGGCAGGGCAAAATGCTCGGAGGCGGCGTCTCGTCGTCAGCTGAGCGAGACATGCATACATAGTGATTCCTATCTATCTTTCGCATCGGCCCCCAAGGCCCCCCTCCCCTCTTTCCCCCCCTCCCCCTCTCCCTCTCCCTCGCTTGCCCTCCCCAATTTTTCTCCCTGCCTATCTTTACCTGCTGCTACTGCTGGGTCTTCTTCTATGAAACCATCTCCTCTTCCGATCATTGGCTACCAGTGAATGCTTGGCGATCCGTGAGCGACCGCAATATCGTAATCAGATTGCCCATGATAATTATAATCTCCAGTGCTGCTGCTATGCCTGTGGCTGAGCTGAGAGAGCCTGGAAAGCTACCTTCCCTCCCCTCCCTTCCCCTCCCGACTCTGGCCCCCTTTATATGTACAGTCCTATATAAAAATTATATACAGGTCATATACAGGTATGTATGTAGCACGCACATAATAACTATTATCCATGGATTAGGACGTTAAGCTACATTACACTAGCGAGACTAGCTTAGCTGGTAGTTATAAGGTTTTAAAGTCTTGTGTGGCCTCGTCTCCCGGCAGCCAGCCCGGGCATTCAGGTCCCGTCAGGATAATGTTTCTCCACTTGGTAGCAATGAGGGTGGATTCGTAGGAGGGGATTTTTTAATGACGGACGACCAGACAACTTCTAGCTACGATATAAACCACTTCCAGGTTATTACACTATAAGCATTTATATACTTCAAGGTTGTGAATGGCAGGGCCTATTCAAGGTTATAATGTGGGTACTGAGAATACCTCAGCGATACACACATCTGGACATAACTACCTACCTAGGTACCTAATAACCTACCTAGCCCTAGAGACAACTAGAGGCAGAGAGGAATTTTTAAAGTGTGCTCAGGCCATATAGATATAGCCTGGAAGCTGTTGGTATTTCGAGAAAGGAAAAGAAAACAAAAACAAAACAAAACAAACAAAACCTTCCAGAGAAGGAAAGAAAAGCCTATTAAGGCTAGCGCAGTAACGTATATATACTAAGTACGTGTATGCATGTCTGCATGTAAATTGGCATGTATACCTCTATGCGAAAATGCATGATGGGTACCTCTTAAATACGCCTGTATAGAGTTAGGGTATACAGTACATAGGGGGCACCCGGGACCTTTCCGCCAAAAATTGGCAACCTGGCAATACATAGCAACCTGGCAAACCTGGTAATCTTGGTGATCTAGGCATGTACCTGGGTCTTGTTCGAACGTTTTTTTTTTCTCGCCGGCTTTTCCTTCCTCGTGCGGGTGTCTCCTGCTCTCCAGGGCTCTCTTGTAGGGAATTGTCAGGCGGGAATTGCCAGGCGGGAATTATCACTAAGTGCAAAGTATTAGTTATCGTCATAATCGTATCTTCCAATCTTCTAATCTTCGAATTCTCCTTTTTTCCCACTCAGGAGTTCAAGAGAGCGACAGAAAGTTTGATCGCAATCCACAGACATTATCATCCACCGTCATCATCCACAGATAATGTGGACTTGGTACATAGCTGATCCTCTTTTTATCCTTGGTGGAAAAAGCATTTAACGAGGAGAGGCCCGCGACTTGATATATTTTCAATCAATTTTTGATTTTCAGGGTCTTTCTCTTAGTGAGGTTTTATGCTGCATTCGTATTCTATTCGCTACTTACCAATTACATTACACTTTGCTTCTGCAGAGAATAACTACCCCGATACCCTGCCAGCCAGCCCGCCCTGCATTACCTAAGGGGTCTTGCAGTAAAAAACACATATCTATCAGACTGCACTGCATATCTATAACTTCTATAACTTCGAAGTTGACGGCAACTCCACGACTTCCCAACTTCACTGCTACTACATGTTACTACATGTTACTAGTTAGATACGCTCCCGCCCGACTATCGCAAGTGTGGTATTCTTCTTAGGGACTAACTAGTGGAACCAGACCTGCCATACCCTGTCGGGTTTATCCAGCCTACGACACTAGACAACAACCTAACTAGCCGGGGGGGCTAGTACATACACTCTCGTGGACCAGAAATTCTGGGTCTTCTGTGGCTTGTGTGAGGCCAGTGTTAAAAAAGAGAGGGAGAGAAGAAGGAGAAAAAAGAGATTGGCGTGCAGATTGGTGTGTCAGTCACTCAAGCCCAAGGCCCAAAGACTCCCCCATCAATAGCAGCAGCAGTTGATTAGTGGTTTATTAGTGGTTTAGTGTGATGTGTGGGTGGCCCTGTTCTACTTTGCCCTGGTGAGAGAGAGAGAGAGAGACAGACAGAGAGAAAGAGAGAGGAGTGCTCAGAGTGGGTGTAGCGGATTCGGATTGGATTGTGTCTAGTCTCTTAGGGTCTCTAGGTGCAGGTGGATTCTTTTTTTTCTTCTCTTCCTCTTCCTTCCCCTTTCCCACCTCTCGTGTGGTCCGTGGACAGCCCCGTCCTACCTGGTTTTACGGCTTCCCGCATTTCACTCGCCCAACCAAATCTCCAGATTCCTTACCTGATTCCATTCCAACATTCCCTCTCATCCAATCCTGTCCGGCACCACTCCGTCCCAGTCAGTGTATTCCAGCGTTCCAGCGTTCCAGCGTCCCAGGCTTCAACCATCCCAACCATCCAACCAACCAAACCAGGCAGACAGTCAGCTAGTCAGCCAACCAGTCAGCCAGCCAACCAGCCAGTCGCCAATCGCCAGTCGCTAGAGTCACTAGAGGCCGCTCACTCTCAGTCCGAGTCTTATCACCACCAGGCAAGCGAGCGAGAGAAAAACCCAGCCAGTCCGTTCCCGCCGAAAGCACAGCACTAGACTGACTGTACTGGACTTGGACTATTCTGTCAGACCTTAGGTATACCATACCATACCTTACCTCTATCCATTATCTCTTTTTGGGTAGAACCTCCTCTACCTTCGCCTGTATCCCTTTAGGGCTCTACTCCCTTTATTAGGCTAGGTAAAATCGACCTCTCGTGTTGTATTTTTTTTCCTAGCTTGGGTTTTATTCATCTGGTCTCGTCCTGCCTGGTATATTGGGTTGCCCGCCCGAGCTGCATACCACCGTGAGCCTCCTTTATCCTTCAAAACGGCCATACCTACGTCCACGTCCACGTCCACGCCCACGCTCGCGACTATACTTGCGCCCCGCTCCCGGAAACGCATCTGTATTCTTGTCTGTCATTGTCTATTGTTGTTGATTTTGTCATCTCTATCTCCGGTGCTTCGGTTTGCTCGCTTTCTTTCGCTATTGCTTACTACGGTGACGGGTGGGTGAATCGTCTTGTCCTGCGAAGTGGTGGAAACGTGGACACACTTGTTTGCGTACATCCAGCATCTTCCCCATACCTGAAAACTCGTGCATTACAATATCACCCCTTTGTTTCCGTCTGTCTCCGCATCCTTTGAATCACCCGCCTCACTTCCTCGAGATCTCCCTGACTCCCTCCCCCGACCTGCATTGTCCTCTCCGCTGTACTGCGGGAGCTGCAGCTCGCTGGTCCACCCTCTCGACCCGGCCGTGAAAGTCCCTCGATCGATACTCGCTCCCTTGCCTCGTCATGAATCAGCCACAGCACGACATGTACTACGATTTTCCACCGGCCGCCAGCAGGTCGCCGGGCTCCACGAGACAAGGATATGCCACTGTAGGCATGAATTCTGCCATGGGAGGTAGCAGACAAGCTCGTGGCCATTTTGACCCTTTCGCCCAGTACCCTCCTGATGACCGTGTCGGCGGCAATGCCGGTATCGATCCCCTATCCCGCTTCGATCGCATGGGCCCCGCGAGCACTATACAATCCACGTACATGCTGGACAACAACCAGACCTGGGGCTATAATGGAGGTGTCGCTACCATGAGCGGCCCGATCAATGGCAGTGGAAGGTTAGGTGCGAGGGCGGTGAACAGGCGTGCTGCCCTACCTACGGTAAGTGTTCTGAATTTTTGCGAAGAACAAAAAAGTCCACACATCTCGTCGCCGTTGAGCGGTTTGCTGACTTATCTTTTCGCGATGCAGAACTGGACTGATCAGCCGATGCACGGCCTTCCCCATATGTTTGAATCTTCGATGGGTATCAACGGCGACCACGAACTTTCTGCAATGGCCGCCGACTCGCGTGGAATGATGACTACCCCCGGCTCCGCCGATTCCGAACAGCTCATCCCCACGGCCATTGTTATCAAGAACATTCAGTTTCAATGCAGGAAGGAAGTTCTCCAGGGCCTCATGGCCACGATGAACCTGCCCCAGCCTTACGCCTTCAACTACCACTTCGACAAGGGCGTTTTCCGGGGTTTGGCTTTCGCCAACTTCTCTACCCCCGAGGACACGGCTATCGTCATCCAGAAAATGAATGGCCTGGAGGTCATGGGTCGCAAGCTACGAGTCGAATACAAGAAGATGTTGCCTCAGGACGAGAGGGACCGGATCGATCGCGAGAAACGTGAGAAGCGTGGTCAGCTAGAGGAACAGCACCGCGCGCCGCTACCCGTGCATCAGCAGAATGCCCTCCAGGCTCTCGGCATCACCGTCGGCAAGCAACCGAGCAACTCCCCACTGCGTAGGCCACCGTCCCCCTCATATCAACCTCTACGCCCTGCTAACCCTTCGACAGGAGATGTTGACCTGAATGACCCCGCCACCCTCGATTTCTATACCCAGCTCACCCTGTTTAAGAGCGACACCTCGCGGGAGGTCCACATCTTTCCACCGGACATCGCCCCGGAGCAACGCCGGCAAATTCATATCCTCGCGCACAACATGGGTCTCGAGCACCGGTCCGTTGGCGAGGCTGATCGTAGGCAGATTCAGATCATGAAGCGGCCCCAGAACTCGCCTCCGGTCCATACGCAAACCCAGCTACCCAGCGTCTCCTGGGAGGATCACCGACGGGGTCTTAGCCGCGCCGCTACCTTTGACTTTACTGAGTCCCGCATTGGGTCCAGCGCTTACCACACACTCGGTCGCCAGGGCCCCACGCTTGAGCTCCCCGGTAGCCCCGAAAACGGCATTCCCAACAACTTGCGTGCTGCCAAGAGCTTTGCTGATCTGCGCACGCACAGCCCTAGCCCTGCGCCCTCGGGCTCGAGCTACGCTGGACTCGGAAATGGCCTCGGCGCCCGTTACCAAGACTTCTCCCAAACCTCTCTCACAACACCCCCCAACCTGACGCCTACCTCGGCCCAGAATGCAGCGTCCAGCACCGACGCCCTTCTCGCCGGAGGCATGAGCTCCATGAGCCTCGGGTACGACCCCAATGGCTCCCATATTCGGTCCAGGGACAACCCGGGCGCCATCGGTAGCCAGAGGCCCAGCGCCACCAGTGGTTCTAGCCGGAACGCTCCGGACAGGCAGCCGCGCGGGCCAGAGTGGGGCGAGGCCGGTCAAGGGTTCAGTGGACGTAGCCGTGGCCACATGCAGCGAGGTAGCGGTGAGTTTGAATCGCCCTAAAAGCCTGTAGGCACACGCTCAGGCTGACTTGTACCGCCTCGCCCAGACTCGTCGGATGCCGGCCGCAGCTCGGGCACTTCGCGATACCGCTAACCCCGCCCCCGACCCTTACTAACCACAACACACCCCCTCTGCGTGGTCCCCGGATTTCCGTGCCGTAATATCCCGCAACGAGAAATGATTCATGACGATAGATCTTATCTGCCTTCCCCATGCCGGTGTGTCACACTGTCCTGCCCGGCCTGATACGCGATGATTTGGACGTTCATACGACGGACAGCATTCCCCCCTTTTCGACTCTACTTGATGGCGAGCACCTTGTTCCTTTATGATCTTGTAATATCTCATCCTTTCTTGCTGTGTGTTTCTTGGCATTTTATTTCACCCTATACTCCTGCGCTTGCTCAGTCCCTGCCTGCTTTTGGCTGGGAGACGACATATAGTGTGCTGCATGATTTATTGTTCGAAGGCGACGGGTGGGATCGAGGTCCCCTCGAGGGGGACGCGGCGGGAATCCCAGCACGCCCCAAGTGCTACAATCAATACCCTCATGATGACGACCAACGGCACAAGTTTCAAAATAACCTGTCTTCTGGATACATTTTTTACAACAGCTCATGGGCGACCATTTACGGCATCACGAATCGAAACCTAAAAAAAGAACCCCTATACCCTCCGGGGAACACCCCTAGGCCCTCTGCCGTACCGCTCCTTTGCGGCCCCGGGCCCGGACGTTCCCCATCACGATGGTTACGCTGTTATGACGCATATGCGCATCGCTAGATGGCAACGCGACATTAGCTGGCTGGGCGGTGAGCAGGCGAAAGTCCTACCCTAATTAATGAACCGACTCTGTCGCTTGTCGCGACGGGCCGGAGCCCCCCTTGGGTAGCGTGCCCCGGCGGAAAACAGCTCGGCTAATGTGTGGTTGGAACACGAAGAACGACACGACGAAGATGAAAGATGCGGAAGAAGAGTAAAAAAAAGAGAAGAAAACTGCGTTTCTTGAAATTTATTAGTTCCTTGTTATTATCGCTGAGAAAAAAAGTAGACGCTCGTCTGGACAAATGTTTTCGGGGTGCAGATATAAGGGCTGTATGGAGGTGTGGGAAAGGTGAAAGAAGTGGTCTTCGATTTATCTCTGATAGTGTATACGGCATCGCACCTTGGCTGTTCGTCCCCCTCCTTGTCTGAGCACGGGGTATCCCAACATCGAGCTTGCGCCTCACTTGGACCGGCGGACACCATTCCCAACAGCCGAAACCCATCCCATGTCTACACTTCTCTCTATATGGCGAACTGCATTTTAATTGGCGGCGGTGGCGGTGGCGTTGCTCGCGTCCCCCCTGCCCGGGGAGCGTTGGATTATTTTTCGGGGTCTGGCATTATTGTTTTTATTCTCATATATTTTGACGGACTGGGTTCCGCCCGCGAGGTAGCTAGTAGAGAAGGGGACGGACACTCACTCGCTTAGGCACTACACAAAAGCATCTAATCATTTTGAACCATCTCAAATCAATGTAACACACTTCGCCCGATCCGGGCCCCTACGCAGTACCCTCGCTGCGTGTGAACGTGCTCTTTCCGACGTAGTTCCAGCCGTCTTGGTTTCTAAGTGATTTCTATAGCTATGCATTGGCGCACCACCCCGTTCACTAGAAGGCGTTCGTCACTGTACTGTGTATGTCTGCAATGGAGGATGTCGAACTAAAATTAATTTCCAGTGAATATCACTGTGACAGTGACAGTGAACCGATATGCACCGGCTGGTAAGACGCTACCACACATTCGAATCTAGGCCGTGACCGATGCCAAAACTCCCATTATGTATTTTAGGTGCTTACCTTACCCCCAAGTAGGAGTATGGCCAAAAATATTGGTCATAAAGCAGAGCAGACGCTGCCAAGTGGGGGGATGTAACTATTACTTCCGCGCCTGTTCGTAGTCGTCGCACGTTGAACCATGTACGAGCACCAATTAGAAACTCGGCTAGGCGACTCTCCTTTGGCCCCCGAACGCCTAGCTGAAATGTCCCGCCTTGAACACTATTGATGGCTGATGACTAGCCACCCATCTGGACCATCGAATTTGACGGCAGGAAGGTCAAACACTGCCCTACATGTCAACTATGGTAGGCACTATATGTACCGCGCAATAGCCAGCCAAGCCCGCCTTGATCATCTACAGAAACATATAGGCTCACTGGAGCTTGGCTATGTGATGAGTCTCTCCGACAAGTCAAATGTATGCAGTAGCGAGAAAGGGCACTTGCGTCCATTGGGGGGTACGGGACCCTCAGCTTGCCTACGTGCCGAGAATTGGTTGAATGGCGATCTATTTGTGGAATTAGCATAAAGAGCGTGTCACCCCTGGGGTTGGCGGCCTGCCCCCCCCCCCCCCAATGTGAGCTTTGCTGGAACAACCAGGTTCTAGGTCTAAACCCCCGCGGGCGTCTCACGCACGCGCTCATATAAGGTGGAAGTGCCCAAGTGCGGCCGCTGGGTCCTGGCCGTCCTCGAATTTTCTCTGATTCTTAGCGATAGTTCTCCTACCTATGGCCACGACGACGGTTTGGGAATTCATCGAATAAGAGCCCCCGCCATGTCACACGTCGCCATGCCCCCGAGTCAGGGGAGAGCCGCGCTTGCTGCTCTCCACCGACATCGTGAGCCGGAGGTTGATCAGTTCGAGGGACACTATCAAGAACAGTACCACGAAGTCGGGAGCGACGACCTCGCCGGGGGCTATGACTCGAGGCTCCCACAAAGAAGGTTCAGAGACGTTGATCCAGTCTACGATGGGAGAGAATACGTGGGACCGGACCAATTCGAAGAGACACATGTTCGATCGGCCGGACTTGGTAACCTCAAACCCCAAGCATATCCGAGCGTGGTATCGATGGATGCCGCGTCAACACCGTCTCCACGGGAGACGTACGGGCCAGGCGGCAGACCGCCTAGCTATCCTACGAGCCCGCCACCGCCACCATCGGAGCGAGAAAGACCTAATTACAAGCCCTCCGCTTTGCGATGGCCATTCCTCGGGCTTCTCCTCCTCGTAATACTGTCGTTCATCGGGCTGGTCGTATACGCCATGTATGTGCTACCACATCGAGACAATAGCCTAGGTCCCGATCGACCGGCTGAGGCACATGCTGCCCGGGGACTGCTTGACAACGACTTGGGGCTAGCGAGGACTACACGAACTACCGACGGTGGCGGACTTCTGCCGCGAGCGGCCTCGGAAACTACGCCTGCTCCTATAACCATGAGCGAACCTGTCGTGACAGTGACAGTGAATATGTCAGCGACACGACGTCAAGAAGACTATGGCGACGTCACCGGCGAAGTGCCCATTCCGTACGAGACCCGACCCGTCGATAACGATGGCGACGTCTCCGGTAATGACCCAACGATGACACGACCTCAAGAAGACTATAGCGACGTCACCGGCGAAGTGCCCACTCCGAACGAGACCCGACCCGTCGATGACTATGGCGACGTCTCCGGTGATAACCCAACGATAACACGACCTCAAGAAGACTATGGCGACGTCACCGGCGAAGTGCCCACTCCGAACGAGACCCGACCCGCTGATAACTATGGTAATGTCTCCGGTGATGACCCGACTATGACACGACCTCAAGAAGACTATGGCGATGTCTCCGGTACCGATCCAACAGCGACACGGCCTCAGGATGATTACGGTAATACCTCTAGCATTGCGGAAACGCCAGCCCCAAGTATCTATGGCGACACCTCAGGCATTATAACGGACGCTGGCGTGCGTCCTACCCCGACCGTCGTCACAGTGAAACCCACCAGAAACGAGGATGGCGAAGTAGTGCAGACCTTGTTCTTAACGCCGGCTATGACTACAGTAGAGACTGACTCGGAGGGTACTCCGACCACCACTATTGCGGTGTACCCGTCCATCACGGCCGCTGTCATCCGCACGTCTCAAACGACCGTTCTCACCGACTCGCAGGGGCAGCCAACGTCCACAGCCATTAATGAGGTCCTCGCCACGGAGTCAGTAACAGTCGAGACGGATTCGAACGGTGTGCCGACGGCCACGAAGACGGGGTACGGCGTCGTACCAACGGCGGAACCCGAGAAAGATCATTATGGTTGGTCCATCTCCTATGGAGAATATTTCGTCGGTAGATTTCTGCCGACCGTGCTGGCGATGCTGATCTCGATCCCGATCCGCGTGCTCGACCTCAACGCGAGGATCTTCCAGCCGTGGCACGAGCTGACGCGGCCCGGCGGCACCTCTGGCCGAAAGTCCCTGTGTCTCGAAAGGAGAGGGTTCCAGGGCCTAGCCAACACCGTGCGCTGGGTATTCGGCGGCCAGGTTCTGATCGCCATCACGACCACGCTGGTGTTGGCCTCGTCGCTCCTGGTGCCCCTGTCGGCCGAAGCAATCGCCCTCGATCTCCGGGGTAACTGTGTCAAGGGCAGCGGCAAGGGCAACACTTGTATTTATGTACTGAGCACATTCAAAGAAGCGACCGGCGCCACGCTCGCCCTGCTGGCTCTCATGGCACTTTTGGTCCTGGTACTACTCGGGTTTCTGGCGCGGTGGCGGTCTGGCGTGGGGACCAACCCGTGGAGTATCTGTGGTGCCGCATCCCTATCCCTGAATGAGGACGTGCGCAGGATCTTCAATAACCTCCCTAATGGTACTAATCTTGGGAAACAGCCTGGAGACGTTTTGGTGTTGGCTCTTAAGGACCGCTCTTTCACGCTGGGGTACTTCTACAATGCTAAGGGCGGGATTGAATATGGCGTCGTTCTCCAGCAAGGAGATGGGGCCGGGCAACAGCTGAAGCCGGAGGCGGGTGCTGGTGGTCTGTCGCCGCCGGATGAGAGCTGGTACAGCGGCGAGAGGGACGACGGCGTACAGCAGAAAACTCAGCAGCCATTATTCATGCTGGGGTATTTCGGGCGAGGACTGCTCCTGTTTGTGCTTTGCGGCATCTTGGCCCTTATCCTATACTACAACAACACCGGAGGAGAGACGGGCTTCGAACACTTTATGATGAGCGAGTCGTTCGGCGTACGGTTTCTATTCACGGCGGTCGGCTTCATCATCACGCTGTGCTGGTCGGCCTTTTTCAACGGTAGGCCTGAAGTATGCCCGATTCATTCCATTTTTGCTAGTGACTAACTCTCGTGCTTCCAGGCATTGCCGTGATCAGCCCATATCACCTACTGGAACAGAAGCCGCAGCCCGCCCAGCGGTCGATACTTCTAGCGCCACCGACGAACGCGATATGCGGGATCTGGACAGCCGTCCGCCGACGGCACGGCTATCTCGCGGTCGTGGCGCTCACCGCCGTGCTGGCGGAGTTCCTGCCCATACTCCTCTCCGAGATCCCCTTCCGTGTCACGCAGACGGCGCTCGTGCATCGCATCACCACATGGATTGCCGTAGGCGTGCTCGGCATCATGGTGCTTGTCCTGCTCTGCTCCTTCATGGTCAGGTGGCCGCGCCTGCCCGTCGATCCAACTACGATCGCCGGTGCCATGTACTACGTGACCGACTCCTACATGCTCAATAACTTCCAAGGACTTAGCACCTTGGGGCGGGAGGAGCGAGATAGAGGCGTGGCCAATCTAGGGCTGAACTATCAGTTTGGTCATATGATGGGAATGAGTGGAAAGCCTAGGTCGGGGGTTGATGTCGCAAAGGACACTCCAGTCACTGTGTGGTAAGGCGGTGCGTGGCTAGGCGATGAGTGTTATGCATCCGATTAGAATTAGAAAGTTCGTAATGTTTATTTCTATACGATGTGATGAGTCGGACTTTTGGTTTGTTTTAGTGACACCCACATCATGAGTCTCCTTACCTACGTTTCATCTCTCCGTTCATGTTATTTATGTCTCTGCTGGACGAGTTCGTATCCACAACGCTTGCAAGGTGCTTGTGCTGCCGATAGCCCTAATTTCAGCATGTGGCTGACATAGCAAGGCGGAGAGCCTACACTATTGTTCATGAAGCCATATCGTTGCATTGCATACTGACCCAGCGGATCAAGGGATGGCTGCGTCTCGGTGGCTTTCCAAGCCCCAAATTGGTACTGTAGGGCTGAGGCAGAGCCAGTTATTTGTGGTATGCCTGCGATGGTTACTCTGCATGATCTATTTAACTATCGGCTGCATCAGCTAAGCCAATGCACCTAACATTGCAGGGGGTCCGCTTTGGAGCATGAGGGTCGGTTGTTGCTACATTTATCAGTCTGATAGACGAATCGAATGGCCGGGTGACTGCGCCATGTCCATGCATTCGCAACGCTTTCGAGTCCAAGCCCATCTCATCCCGCTACCACACTCTTAGCAGTTGGTATTTTTCGTCGGCAAAGGGATTGTCGTCGTTCGCGTACATATAACGTTATCAACGAGCGAATCGGAAGTCACCGATCTCTTGTCAGCGAGAACTAGCTAAGGATGCATTAGAGAGGGCTAGAATGCATCGACCCCATCTAGTCAGGGGCCAGACAACCCAGCAAAATCAACATTGCATTCTCACTGGCAAGGGGGCCAATGGAGTGATTGTTGGATAGCTTGGGATGTGAATAGTCGTCACTGGCAGACCTTATTGGCTGCGCCGCGCAGCTTCCTAGTCTCTTATTCACCGAGCTATTGGGGCCGAGTCAGTCTGTAACCGCCGAACGTCCAACATGGGATTTGAGCAGTGTCCTGATTGGGTGGCATGCAGAAACGCCCCCAAAACCACATCACAGACAGATCCCGTGATAACCTCACGTCACGATGTGACTGACTGTGACTGCCGGCCGCTTCCCCTGCCTCATTGGGGGTCATGGACTACAGTGTAAAAGGATTCTCTTCTCTTTTCGAGACTTAAGTATATAACCACCCGGGCCTCCCGGCTTATCAACTTTCCCTTTTCTGGATGGCCACAGCACCGCTAGCACCAACGAAACTAAGTCTACGAACGACGAGGATCAAGCAAGAAAAGGCTACCAACATGCATTTTAGACAAGCACTCTCCTTTATGGCTCTGCCGGCCGCGGTGCTGAGCCTTCCCTCCACGGTGTTGGAGCCCAGAACGGCGCAAGAATGCAAGGTCTACAAGTATCCGGACCCGCCCCACGACGGTGGTGGTGCCTGCTGGGCCTGGTCCGCTGCGACCGACACCCCGTCGGAATATTGCGACCCATCGGCCTTCGGGACGGTCGACGACATCGACTCGTCGGCAGATTGGATAAAGGACTGCACATCGCTCCGGGAGTCCGAGCTGGGTGAAAGTCGCGACCTCCTCCTAGCCGAGTTCCTCACGACAGACTTCAACACGCTTTTGTCAAAAGGCAAGTGCGCCTTTCAAGTCAAGCCCGAGCCTAGAGAGGATGAGAACGACAATGATCAGATCTACATTGGCGGCCAAGACATCACGGATCTGCTGCAGACGTCGGTCGAGCGGAGCCAGGACGGCACTGTGGGTGTCAAGGGCACCACGAAATGCTGGTCGTATGCTCTGGAGTGGAGAGTGGTGCCTAATTGATGAGGAGCGCTTTGATCTGATCAAGATCGATTTATTTGCGCCGGGGTCAGCTGTTGCATCTTAGATGCAATCTACAGCGTTAGCCGCTACTATGTTTGCTGTCTCGAGCACGGAGGACACGATATGAGTTGGAACAGGATGAGTATAGGTCTATAGGCTCAGATCGGAATAAATGAACTACATAACGGCATAATCTCGTAAATATGTTGCTGTGATAACCACTATCGTGATAGCTCCCAACTCCCTTGATACCCTAATCCTGCACCTTCAACACAGCCTTGCCGAAGTTCTCACCCGAGAAGAGTCCCAGGAAGGCCTCCGGGGCATTCTCGAGGCCGCGGGTGATGTGTAGCTTAGCGGGGAAGCTGCCGTCGGCGATCCAGGCCTGCACGGTTTCCTGGTGCTCCTTGGTGTACGCAGGGCCGAAATCCTTGTCGCCCACAACGAAACCGGTCATGGTCAGGCGCTTGGTGAAGAAGTCCACGAGATTCCTCACGCCGTAGCGCTCTTCCATCGGCTTGTTATATCCCCCGATCTATTCCTGTCAGTGTATGGCTCTATCCAACCCCACGCGTAGCGCCGAGGGAGAAAACAGGGATAGCAGTTGAGCGGGGGAAGATACTTACCATGCCGCAAACGACGATCCTGCCGTACCACTTCATGTTTTCTATCGCCGCCTCTAGGTGCTCACCACCGACATTCTCATAATAGATATCCAGGCCTTGGGGCGCGAGCCTCTTAAGCGCATCCATAGGTTTCTCCTTCTTATAGTTAAAGCCGCCGTCGAACCCGAGCTCTTTGGTGATAAAATCGAGCTTCTCGTCGCTGCCGACGGACCCAATAACAATCAAGCCCTCGCGCTTGGCAATCTGACCTACCACCTGTCCCACCGCGCCCGCCGCCGAGCTGACGAATAGCGTCTCGCCCTTCTGCGGGCGCCCGATCCTGTGCAACGACGAGTACGCCGTCAAGCCGGGCATACCGAGGGGGCCGAGGAAGAGGTCCGGGGATAGGCCATGCGGGTTGTTGATCTTCGTCATGCTGGGCAGCTTGTCCGCGGGGATGGCGGCGTACTGCGCGAACGGCAGGAACGCGCAGAGGAGTTCTCCCTGGGTGTAGGAGTCGTTATCGGACTTGAGCACGCGCGCGATGGTGCTGTTCTCGAACGGCTCGTTGAGCGTGAAGGGCGGGACGAAGGAGGGAACATCCGGGTCGCGCATGCGGTAGCGCAGGTACGGGTCCAGCGATATAGACAAGATCTCGACGATCACGCCGCCGCTGGGCACGGCGTCGAGGTCGAAGGGCCGGGTCTCCAGGGTGATGTACTCACCCGGCACGGGCTCGTGCTTGGGGATCTTCTTGAAGATCACAGTCTTGTTGTCAACCATTGTGCTGGCTTCCGGATATCACTGACTAAAAAAATTCCTCGGGGGCAATAATGAAGTTTACGGCTCTATAGGTCGACGTGAAAGGCAGTAAGTAGTAGGATGCTTGTCGCGCTACTCCGCGGGCTCGACCGAAACCTAGGAGGAGGACGGGCATAGTTTTTATAACCCACTCACTCCCTTTTGCCCCTCTCAAGCCATTTTAGGGTCCTGCGGAGAATCCTTAACTCCTAGCTTGCAGACAAAATAATAATAATAATAATGGAGAGGCATCTCGTGATGCTGACGCAGCAACTACGTACAGAATCGAAACGGTCCGGTGTGACGATCTTCCGCGGAGCCCTCCTGATCCCGAGCCAACGGCGGGTCTGATTATGTACGAGGAGCAATAACCCCGATGGTCCGGACGAAAACGTTGTGACTTCGGTGTAGTCGATCCCACGTCATTTGTGTTCTACTGGATATATGTGACCAATAAAAACTGCCCTGTAAAGCGTCTTTCTCCTTGTGTTGCATCGTAACTAATAGTACATACTACCCGGATGAATCACGGCGCATGGTTTAGTCAACCACCACCCTGGCGGAGCTAACCAGGGGGGTAAACAATTTTCCCGGGCATAGACACGAATTTTATTCATCGATCAATTGAGCACCACAAAATTTGTAAAAAAGGAGTCGCGGTAGCCTCAACGATTGGTGTGATTCATGTATAAAACAGGTGACGGAGATGTATATGTGCCAAGGCCCTTTCGGAGATAAAGCATTGCTGCAGGCAGCCTACCCACATTGGCGGGCTCTAAACAATGGGGGCCGGAGGTGTTACTACGAACCCCTCATGGAAAATCCCGGAAACCTGCAGTAGCTAGCAATATATGCTTTTGATATGCCGTCTACTGCTGAGGTGTGATAGGCCACAGTGCCACACTGGTGTACCCCTATGATGATGACATCTGAAGTCGGGGTCAATGTCGTTGGCATCGCGCTGCGCTCCGGGTGGAAATCGACACCAAGAGCAAAAACCTGTATGCCCCACCGACGATGCTTGGCCGACCCGCCGGCATAACGGTAGAAAGATGCAGTAGCCATGAGACTAAGACCAGATGGGTGACGGTAGCCTATCGGCGATACTGGACACCCCATTTCTACCCACGTAACATCTCAAGTGATATCTCAGTAGTCTGGGTCAGGGAATGAATATATGCCTAAAACTAATGTCAGAAGCGTATTCATCCTAATACCATTGTCAATGGCAACTCCGTCGTGTATAGCACGGAGGAAGCTAGCCAGCCTTCGGGGGTTGGGGGGGGGGGGGGGGGGTTGCTCAAGACGGCTGCGTTTAAAGCGCGCCCTCGGGAGAGGATGAACAAATAGATTCCCGACATACCCAAAAGATTATAACGAGGCCTCGTAACATCTACCTACACCTTCAAAGGCTTAGAGTATACCCGAATGCCGTATACACAACTTCACTACAGTACACTACACTATACACACTCCCTAGTCTCTCTTAGACAAGTGCCATCCTCCAACTCACCGCGATGCAAATAACCACGACAAGAATACTCACGCACACATATAAACACCTCAGCATATCCTAGCCTTTGAAGCAATCAATGATTGATTGATGGCACAGTTCAGATCAACGCCGCTCGCTCCGGATCATTCATTTATACACGCACCTCAGCACACCTCACCTCATCCAGCAGCTGCGAGGCTCGCGAGATCTGTGGAAATACGAGGCATAGATGGATAGATTGGATATCTTATCTTCTATGACTAATGCGACCAACCAGCCTACATAGCCTAGCCTGCATAGCCTAGCCAGTGTAGCCTCCCCCCTTCACTCCTTCCCCCCTCCTCGCCCCTTCCCCCTTGTGAGAAACTACATCCTTACATGTCCAGCCTCGCGAGCTCAAGCACTGGGCCGGGCCATCCATGACCGTCGCGCGGCCACCGGTGGAAACACTGACTGCACTGCACTGCACTGCACCTCACCACACCTCACCTCAACATTCCTACCCGCCTCGGTCACCTCACCTCAATCTTCCTACACACGAAGCGGGGAATCAACCTCGGAAGAAGAGAGAAAAAAAAGAAGAGTACATGTTACATGTTCGACTTGCGTCCTAAATTCGTTCCGGGGAATGTGTATGTGTATGTGGTATGGGAGAGAAAGAAATATGCTTGGTTGGTTGATTGGGTGAATCGGCCCCCCCCCCGGCCCGGTACGGCCCCCAAAATCCGGGAATTGTTCAAAACGCCCCCCTCCCCTCATTCACACACCGGACCTCACTGCCCTGCCCCGCCCTGCCCCACATACTTATTGTTATTGCTATTTTCAAGCCTCGCTCGCTCATCTCGCTCGCTCATCGCGCAAAAATCTTAACAATCCCGTCTCCGCCTGCACTAACGACCCAGCGCGCGTCCTGGGACCAGACGACGGCGCAGACGCCCTCGCCGCGCATGACGCGGTGGGCGGTGACTTCCTGGGTGCAGGAGCGCTTCTCGAGGGACCAGAAGCGAAGGGAGGCGTCGTGGCCGGCGGAGACGAGCTCGCGGCCGTCGGGGCTCAGGGAGAGGCTGGATATCGCGGCCGGGTGGGCTAGCATGTTGTACGTGCATTGGCCTGTGGTGAGTTGCGTTAGTTTTAGTTACCAACCAGAGAGTATATATAGGTGGGATTGCGTTTTGTGGTAATAGGCTTCTGTGAAGAAAGGGAATCAATGATGGTACATACCGCTATTAGCGTCGAAGAACCTAACAAACCGGTCTTCGTGTCCCGAGATAATGGTCCCCTCGACACCGCTAGCCGCCATCCCCGTGCCGCCCGTGGGGCCGGTTTCGTCGCTCACGCCGTTGCCGTTGGTGCCCTGGTCGAGACCAGCAGTAGTCGCGACGACGGCATTGACGGCCGTGCCCGGGGTACCGTCGTACGTCTCGAGGCTGGCCATAGTGCCGATCTCCTCGCCGGTTCGCGTGTCGTAGACCACGATGGCGGCGTCTGCGTAGCTGACCACGAAGGCTTCGCCGGTGGTCGACAGCGGACAGATGCTAGTGGGCGAGGCCGTCGAGCCGTTGGATCGCCGTATGTCGTGGACGAGCGTGTGGTTAAAGGGGGAGTTGGACGCCATGTTGGGCTGTGGGGAGCTCGGGAACTGTGAACCTGAGCTCATCGAGTTGCCCCGCACACGACCGCTGCCGGTGCGGCGGCCGCCGGGGGCAGGCTGTGGCGACGTGAGCTGCGGTGGAGCACTGACAGCCCATACTTTGACAGCGCCGTCTGCGGCGCCTGAGACGAGTAGGATGCGGTCCAGGCTCCCGTGTGGGCTGGATTGCCCGAATATGGCCCCGAGCGTGGTAGGGAGTACACAGATCGCCCACACGGCATTCGTGTGTCCTTCGAGCGATGCTTTGGGATCTACCCTGCCCCTCTCCCAGACCCTAATGGTGGCGTCTTGGCCTCCGGAGAATATCCAGCCGTCGCCCTGGGCGCGCCCGCCGGTGGAGAAGTTGGGGGACGGCCACCAGGCAGCGAGACACAAGACGGCGCCCGAATGGCCACGGTGAGTGAAATCCGCCGGGACGTCGAGGTCGGATGAGGCAGAGTTGGAGTGCATCTGATTGTCGCGAGGGATGTGGAAGCGCTTGATCAAGCCATCATCGCCGGCAGTACAGACCTCCGGTTCGCCCGGGCTGCCACCGCCGGAGAATATGACGGTGCGGATGACGCCGAGGTGGCCGCGGAGACCGAAGCGGAGCTTGAAGTTTCCGCTCTCGGCCTTCTGCGCCGCGGCATCTAGCGACAAGTCATGGTCGGCGCTCTTACGGCGAGACATGGAGGTCTTCCTCCGGTGGGAGCCGGGAGCACGGCCGGGAGACTTAGGGGGGTTCTCAGCGGCAGGGAAAGCATCAGTATCGGGGCGGTGCGGTGCTGTCTGCGCAGACTGCGACGACGGATCGGGAAAGGCGCCCTCGCTAAAGTCCCAGGCATCAGAGTCGGCTGACCCGCGCTTCTCTGGAGGTACCTCGGCGCTCTCTGCCCGCGGGAAGTCCGCCGAATTACTATTCAGTCGCGAGTGTGCATCGTCTTGACCGCGGGCAGGTGCTGGGCCGGGAGCAGGCCACTCATTGGAGTGGGAGTACATGGAAGATTGGTGGTTGTCGGCAGAGCGTATCATGGGGGCGGACTGCGGGTCGGGATTCCTAACGGCGAGACCGCTATTCGTGACTTGGGGTACCTGGGGCGGGTGGTGGTTCATATTGGGATTAGGCATAGGACGGGGAGCCTGCTCCTTCATGTGGTTTTGGTTAAGCCGTAGATTCTGAAAAGCCTGTTCGAGCGGTTGTTGGCTGGTGGGTATACCGAATGCCTCGCCCTCCCTGAAATCGTCAATGGTGGGCAGAGGAGGCGACTCCCGGGGCGGCATGGGATTCGCAGGTGTAATCATCAAATAGGTGAACTCGGCCTGACACTGGTCGAGGAATCCTTTCAGGTGGTCACGCTCCTCATCCTCTTGGGCCCGCTCACCTAGCATGCCTTCTAAGCCTGGGATGTCCTTGGGCTTCTCCTGGGTTGCTGTAAACGTAGTTAGCACAACGCTGCCTGCCTCTGCTAAGAAATGTCACATGACTACTGTAATCGACAGAACGGCCAGAGTAGAACTGAGGTCACGGGACTCACACTTCAGCTTCTCGTGTATTAAGGCGGCCCTATCAATTTTAGGCGGCTGTTTCACGGAGTGGTCGTCCCCAGCGTCCTGTGCTGCACCGGCGGCCTTGGACTTCAACTGGGCGGCCTGATCCTTGACCTTCTTTTCGAGGATGGCGACATATCGCTTCAGGGCCTTCTGGGTGGCATCCGACCTTCTTGCGGAGCCTTCGAGGGCGGCTATCCTCCCCTTCATCTCCTGACGCTCGATTTCCCAGGCATTTCGGTCTCGCTCATGACGATGCCATTCAGTCTGGAGGAATCGCATGACACCTGATAGAGTCAAATTAGCGTTGATGACACCATGAATATCACAAATAGAAGCGTATTCTCGCACCCTGCAAGGTGTATTCGGTGGCATGAGGCTGGTTGGGACCACCGTGAGGTATACCACCACCACCCATATCCTGACCACCGCCGCCCGGACCGCCCATACCGACACCGGGGCCATTCCCTCCGACTCCCATGGCCGATAACTGTTGCCAGCTCATCGAGTCCCCGTTGCGACCGGAGAACAACAGCGGTTCCCGGTCTTCTCTGCCGTCTTCACCGTCTGATGAGGAATTTCGGTCGGATCAAGATGCACATCGGGCAGTGGAGTCGGACAGGCTGGGTGATAGAAGTGGCATGCGATTGTTTACACGCCAGCCGAGTCGAGGTCTGTTTCGTGACCGTGTTGGTGAGTTGGTGTGTTCGTTCGTGTATTCGTATGTCGATATGTCGAAAGATTCGTTAAGATTCGTAGGGGACGAGGGGATGAGGCGATGACGTGGCCGTGGATATCGTCGTTCAACGAATGCTGTTCACTACTACTGCTGTTGCTGCTTCTGCTACTACTACTACTACTGGCTCGTCGGCTTCCTCAAGATCGGTGTAGAAGTTGGGGCGCTTGATTGCGAAAGGAAAACCCGCGAAGTTGGATCGAAACAAGGCGAAGAAAGTTCCCCCGAAGTCGAATGTCTGTCTGTGCTGTGCTGAAATGTTAATGCGTGAATGTTGTTGTTGTTGTGGATTATGCCGTAACTATCAGTTTTGCTCTCTATCTTCGCATCATCAAAAAAATAAAAATAAAATAAAATACAATAAAAAGAGGCAAAAAAGTTAAGGTAGGTAGGTAGTTAGGTAGTTAGTTGGCTATATCGTGCCGCCGTGTCGCGTAGTGTCGTATCGAGGGAATTGACAACGGAGGATGAGAATTTTAATAATCGGCATCGGCATCGACATTAAAATTCGGGACTTCGTGAAAAAATCCGAACTTGGGGTTTGAATGAAATCAAAAATGATCGACGACGAAATGGAAAATATGTTGAGAAGAACGAGAAGGCTAATAACTATCAGGGCTCCAGTGTGCTTCAGTGCTCCAGTGATGCTCCAGGGCTACGGGCAAGTTTGTTAAGGAACTTTTAGAAGGGTGTAAGGTCAGGTATACATCAGAGGTATGTATATACATACAGTAAAACAGCCTGATTTGGTGTGAAGTGACGACCTAAAGTTTGTACCAAAGTACAAAGTAGGCGGCCTGAGATACTTGAGGTTATAAGTACTACGTAGATGTAGTTACACCTGTACAATCAAGGAGTGCGATACAGTGCTGAGTGCTGTAGCGCTGTAGTTAGCTGCCTATAGAGCTATATCGTCACAGCCAATAAAGACACCCCAACACTCTTGGAATATCCCAGAGGAGCTGGACTTGGCTGTATTGCTGGACAAGGCGCTCCTTCTCGCTGTGTTGTCTCTTTTGCCGCCAAAGGATAACCTGACCAATTAGAGTCTCGTCTCGCTAGCAATTTCCCAATCACCTAATGCCCCAGTTTTCCCCTGACAAGCCCTCGAGGGTGATACTGTGGGGTGGTCACGTGAGCTGGGTATAGCGTTACTACGAAGTACTTATGTAAGCATAAGCGCTCGGGCCATTCAATCAAGATTAAGATAACAGGATAGATCAGATAAGCTGAGCCACATATCCGATAGAACAATGTGGCTCATGGCATTGATTTAGCTACTTAGGTAGGTATCCATCCTTCGCAGATAGGGGCTCCGAGGCCCCTATCCTTACCTAATAGAATCCATTGAATCATTTCCCATAGTGAATTCAGGACCTTGCCAGTCCCAATGGACGCGATGATTAGAAAAGAGAAAAGGGCGCCCTGTGCCCGAGGTCGCGAAGATCGCCCCTACCTACCATTCAACGAATATCAGGCATCAGGTTAGTGAATGAGTGCGAGGACTTTTGAAGTCGGAATGTAAGAATTCTGAAAGCCGAAGGGAGATATCCACCGTCGGCTCAGCGAGGCCCGCACGACGACGATGGAGACGGCGGACGGATGGATGCTTAAGCTGAAGCTGAAGCCCAAATGACGAGAGGGCTGTTTGATAGCCGGCAAGATTATATCGGATGTATCAGTTAAGTATCGTTGTTAGTCTTGGAAAGCCGAGGGGGAATGTCCACGCCAACCAACCTTAAACCCTAGCTATCTCGGTGATCTTCCGAATGGTGCACCATCGCGAACGGGAACCTACTAGCACGGGAATACTAGGGATGAAGGAAACATTTTGGGGGAAACGAGCATTCCTCGACGAACCACACTTCTCTGATGATGGAAGGCACCGCTTGGATCTCCATCCACGGATCTTGCCGGCAA
Organism: Eutypella sp. D-1; assembly: GCA_023313575.1. Lineage (NCBI taxonomy): Eukaryota > Fungi > Ascomycota > Sordariomycetes > Xylariales > Diatrypaceae > Eutypella > Eutypella sp. D-1. Next base: position 1,828,839 of record JAJTTP010000008.1, on the reverse strand, counting down.
CCTAGCTAACAGCTGGTAGCACCTTCCCTAGCGCTGTACGGGCCCGACCCGGACGAGGCAACGACGACAAGACCGATGGTGAGGTTCCAAGTGATTTGGTGGAATCAAGAATCTTGTTTTTTGTTTTAACGGTCTAAAATGGGACCGACTGCGATCGTCACCAGGGCGTATCTTCAACGCGATCTCGGCGGCATTCCAGCCGAGAAACGGGGCATCGGAGTCCAGTAACGGCGTCTGGCCCATTAAGGAGGTCCGTCCATGTCTCTCGTTAGGCTGCCGACTGGCATACGACGAACGTCAATAGCGTACCATGGTCCTGGAATTCATTACCACCCCCGGCGTATACGGCGACGACGTCGACTCCCGCGTGCATCAGCACCTTGAGCCCCCTCCCCATGCCGCCGCCCAACAGCTCTGGCGGGAGCTGTGAACCCAGCGTGCCTGATGGTAAAATGACCATGTTACGTGCTCAAATCATGGGGACTTCGGTACTGCTCCTCGTTTGAAACGCAGGGTTGGCGCGTATTTCAATGCCCACCGCTCTTTTGGTGCTCGGTTGAAGCTCGGAGCATATCGTGATCGACCAGAACGTGGATGTTGAGGCGGTTACCGTCTTGGAGTCGTGGGTGCTAGATAGGTGTGTGCTCAGTCTTGTCGCACGCCGCCAGGACTGAGGCAACGTGAGTTAGGTTGCACATCTTAGTCAAAGCCTTGGTCCTGGCGACTGACCCTTTCTGGCAAACCCAACAGGGGCAGCACTTGCGATAAATTGATACAGCTGCGTAGGACCAACAGAACCGTTTCATGCGGGGTAGCCAGAGCCATAGTAGAATTTCGCTTGCCGACCAGTCGGGCATGCGCCAATCATCCATAGCCTCTCGCTGAGGGCGCGCATAAGTCAACATATTGACCCGCCACCTAGAATACTTCCAGTCGAAATTACCATGACTCTACCACCAATACTGGATTCATTCATATCTTCGGGCTCTAGCGCCCTAGATCAAGGATGTTCTCAAGGAAGAACAGAGGGTTGGCAACGGTAGGATCATGCAGGTTGTTCTGCCCTGTCTCGACAATGAAGATGGAGAGACCTCGGATCTGGGCCACTAAGCCTCGAGGCCACGATACAGCCTGTCGTCCAGCCTACGTTCTTGGTTAGATATCATCCCGATACGGAAAAAAGCACAAGACGATGAGTTCCTGAAATAGAATAAGGGGATATCCCATAAAGACCACTGATGTCACTTTGCTGCGGGAAACTGTCGAATGGCAAGGAATAGCTTATGGTGCGCAACGCGTGCATGAAAATGTTCTTTGATTGGGGAACCAGACAGGGTCCCTCGAGATATTATATAAAACCATGTCAGCTCGATGAAAGAAAGTTATGGATCTGACTTCAGCTGCCGGTAGTGCTGATTCCGCGTACGGGCAGCCAAGCCCGCCAAGGTCCGATGATCAGAGAGTTAGCCGCAGATTATGGCCCCACTCTGCCGGGCGATGATGACGATCCCTTGGTATCGCATACACGTTATTTCCTATTCGGGATATCGTAGGTATCTCGCACTGCTTCAGCTGAGGCGCAGGATGTCTGGATTAGACGTCACTCAATATGATTCATTCAAGCGATGGTTTGCTATAAGAATACATCGACGTCCGCGATGACTCGGGTAAGGTTTTGCATAATGTTTGGATTAATTATCTATCAAGTACTAAATAAACTCCTGGTATCGAGTCCTTGATTCTGTTCTGGCTTGCGGGCAATTTTAATCGCGGGTCGGCGCATCTTCTTGATATCTTCATATTCTACAGAAAAATAATTGTCGGGTTTCCAGCTTTCGCGTTATTTCTAGCCTAAGATGGGGGACGGTGTACCGGGTAAGAGCTCTCGCGGCCTGACCGAGTAAAGTCAGAGAAGTGCTATCGTTACTGACACCATCCTCTTTTAGTCGAGGGCAGCCTCTATATCTATGAGCCTAACACGATAGCGCCGATTATCTTCGCTCTCACGTTCGCGATCTCAACGGTTTGGCACATCTATCAATGCAGGTAAGCATATTATTCGTTAGACTACGAGCTCCATACTCATCCAGCTCCCATTGCTGAAATCAATGTGCGATAGTTATTATGCATCTTGGAAACTCACAGGGCTATATGCCGTGTGTGCACTAATCTTTACTGTCGGCTACGGGCTTCGAGTGCACGGCTCACGCCACTACAAGTTTGACGAAGATGACGATGATGATAAGAAGAACTTGTTGGTGTTCGTCATCAGCCAGATATTGATATACACTGCTCCGTAAGTGGCGCCACATCATTCAATAGAGGTTTGAATAAACCCCATTTGAACCTCAACCGTGCTGATGATCGATAATAAACAGTCCTCTACTCGAGCTTGGCAACTACCACGTCCTCGGCCGCATATTCTATTACGTACCGCACCTGGCGCCCTTCCCACCGGGCAAGGTACTCGCCACGTTCGGCGCCCTCTCCTTCTTGGTCGAAGGTCTGAACGCCCTCGGCATCGCGCTCCGCTCTAACCCGACCGCATCGACCGACCGCCAAGCCATCGGCAGCCACCTGACGCTCGCGGGACTTATCCTACAGCTCGTCGTGATCGCGATCTTCCTGGGACTGGCCTGGGTGTTCCACAAGCGGTGTCGCGGGGCCGGGTTAAGCGCCCGCCACAAGGCCATCTCGGCACCACTACTTACGCTGTACATCAGCACAGCCCTCATCATCATCCGCTGCGTGTACCGGCTGCTCGAGGAGGTGACGGGCAACACCGCGGTCGACTTCCGCAACCCGGAAGCCCTGAAGGAGCTGAGCCCGGCGCTGCGCTACGAGTGGTACCTCTACGTCTTCGAGGCCGTGCCTATGCTCATCAACTCGTTCATGTGGAACCTCCGTAACCCGCAGCGCTGGCTGCCGGCCGACTATCGTGTCGCCCTGGCGCCGGACGGCTCAGGCGAGGTCGAGGGCAGCCAGGTGGTTGTCAAGGACCAGCGCTCGCTCTTCGTCCGCTTCATGGATCCGTGGGGTTGGTTCGTCAAGAAGGAGAAGTCGGAGAAGCAGCCGTTCATGAAGCTGAACGATTACACCGGCTACGACCCGCAGGTGCACAGCCGCCCTCAGGGTGCAAGCCCGCCTCTGTACGCAAACCAGCCTCAAGATTACGCCTATCCTCAAAGCTACGGCGGACCCCAGGATGGATTCCCAGCTCCGGACTACGCCCATCCTCTGGGTTACGGTCGTCAGAACTACGGTCATGAGCAGGTCTGATTTAATATGTAATCTGGGTCCTTGTCTTAGGTGTTTCCATGACTCGTCAGCCATTGATCTTGAATGAGCCTTGCAATCAATATGACTGCTGGCCAGTGGTCCACGGCGGCCGGAGGCCAAATGGATGTGTTATTCTTGGCAATGGATCTGGCGAAGTGGCTTAGACCTCTGGTTCCATTCGGGGCTCTCTGATGGATGGGGAGGTCGCCTTTTTGAGTGCATTCCGGAAACTACCGTCGTGTGACAGGGAAGATATATCTGCTGTCTAAGGTGTAGGCGGCTAGATAGATACGGTGGCTATTACCAGACCTTGTAGCTTACCTACGATTCTATTGAACCCAGGGCATGTATGGTACGGCTATACGGAGTAGTGTGGGCGCAGCCCACGCTGTAACAATACCTAATGAGTACTTACCTGGAGACCTATTTGTGTCTTTCTATGCAATATACCATGTTCGGCCGTAAGGTGTTACAGTTTTATTTTATATTTTGTAATCAGTACAGGCCAATGCTATCTTTTGTACGCCCCTTCCTATGCACTGCCCGCTAATCGATAGATCCCTATTCGAGGCTTTCAACGCGCTTGCAGGTCTCGATCCCAAAATAAACAAATGAGCAACCTTGGATGCAGCCACTTTCCGGTCGTAAGTATTGGTTAATGCATATGCCAAGGCAGAATTGGGGCAGGGCCGTACCGGAGATGCGAGAGCCTTACGTTGCCTGACACCCTTCCCTCTTGAACGGGAAACAAGAGGTACCGGTCGTGTCTACCCTCCAAGACATGGCTGCTGCAACGATGCCCAGGGCGGGGTAGCTTGCAGTGCCCATACTTGTGGCAGTGATTAGTCCTCCCGGACCCAATTTGTACAAAACCTCAAGCCCAAGGCTTCTCTACAGTCCCCCCCTCCTTTTCCTTCCCATCGCCGGCCACCGTATCCATGGGCCTATGGCCAATTTACTGATCGGCGCTTAATATGTTCGTTGCCTTACTATTTGGCTCTATACCTGGCTGTTGTGATTATGTTGTTGTTCTTGTGTTCCTACTGATCAATACGCCCAATCTACGAGATTGAGGCCATACTCCCTACCCTAACGCACTACAAATCCATAACATCGAAGACCAGTATTCAAAGCCGCTACCATAGGTCTCTGAATTCAGCGCTTAGGCCATGGAGGTCATCGGTTTGATCGCTGCCATCCCAGGGCTGATCGAGATCCTCAAAAAGACAATATCAATTGCGGACCTCCTTATCCACAAGAAGACCCTCACAGAGGCGGTCACGGCAGTGCGTGACCAACTTGGAATCGTGGAAGCCGTCCTGGATGATGTCCAAAAACGATCGCGAACTTCTTTACTGAGCACAGCCCAGCTCCAAAGCCTTGGCCCTCATGTAACAGCACTGCGCCGAGATCTTGAAGGTCTCACTGAAGTTTTAAGTGAGGCTTCTGGGTCTGTCAATGACCGTAAGCGGCGATTCTTTGGACAATTCAAGCTTGCGATAAAGGGATGTGACACAACAATCAAACAATACTCGCATCGCATTGAGAACACGAAAAACACCCTTAACTTAATTCTGGGAAATCAAGTAGCAGGCTGCGTTGAAGGTAACTACACGCCACCATGACTTGTCCACAGCAACGCTAACAAGACCCAGAAAGTATCGCGATAGCAAGAAATGGTTTACGTCTACAACTTCAATCAACACTATCTCCATGCGGCGATACCTTCATCCCTCGAAGAGTCGACAATACTTGTGACTGGATCTGGCGTCAATCAGAATTTACGCAGTGGATAGAACAAGTACAAGACTGCGAATCGAATCACATTCATAGGCTATTCTGTCTATACGGTCCGAAAGGCTGCGGCAAATCAGTCCTGTCTGCATCTATTACGGAGGCCACCAGAAAACAGGGGAAAACCGTAGTGTTCTTCTCTTTCTGGGCTGGCAGTGAGGATCAACGCACGTTCACAGGACTACTCCGGACGATTCTGTGGCAACTCCTGCAACATATCACAGATGAGGATATCGATGAATGCTTCCATCAACTTACGAGTTGCTCGTTGCGGTCCGAACATGAGTTACGTGCAGCTCTATGTTCCGTAATCAAAGTCGTCAAGTCCGATATTCACCTCATCATAGACGGTATCGACGAAGCCAGAGATGACTGGAACGACTCTACGAGCAGCGGCTTCAAAACGATAATCGACCTTTTGAGAGAACACCACAACATCCGGGTCTTGTTATCTGGCCGCGAGAGCTGCCTACGCGTAGCTCTCAGCATGAACCCGCGTCAGCTGCGAATTCACCGGGATTTGGTCAAAGAAGACATGGATGCTTTGATTGAAAAGCAATTGAATACTTCTCCCAATACTCTGGTGTCTTCAACGAAGGTGCTGATCAGGGAAACTCTGCAAAACAAGTCCGAACTGATGTTCCTTTGGATCATCCTGGTATTCAAAGGGTTGAACCGATGTTTCTCCATCGGGGAGATAACTTACACCCTTGATCATGTGCCCCGTGATTTGGATCGTGAATACTGCCGCTTGTTTCGCTGTTTCATGGATCGGTCTTCTGGTACATCGGCAGTTCCATCGGTATCTATGAAACGAGCCAAACATCTCCTGACTATCGTCCTTGCCTCACCCGAGCCCCTAACACTCCCCGAGCTGGCTTGCGCCTACGCCGCTGAGAATGGGGATTTCCATTCCTGTGGCCACAGCGCTCTTACGAGAGATGCACTCCTCGATGCTTGCGGCGATTTTATCGGCGAATCCGATGGCCGATTTCACTTTGCCCATGCCTCTATCGCAGAATTTCTTACTCGGCCGTTGGAGTTATGGGACATTGAAGACCGCGAGATCATTTTCTTCAAACTTGATCACTCAGCTGGTCAAAGAATGATGTTCGGGGCTTGTATGAGCCACCTGATGTCTTTTGACTGGGGTCATCCTATGCATGACGAGAATGAACCGAGCTTGCCGAGCAGGTACCCATTCTTTGCATATGCTTCAAAGTTCATGCCAGTACATTTGCTCAACATCATCACTACCTCCTTTGATTCGGGGTCATATAGGGCATTTTACTCTTTCATATCGTCTGGGCAGTTCTGTGGTCTTGTCGAGTACGCGGTACGCAGCATTGAAACGAGCTCGTGGGAGATGGTTATCAGTTACATGGAACTCCTGAATTGGCTGCACGAACACGAACCATCTCGTAACTGCGGAGCTCTGGAACCCTTCGACGATCTTTTCTCTCATCTGATGGCGTCTTTTGACCAAGAGCTCATTCTGAGAGAAGCTAAATTCGGAAGAGACGATAAGAGATATCAAACCTGGGCCTTAATCACGGCATTCGCGGCCACCTTCATTAGCTGGAATGAAAAGGGCCACGACTCACACCCAGAAATCGAGTTGGGAGCAACGTCCATTTCCACTTCTATGCCAACTCCCGGAAGTGATGTGAAAGGATCTCTAGTTGCGTTACAAGCCCGCTTGAAAGTGAACCAACAAAGAATGATAATCGCCGGTATGCAACCGAGACTTTTGACGCTGTTTCGACTCCAACCTCTCAGATCCTTGTTAGTTTTCCCACTTGACAACCTCCCAATATGGATGCACATTTCCTGGGCTCTGTATTATTGGAACGGGAAAAAGGAAACTCTGCCAGATGCAAAACAGATCCTTCAAAAGGCTCTGGCTCGGGTTAGAAGGAGGCGAGACCTATACGAAAGCATATGCCTTCTTTACCTGGCGGCTATGGAGGTGGATCTTTATCATTCAGAGATGCTTGAGGCAGAGTATTGTCCAGCCCTTCCTCTCTGGCGAGAATCTCTCGAGATTGCCAATAACCTCAAACCATCTCCTCAAGTTGAACTAGTAATCCACAGAGCACTCTGGGGAATCGCGGACTGTCTCTTGAGCCATGACATGCTGGACCAAGGATTGGAAGTTTCTCGTCAACTGGAACGTCGTATTTGTGATAATGAGATTGCACAGACTGCTACCTTATGCTACAAGTACATCTACCAAGGAAGACTGTGGACCTCTTGGCGACTGCAAACTTTGATGTCGCTCTCACAGGACCTGAGGTATTTGGAGTGCTTCGACGATTCTCAGCGAATAATCCAGTTCGTTTTGGATGCCTATGCTAAACGAAAGAGACACAATCGGCCTAAACTATTCTCAGCAATTTGTCAAAAAGCAAATACTTTACGACTAGCAGGGAAAGTGGGAGAGGCAGAGGAGCTTCTTCGGTCGAACCTAGAAGAGCTAATAACCCTGAAGGGGTCTAATGAGTGCGATACCGTCCGGCTAAAATATATCCTCGAGATGTGCAGATGCCTCGTCGTGAAGGAAATGCACCAAGAGGCAACTATACTATTATCAAGAGTCGATATAACCACCGTTCTTAAGGATGCTAATGATGCGTCGAACTTGCTCTATCTATTTTCTAAAACTGGATGTACCGACCAAGCGGTAGAGCTCTATCGCTGCTGGACCAAAAAGAAAACAACGAAGAATATCGTAACGATATACGAGGCAGCTTCATGGGGACCGGCCGAACTCGTCGCAATAATGTTAGATATGGGTGCCAACATCAACGCGGTTGACGAGGAAACCAAACAGACAGCATTGTCGTGTGCATCATACTGGGGACACGTACCCGTGGTCCAGCTTTTGCTGGAGAGGGGGGCAAACGTCCACTGTATTGCCGGAAACGGGAACAATCCGCTGGAACTCGCCCTGGCAAACGGAAATGTCGATGTGGTCCAGTGTTTTCTGAATAAGGGAGTGAGAATTGACTTTGCGCATGGGAGCTTTGGGTACCTGTTCGACGCCTCCTATATGGGCTTTATTTCCATGGCAAGACTTCTGATTGACCAGGGTGCCAGCATTGATGAACCAAATCATCTCGGCCGAACACCATTGATGGCGGCTTCATATTCGGGTCATATTGAAATTATCAAGATGTTATTGGATGCAGGCGCGGATGTTGAATGGAAAGATAAAATAGGACGTACTGCCCTCCAGTGGGCCAGATCGCAGGGACACGACGCATGTGTTCAGCTTTTACTGAACGCCGAAGGTGTCGCCCATGTTAGAGATTAGCTAAGAGTCATACTATAATCTGGAGTTCAGGCGTTAGGGGAACAGCTGGTTTATGAATACCATCATTGCTCACTTGCGCTCGATACCAGGACGCCGCGGCGACCTACTTCACGCACGGTTTGCTTCGTGTCCTGGCTCTGTCGGATGCTCGTGAATATTGTTCTAACAGATCTAAGATGTACCACCGTAAAATGTGGGGCGTTTACCCCTATTTGTAGCGCCCTTTTACGAGTGGGGGGCTCCACTGGTCTAGATGCTCACAACCTACGTGACATTCAGTTCGACGAAGTCTAGGCATCAATATACTTATTAGGACCAGAGAAAGGTAAATAGTACAGAAGGCTATCATTACGTAGGCCGAGACATCACTATATGATCGTTACGGATTGCTTTGCATAACTCATAAAGTCCTCCAAACGCAAGCGTTCCTGATTGTCCCCAAGGCGTCGAGCGGTAGGCCCAAACAGTCCCACCCTAATATAACGAGCCGCCACAGGAGTTGGGTAGAGTAGAAGGCCAAATGGTTCTGCTAGCATTGGAGAGTTTCCGGACGAGTTGTTGGAGGAGTCCGAAGGATCCTTTTTCACACTCCCCACAAGAGCCATGGTAATCTCGCGAGCCCAAGCCTCCGTCCCCGTTACCCGTGGCTCCCAGTCAAGATAGCATGAAAAGGTCTTTGGAGGCTGGCCAGGCCGTTCAAGGTGGTAATCACCGATATGCGTATCAGCAGACTGGGGTCCCCAAACGTACTGTCCCAATTCCAGGGGGCACACGCGCGTTTCGAGAGTAAGGATACCTTCGGAAATGGCCCCGAATTCGTCGTAGCCGCCTGGTGTGACATTTGCCCACAGGTCATCGCATTCAAGTTGAGCTCTCTGCGCGGTCAATCGGGACAGCAAATCCCGCCTACCTCGCAAGAAGAAAGATAGCTGGCCCCTTCCAACCCAGCTCCAAGACGGAGCGATATAGAGGGGAGGATGGATAATAGACTCCACGAGATTCGCCAGTGAATCATGTGGTGGATGATGAAGGACCCAAAAAAGCCCATGTAGGAGGTCCTGCCTCCAGAGTCCTGCCACATACTGATCGGCGGTCAATCTCGCAAAATGCCGCGCCAATCCTGAAATAGCGGAAAGGGTGTCGGGCATGTACGTCAGTCTCCTAGTAGAGTATGGCTTAGCGATGTGGTTATACCAGGCCTGGTACAATGAAGACGGATTTCGGAGATTCAGGATATTATGAAGCATCAGTGACTGCGGCTCCTGCTCGACTCCACTGTATTCGGACGACAGGCGGTTGCTGCAGGAGAAATGCAGACCGGCATTTCCGAAGTACAGCCTCCGCGTCGACATGAGCTTCTCTTGGAAAGTCCACCCACGCGTATTCCACGCGTTGGATTCCAAGTCGGATTCGTTCCAGCTGGAAATGGCAGGGTCCTCGTAGATAGCACCATGTCCAAGTTCGTAAGACTCGCCACTCGCTGCGGTGGTAGGATCATACGGAAGTCTGATTCGTCCGGGATGATTTGGTCTCTCTACGAACCCATCTTGGCATGAGTTCGAAGTCAAGATGCAAAAGGTTACGTAGGAGCTAGCGTATATTCTGTCCATGGTAGCTGATTCTTGCTCCCAATCCCGGCGATTGTCCTGCATTATACAGAGTGCATCGATCCAGATGAAAGGGATAGAAAGGGCTTGCGCTACTCTGATAGCGTCCCTCTGAATCGGTGCTAACTCATCGACAGTAAATCCTGATTCTAGACGTTTTTGTACTGTGCTTGTCAATTTTAGTTGAGAGGATGCTTGCTCAGGATTGCCCCAGCAGTAGCTCAGTGTGACGTATCGGCTATCCCGTCTCTCACGGCGGCCTACATGGGGATATATGATTCTTAAAGTAGGCCCTGTGAGGGCCACCAGCCTGGATGGTAGAAATTCATGGTCGATTGAATTGGTATGCTTACAGCTTGAGAAACACCTATCGATATTTATTTTCATGAATGCTAGGGGCTCCTCTGCCAAGGAATCTTGAGCGATAGGCTTTGGAATATTGAATATTGACCGAATGTGGCCTGTTGGAGGATTGTTAGCAACTTAAATTGTGACCGACCTTCCTCAATGGTAACGCTTTGTTACCTGTCTGCGATCCTATGGGCCAGCAGATGAAGGCCCGAAGAACCCTCCGCTTCTCTGCAAGTTGGTTAGATATCATGACCTATGAACTATGACGGTGATAACACTCAACCATCTTCATCCTGATGCCAATACTGGTAAGACTCAGCTACGAACTGCAATAGCCAAGTTGCAGCAGTAGCCTTGCCTTGCTTCAATGGATCGATCAACCAAGAGACTCGAAGTGTTAAGGATACGTCATAAATTGTCTCATCCCGTGTAGCCCTATTTACGAAGCCTGCTCGTTCTGACAAAATGCCGTCTCTGAGAAAGCGACAAAACTCACAGCCGGCGTCTGCAAAAGCGGCTAGATTCGGTAGGTTGGGTAAGGTGTCGTCACGACGAAAGGGAAATTCGACAGAGGTTGCCGTCGTGGGAATGAAACTCGCAAGCTGCTTAGTACATAGCCTTGCGCTCCTCCGTGTTGACCGGTCACTATCGCCAGGTGAACGATCACTAGTCGCCATCAAAAGACGGCTCAAGATAGGGAATTTCAGGCCGCTACGGCAGCTACCGCAAAGCTGGGTGACGAGATTGGATTCTTCCATTTCTGTATGATTAGCGCGTAGATGTATGCTGTGATGAGGGGTTATGATTTTTAAAGGACCATGGCTTATACTGGAAACCAGATGTGTTTAAAGGCGCATTAGCGCTTATGAGTGTGCCCAAGACTGCGAAGTACAGGGGACTCGTCCACAATTTACTTGGGGTCATGTCACATAGTACTTATCATCCAAATGACTAAATTCCAGGGCTGAAAATATAGAAGGCCACGGTACAAGTCTTATGTGGACCTCTGTGCGCGAGAAGTAGAAATGAAGTTATTCAATTGGTGAGATTTTGATCTCGGCATAACGTAGACCGACTAAATTCTATCGCATACAGCAAGAAAGAGAAATAACAAAGACATCAAGAATAGTAAACAATCCCTCCTTACAAAATACATCTAGATATAAAGGTTGAGAGGAAGTTAGCTAACTGTTTTAGATCCATATCTTCCCCTGGCTGACCTAGCTATTATATACCTATATAGTGGATACGTCCTGTAAACTATGTATGCCCAGGTGCTGTCTAGTTCTCTGCTTAGTGACCCTTGTCCTAATTAGTGTTAAGGCTCTCCAAGCACAAGTGCGAGTACGGGTGGACCTAGGTAATTCATCCTGAACCGCGGCATGTCAGCAGTAGTCAAAATGCCGTTGACCAAGTATTTCCAGGTATTGTTGATGAGCAATCATCATTTTTTTTTTATCATCAACCCGTGCACCAAGTTCATTCGTCTACACTGGGCTGACACTATATCCGTCACCTTACGATTTTTACTGAGTAAAATCATTTCAGTGCTCATCTCATCGGCCACATCTCGTTAACCCGCCACCAGGATTAATCACATAACGCACTACATGGCGAAGTCATCATCTGGCAAGGATGAAAGCTCGCTCTCGAAGATGGGTGCGAGCGCCAAAGGCGTCGCCGATCTGAACCATGTCGACCCTGGCATCGAGAGAGTCCAGCTTTATTTGAAGTACTACCTCGAAACACAAAAGGATGCCGAAAACCATGTACGTAAGCTCAATTCGCGCATGTGATGTGACGGCAACCCCAATGGCCGATGGTGCAAACTCCGTTTCTGGCTCGCGCGTCGATTTATTTATATCGCGTTTCATCGGCCCCGTGGCGGTAATGGAGGCTATTGCCTGAGATGGGTGAGGAACACGCAATGTTCAATGGCCGCTCCCGTTCCGCTCCATAACTATGCTCCACTCTACCCGGCTGCCCGGCCACCAAACCCCCGGGTTTTGTTGCCCCGGCCCCACTTCGGACCCGTTATCTCTCAATAGCCCGACCGAATGAACCCCGCAGCTAACGCTCGTCACTGCAGGATTGGACCGCGAGTATCCTGCCTCATCTAAGCATGGTATCGCACTCGGCATCGCTACCGCACCCGCGCATCACTTTCCGGTTCGTCGTGCAGCCGGTGCACTGCAACGCGCTGGGAAACCTGCACGGCGGGTGCACGGCCACCATCTTCGACTTGTGCACGTCGATGCCGCTGGGCCTGGTCGCCCGCCCCGGCTTCTGGCAGTGGATGGGCGTCAGTCGCACCCTCAACGTCACCTACCTGAGGCCGGTGCCCGCCGGTTCACAAGTCAACGTCGAGTGCGAGGTCCTTCAGGTCGGCCGCAAGCTGTGCACCGTCCGTGGCGTCATGAGGCTCGTGGAGGACGACGGGGAGAGTGTCAAGGAGGGCCCTGTGCTGGCGGTTTGCGAGCACGGTAAGGTGAATACGGATCCACCTGCGGAGAAGCTGTGACGATGCTGTGTGTACGCCCAAACCTATGTATATATCTCCGATAGACTGCTCCAAGATTTCAGGTACTTGATCATCAAATTCAAAGCCGCTACATTCAGTTTTGCCTATCTGCATCTTGGTTTCAGGTCCAATGGGGAATTTTCAACATCCCTAAGTTTCTGCCTTGGGACATAGGGTCATCTTTAGTCCAGCATGCTCTTCTACCTAGCCCATCCTCGCGTTTCCAGCTTAACTCCCTTTATTGCCGTTAGTTCAATTTCTCGGGGACGCAGGAACTTCGCGATCAGGTAATAGTAACAACGATTACGATGGACGTGGATGGGGAAAGGGATTGGTAAGCATACCCTCCTCAGCCCCCGCTCGGGACCCCGCAAGTGCGAATAGTTAGGTGTTAGGGACTTATGTAACACTGTCGGCACCTACCGTGTGGTACACTATCTGTGCGATTGAAGGTGTTGCCATATAATTGCACGATTAAGAGGCTGCGCTCCCAATTCTCCCATTTTGAGCTCTGAACCGAGTCAATCAATTCGCCGCTTTGTATCGGCTCGAACCGGATAATCTGGAGCGGTTTCACCGCGCCTCCCTCTCGGGACGAGTATACTCTATGTATAGGAAGTCTACTACCGCTTGCGCGAACGGGGATTTCGGTTATTAGCTATAAAGTGCATACGCGACCTTATCAATAAAGTCTAGGCGACGTGGACAAGGTGGTGTTGGTCATGATGTTAGAGGGGGCGGAGGTGACGGCGTAGGATATGGCATTAGGGGTGAAGTTGGAGGCGACATGGGACCGCAGTGGTGAAGCCGGATTTTCGCCGGTAATCTACTCCAATGGGGGTCTAGATGCCCCGGGCTGCAGCCTTATATTGCAACTGCATCCTGCTATGTCATACATATAACAGCTGCCAGTCCTAATCGCAGCCCCCGAAACGTTCCCCGGGATTTGGTCGAAAGGCTAAGTGACATCAACACCAAACACCGAAGGGGACTACAAGCACGATAATTCAAATCATTTGGAGGCTTATATGAGAATTATCAAATCAGAGGCAATTGAAGCTTTCAATCCCAGCTCATCCAACCGGCCGGAACCATGGGACGGACTGATGGAAGTCGATCATGGACGTCTATAGTGAGGGCGCGTATGTCCGATATCACATCTTTAGGGGTTCGCTGGGTTGATGCTGTGAAATGAGGTGCGCGGCACGTCTATATAAGTGTCTCGACGCGCAATGGACTGGACGAGTCGATTCCTCCCAGAAAGGCATTCTGGTTATCTTGAATACCTCGAACCACATTCACAGGCACATTGAGCCACTCTCTCTTGAACAACGAAGAAATAAGCCATAATGCCTGCCCATATTTCCCAGTACAAGGCTGCAGCGGTAAGCTTGCCCCCGCATCTACGAGAGATCCCAATCTGACATTGTCTTGCAGGTCGTCGATGAGCCCGGTGTATGTCAAGCCCAGCAACTACTGGTGCGAGACCATCCATGGTATGAGTCACTAATGCTATCTAGTGGTTCAATCTTGAGCTCGCGGTCCAGAAGACCATCCATTGGATCAATGAAGCTGGGAAAGCTGGCTGCAAGCTAGTTGGCTTCCCTGAGACATGTATGTCCGTGGCCTTGTATGACCACTGCTCGTATCCGTTAACACGCGAACAGGGATTCCAGGATACCCGTTCTGGCTGTGGAAGGTAGGCACAGAGCCTCGGCGACGCCACCGTGACTTATTAAACCGATTATAGGTCACTTATCTTGAATCTCTTCCCCTCATCAGAGCATACCGTGAGAATAGTCTGAAAGTTGATTCGGAAGAGATGCGACGCATCAGACATGCGGCTCGAGAGAACCAAATGTTCGTCGTCTCCGAGTGACGCTGTTTGGGGGAAGAGCATTCTAGCTAATATTGTATTGCAGCTACGTTTCCTTGGGGTTTTCTGAGATCGACTATAGCACGTGCTTCCTCGCGCAGGTTCTCATTGCACCGAGTGGAGAAGTCATCAACCATAGACGCAAGATCAAGCCGAGCCACGTCGAAAAGCTGGTGTACGGAGACGGCTCAGGCGACACTTTCATGTCCGTTACTGATACTGACATCGGTCGCCTCGGACAGCTGAACTGCTGGGAGAACATGAACCCTTTTATGAAATCTCTCAACGTCTCTTGTGGCGAGCAAATCCACGTGGCCGGATGGCCTCTTGCTACCGGCGAGCGCGTTAGGAAGCATCCAGACCCAGCTACTAACACCGGCGAGCAATGGGCTGACATTATCACCCCTGCCTATGCCATCGAAACGGGCACTTGGGTTCTGGCTCCATTCCAGCGAATCTCGGCAGAGGGACTCAAGCTGGCCACACCACCCGGTAAGGAGAGCGAGACAGACATAGAGCATTACAACATCTGGTCGCGCATCTACTCTCCGGACGGCACCTGCGTCGCGCGAGCTGACAAGGACTTCGTGGGTCTGCTAACTGCTGATGTAAGTCTAATACCCGCTCAACCTTCCGAAAACTTCAATGTCTCATAGATACGTGCTCTATTAGATCGACCTGAACGAGGCCCACATTCCCAAAGCGGTGATCGATTATGGCGGCCATTACATGCGACCCGATCTCATTCGACTTCTCGTTGACACCCGCCGCAAGGAGCTCGTGACGGAGGCCGACCCAGACGGAAATATCGCCACGTATTCTACGCGCGAGCGACTTGGACTCCACTTGCCCCTCGACCCCCCGAACCCTCGAGACGAGAAAGCTGGATTAGTTGGTGCTACCGCGCCGAAGGATCAAGCGAAACAACCCCGGAAGCTCGAGCGACGAAACTAGGGAGCCAAGAGAATGACTTAACTATCGTGAAATAGCGCAGATGATCTTGCTCAGAAGTTCACCTCAGTTTCTTTCAACAAGATGCTGGGTCTTCTGTTCGCATTACCCTGGTCCATCCCCTCCCTTCAACAGGATGCTGGGTGTATCAAGGGTGTTACCACTCTCGCTCGTTTGAAGATGCATCTGTATTTAACCAAGTCAATGATAAAGTGCTTGAAATTTTCTTGCTGGCCTATTTTGCCTGTACTTGACGGGAAGCCGCATTTAGTACATTGGAGAATTAAGTCAAATGTTATAATGCTGACAGCATGGGAACTGTGGAGGCTTATGAATCATACCTCTCATATAGAGCTAACAAGCTGTGATGGACATATATTCCCCCAGGCTTTCAAGGCAGAACCCTTATTGTCAGGGGCAAGGGGTTGAGTAAGCATGCAAGACTCGCAGTGGCTGAGAAGCCGGGGTGGGGCAGCAGATCTACAGACTCAGCCCGACTACCCCTCTTCGCTATTCCTCATCTCGTGCCCAGAAGATCATAGTGCCATGTTGTCATACATAAGGACAAGTCCATAAGTAAAGAACGAAGGATCTACTACCGCAGGATCCTAAGCGATCTCCGGACCTAAGCCTAGCTCCACTATGTCCGATTATCCCCCTGAATAGTGGCCCCACGGCCCCCACCTGAACAGGCCATGAAAGCTTGGTAGGTGGTAGCTGAGCGCAGAGCCGCAGTAGCCAGCTATTGTCTAATACCAGCCCTGAAATACCTGACCAAGTGTCCGATCATCTCCACGTGCTGACGTTCGTAGGTAATTATGCCCAGAATTTTATTCGTCCACAGCGGGAGCGAGGTCAATGTCGCTCCGACCTCAAGCCCAACCCGACGTTGCAGCTCGGCAACTACAGGCTACAGCCTCGCAACAAAACATTACACACAGGGCCTTAGATTATTCCCTATCTAGAAACACCACCTTGAATGTCAGAACCATACGCTATATGAGATGGAAGTCGGGTGACGGAACGGTCGTGTACCAGCCAATCGGTGGGCCTCACTTGCGCACGATAATCGCCTCAGATTGCGCCTTAGCATTAGGAAGGCGGTCAAACTGTTCCTCGAATATGATCTCCTCGAGCGCGCATTTATTTGTAGCCCAGCCGAACCATTCTCTGGGACGGGTTGGACGTCTCTTTGGGGGCTAGGTCTGGGTATGTGGGGGGTTGTCGGTACCGACACCAGGCTGGCCACGATCACTATCACTATCGGGAACAGGGTTTCTATGCCAACATCGGCGCAAGTGGGAATGGTGCCGAATTATACCAGGTTTGACTTCATCAACAAGGGTGATTCCTTCTCGGCGATCGTGTCCCGAATGAACGGACTTTGTAATCTTTAACCCCTATTCCCGCAGCATGAAAATAGGGCCCTGTAGTATTTAAGATCCAAGAGCTACACAGGTGCCTCAGATCCAAGGCCAATCTCGTAGAACAGTGCCTTTAACAATATCATCAATATTGTTATCACCATCACTATTGAAGTGCCAGCGAACCAGGCTATCGGACGACATCACTAAGATACCTACCCAAAATGGCATCCCCACCTCAACCGTCAGCCGAGACCCTTCTCGCCACAGCCAACAGCTACCTCCAAATCTTTGCAACACTCGACTCAGCCGCCGTACTCGCCATCACAACCGAGAACTATGACCATACTATGGCGCCGGCGTCTATGGGGATTTCCAAGAACGGCCCCATGAGCCGAACGTACTTCGCGGAGTACATGGACGGCATGCGCGGCCTACTGCGCGGCTTTCCCGTGCGCGCCAAGGAGATCTGGCCAAACCCGACCCTGCGGCAGGTTGTCGTGTGGGCGGACTCAAAGACGGAGTTTCATGAACATGTGAAGGATGTGAGGGATGGAAATGAAGATGAGTGGGACTTCAGGGGCGAGTATATCTTCGTGCTGTTCATGGATCACAGTGGCGAAAAGGTCGAGAGAGTTATCGAATTCCTCGATAGTAAGGTGTCTGAGGACTTTAAGGGTCTGATGGCTAGGGCACTGAAAAAGAAAGCGGAAGTAGAGGGGGGAAAGTCGGATGATGGTCTTGGGGCAGTCAGAACGATGATCAGTTAGGTAGGGAGGTAGAAAGGAATCATAACGGAACCACAGCCCAACCTACCCGTTTCTAATAAATCTATTAACACCCATTCAAACAATTCCGGAGATACACGACCTAGAGGACGGGAAGCCAATTGAAGATCTTTAAGCACATGAGAATTGTGATTCTAAATGACCTAACTGTCATCTAAACGTCGCACAATATTGCGACCGGGCGAGGAAGAAGGGCAGTATGTGAAACCCCACAAGCCAGAACGCACGAGTGCCCATTTTCATTTTCAATATACCGCTGTCTTCAAAATTAAAATGCATGTATCTTGTAATAAGCATTGAAATGATAACGCTCGCTGAATCCCATGCCGAGTAGGGCTCTTCAAGGCTGAGACTAGCACACTTTATGTAGACAGTCGAGGTGGGGCGGGCAACCCCTTTTGCCCCCCTGTTCGTGAAACTGTGCGCAACCCCGCGGCAAATCCCCAGCACTGTCTCTTCAAAGAAACGAAGAAGCTCTTGTAGTGGTCGTCCCATCCGTTGAACGATGTGTTTAGAATGTACCTAGAAATAGATCATAGTCCCATCATCTGTTTCAAAAGCTCAGGAACAACAGGCTCCTGTTTGTCTTGAAGGAATGCAGCACGTCTTGTGAGGAAGTCCGCCGTGATCTCCGGTTGTGAGTCGACCCAGAACTGATTGGCGGCGATGCTGTCCACGATGCGCTCGCAACCTACATCCACATCCATGCCGGCAGAATACATCCCCTCGCGCATCAAATTCCGAAACAAGGAAGCTCCCTCCGGCTCTCCCTCTCCAGCCTCGGGTTCGAAGATGCTGGTCTTGAGCAGCCCCGGGATGACGCAGGAGACGTGAATCGGCGCCTTTTTGACCTGCATCTCGAGGAACAAGCACTCAGATAAGGCTTGCACGGCGTGCTTGGTCATTACGTAGGCCGTCTGTAATGGGATTTGACTGAAAGCGGCCGGTGATGATACATTGGTGATCCAGCACTCCTGGCCGGAGGCCAGCATCTTGGGTACGAAGGCTCGCACGCCGTGCACGACTCCATGAACGTTGGTATTCAATGTCTTCTCCCATCGCGCAGCGGAGATCTCCCACGAGTATCCCAATGTCTCGATGCCCGCGTTATTGACGAGTAGACGAACACTGCCGTGGCGATCGAAGACGTATTCGGCAAGGCGATCGAGCTCTTCGGGATTGGAGACGTCCACCATCTTGGCCTCCGCCTTCCCGCCGTTTTCCCGTATCTTGGACGCAGTCTCTTCGGCCCTTGCTGATGACACGTCGGTCGCGATTACGGTCATCCCCAAAACACCGCATCGTCGTGCAATGCTGGCTCCGATACCTGCACCCGCGCCGGTTATCACGGCAACTCCTCCGTTGAACTTCTCTGTGACTTTTGTCATTTTTCTTGGAGTGCGCACTTCTAAGACGGTGGTAGAAATGGTGCATGTGCTGATTGTCTTAATGAGTCGCGGTGCCTTCTCTTATAAGGACTTGAACGCAACCGACACTGATGTTATGTGAGAGTGGGCATCCGGTGGTGATCTCGGATGGAACCGTCACATCGTACTCCGACATTTTGTGGGAGAGGGGAAGAGTTAGCGAATTGATGTTATAACTTCGCCCCCGCCTGCAGACTGGATCCCGCATAAGTATGATTCTAATAACCAATAGAGCTCTCATTCTAGACCCCGTAGCACGTTCGTTAGGGCAGCGGAGCCGCGATCCTACTTTGTACTAGGGAGACTGATCCTTCTACTATGTATGGAGCGGCAGGACAACGTTCCACCAGTTTTTACATCACACACAGGTAGCGCCATGCGAGCCATAACTGCCCAAACCTTTTGCATGATTTCTATTAATGTCAGCTTATTTGCATAATAGCTCGATCGCAATCTCAAGCTATGTGTCAATATGGAGTTGCGGGCGAATCTGTTTCGTCACGGCAATTGCCGAGAGCCAAGTCAACATGCCTTGATAAGACGTAACCGATTTTATGTTATTCGCACGTCTTTGGGGCAGATATTGAAGTCTTGAAAAGCCTGTTGCAAGGCGGTAAGTGTATATACACGAAGATAACCGGAATCCCTAGGCAATATGTACAGCAGAATATTTACAAAGGATAAGGGGGTGTTTGACTGAGATAACCTCTGACCCACACGATGTTGCCTTGGGCGTCTACGCGATCCGGTCCTTCAAGTTGTCGCCGAAGGTCCAGTCCTTCGAGCCATCCCAGTTGATTGACCACGTCATCAGGCCCTTGAGCTTCCCGTCGTAGTGGTCCCAAGCTTCCCCGACCAGGTTAGGAGCCATGTAGCCACCGCCGGCTCCCTCCTGCGCGGGCAGACCGGGAACCTGCATGTCATATGGGAGCTTGATCGTGACACCGTCGATCACTAGACCTTCGTTCAGGCAGTCGGTCTGAGCAATGAAGCCCTCCACTCCGCCGGCCGGGTACGAGCCGCCCTTGCAGTCGTACATCTCGCCGTTGTAGTATTGCATGTTCAACCACCACAGGCGCTTCTCGTCGACATACTTCTTGATGATGGGCAGGTAGGATCCCCAGATAGAGCCGTACGTCATAGCACCGCCTGTCACGTATGCCGTCTCAGGCGCCATGGTCAGGCCAAAGTTTTCGGGCATCTCGTCGAGAATACCGTCGATGATGCGGATCAGGTTCTCCTGGCTCGGGGACAGGGTGTTGATGCCTTCGTCGCTGGCGGTCAGGCCGGATTCGATGTCGATATCGATACCGTCGAAGTTGTACTCCTTCAGGATCGGGACAATGGTGGAAATGAACTTGTCGGCGACATCGCTGGAGGAGAGGTCGATGGCTGCCGTAGCACCTCCGATAGACAGGAGGATCGTGGCGCCGGCGGCCTTGGCCTCGCACATCTCGGCAGGGGTCCCGACTTGGACACCCGTATCCATACCGTCCTCCCATTTCGCCGTGCCGTCCGGAAGGATGATAGGGAACGCGGCTTGAATGACGTTATATCCGTGTTCCAGGATCTCGGGATCATTGATAGGGGTCCAGCCATACGGGGGGTGGACACCGTTGGAGGCCCCATCCCAGTTCTCCCAGTATCCCTGAAGGACCTTGCCCTCGGGCTTTCCCTTGGTTTCGCATGTGTCTTGGGCGAGTGCTGGGGTGGCGCCGGATAGGATCGAGCCTATCGCAGGCAGAAGCACCAGGCTTGCATCGAGAAGGCGTGTCATGGTTAGTTATATAATAGTGTTGAAAGGAGAGACTAAGAGTGAGTTGATGGTAATGAAAGATGGAACGACGTGATTATAACCCTTCGAGATAACATTTCTGGGGACGGGCAGGACGACTCCTTTATAGGCACGCATTCTGAACTGCTTTGTCTTCATGGATCACCTACCTGTCTAACACAGAATTACGAGGTAGTATGTAACTTCCTTAGCAGATGATAGGATCATTTGGTATTGCCGGTTAAGGAAGTCTGGTTAAGATGCCCATCAGATGGCGCCTCGCTAACAGGAGTGCAACGTATGGTTCTGTTAAGCGCATTCATTCTGTTGGCCGCAGGTAAACGAAGCTTCATTCCGATGACTGAAGGAGGTCTCATTGACGGGGGTCACAGATAGCCGAAGCAGGGGACCCAGTCAACAGATGACAGGCTCTCAGGAACAAGATCTAGGAGAAAGTTGTGGGGATATAATTAGGAGTTAACTACGCCCGGCAAGGCATGTGACATGACGCGAAACATCTGCATCAATGATAAAGTTATAACTACCTACCTACTCCGGTAGTTCGAGTAGGTCCTGTAGTCTTGTTGGTGGCCAACCAGAACGCCGGTCAGCCACCCTGACCTAAATAGGAAGCTGGTATAAACCAATAAGTGCTTGCCAAGAGATTCCAGTGAGTACCGGTTTTCTATCGTCGTTCATTCTGCAAAGCATCCTAACGATCGCATTGTAGCATGCTACGATCCAGCCGATGTTAGAAGTATTCATGCAGGTGGAAAGGAATACTTGTGTAAGTGTAGTAAGATTTTGATGGCACGAAAGGAAACAACGTTATATGGTAAGTGAACCCCGTAAGGGGTTGTCACATAACCTCGGCCCACCTTTCCGAACTACTACTGGCCCGTCAATAGGGGCTCATTTGGCCGTGTTATATCTAGAACTTATCCGTACACCACATTTTGGTTGCCGGAACGCACGCGTTAGTCAGCTATGGGTTGCAGCGATGGCTGGTGCAGTCGCTCTGACTTTGATCATTGACGACGGACGTGATATAGCGTTAAGCACTGAGGTACGAGAAATGCATTGATTAGAACCAAGAGCGGCTGCTGCACGGCTTTCTATTCGCTGGTATAAAAACGTAGATGGTATAACCGCTTTTGAAGCACAGGAATGATATGTCATAGTAGAGTTAACACGTGGGTTGAGTTCGCTAGACACAACAGCCCTGCGGTCAAACTTCCGGTTCAGTATAGGGTTCAGTATAGGTATCTAAAAACAGGATGCCTTCTTTGAACTTGTTGCACACTTCAAGCTCTGTCCTCAAAGGAAGGTTTTCACTTATCACTAGGTTTTCCAGGTGCTCGTAGGGCTCGTATCTTCTAATCTATCCCCCATAGCGCATTGCTAGGACCCGGGTATCTCCAGTTTGGCGCACCGGCGTCAACTCTGTGCGAAATTGATAAAGTCTGTTCAACACACGGATTCATAGACCTTCGGTACATGCATTTTATAATACAGGCTACTTCCCACAATGCTGATCGCGACTCCCATGCATGATCGCTTCAGCCAGGTCTTCGTTCATCATACCTCTACAAGGTGTCCCTCTGCTAGAGGCGGATCCTGGCCAGTACTTAACAATGTCTTCATTGAGTATACGCCGTCGCGTAAGCGACACTTTCAGCCGCGGCCGCCGCTATGACACGGCTCATAGAGCCTTCCATATGTAGTAACCCAAATTAATATCAACTGGGTACATCGTCGACGGTGATTGGAAAGTGGTTGAGAACATCATGTGAGCATGCATTCACCTCTCGGCACGCCCGTTCTCTACCCCTTCCCTGAACCTGGACATCTCACCCGCATCGTTTACCATTGTCCTCATCGATCTGAGTTCCCGAGGTGTTTAAATGTGGCTTAGGCCCGGCTACCACTGAGTTTCCAGTTGCGATGAGAACTACTGCCATAAGCAAGGCTATTGTCATGCAGAGCCCATGACTTCCAATAGATTACATGAACTTTGTATTCTGCTCTTCGATCCCAATCTCATCAGAGATGCGACCAGAGACTACACCATCGGCACGTAACGCCTCGCGATAGCATATGCTTGAACAGGACGCTGGGAGGATTACACAACACCAGCTTCGATCTTACAGCCTAGTGCACAACCTAGTCGTCCGCTTACCATGACAGAAAGCATGGACTGAAGTCTCGAGAACCTGGGCAGGGACCGTGTTACCCGGGTTTCGCGTGCTTCCTGAATCATTGTGAATGACTTGTTGAAATTCGAAATACCCAAAACCATAATATGGTTATAGAGTAGAGAGGAGGAAAGCGCCCGCATATTAAGAATGCCCGTAGGCTCGGTCTTGCCGCCAATGCCTCGGTACGACAAATTCCTGATCTCGCAATGTCCGAGGATATAAGGTGGTTGATGTATCTGCCCAGATCCCTAGGCTGTTCCTAAGCTCTGCCTGCGGCCCCCTGAAATGGATAAGCGGGCATATGGATATATACAGGGTAAGCTATGCTTTTCTACCCAGATACTCTAAGTGTATACGACGCGGTGTTTCATCCGTCTTTTTTCTTCGTAATTTTCCCCTGCGCTCCTGCGATTGAGGATCCTCAGCCGAGGTCTCCTCATCACCAGCCTCCTCCGCCTGCCGTTTCGGCCTGATGGTGAAGACCTCGACGCCTGTGCACGGCGGCACGGCGTGGCCGATCAGAGGGTACACGCGCGTGAGGATCTTCTTGGTGGCCCAGCTCGCCGTGGCGGACGTGATCCAGTAGAGGTGGAGGGCGGCGGGGAGATCCATGGTCAGGGGCCCGAGCAGGAGGGAGACCGGCAGCATGCCGCGCTGCAGACGCATGGCGATGCGGGCGTTTCTGCTGCTGTTTATAGGCTGGCTGTCGCGTTTCTCTGCGTTGGGGGAAGAAGAAGAGGGAGCTTTTGAGTCCGCGCTTGGGGGCCGGGGATCCATGTTGAGTAGGGCCCGCCAGCCGGCGTTGGTGCTCGGCCAGAGGTTGGCCACGAGGATGGCGGATAGGGCGAATGGGAGGACATACCAGGGATCCGCGACCGTTAGGTCTGGAAACCACAGGATGCCACCGGTAGCCAGCGAGGGGTCCGCGGCGGAGGTCTGCGCCATGGTGTCCACAACTTCGGCCGCGGCAGATGGGTCGGGTCCCGGCAGGGATCCGGAAGATATACTCGATGTACCCGAGGCAGAGACGGCAGAATCAGCAAGATCCCCCTTCTCCGACGCCGATTCCGACTGCGGCGCCTCGCCGGCTCCGAAGACAAAGTGTCCTAGGATGCCCCTGGGGCCGCCACAGAGCCTCCTAATGGCATCGATGCCGAGGAGCCAGAAAGGCAGGCCGAGGACATTAGTGAAGAGCTTCCAGTCCTGGAGACCGAAGCGTTTCCAGACGCGTTTGGAGACGGTGGCGAAGCGGGTGCGGGCCTCGGTCTCGCGCCGGGCGGGCGGGACGCGCTCGGCATCGATGTCGTACTGGATGCGCGCGTTCCAGGCCTGCAGGACGGGCGAGAGCGCCGCGCGGCGCTGGTGGATCTTCTGCGTGTAGATGCTGAAGGGTAGGCGGAAGAGGACGCTGATGCCCACCGCGAAGAGCGGGATGGTCAGGAACCAGGGCGTGTGTGCGAGTTCGTGGAACGAGACTACTAGGTCCTGGGTGCCCTGGAGGGCGGCGCCTATGGCTGGCCCCACATGGAAGGATCTTTGCAGTGGCCGCTGTGATAGAGGCTGGAGTCGTGGCCGGGTCCTGGGGAATCTTGAGAGAGCTGGTTTAATTGCTCTCATAGTATGTGGCACTGAAGTCATCATGGGCCATGCCGCAATGTTGACGCTCTATGCACTCTTATGCGACGGTGGTTGTGCGCATCCTCCGGTGATATAGCGCTCAATAGCTAGGCCGCGTAATTATGCTACGGGTGCAATGTAGCGAAGCACTCGACCATTGAAAGCAAGCCCTCAGAGATTGCACTTTACAAGGGACTAGTAGAGGTATAGAGATATGGAAGTATCTCAGTAGTGACACCTTCGTAAGTTCCCAGGTTGTATTTAAGGTGAGATCCACTGTAAAGGCATGACGATGCCGGCAGCTCGGGGATGGTGGGGTGATAAGAACCGATAAGAGTAGGTTTTGGGCTGATAAGAGCTGTTAAGCCGATGGTACATCAATATTGCGTAGGCTTCCCATATATAATCAAGTACCTATCTCCGGAGATACTTACCTGAGCTGTAAAGCCACATGCAGGTGAGCTTAGCTTGCTGTCAGATTGCTCATGTGGTACTTCCACATGGCCCTCCAGAGCAACCTAGATGGTGGTACCTGCCAGCAACAAAGGCCCCCTGGTGACGAGTGACGAGACCACCTTGCAAACTTCCAACCAAGCAAACTTAGAAAGCAACAACATTCGTTACTTAACTTATATGATTTTCTTCAGTCTTTCCCGCATAATCCGACCAACAAACATCTTTTGCACAGTTCATTCGGTCTGGCTAGCTTATTAAGTCTAACTAGTAGTATAAAATTCATTGATGCTACGAAGAAATCGTGGCTCGTACCTCTCCTGAGGGTCCGATCACATGCTCTAGTTTTCCTTGCAAAAAAGCTGGATCGGGCAAAATCGATATCTGGTCCATTGTCACGACCTGCTCACGCTGCATTTCCAACCGATCAGCAACAGACGCCGCCATAGCTAGTTAAACAGCCACTAGGGATTTCAGTTATTTCACCATCCGTCTTTCCGTTCTTTATACCGCGCTCCGACTCGACCACACCACGTCCACTCGTCGCAAACTGCGACTGACACCGCCATGGGGGCCGGAGCTCTGGGCTTCACGGCAGCAGCGGTAGTCTGCACGCCGTTCGCAGCCCTGCTAATCTGGAACTACCTGGTACCCATCGTGCTGCGGCTATTCTCCCTAACCGTCGGTTCCGCCGGGGGCTGGTATCTGCGGAAGAAGACCGAGGGGCGGCGAGCGCTGATCTGCCAGCTCACCGAGACGCTCGAGGAGGACTTCCGGACGGCCGGAAAGTCCAGGGAGGGCACCACGGCAGACAACGACCGCGATGCGAACTGGGATGGTATTGTCGGGTTCTTCCACCCGTTCTGTAACGCAGGCGGCGGCGGCGAGAGGGTATTGTGGGCTGCTATCCGGGCTACTCAGGATAGATGGCCTAAGGCCAAGATTGTGGTGTATACCGGCGACCACGACGTCACCAAGGACAAGATTCTCGAGCGGGTCCAGGTCAGTCGATCCCCCGACCCTCCCTTGCTCGCCACATCCCATGGGCAACAAATGGCAACGATTTCTCGATAGGCTAACGATCATAACCCCCCCTCTAGAACTCCTTTAGCATCCAGCTCCACGCGCCCACCGTCCACTTCCTGTACCTCTCAACGCGGCACTGGGTGCTGTCGTCGACATGGCCACATATGACACTGCTGGGACAATCCTTAGGATCCCTCATCGTAGGATGGGAAGCGTTCTCGCTACTCGTACCCGACATCTTCATCGACACGATGGGCTACGCCTTCGCGCTGGGACTGAGCAAGATCCTATTTCCGCGCATGCCGACGGGCGCGTACGTGCACTACCCGACGATCTCGACCGACATGCTAGACTCGCTGGACCCTCGGAAGCCTTCGGGCGGGCAGGGCGTCAACGCGGGGCGGGGCGTCGGGTTCAAGGGGTTCTTGAAACGGTATTACTGGAAGCTCTTCGCGGCGCTGTACTCGTGGATGGGCGCCTCCGTCGACGTCGTCATGACCAACTCGACCTGGACCCAGGGCCACATCAAGTCCCTCTGGGGACCGCGCCGCGAGCGGCGCCGCCGACAACACTCGATCGCCGTCGTGTACCCGCCGTGCGCGGTGCGGTCAATCGAATCCGCGGTCGAAGTATCCGAAGCGAGCGAGCAGCAGCGGGGCAAGTACCTAGTATACATCGCGCAATTCCGGCCGGAGAAGAACCACCAACTAATCCTGCGGTCCTTCGCGCGGTTCTTGCGATCCGGGTCCGCCGCAGCAGCCGAGGGGGCCACGCTCGTACTCCTAGGCAGCGTGCGGGACTCGGCGGATTCGCGGCGGGTGTATGAGTTACGACTGCTGGTGAACGAGCTGCACATCAAGGACCGGGTGGTGTTCCAGCTGGACGCGGCGTGGGGGGAGGTGCTGGAGTGGCTGCGTAAGGGGTATGTGGGTGTCAATGGCATGTGGAACGAGCACTTCGGCATCGGCGTCGTCGAGTACCTCGCCGCGGGCCTCATCCCCGTCGTGCACGACAGCGGGGGGCCGAAGCTGGATATTGTTACCGAGGTGGATGGGGAACCGACAGGTAATGCTTGCCATTCCCGGCGAAGCCATATCGCCTTACTATCGACACTTGACTAACGTAATCTAACCTAACTGTAGGATTCCACGCAACGACGGAGACAGAGTTCGCCGAAGGCTTCGAGAAAGCGCTCTCGCTACCGGATCCGCTGGCCGTGCGGCGGCGGGCGCGAATCGCCGCGACGAGATTCTCGGAGGAGGAGTTCGACCGCAAATGGTTGGCGGAGATGGAGATCCTGGTTGCCATGAAGAGGAGGACATGATTTGCCACGAGGTCCTCGAGAGAGAGAAGGAGTGGTACCATCATCATCACCGCCGCCACCACTAGTATTGTTATCATAGCATTATAGCATTATAGAAAGATCCCGTCAGGAAGAAAGAAAGAAAGAAAGAAACACGGTTTCGATGATTTGATAGCCAAGGGGGGGACTCCGACTGGACTCGCGAGAACTACAATACATACGGGGGGGTGTTCAGTCATGTGGTATAGTGGATATCCATCCCTATCCCATTCGCACAAGCACAGCACGCATATATCATCAGCGATTAATTAAGCGTTTGAGTTGTGTAATGTTATCTAGCGAGCAGTCGATTACAACTAGATTCATCGTAGGATGGGATGAAAACGTGCCAATACTATACAACGTGTACCTAACTGATCCTACCAGCCTTAACATCCCCAGTGCGAGATTCAACTTTGTAAGTGAAACTGAAGTATTCAAGTAAGTTGGAGGGAGCAGAAGAATATATATTCAAATAATGCCGCGATATACTATGGTCCCCCGTCCTCGCAGGTAAACCAGCCCGTGTGCAGTACTATAACTATAAAACTACAGGATTCCATCCATGGTATGAGTGCCTCCCTACCCTACCCCATGGAAACAGAAACACAAAAGAAAACACGAGTGAGAACTCCTGACACCGATGCGAACGCCGCGCCGCAATTTCCATCCCATCCATCCATCCATCCATCTGTCTTCACCACGCACGCAGAGGCCTCCCTAGGTATCTATATTACCCCTTCAAAACGACCGAACCCTGGGGAGGGGAGAGAGGAGGGTAAAGTAGATATATCCCTCCTCACCCCAGGAACACAGCAAGCAGCACAATCGTCAAAATAACAGCAAGGATAAGCAGCAGACAACAAGCCTTACTGCGGGCGTTCTTCTGGTAGCGGGCAGCACTGCGGAGTTCGTAGTCGGCGCCGCGGGTATCATCGCGGACATTCGTCGCGTTCTCCTCGATCGTCTGGAGCTGTTCGCCCTGCTCGGACACGATCTGCGCGACCTGCTGAAACAGGACGTTGAGGTCCCCGACGCCTTCCTCGATCTGGCGGATTTCTTCTTCGCGCTCGTTGATCAGCGCTTCTTGGAAGTCGACTTCGTCTTGGGGCGCGAGGTGGATTTGTTCTTGTTGGAACTGGAGTTGTTGCTGTTGCTGTTGCTGTTGTTGTTGGCCGGGGAAGTCGGAGGGTAAGTGGTCTCCGCCGGAGGGGGACTCGGTGTCGATGGCGGCTTTGGCGGCGGTTACGGAGGCGCGTTGTTTTTCGAGCGCCGTGCGCTGTAGGGTTTGGAATTCGCCGAGGGCGGTCTTGAATTCGCGCGAGATCTTCTGCTGGGAGTACTTTTGCGTCGGCTATTTTCCCCATCACTCGTTAGCGCTGATCCCATCGCATCTCGTCCCGTTTCATCCTGATACAAGAGTGATATTGATGTTTTCGCACACATACCGTAACCTCATCCCAATTCTGTATACTCTTGACCCCCGCGCCGACATCCTTGAACTGCGTCGTGGACTCCTCCAGTAACCCGTGCACGCGCTCGCGCAGGCGCGGGTTATCGCGGCGGGTACCCAGAAGACTGATCTCGGAGCGCAGCTTGGAGATGTTGCCCTGCAGGTGGAATAGTTTGTTCATCAGGTCCTGGGACAGGCGGGAAAACTCGGGATCGTCGGCGTAAGCGCCGCCGCTGCCGCTGCCGCCATTGCCCGGGGGGTTGTTGTTGTTCTGGCGCCGGCGCCCCCCGGATTCAATAGATGAGAGCTGATCGAAGGACATGTTTGGCGTGCGCCCTTGGATTTTTGGTCGAAGTTGGGGTCGTTGTATTTGGTTGACTATCGCGAAAAGCTAGCTGATCGAGAATAGAATAAGGAGTCTAAATGCGATGAACGGGAATCAAAATAGAAGGCGACGACGACGACGACGACGACGACGACGACGACGACGACGACGATGATGATGATAACGATGATGGCGACGATGAGAACGAACGTGGTCGGGTGATTTATTCAACAGGAGGTTTTTAGACGGATTTGTTCTTGTAATCTTCTAAGTTCAGTTCACTAACAAACTGGGCTGTTACGTATGATGTTTGGTATACTAAGTATGGCGTAGTATGTACTTGGCAAGGTCAAGGTCATCTGGAATTTGGGGGAGGGGGGGGAATGGCCGGGGAGATAGATCTTTGGAGTTAATACGTCGTTACTCACCTAGAAGTTACCTACCTGCTCCTCTAAGGTTATTAGCATTATCTAAGTACCTCCCGAGGTCCTTGTATGTACGTATGTATTCCAAGGTTGGAATCGTCTCCGGCACGGACTCAGCCACCGTCCTCCGTCCCCATAGATCATGCAGGCACCAGGATAAATAGATCCAATCATGGATGATGTACAGAGTACATATGCATTCTATGAATAAGCCAGTCTTGTCAGTCCGTGGACGTCACCTGGGCACTGACTGCTGCATGTGCGCAGTTGCCTCGGTAGGTACCTAGATACTTCTAGTTTTCTGTCTGACTGTGTTGGTACGTACCACTCCACCAGCCACAGTAGTTCAATAGGCATGTGTTTGTGTGGCTTGAATACATACCTACTAGTGGACCTACAGCACAGCAGCTTCCAACAACTGGAGCTTGGAGCTTTTTTTTATTTACTTACAACTGCATAGCAACCTTAAACTTCCTCAACCTCAATTCCTTAAGTCATTGGCACCCGTGGACATCACTTTTCACCAAGATCAAGATCGGATGCCATAGACGGAATCACAGGCACGGGCACAGGCATAAGCACATACTCAGGCGCCATATACAACTTCCCCTTCCTGTTGCTCATCGTCAATCCGACGCGACCTGAATGATGCGATAACCTCGCCCTTTTTTTTTCATTTTATCTGTCATTTTTTTTCTTCTCCAATCTCCGGATCTGGAGTCGCCATCATGGCTCCCCCCGTCCCGCGACGGGCACCCTACAAAGATTTCCTCCAGCCCGCCCTGCAAAGGCGCTTGGCCTCCACCGCCGGCGTCGTCCTCGGGCTCGCCTATATCGAAGCTTTAACCTTGTCTAGCTGGAACTCATGTACGTTTTTGCTATCTTCCACGTATCTACCGCGATCCAAATCCTTCTTTTGTGCTCATGGAAGCTAACCTGGTCATCCACCATCCACATAGTCATATGGTCATGGTTCCCTATCGGCCTCACGGGCCTGCGCGCCCTGGCCATATTCGCCTGCGTCCTCCCGCTCATCATCCTCCGCATCGCCCACTCTCACATGGGCCGCCGCATCTCCAACTCACCCTTCGACACGGTCCGTAGCCTGCTCTTCCGACCCCGTAGCCTCGAGCCGCCTGTCACCTATGCACTCTCCTTCTGGCTCTTCGGTCAGCTGTACCTCTTGTCTATTCCCGAGGACGCGAACCTGCGTTGGATCACCTATTACGGTGGCGACCGGCCTCGCCTCAACGAGCGCGCCGTATTCTATACATTGAACATAATCTTCGTCGGCCTTGCCGATGGCTATGTACACATGATCTTTGATTACGACCGCCTGTCCCTGCAGAGCGTCAAGCCCAAGGAGGAGGGAAAGGAGGCCACTCCTGCGCAACAGCCCGACCCGTGGGCAAGGTGGCTTCACCAGGCCCCCAAAATCCTAATCCGATCTTTGACCATGGCCATATTTTTCAGCTTGGTCAACTACATTGCCGTCTACAGCGTGATGAGACACTCGGCCTGGGGTTGGGCTATGTCGTTCTTCCGGTGGTTCCACCATAACCTTCCGAGGTCCAATATTCCTCCTAGCCAGGCCCCTTGGAGCATCTGGATGCTCGGACGGTCCATCTGGGCCTCCTTCCTCTTCTGCACCCTTTGGGACATCACCGATCTGGCCCTAACGCTACAGCTTGAGAAGGGACCTTTCAAGAACGGCCAGCCTCTCACCTCCGAGTCCAAGGACCCCAACGGCAGTCTTGTGAACGGGCTCAAGAGCAAGAAGCCTCGCGTCCAGGTATGTGTCACTCACCCACATAGACTCAAGTTGAGCTTGACGCTAATTTCGGTCCCAGACCTTTGCCGTAGCGGAGCTGGCTTACATTGCCAGGGACTTCGAGGACAGGAGGAAGTCCATCTTTGAAGACATTGATGGCAAAGATGGTCCGATATGGTCGCAGCTCTTCGCCTCCTGCCTAGCCATAATCGGATCAATTGAGCAGCGGATCGACCAATACGGAAAGCCACCCCCACCCCCAACAACACCAGAGGAGGCAGCCTCGGCCCAAGCGCCCGAAGCCCGCGCACGAGCAGCTCTGCCACCAAAAGACGAGGACGTCTGGCGTCCGGTGGCGCCCGCTACAGGAATCCGAGGCTCCGTCGCTAAGGCCGTCGGGAGCGCTGCTCGGACCTCTAGCAAGACGCCCGTCGAGGTGCTCGCGCCGCAGGCGAAGAAGCACGCGCTAGAGATGACAGGGCGACTGCTGACGGAAAAGCAAAAGGAGGCGCTCACACCCGACGGGATCCACGGCGCGTTCCGCGCGCTAGCTCTATGGGTGATCCGCGGCGCGGTGCTGGGGCCCTTTTTCCGGCAGACGTTTGGACGGCGGCTAGCTGTCGCCGTACTCGGCACGCCGTACGGCGAGGTGAGCGTGTACGCGAACGCAGCGTTCGCACTCTCGCAATTAGCCGTGTCGTCGCTGACGGAGGATAAATACGGAAACGTACAACGGGACGTGCCGACGCTAATCCGGACCTTCACAACCGTCATAAAAAAACTGGAGAACTTCCGCGATGTCGAGCTAGCCGAGCACTGGACGGACGTAGAACACGACCGGGAATGCGCGGACGTGGACGCGCTGCTCGACGCGCTGAAGACAGGCCTGGGACGCTTGATCGAGGCTTTTGGGCCTTATAGCTCTGATTTGAGATTGAGTAGGGCTGATATGCGGTTAGCTCGGGAAGCTGCTACGAAGAAGGAGAAGAAGAAGAAGGAGAAGGAGAAGGCAGTAAACGGTCAGGAGGAGAACGGCGGCGCGGCGGCGGATAGGAGGCCGGAGATGCGGCAGGCGGATTAGCACTTTGGTCTGTTGCCCCCCCTCCGAGGTACCACCGCTGCTGCTGCTGCTGCTGAGGCTTGTCGGGCGCTTCTCGTTTCTGGGATTCAACGAGAGTAGCCGCTAAGGAGGCAGCGTCGATAGTGACTGAGTGGGGCTCTTAATCATGCGGTATAATAGGCATGATAGATGGATGGATGGGGTGGATGAAGGGATGATAGTAATGATTGAAAACCTTTTGCTTTAATAAAAACATCGCTGGAAAAGGTTTTCTTTTACCTTGCCTTTGACTTGTGTTGGCCGTTTTTTTACCGTGTGGGCTACGTTTTTCGTGGATTATTCTAACGATCACAGAAGACAGAAGCTACTGAGGACCTATTACTACTCCTACCACTACTACTTGGCGAAGTATTACATATACGTGACGGGAGTGAGTGGATACCCGGTATATTTCCCGTCCGAACAGATAAGCCAAGCCTACCCCCGGAGCCCGTCCGAACATAAGCCCTGAACAATATCAAATCTGTCTACATACTCCGTAAATAGTGGATATCCCGAGTACCCGGGTAGAAGTGGGGCGCGTATGCGGATTTACACTAACTAGCGTCATGCAGCCAGCCATCCCATCCCTGAAGTCGGGTGCGGACTAACTAACTATACCCAGGTAGGTTTGGTAGGGCCGACCCAGAGGTTAATTTCCGGTCCACTTCTCTGTTTCTCTCTGGCTGTTAAGACCTCCTGAACTTCGTCATCCTGAGATCCCCCCCTCGTCACTCACTTCACTACTACTTCATCACCATCCATCCATCCAAGCCTTTAAGGCTCAGACTCAGGCTCTCTTTATAACAGCACATTTTTAATTACGCCTTTAACCATCCCGATTTCAATAATTCTTTTAATGCCAGTCATGACATGACATGACCATGGACGCCCTCGTCTTTTAATACTATGAGTTTCGAGATTACATGTTCGTTTCCGACGTCGACGCCTACACCTCTGTTTACCACCCAGAACTATCCGTACTCCCCATCTTATAATCGTAATCGCGAGATTCTCGTCTCGTTCGCTATATCCCATAGACCCACCATTATGTCATTCCTATCATCACCTTCACCTTCATCTCGTCTCAAAAACAACAAAGAGCATCACCACCACTACCACCAACAACAACAAACCTCGCCCGCATCGACACCACATCATCCACGCTCACCATGGCGAAGGCAAAGATGACCGTGGCCGCGATCCTAGGCCGCATTACCTACACGACCGTGTACATCTTCTTCTGCGTAGTGCTAGCCGTGCTTCTCTTCCTAGTCCCCGCCGACATCGTACGCCAGGTCCTGAACCACAAGGTCCAGCAGTCTAACATCCTGGTATTGGCCATCGTCTACGTGCTCACGCTCATCATCGTCTTCTTCGTCTACGCCTTGCGCTTATACACCACCCGCACCCTCCTCGCGTCGATCCCGAAACCGTACTCCCTGTACGAGAGAGGCAGTCTTAAGAAGGAGGTCCGCGCTGTCATCGTCGAGAGTCTCGGCCGTAGCGCTGCTATTGCCTGGGAAGCGCACCCTAAGGTCGTTAATCCTGAGGTCCATCGCGGATTAGATACTATCGTGGAAGATACCGACGGCGCGCACGAGGACCAGGCAGACAACGGCGCACAGACGCCACAGCTTTATGGAAAGGGCGAAGGGCGCATACGCAAATTCTGGAATAGGCTTCGAGGCCAGAAACCGAAAGAGACAACGCCGCCCACTACGACAATAGACGACCAAACCGGCATCGCACTGCAAGCCACGCGCCCCGTCTGGGGCCACGTCGAGCACGACGGCTGGGACTCGCCCGAATCTCCCGATCTGCCGAACCTACAGTATTGCACCGTGCTCGCAGAACTACCCAACCTAATCGAAGCAAAAGCCGTCTCGTTCGCGCCCCGCGACCGCCAGCCATCCGCACCAGGCTCACCACTCCTCGACCCCGAAGCCGTCGCGCTCCTGCAGCGCGCCCCCCACATGACGATGCGCGATTACGTAGTCCACCTCGCGGGTCTCGGGATGCTGCCTTCTGCAGACGGCGCGGGTGAGCAGCAGAGAGCAGCACTCGTGCCCGCATTCACAGACGCGTACGAGCAGGCCCGGTTCTCCACACGACCGATGTCCAAAGCGCTGTTCCGGAACCTGATGCACCTCTTCGCCGAACTGCTGCGCGCCATGCGACCACCGGAGCAGGGTCTGCTCTACGCAGATGACGAGGATAGCTTCTACGGCGGTGCCGCCGGCTACGGTGATGGATTTAGTCTTACCGAGAGCGAAAACGGACACATCGACGACGACGCGCCGAGAGACGGCACCCCGACCACACTGTCACGGAGTAATTCCAACGCATCCCGATTCAGCAGCCGCTCGGCGCAAACTAGGAACGCGCCTTCGGACGCGGCGCAGTATCTGCGAAGGCGGCTGTCAGCCCGGAGCGCGCACCGTAACAACGACAGGGATAGGCCCTCACCCACGAGCGGCGGTGGGCAACGGTACCGCACGGCGCCCACGACACCGATGACGCGGTTCCACGACGCGCACAGCCGGAGTCGGGTCGACAACAACAATAACAACAACACCGACAGTTCCTCAAGCCCCGACACATTCGCGCGCTCCCGACAGCCTTACAACATGTACTCCAGCACGAGCAGCTCGAGCGCAAACCTGAGCCTGAGTCTCAGCAGATCGCTATCACAACGGTCACGTCGATCGGCGGCTTCAAGCTCCGCGCGTTCCTTGCCGTTATCGCTATCTCTAGCCCGGACGCAGTCCCAGGAGGGCTCCGTCATTATCCGTCTCGCAACGCCCGAGGACGGGGATGCGGCGCGGGGTTTGCCTTATGTCTTGACGATCGGGGATACGTGAACCCGTTCGTTCATGTGGGGCGACGTATCATTGGCTTAGAAGAGCTGTAAAAAAAAATGCGCAGCGCAATGTTTTCTGGATTTGGGTGTTTCGTGGCGTCTATGTAAGCTGTTCTCAATAGAGACCAAATAACCTCTGGTTTGGGTATGGGGTTCGGTAAACTATGGGATCATGATGGGAAGGGAAAAATTGCATCAGACCTGGCGTTTCCTGTGTTTATTGTATTGTACTATATTGGGATTGGGAGTATTCGGGATATAGAACGGAACGGAAGGGAACGCCTGGGAATAGTCATGTGTTCTAGGCGCTGCGGCTTGCGGCTTGCTGCTGCTTTTTACAAAGTCGTATCGTATGGTATTATCTAATATCACTTTTTTTCCGACTCTGGTATTCTCGCCTACCTCTAATCCAGATAGATCAATCGTCACTCAGTAGAGCTACACACTTGCACCCAGATGAGCCCCATCAAAGCACACCACAATCCCCCAAATCGAACCGAATATCCCATAGACGTTTCAGATCCAACTCCTCCTTCAACGCAATGTAACCCTCAGAAACGGACGACACTTCAAAATAAGGCCCCCAAGGCCCGATACCACAGTAAGCCGACAAAAAAGAACATTACCTACATACACACGTAATGGTGTACGCAAGATGTCGTATGTGGTCGTGACACTGAAGAAATACGAGTATAAGCTGATTGATCAGAAGGCGCTTTAGGGGGGAGGGGGCTGTGACTGTAGATTGGGGGCTGGGGCTGGGGCTGTGGCAGCCAGGCAAACTGGTCAGGCTCCCGTTCGGTGTCCTCGAAGAACAGAGTGGCACTTTTTTGACTCCCTCGTGATGATGGCATTCCCGCTCTTCACAGTGATCCATCGGCTTCAAGCTGTGTATCAACAGCACAGCACTCACCGCGCGCATACCTCCATCCATTCCTCCCATGCCATCCACACAGACAACAAACATGACAACACCCACCACCTCCCCTCCCATAACCACCACCCCCGGAACACCAGCACTAACAACAACCTTCACGCCCTCGCCAGCCTGTCTAGTGAATATCTACCGATTCAACGCAACAGACTCGTCCGGGCGGGAACAGAAGCAATTTTTCGACCATCTGGGGCCAATCTACAGCACATCCACATGTCTGCCCTCGAGCTGGTTACCAGGGTCGTCGGCGTTCTTTTCGCCGGGGGTTTATTGTCCCGTTGGCTACGAGGTTGCGTGCACGAGTGAGATTTCGCTTGGAGGGGAGACGGAGACCAGGGGGACGTGCTGTCCACGGTACGTACAAACCCGAATCCCCTACGAACCGCGGAGGTAACCCGCAATGGAACCGAGCAAGCAGCTAACACAGAGACATTTTCTGGCATCGTTCGGAGCAATGTAGGGGCTACGGATGCCAAACCGAAACAGGCTACTCATGGTACGCCACAGATCTGTGCTCAGTCCTCAGCGAGCGGACAGGCGTCTTCGTATACACGACCAGCACCCCCGGGCTGGGTCTCGCGACTGTCACCACGACGGGACGGTACGGGTTCAATGCGTTCGGGATCCAGATGCGATGGCGGGCCGCGGATTTGGCCCCCGCCACCGGGACGCCGTCCACTTCGGGAGATGCGTCTCCCGGAGGAGAGACGCAGCGAGGAGCAGGAGGTCTGGGCACGGGCGCCGGCGTGGGTATTGGTGTGGGAGTTACTATGGGGGTGCTGCTGGTTTTGGCCGCCGTGGGGTATTTTGCGTGGTTTCGGAGGCGGAGGGCGGCGGCGGTGGTAGAGTCGAGTCCCCGCGAATTGCCGGCGCAGCAGGTTATGTCTGAGCTTGGGACGCATCCACCGGAGATAGATTCTAGACAGAAGTAATGGTTATGTTGAGGTTATATACGGATGTGATTGTGTTGGTAAAGCCTAACTCATTTGGCATAATCGTAGTTCCTTATACTTGAGTGCATAAGCACGGTGGTATTGCATGCATCGCCATATTGCAGTTCCTTTGGCTCTCTTAGACAGGATCACCGGGTCGATAAGCAAAATTGGTGTAGTTAATCCGATATTGTGATCTATCCTATTATATCTCTGTCGCAGTCGTGAGTTTACGAGGCGCCCTTACGCTCACAATCGAGAACCAGCAAGAGTCGCCAGATGGAGTCCCAGTCTCGTCTTAGAAAGTCTTGGCTGGGATCTTGGAGATGCCAAGCCGAAATGCATTGGACCGGGCAGCGAACGGGGACAGTCAGATCATCCATGAAATTCGGCCGCAACCCTAACTCCCAGAAAGCTCTGTGCTATCGGAATGCTCACCGAATTGAGGGGGTATGCATCATCCCGCATGCGGAGTCCCGCTGGTCCAGACCATCAAGTACGGGAACCAATCTCAGTGTATTGTGATTCTGTATCGTACCAATGGTTGTGTTTAGGTCTCACGTAATCCTGTTTATAATTTGAGTGTCACTGCCTTGCTCCATACATTGTGACGGCGCTCGGTAGCAAGGTTACCCGTCTGCAAGTGCTACATGCACATATATACGTCAATGGTGAACGGCATGCCTCTATTTCATTCACTCTTCGCTAGCCGCCGAAGAGTCTGAATACGTTCCGCTACTATCAGTAAGTGCGTAGTAATCATGACGGTCAGCGTATTTTCTTCGACAGCGGTGCTGGTCGTCAGCGGTGCCCTGTTGATATTGTATTTGGCGTATCGTGCCGTGCTCCCGAGGCCGATCTCGGGAATCCCGCACAACAGAGATGCGGCGTCCAAACTGCTGGGTGATGTTCTCAAGATGTTGGTCTACGTTTGGCACAAAAAGCGAATATTTGTAAGTCTTCCAAGCAAGAGCAGTGGTATCGGACGGCGATTGACAAGTGTAGTGCTGGCTCACTTCCATAGCATCAAGGCATCGCAGCCCCATCATTCAAGCCTTCATCAAGCCCATGTCGCTACCGTGGGTGGTAGTCACCGACCCCTTTGAAAGCCAAGACATTCTGCTCAGGCGGACGAAGGAATTTGATCGGAGCAACACGTTTGGGGGTGTCATTAACGGGGTCCTTCCGGAACAGCACATCCAGTTCTTGTCGACCGATGCCCGCTTCAAGGATAACCGCAATCTGATTAACTACCTTATGGCACCCTTATTTATTGGCCAAGTAAGTGCACCTGAGGTGTATAAGTCCGTATGTACTCTCATGAAATTATGGCAGGTCAAGTGCCACATGGCCCAGGGTCGTCCGTTTTCGGTTCACCAGGATAATACCTATGGGGCGTTAGACTCTATATTTGCGTCCTCCTTCGGCCTGGCTGAAGCCGACAGTATCACTGTCCAGCGCCTTGATGCCGTATCCCGCTATACTCCAGCACCTCTGGCCACAGACGATATCGATACACCAGTTCAGCTCCCAGGCGGCGATATTCCAAGGATATTTCGGGCTCTCCTCACATTCGCAGATTCTCTTACATATACGCAGCTGTTCCCAGCGCCGCGCCTGACATCCTGGATGATCCGTAAATTTCTATATATGAAGAAAGCCACGCTCATCAAGGACCAGTACATAGCAGACAAAATTGACGAGGCCGTTCAATTTATAGAGAACGGCGACGACCACCCCCGGAGTGCCATTCATTCTGTCCTACTACGGGAGCGAGACGTGGCAGCGAAGCAGGACCGGCCCCCGGCGTACCATAAGCGGACCATCGCCGATGAGTTCTTCGGCTTTATGATGGAAGGACACGATACGACGGCGACGACCGTGGCGTGGGGCGTCAAGTTTCTCACCGACAATAAGGCCTCGCAAGACCGACTGCGCGCCGAGCTACATGCTGCAATCCCACAAGCCGTACAGGACAAACGCGCCTCTACGTACCAGGAACTCATCAAGGCGCACGTGCTGTACCTAGATGCGGTCGTCGACGAGGTGCTGCGTCTTGCCAATACGATTGCATTCGTCGCACGGGTCGCCGTACAGGATACCACGGTCTTGGGGCATCACATTCCTAAAGGAACCGACGTCTTCCATATGGCCAACGGTGCTGGCTATCTGGAACCCAAC
Organism: Eutypella sp. D-1; assembly: GCA_023313575.1. NCBI lineage: Eukaryota > Fungi > Ascomycota > Sordariomycetes > Xylariales > Diatrypaceae > Eutypella > Eutypella sp. D-1. The sequence continues at coordinate 1,789,172 of JAJTTP010000008.1, read as the reverse complement.
ATGCTTGTGGATGACGCTGTGCGGAGCCCGGGCGCACGAAGCCATGGTGGCACGGGTAAAGCCCTCTCAGGGATGTGGGATGATGCCGATATCGCTGACTTCAAGCCTGAAAGATGGCTGGTCCTCGACCCAGATACTGGCAAGGAGGTGTATGACTCCTTAGCCAGACCATCACTGGCCTTTGGCCTTGGTCCTCGTGGCTGCTTCGGTCGCAAGCTAGCGATCCAGGCTCTCCGCATCCAATTTGCTATGACTGTGTGGCACTTCCACCTTTTGGGGACCCCCGCGGAGCTAAGCAGCTATGATGCCGTGCAAAGGTTTGCGAGGGAGCCGACGCAGTGTTTTGTCCGATTAGCTTCTGCCATTGTGTAGCATGGGCTCCGTAGGTATAATTCCGCTGACGGTTTCGGTAATGTGATGGTGCGAGTAGTAGAGTATATTGGAACTTGGGGGGATATATCGAAGTTGATCGTATGGGTGTTTTTGTACTGCATACAGACCGAACCAGCGAACCGGACCACTTGGCGAGTACCGTAAATAGGGGTAAAGGGGTAACACGCCCCACAAGGTCACGGACACTAAGCCTAAAGGGAGCTATGCATACATACGATCATGGTCTCGGTCACGTCACTGTACAACATATATATGCCGACGTTGTACTGTACGTTTCTGTATTACGTTTCGAGGTGCCAAAGAACTCCGATCAATCCTTAAAGGCCCTATCAAGATTAAATCCGGCGACCCTAAAATTTCCGCAATAGCCATCCACCCTTCTTTGGTTCGGCGCTCTCTTTCATGGGATTCTCGTCGATGCGCACGTCAACCAGGAAGTACATCTTTCCGTTCTCGGCACGCGAGTCGATGGACACATGGACGGTCTCGTTAACAAACTTTACGGTCGCGTTTGAAGCAGTGGGGTCCTGCTTAGAGGCGAACATCTGAGCCCAACGCCCGAAGGTCCGCCTCTCATCGCACCCGTCCAGTATAAGGGCGGTGACGCCGCCAGCGTCGGAAGGGCAGGTTCCTAGCAACACCGTGAATGACGTGTCGTCGCACATGCGTTTGAACACAACCACGGCCGCTAGCCGTCCCGGCTCCTTTGGCACCTGAAACGCGCGCTGCAACATCTTCGGGATCCAGTCCTGGTTTTTGAGCGGCAGCTGCGCGCTTGGCTTGACACCCATGGTGCCGTAAAGTCGGTAGCCTCTCCGCACTTGGATTCTTGCGGTGCGTTGTGGAGGACATTGTGGCCCCTGGTCGAGTTGCACGATGTGCTCGGGGTATATTGGAAGTGTGGCGGAAACAGCAGAGGTAGGGGGAACTGTTGTTTTCTGGACGTATATTGTCGTGAGCTCGCCGCGGCTATCTGCTTGATTAATCGCCCAAAGCCGGTCACTGCCGATGCGGACGAACTGGTCATAGACTGTAGGAATTCCAAACTTTGCAAAGTCAGTCACCCGTCGCAGGTAGATTCCCGTAAACCCGCCCTCACCCCAATTGGTCTGCCGTCCCTCCGAATGCCGGGGGCAGTTAAGGGCGGCTATATACAGGTCGTCCCGTACTTTTCGTAGGTAGAGCGTGATTTGTAGCCCACGGTTTGTGCTGAAGAAGGGTGACCGGGGCTCCCAGTCGTAGTAGTTATAGAAGTGACCCGAGTCGCGGAAGGCGTCAGGAGAAGAGGCGAGGATGCCCGTGTCTCTCATCTGTTGATTGCGCTTCAGCGTCTCTGCGGAAGTCTCGTTAGATGACCCTGTTGATGATAGTGGGGTCGCCGATGACGACACTGATCCTCGTTCTCGTCCATTCGCCGAACAGCTATCATCATTATTACCACTATTCCCGTCCCGCCACGCGAACAGTGACTCGTCGCTCGATTCCCTCATTATCTCCTCTTGCAGACGAATGAACGCCTTCGGACCCTCACCATAGATCATCGGCATGTTGACGCCGAAGAGTCCCATCAGGCAATAAGCGCAGTCTTCAACCCTGGAGGTCTTACGGCGCGCCGCCCACGACATGCGCTTCGCCACGCTAGCAGTCTGAATGGCCCTCGTATGTGAGAGCACCTCCGCGTCAATATTCGTGATCTGAGACAGTCTCGCACACATCTTCGACTTCCGGCCAAGCTCAGTCCAGCCACTCCCAACTTCGTCATTGTCGGTGTAGAATATCACTTCCTTGGGCGCAATAAGCTCCTGTAGCGTCCACCCCCGCTGGAACCATTCATGATTCTCAAATGCGGGGTCGACATAGGGGTCGGTATCGCAGGGCAGGCCGACAAGATACGCGTAACATATTTTCGCCTCCTGATAATATCTGCGGCACCTTAATATCAGTATTTTTACTTCTCTTCGAAATGTAGGAATTATAGAACACGCTTACCGGTACATGGAGTTGATGGCTTCCGACAATTCGGCGCTGCTGTTCTTATCGATGCAACATGTGTCAATCCAAATATACTTCAAGCCATCTTTTCTTGCTTGCGCACACGCGCCCCGGATCTTGGCGAAGCCCGCCCTATATCGCAGTTTTGTTTGGATTTCCATTTCGCTTCCTTTCATGTCTATGTATAATACCTCATCCTGGGTCCATCGATGGGATAGAATGGCATACTCGAGCCCGTGCATGAGATCCATACACTCCGTGCTCTCGAGCTGGCATGTTTCTGTATTAATGAGATGCATCTGATAGGAGTAAACGGAGACGTGGAACGTTGAAATGTAATGGGTGATACAATAATGATCGCTCAGATTTAGGGGTGAGAGCGACGGGAGTTCATGGTAGGGATAGCAACCGGATCGCATGTATATGAGAGGCCTCCACGTTGCTTGTCTACCGAATATTGGTTGGTAGCATCATGTGAGTAATGGGGTAAATATGGAAGGATTCAGGCAGTCGAGGTAGAACTTGGAAGCCTGCTTTGATCCCTCCTTTGCCGACGTGAATTGAAACGGTCGTGGAGGTGGAGGCTTGACCTTCATTTGTCAGCCTCGAAAGCGCCCCCAAGATTACGCCCGATCAATAGGTGAATTGCTGCATTGTGGTGTCTGAGATAGCCATAAATACAATCTTTATCAAGATAAGGGATATACGGAATGCAACACACCGTTGATGTGAATGACGAGTTATATTTAAAGCATCCCCAGCCTCCAGCTCCCGTTTCCTGTGTTGCTGTGCTAGTCTCACATTGCTATCTTCCCCATTCCCCTTTCTTTCACATTCCGTCATTTCGTCTTGTCGCAAATTTGTCGAAGATGGACTTCAATCGAGAAACGGAGGCACGGAAACAGGCGACGCCTATCGCATCAATTGCCAATGGTGATAGGAGACGCACCATCAGTATGTCAGCACCGACATATAGATTCAACGACGCTATGACCACTTTGAGCCTACAATCCACAGCGGGGGAGACGAACAGGATTTCTGATATCGAAAAAATGACACTGAATACGGTGGATCATGTCGTCGATCCGGAAAACCTTGGGGACTCGGGGCAGTCCATTATCTGTCCCCATTGTAGGTCCCGCCACAAAACCCGGGTCATTTCATCTAGTGGCAGCACTTTGTATGTAATTTGCAGTTTCTTAAAGTGTCTCTTCCGTTGAATAATCGTAACATAAAAGAGTGACTGGTGATTTTTGAGATCATCTTCAGTACTTACCGCATCGCGATTTCTATAGTTGTCAAGCCGTTTTTTGCCGTCTCGCCTGCATCACCGTTGGGACATGCATACCGTGCTTCATACCGGCTTTCCCCGATCTGTACAGCGACACCCATCACTATTGCGAGGGGTGCCGTAAACTCGTCGCTTATCGGCCACGTAAGTGAATCGCCAATAATCCGCTTTCTCTCCTTCCTGGATGGCCCAATATCCCCTATATTCCCACGCGCAAGCTGCCACTAACTTTTATAACTACATCTAGGCGATGGCAAGATGCAGGTCGTCAAACCAGATGATACTCATGAGCCCCCTTAAGAATTCGCTGATACGAGGCTATGAGCATATCGGCGAGGGACCTGGATCAGCAAGCTAGAAGCGGTCGATTCCTTCTTCAAGCGCCACCGGGCTGAGACGCCCAACGTGATGTAATGTCAATGAGCAGCAGTATGGAGGGGTTAGTATAAGTTGGTTCATCTTCGTCACCCCAGTTACTGGTGGCGCAGTTCACCGAAAGCACTCACCGTCTTGTACATTGAGCCTATAGCGAACTCGAGCTTCTCATCTGAGATATGCCTGAGGGGAATGTGGCGGCTGCGCATTGTGGCACTCTGATTATAAACTTAGGAGTGTGACGCGTATTACTTCCTTTACTTGTATCAGCCACCCAATTCGTGGCTGATGTGACGGCCGGATGTAGGGCGGACGGCAAAGGGAAAGCATGACATGCTTATTAAATAACAATTAATTATGACATCACATGGTAGTGAGTGCATATCTGTCAAATGGTTTGGTCTGCTACGCTCATATCTTCCAGTGCCTCACGTCTCCCGTCTCCCGTCTTGGATTGTCACTTCAATCTTTCGAGTTAGTTCCACCTCCTGTCTATTCTACTACCTTCATCATATCTTACATATTATTTGGTCTGTCTCCTTGCGTCAGTTTACTTTATCATGAACGAGTATATGAAAATAAACGTTGCTAGTGCTAGATGATTCAAATCACACGCGTTATAATGTGGCTTTCGGATGTGACGGGCATCGCCACCTCCCTCTGCCGCCCGATTAGGCAACCCAATGCTATGCCAACAGTTACACTCAATGCTGCCCTAGAGACATGGCTGATCGCAGCTCGATCTAAACTTCGCATCGTGTGATAAATATAAACGGCTGAACTTTTAGACCCGATCATTCCTTTTTTCCTTTATTTTGTAGTTAGACATGACTTCCGTCTATCCGACGTTGTTAGTTACCCCAGATTGCCCCGCACGTTGTTAACCCATCCCCAGACCCCGAAATAGCGCCTTGCCTTGTATAGTTTAGCATGGACAGTTCATTCGCCCACTTTACAACGCCGGTGTCTCCGGCGGTTCGAAATCGGAGACAAGGCTGTGAGGCTAGACCTGCCCGCCTGATAAGCCAAGCCTGGTAGTCAGACTGCAATGGCTGACCTTTCAATGAATTCTATATGGTTGGCATATCGGTAGTTGTTAAAAGGGGAATTGTAAATCCGCAAGACTAGTAGGTATAGGATTTAATTGTATAAATAGGGTCACGCGCGATCCGAGAAGGACGGGTGATGAGGTATAAGCTGTTCGACAATAACAGACCATCCCCATCATCGTTGAAAATGGCATCCGTCGTTGAGTATCCAACCCTCCAAACTAAGTGGCCCCAGGCCTTGGACTTGGCCGGCTCTAATATGCCGTGTCGCCTGGAAGGAGAAGTGGGCGACCTCGTTGTTCTGGGCGAGATTCCCTCTGCGATTGATGGTACCTTTTATCGAGTTATGTGCGACCCATTTGTTCCCCCACACCCAAACAACGTACCCCTTGATGGCGACGGCCTCATCTCCGCCTTCAGAATCCGTGACGGTCGAGTCGACATGAAGATGAAATATATCGAGACTGAGCGTTATATGCTTGAAAGACGGGCCAACAAAGCCCTGTTCGGCCTGTATCGAAATCCATTCACTCATCACCCCTGCGTCCGCGCAGCTGTGGATTCAACGGCCAACACAAACCTCGTCTACTGGTCGAAGCACTTGTTAGCACTGAAAGAAGGCGGTCTTCCATATGACGTCGACCCTGACACCCTACAAACCAAGGGGCATGACCCCTTTGCCGGCCAAGTGAAAGCCAAGACGTTTACCGCTCATCCCAAGGTTGACCCATACACGAATGAGCTTGTCGTGTACGGCTACGAAGCCAAGGGACTTGCGACTACAGACATCGTCATTTACAGCTTAGATCAAAACGGCCAGAAACATGATGAGCAGTGGGTGGAATCCCCTTGGTGCGCCCCCATTCACGACTGCGTCATTACACCAAACTGGATCGTGTTGGTACTGTGGCCATTCGAGGCCAATATTGAACGAATGAAGGCAGGAAAGCAGCACTGGGCTTGGAACTATAGTCGCCCTGCGACATTCATTGTCGTCCCCCGACGGGCAACGACGCCACTGCCTCACGGTTGGAAGCAGGGCGAGTACAGAGTGTACTCGTGGAAGAACAGTATGCTTATCCACACTGCGGGTGCATGGGAGGGAGAGAATGGCAAAGTATTCTTTGAAACCTCTCGCGTTCATGACAATGCATTCCCGTTCTTCCCGCCCGACGACGGCAGAATGCCGGCGCCAGATGCAAAGGCAGATTTTGTGCGGTGGGAGATCGACCTCAACCAACCAAGCGGCACCACAGTTCCCGACCCGCTTCTTATTCTGGATGTTCCCGCCGAGTTTCCCAGAGTCGACGAGCGTTTCTTGACGCAGGAGCATGAGTACGTCTTCCTCAACGTCTTCATCCCCGAAAAGTCGGGCGGCGGAAAGAACCTCTTCCACGGTCTAAACGGTCTAGCTATGCACAGTCACAAGACGGGTAAAACCAAGTGGTTCTACGCCGGCGATCAGTCCCTGGTACAGGAACCCATCTTTATTCCTCGTTCGAAGGATGCCCCGGAGGGTGACGGGTGGGTCATGGCTATGATAGAGCGTCGTGGAGAAGCTCGCAATGACCTAGTGGTCATCGACACACGGGAATTTACGAGGCCAGTTGCGATTATACAGCTTCCAATGCATGTTAAGACGCAGGTTCATGGAAATTGGGTTGACGCGTCTGTGCTACCGGAGTGGAGGAGACTGGTGAGAGAGGTTCCTGAGGTCAAGATTAGTGGAGGGGGTGCACTCGAGCCTTTGTAAGATAGCATGGATCCCAGAAGCTGTTGGACAATAACCTGCTTTATTAATGATCATGACACTCCAGGGCCGTCGCGTGGTTGTCCTAGTAGTTTATCAGTGTGCCACAGTCACATGAGGCTCTATATTAAGTGGGACCAATAGGGGGTCAGCGTCGGACACCGTAGAACCAGGAACTATAGACCCGGAGATCACCCAGGTATATAATTAAGGGGATTACTAACCCTAATCTAGATCCAGTGTCTCTTCTCACGTCTGTACCAATATTTTAGATCCTACTACATATTAGATAGCTCGATCCTCCGACCTCCACAAGAGAAGATTTGGTTTCGAAATGACGTGTTGGGGAATTGATATTACTACATTTACCGATCAAACCACCAATACCACTATTAAAGCCCTACCAGACTCATGGTAAGGAAGTCAGGGTAAGTATCTATCCGCTGTCTGACATCCCCAGACATCAATTCATCCACGTCCCATGTGGCCCAGGCGAAACGGCCGTGCAGGAATGTGGCCTGGGAGGTGGATGCCCAAACTGCCCAGCGCCCTGGTAGGTTCTCTGTAAATGTTGGTTAAACATGTAGTGTTATAGAAGACAATTTAGCGTATGGGATAAGGAAAGGGATTTCTAAGTAGAGAATTGGACGAAGTCCTCGAAACCTACCATCATCAAAAGGGAAGCTGCTCTCGTCAAGACCTGCAGACCTAGCAGTTTCGGAGAGGATCTGACCAGGATGGAAGCTGATGATCTGCAGTCTGTCACGATCTACCTCTTCAGCAAGTTTCTGCATCAGAATATGGCCAGAAACCTTGCTTAAAGAGTAACTTGGTAAGGCAGCGGCAAGAGAAGGACTGTGGATAGCAGCCGTCGATACATAAACGATGCACTATTGGATTGCGTTAGGATCTTCTCAGAAAGTCGGCCGTGATGCGCTCATACCTTCTTTTTTAATTCCGCCCCTCTCTGCTTATACAGTCTCTGACTGAAGTCCAGAAGGGCCTTGACATTCGTTTCGTACAATGTCCAAGCTTCGTCCAGGTCAGCTTCAAGCAGAGGCTGTTGCTGCTGGCCGAACCTGGCCGCATTCAGGACAAGGACGTCGACGAAGATGCCATTATTTTCCAGATTTGACCAGAGCCTCGCGGACTCCTGGGCATTTCCGACATCACACACATGAGGGATGACCTCTACGTCGGGAAATAAGTCTGAGAGCTGGGAGGAAGTCTGATAGAGCACGTCACTGCGGCGACCAGTCAGGATAACCTTAGCGGCTGAGGCTTCAGCGTATGCCCGTGCAATGGCGAACCCTATGCCGGCCGAGCCACCAGTGATGAGGACTGTCCTGCCGGACTGATTTAGCTCAGGGCGAAGTGGTGATAAACTTGGATAGGGGCTCCTATGCACGGTGGAAACAAGGTGTGCCACAGTCGGAACAAGACTTTCTTGAGGGTCATTCACATTAGTAGAAGGTGCTGGCGTAGTCATGGTGTTCGGCGCCCCTGGCTTACACTTCAAGGAAAATGCCAAAAAGATAAGAAACGGAGGGAAATATCATAATTCATTGACACTGGAATTCTGAGAGGTTAATATGAATTAAGTATCATTTACCCATTATAAATCGAACCGGCATGACCGCCGGCGGATCATGATGCAGTGGTGGTGGAAACCCGTCGACAAGGTACCTAAGTAGTTCAAACAGTGGGGCCGGGCGAGGCCGCGTGGGGAGGTACAGTACCTCCGCACACCTCCGCTAGCGTCCACATTAGCGGAGGTTCAGCTGATTTCCAGGGACTCATCTAGAATGGAGGTCGACTTTCTAAGGAGTAGCTCACTCGGGCGACTTATCGGACTGTAACCAAGGAACACACGACTTGTCTAAATTTACGGGCTGCGAATAGAAGCAAACCCTGCAACTTCCGGGCCACCTAGTATAGCCCATTATGGTCTCGAACTCGTGCTTATACGATAACATGTGACAGTTACTATCGGGATATGGATCTCGCAATCACTTATTGAGCGACCTGGTTCAGGGGCACACACGATGGTCCACTGTACTATTATTCATTCGACTAACTAGAAAACATTATTGTGATACATGATTGAAAGCATCTTCATTGGCCTGTAGTAAGGCGCTGGAAAATCTTGGGACTAAACTCCGCCATATCCGTGTGGACGGCATAGTCCTTCTCATCCACCACCTTGTTCCAGTTGTTCCTGACAGTTTCAATTGTCCAATCTTGGTCCGGAGAACCGAAGAAGCCCTTGGTCTCAGCCAAGAAGATGCGGGTGACAAGCTTGTTGACGGCCGCAAAAGCTTCGCCAGTGACCTTGCAATCCTCGTGAACCAACCATGCCACGGTGGGGGCGACGTCGTTGGCGGGCATATACGCTTTCATGATGTTCTGTGTCTGCTCATCCTGAGTAGTCACGGCCGAACCCGGGGTGTAGCCCATAGGAGCAACGGTATTGACATTGATGTTGTGCGCCTTTCCTTCAATCGCAATGCATTTTGCTAATCCGACCAGAGAGAGCTTCGCAGCCGCGTAAGCTGATTGCTGAGCCCCTCCGAAGATGAGAGGTGACGTGATGAGTACCACACGGCCAAAATGTTGGCTTTTGAAATATGGCCAAGCCGCCTGGGTAACGTTCCACGAACCTCCGACATGGACGCCTAGCATGTCCCAAAGCTGAGAGTCCGCAGTACGATCGAAGTCAGAGCCCTGGGCAGTTCCTGCGTTGTTGACGATGATGTCGATGCGTCCGAATTTTAGAATTGCAGCTTTCACGAGGGCATTTGCCACCTCTCGGTCTGTAACGCTACCGACGTGGGCGATCGCTGTCCCACCAGCTTCGGTAATGTCTTTGACGGTAGCATCCGCCGTTGCGGTAGTGATGCTATTCACAACCACTGCGGCACCGAGACGCGCAAGGAGGAGAGCATACTCGCGTCCCAATCCTCGACCTGAGCCTGTCACAATGGCGACGCGGCCGTCGAACCTCAGAGGAGTGTTAGACATGGTCAAACTGAAGACAAATAGTAGCTGAGATTGGGCGTGATAGACAAAGTGTAGTACGAGGTGAGTGATCGCCTTTCTAACATGATAGATTTGGTCAACGTAAAGGCATACCGGACCTTTTTAACTGTCGCCGTCTTCGGCAGACGGCCTTTCTCTTGCACAGTCTTGCATCGTAACAGAGCTTGGGTGAAATCGACTCCTATTACGGCCTGGTGGCAACCAGGTGGTATAGTGCAATCGGACAAGGACTAACTCCGCAATGCCTTCACTGTATTTCGCGTTCGTGTATTATCCGAGACCGAGTCTTTCGTAAATCGAGTCATTTCGTGGCCCCCACACCTCAAAACCTAAAATCACGGAAAAAGCCGTTCCCACGAACGGGAGCGCTATGTATGCAGAGACGTTCCAAAGTATCGCATAGACCCATGGGCGGCTCTTCGTTTGACACTAGCCTAACTATGAGGGTCGAGTCAGTCTCCGCATCTCCGCTAGACCAAATTCCCGCGCCCTTGGCTTTTGAGATCCTACCTTCTTCTTCTCACAATCAAAGTTATCATACTCCAGCACCCCACATGGCCCGCTTCTCCAAGCAAAAAGCCTGCTTTGGCTGTGTTGATTCCAAGAGGCGCTGCGACAGGACCCTGCCGTCCTGCTCACGGTGTGCTGCCAAAGATGTTCCCTGCGTTTACCCCCAGCCTTTGCGGCCGCGGACGCAGAACTCCTCGTCTAGTGGACCCGACAACACGGCTATCAACTTGGAGCGAAGAGATGACCAGGCTTGCTCGGGCCTAGAAGCTCAATATCAGTCGAGGGCCGTACTTGAGGGAGACATGCGAAGCGACGCACCTGTGGATTTTCTCTCTTCTACTGAGCTCGTACCTGTAGGGCCGTCTTTGTCATCATCAGCGATTGGCGGCGGTCATGCTACCGGCCAGCCCTTGTCCTGGTTTCTCCAGCCCTCGGCCTGGGATATGGCCTATCATTACCAAGCGCCGACCTCCATGCCCCCCGGCCGTGTCTTCTCAAATTTCATTCGCGGTTTACAGACATGGCTCTCCCGTTTCGTCCGTACAGGCGGCAACCCTTTCATTCACTCCCACCTCTATTCCCCGGACAGTATGCCACAGTGCATGAAGGATGCCTACTCGGCTATCTCCATCTCGCAGGATATTACTCCCGGGAACGAGCACATTGTTAATGACATCGCATCTACCCATATCTCAACCCTACTCGCCTCCGAGCCTGATGACGCGGTCCCCTCTTTCCCTTTACCAACGACGAAAGATCACCTGGCTCGCACACAGGCTTTACTCATACATCTCCTGCTGGCTCTGTTTTCGCCCTCAGTACCCCGTCGAGCCAGTGCAGAGAGTCTCATTGGAACGCTGCTTCGCTGGGCGAATCAACTATGGGATTCGGCTACTCAGGATGCGTCTACTACGATGTTGGTTTCCGGCTTACTCCCATCGAGCCATGGCGATAATAACTACACCCCGGATTTGGTATCGGACTTGTACCAAAAGTTTGTTCTACACGAATCCGTCCGGCGCACATGGCTCCTTTGTAACATAGCCACTGGCGTATACTGCAGTTATAAGGGCGACTGGTCGACCGCTGCCTGCGGCTGCGCGGGTGATATATGCATTACCACCCGCGCGGAACTCTGGGACGCCGACTCACCAGCACGCTGGGAGGCTGTGGTTCGCAAGAACGACCCGTTGTTTCTCTACAGTCTACATGGCAGATCACTGATCACGCGCGAGGTGGGCGCCTCGGAGGTAGACGAGTTCGCGCGCCACATCTTCACAGTTATGTGGGGGATCGACAAAGTGGAAGATTGGGTCGTACGCACGGGCGATTCCGTTTCTATCATGTATTGAAATATTGAATGTCCCGGTTTCATACGGATCGCTCGGCGACCTAGGCTGATGGAGTTGGCAAGGAATCACACGGATTTTCAATGTCACCATCGAGTACGTTGCTCCTGCGTGTTATGATCCGAATAGCTAGGTAAAATAATGAGGAACGCACGGTAAAATCGCAATTATGCTGCTTGTTTAACTTACTTCTGATTCGCATCCCGGGATTCATTTTCATGTTTTCGGTGATTTCCACTATTACTACGCATTTTCACACCGCCTGGGTTCTTCCAGGGACCTCCGGCTAGGCAGGGTTAATCCGCGGGCTCGGTACTCTGTCAGGCGCTAAATACTAGTCTCCGCAAGCGTCCCGCAAGTGCCCCCGCAAGTGTCCTGCGAGCCCTGCGAGTATTTCGCCATCACCCCTATATGCTGCACATCGACTGCTAAACCGAATTCAGCTTCTCCGAGGTCCACGACAACGAATAGTTAAGGCATTGGCTCTCAAAATATATAGATACAGCGCATTACACCCAGTAGATATGTGTCAATTAAAGTTAAGAGGCAAGGCTTCCCAGGAGCAACGAGGACCAAAACGCTGTGACTATCGTGTATATAAGCAGTAACTTCGTCCCTTATAGTGATAATTAAACGCCAAGCCAATCAAGCTTATCATCTACTTCGACAATATCAACACCACCCTTCTATAAAATTAGTTCTATGTTTCTTCTTGCCTAGAATATACGGCCCAGCTTGTCTTTACTTTCAATTACATCTAGAGGATCAGTTACATAATACATACTTGCGTCTTTAGGCTACGGTCATTCTTCATGGCAAGCAAGTGGGATCCGTTAACGGCCATGCCAAACCTCACCAACAAAATTGTTGTGGTCACGGGTGGCAGGTAAGTCCATGACAACCACACTCAGTCTGGTTGCCAATGCTAATACATTAGCCTTTGTAGTACCGGTATTGGATTCGCTACTGTTAGGCTACTCGCTCGGCGAGGGGCCAAGGTCTATTTTACCACGCGATCCGAGCTCAAGGCACGACAAGCACATGAGTCCTTACGTAGGGATCCCGAAGTCAACGCGGAACATGTCAACTGGCTAGTGATGAACTTGTTTGACTTAAGAAGCGTCCACAAGGCTGCTGAGGAGCTGAAGGGGAAGGAGACAAGAGTTGATATATTAAGTAAACTTCCTTTGCTCTTTCTTGAGTCGACGACTTGCTGATACACCTGCCCTAGTCAACAATGCCGCCGTTTCGACCTCTTCAACTAAATTGGTCGCTGGCAGGTACGAGCAACATATGGCAGGGAAGTGAGTACAAATTAGATCAGATCATGTACCCCTCCCATTTCTAACATTCTCAGCCACATCGGACCTTTCTTTTTCGTCAACCGAATCCTGCCGTTACTTAAGAATGCCCTGAAAGACAAGGACGCCGATGTTCGAATCGTAAACATCAGCTCCACTGCCCACATCGCCATGCTTCCACGTAACTTTGACTTCAGATTTACATCTCCCACCTGTTTCAGTGACCCTGTTCCCTCGTATCCATGGCAGTGGCGATTCTTTGGGAGATTTCTATTCGGCTTCGACATGATCCGGTATGCCGTGTCAAAAGCTGCGGTTGTTCTCTTCACGAAGGAGCTCCAGCAGCGACTGGATGATCAAGGTCTCCCTATTTTATGCGTCGCCGTCCACCCAGGTGAAGTTCTCACAGAAGGTTTATTGGCGATCAACAATGTAGTCGTCAGGGCCATAGCACGCTTGACCTTCCTCACGGCTGAGAAGGGTGCAGCTACTCCTCTCTTCATAGCCACCGCCAGCGAAGTCCGTCAGAAGGCAGATACATACAAGGGAAAGTTTGTGGTACCTATTGGAAAGATAGAGGCTCCCAATCCGGTTGCTGAGGATGAGCGGCAAGTCAAAGGCTTGTGGGAAAACACGACTTTAGAAGTCAATAAGCAGCTTGATACTCTGAAACTGCCAGGCTTAGAAGCGTGGTAACATATGTAATCATGGCAATTACATAATTATAGAATAGGCATCCAATACGGCTCAGCTCCATAATAGCCGTCTCTGAGATGCCGCAAGCGTATCCCTAGTTAGAGTATTATACAAGTTCTAGTGACCTGTACTCAAAATGACAGCTGGATATAGCCTTGAATTGCGAGATCGCAGTAAGACGTATCTGGTGGCAACTTTTAACCTACCAGACAACAAATGGAACGCTAGGTCCGAGAAGGAGTGATCCCTTACTTCATTATATACCCGAGTACTTAAGTTACCACGATTTTCAGGTTTGAGGTTTTACAATAGGCCATCTCCACAGCCCCCTATATTGTAGCTCGATTTAATGAGGCTCCATGACCCGTAACATTATTATGAGCTGGTATATCCTTTAGGTTGAGCGTGATTGACATGGACGGCGGCATGGTGGCCTGGCAGCGACGAACGTGCTGTGGCGGGGCGGGCTTCGACTTCGTGGTAATTACTGGGGAAGCACGCGGACCCGGTATGCGACCGCAGAACCACGTGCTGAGTCGACAGTCCTCGACTTACTGATCGACCCAGTCACGGCCACAGTCAAGATTTACAGTCTCGCGCGGACGATTGAGGCCGGAGTAAAGCAGCTGGAAGACCTGGTGGTAGACTAGAGGAGTCCTACATCGCGATCTACAGGCTCTACCATGGGACCATCCCGGTCCCACCCGGTCTGGCCAGGGGCCTTCGGTAGGATCCCGCAGATGATAGTCTTACGGGGTGCACGCGGCACACGAGGACGCTGCCGGTCGCCGCGGCCATATCTAGGAAACGCCACCGGCTTTCCTGAGCCGTAAGATGAAGGAAACAATTGTTGGTAGGTACGTACGTAAAGGAAAGAGATAACAATATGAAAGGTGGTGAGACTGGTGTTGTATTCTGGTCTAAGGTCTAAGATCTATCTATGAGGGATATGGGCGAAGCCCATATCCTTTATATAAACGGGAGATAGGTACATAGGTACTTCCTACTGGTATGTGGGTCCATACCAGTGACCACTAACAACCAACAACAATGAATAGTGCTCGTGGTAGATCAGTTTATATATAATTGTGGCGTGCAAGACACCCATGGTGCTTATCCAGTACTCCATTATCAAGATGATAGTGATTTGATCGATGTGTAGTTGTATTATGCTCTTGGCTACCTCCTCCATCGGATATATTTTAAAAAGGGGTTAACCATACCCCAGAGGCCTTCACTGCTCACTTTAGCCATGTGTATACAAGCTAGCAATTATTCTCCGCTACCTGCCACAGAATTGTAAATTCAAGATAAAGCACCCTGTATCAGTGGGGCTGATGCTAGATTGCACTCCGCATCACGCCTGCCTCGGCTTCAGGAAAGTAGTTCCAAGATATCGCATTGCGGTAGAATGCACAGGCATCCTGGAGGGTTATCGTAAGGGAACAGCTTTATTTTCTCCTCGTTGATCCGGACGGCGCGGCCATCCGCGTAAAAGGTGGCCAAAACCTTGCGCCCAGGATTTTCAAGCAGCAACGCATATAGTTTCGCATCGTCCATCACGTTGGGGTCACCCACTGCGTAGACGTGTTCGTGGGCGCCGTGGGACATCGGGTTGTCAAATAAAAGATTTACGTTGCTAGGGCTGCGCTCCAGCGCGCGGTTCGCGACGACGCAGAAGGGATACCTCTGGCACTGCCCACTCTCGCGCTCAGGCAGCCTGTGCATATCGTATAAATCGAACAGGGCGACACGCCTCACGCCTCGGCACTGTGTGTCAAGCAGGCTGGGCGTCCGCCAGGCCCAGTTGGCCGGGCCGCCCGGTGGACACGTGCCAGAGAGGTATACAAGACTGCTGTAAGGAATAAGCATGTGTGCCCCGGGAACGAAAATGTCGTGCTCGCTGCTGATGTAGACAGCATGAGGAGAGACTCTCCCGACTAGATCGGCGCTTTCGTCGACATATATGTTCTTAGGGTCTTGGGGGTGGGGTTTCTCCAACGAGAAGACGGGGAGACGGATAGGGTAGAGGCTGCAGGCGACGTCGCGGCTCTCTGACGAGACGCTGAAGTGTGGTGAGCAGGCGTTGTGTTTGGTGCACATGATCCTGTTGGTGTGCTCGTTGACCAGAATAAGCCGGTCCTGGTTATGCTCCAGGATGGCCAGTTCCCATATAGCCACTCTGAGCTCCGCCGGCAACTGGTTGAACAGGTGAAATTCCCTTAACGACATAGTTACGGAGATTTAATTTACAACCTCCGGCGCGTGTATCACTGAGTGTGAAGGAAAAGAAATAAGCGATATTTTTCTGAATCCCCTTGATTCTGCGAGGCTGCTTACGAAGGTAAATGATTGGGATTCCCAGGAAATGGAAGAGGGGGGTTCTTATAGAGATTAATGAAGGCGGGGAAAACGAAGGAAGCTGAACTCCTTTCCCCGTCCAGGCTGATAGGCGAACAAGGCAGACAGGGTGGGGCGAAGGAGCCAGTCCCAATGTGTTTTAATTGCCTGAACAAGTTAGCTGCTTCTCTCTTGGAAGATTTAGCAAATTTACAGGAGGTCGGGGCCAAGACTCCAGTGGTACTTATAGCACCTTGGTTGGCAGGCCCTGACCTCAGAAGCATCAAGGCACCACTATCATATAGAGTCTCTAAAATATTTTAAAATACAGTGATCATTCATTGCTGTGGTTTAAGTGCCCAGAGGTATTCACTTTTAATCCTATCCTTCGTGTGTACGTCAATTTTGTTGATTTAGGGATGTTGATTTAGGTGTCACCTTGGTCTATAATCAGCCCCTGACGGTTACTATCGGGGCCCCACTGATGCCTGCTTAGGCTTGCACTAAACATTTAAAGTCTTCCAATCAGGTAACCAAGAATTAACATAATTTACCCTTTATGGCAATCAAAGTACCTACTCCGTATACTTAGGTACTGTTTGAATACCAGCAAAGGAACGAGTATGCCTTGTGAGACGGAAGCGTTCCTGCATGTTTATACCCTACCCCTGTCATACTTGTGCTTAACCTCTGTCTAGTTGGAAGGCCCTCCGAACCACCTGAGATTGGCCTCACCTCCCCTAGGTAGAGTGCTGTTGTGCGGAGGACCCTGTAGTTTCCGAAGGATCACGTTAACACGACTAGGCATTTAGGAAGAGAGACAAGTACAAAAAGACAGAAGAAAAAAGACAAGAAAAGTCTAGCCCGCTCACAATCTCCCCCTTCGACCGGGTACTACCCCCTACTACTATCTCCTCCGTGGTGAGCCCTACCATGACCATGCCTATCGAGGCTGACGAGAGGTATCTCGGCCCCGTGCTCCTCGTGGAGCCTCTTGAAGGGCCGGCTGCGGGCGCTCCCGATCGTGATGTTGTTCCCCGCCGGCTTCTTCACGTAGCCGTACCCGTCGCTGCCGCTGCTGGGGGCAGCGCTGGACCACACGGCGGCGAAAGATGTGAACAGCTTCCTTAGCACGGGGGGTAGCACGGGCAGGTTCGCATTAATGAACCCCAGCAATGGCACTAGCGCCGACAGCAGCGTAATGCACGAGATGCCGTACGTTGCATCATCGGTATCCAGCTCCAACATGAACATTATGCGCGCCGACGTGACGCCGATGATACTGCCCTCGGCCCCAGAAAACATGGTAAGCGGACGACCTTGGCACTTCTTTGTTGTATTGTGGAAAGAGGTGGAGAATAGGGGCAAAGGTGGGTCGGTCTAACGACAAGTTCAAGGGGCCGGGTTTGGTGCAGGATGTGGGAAACAGCATGGCAGTGCTTTACGTACAGAAATCCCACACCAAACACGAAAGTCAGGGCGATCTTCTTTTAGGTGGGGAGTTGCAGGTGTCAGAGGATGGGCATGGGAAGGGATATGACGATGACTCTTGGACACACGGACGTGAGAGGGATGTAGGACTGCTTCTTGCTCCCTTAATCATACACTGCAACAGCGTTGCCTCTGGCTCAGGGTCATGGATTGGGTCAATGGGCGAATATGGCTGCCGCACTGCATTTATGCATGCCAATTTTCCAATTCATATAGACGATATACCACTGAAGATATCGAAGGGCTGAGTCGTGTTCACAAGAGCTGCCTTACGGCCTACGTAGAGAGGTAAACATTGAGAACTACATCTGGAGTTCATGAAACCTCGAAAATATCGTATTTCATACGTGATGTTTCCTCATACCCAAGATTTGCGCGTAGCTAAGTTCCACTATCCACGAAGTGCGGCTGGCCGCCTATTACCAGACACAAGGGCTTATGCGTAGCCGCAATCCACCAGGTCTATCGGAATGTATTGAGGGGCGCCCACTCACGCAATAGGAGCATAGAAACTGAATTTACGGTCCGGGTCGTACTTATTCTTTAGGGCAAGCAGGCGATCCTGGCGCCACTTCTCGTACCCGTACATGTTCCGGGTCGACTCATCCCCGAAGGCATAGTTGACGTACGTGTGCAACTCATACTGGCTGCTACCCTCGTGCAGGATGTCGCGAAGGTCCTTGCCTAGCCTCTCTGCCGTTTCCTCGAGCTCTGGGCCCCCGGGAGGGTAGATGATTAATGGCGCTAGGAGTAGGGTGTTGTCCCTATACGGGTAGGCAGTCGACTCGCCGGGGATAGCCTGGACACCCTGCAGTGAATATCCTTCGTACAGGAAAAGCGAGCCGTTAAGAGCCGGTGTTGCGCGTGTCACAGATGCGAAAAGGTCATATGCTTTACGCATAGCTTCGGGATTATATATATCGAGATCGATAGGAAACCGTGTATTCACTAAGCCAACCTTCTGACAGGGCGGGCTTTCGTTGCTATTTCCGGTCCAGGCGGCAAGGTCGGTATATTTGCCTCCGGCGGCATCCGAAGCGACCGGGCCAAGGTCGAAAAAGGGGGCGGTATATACCGGATCCACGGCTGTGACCCCTTCTTGGAGAATATAGAACGCGATAAGTGGAGAATCTTGATCCGGTGTATTAAAGAAGAAACCATAGTTAACTACATCTACGGGCTGGGTGCCGTTCTTTAGTTGATGGTCGTTAATGGCGTGGTAAAGACCCTCGACCTTGTCTCCCGTAAACATGAAGCTCTGGTAGGCCCAGTTGGGGTGCTCGATATCGTAGATCTTCGAGGTGACGGAGGTCACGATACCAAAATTATGACCGGCGCCGCGCATAGCCCACCACAGATCAGGAGAGGACATTTCGTCGACTGTTTGCAGACTCCCATCAGCCAGTACGATATTTATGTCCACGAACTGATCCATGACGAGCCCATGGTGGCCCTGAAGGTAGCCATGACCACCTCCTAGTCCGGGACCGAGAATGCTCGTACACTCACATGCACCGGTGACTATGTTGCAGATCAGTTTCTCGCCATTCGAAGTTACCATCGGAAGTGACAAGGGCCATACACACCTGTTTGCTTTCCGGCCGCCCAGAGGGTATCAGTAACGGTCTTCGTTAAGGTGCCACCGCCGATCCTGGCCGTTTTCCCATCTTCGGCTATCTGAACAGTATTCAAGTGGTTCATCCAGATCTCAATACCGTTTCGCATTCTACCCACGGTCGTGATGGCTCCGTGGCCGCCGTTGACCGCAAGATAGGGTATCCCCTTTTCATTCGCGTATTTCACCTAGAGTGGCACTATTATTAACACTGCAGGACGTTGTAAAGTTTAACTGGGTCTCACCGTTTCAGCGACGTCTTCTTCGATGCTAGGGACGACGACGACGCTTATGGTCGGGGCGTCCAACACCGACCACCTCTTAGTTGCTACATCGAAGTTGCCATCTCCCGGGACGTAGACCTGGGCGCCCTGGGAAAGTCTGCCAGCGAGATCTTTTGGATTACTCCGAGGTTCACAGATTGCTGAAAGCCAACTATCCGCAGGCATACTTCTGCAAGCGGAAGATATCGCCCAGGCTGTGACGGCCGTAATGACCTCCATCCTGAAACGTCGCGTCACCGGGGCGAAAGGGAGCGAACGCAGATAAGCTGCGAAGGAACTGGCCATTTTTGTGTCAGTTTACAGCCCGGATCGCAGCATATTGGTTCTGTAAGGAGACGAAGAGAAGCCTGAAAGAAGCGTCCATACCGTGTTGATAAATGACCACCGTGAGTGACTAAACAGAGGTCATGGCAGAGATAAACCCGGCAGCAAGAGCGAATCCACGGCTGATTTCACGGCTGATTTGGGGCGTCGACGGTCTAAGGCCGTCTAGGAAGCTGGGGAAATGGATAAACCGTAGCCAACGTTTGGATGCGCAAGGGATTGACGGACGAGGCATTAATACCAAAGAAGACAGGCGTTGTGGTGCATAACTAAACCTTGGTGAAATTTCGGCCCCCGCGAAGACGCGTATAGAAGTGCTTGGGAGCAGGCAACCCTTACATCCTCGGATGCAGGGGATAGGCCTGTACTACATTTCCTACCTGGTACGCAATGCAGAGCTTACGTGCCAAGGCGGGTTGGTCGTGCTGCTGAAAAGGGATATTAGACAAGACTGCAGAGCCAGTCGCACTGTCAGACATATATATGGTGTTATAGGCAAGATAGATAGGGGCAAGGCAAAAGGGCCGTGGGGAGGATTGCGAGGTTACAGGAGTAGGGAGCGCCAGCTCACTGTGCGAGACGTCAAATCCTACAAGTCCGATGCATGGTGTAGTTCCATTTTGATTCGCTACATTGATAATCTGAGGTATCATTTCATACGGAAGGGCACATTGCCAAGAGTGTGTGACACGTATAGGCTTAACACCCATAAACGGTTGCTACGCCACGCTGACAAACCCATCCCTCTGTTGAATGATACCTATTAACCTGGGACAGGAGGTCCTGTATCACCTAATGACGACCTAAATGGCTGCAAAATAGTAGTGAAGACGGTGTCAAACACCTCGAATGACTTATTCGATTTGATGCGGATATTGATATTAGCCGACTGAATGATGGGACCTAATGGACTACGCAGCATGGCAAGCATCATTCACGAATTGCCACGGAAGTGATGGCAATCTCTATGGACACGAACTTACCGGTCCCTACACTGTCACATTAGCGACAGCGTTAGTCGTCCTGTACGTTTACAATGTAGTTACTTCGCGGAGATTGGAGTCCAATGCCTGGAAACGTCGCCATCCTCTTGCAATCTACGGCAGCGGTCGGCTTCCCCTATCGGCCGACTGGAACCGACTGTGATGGTTTAAGAATGGGCCAAGGCTTATCCATGACGCACACCAAAAGGTAGGGCCATGGTCGAATTGACGGAAACATGCTTGTGGTATATCGATTCTGTTTCATGCGTTGACTACTATGGCTGATCCGACCTTTGCTATCGCCAGCATCCGGACATAATCTACGGACTTCCGACTCTAGACCGCACCTCATTCGTACTGCCCGCCCGGTTTCTCAAGGAGATCAGCCAACTTCCGGCGCGCATCGCCAACAACATGCACGAAACCTGTGATGTAAGCGAGTATTTCCTCCTAGCCACGTCATCTCTCAGGGCTAACTGACCGGCTAGCAGTTTTTCATAGGGACATGGACCACCTTGGACTACGATATCTTTGGCGCTGCCAGCATCGAAGCTATCCGGAAGCAGTACATCTCTGTTCTTTGGAAAGATCTGCCCAGCTAATCACCCGCAAGCTAGAAGAACTGCAGGGATCTGGTACTTCCAAAGGCGCTCATAGTGGTGGCCTCGTTGACCGAGAGTGCATCTTACAGGAAGGCTCCTTTCATGTCGAGCACTTGGTGCCAGACGAGGCTCACAATGAGGAGTTCCGCCTATGCCATGGGTTCGAAGAAGTCATCCAGGATGTTCCAGTGGCGGCCCAAGGGCCGTTGAAGGCATCTTATAAGCAGCCCGGTCTTCTTTCCACGTTGTACTTCAGCGCTGACCCGAGTTTCGACCGCCCGCTCCCCGATGATTGGATCGAAATCAAGACTGAAGCCATCGGGATTAACATGAATGTGAGCAAAGGAAGAACCAATCGATCCTTATGCTGTTCGAGCTAATGGCTTCTTTAATAGGATCTCGCCGTCGCTACAGCCAAGTTTGATCTGAACTACCTAAGTACGGAAGCAGCCGGTATAGTGTCTAATGTTGGCTCTGCCGTCACGTCCCTGAGCGTTGGGGACCGAGTGTTTGGCATAATTCCCGGAAATATGGGAAATTTCATGCGATCCCAAGCCTCTTTAGTATCCAAGGTCCCGCCGTGAGAGACGTCTATCGGCGCGGCATCCATGCCGGTCGCATATCTAACGGCTTTGTACGCTCTTCGATACCTAGGCCGCCTAACCCAGGGGGAGTCCGTCCTTATCTAATCCGTAACCGGCGGACTCGGCATGGCGGCTCCTAGCTCACCGGTTTTCAGGTCATGAAAACGGAGAGCCCGTTATCGTTCGACTCAAATGCAGCCTACACCATGGCCGGATGTCTGGGTGGCCTTGGGCGCAGCATAGACACCTGGATGGTGGAACGAGGAGCACGGCATCTAATATTTCTTTCCTGATCTGGAGAAGATAATCCAGGGTCTACTGAGATAGCACGAGAGCTGGAGAATATAGGCGCTGTGCCCAGCGATATTACTAGACACGAGGATCTGCTTCCTGTAATCAAGAGTACTAGCCGAAGATTACCAGTCAAGGGTGTCATCCACGCCGCTATGGTGGAGGGTGTGAGTCTCTCACCCGTGAGGAGTTAATAGAGAAACTCGTACGCCTCCTCGGTGTGGCTGCGGAGAGAAGCCAATGTCCCTCTACGGATTTGACAGCCTGGTGGCGGCAGAGCTACGGAACTGGCTTGCCATCACTCTGGACGTGGACATGACGCTGGTCCAACTCCTGAGCAAGGCGACGAGGATTGAAGACATGGTGAGAATGGACGTTGAAGTAAATGAAAAAATGCGTGAATGATCCCGTTCATCGCTAATCAGGCTCCCATAATCACTTATTAACACCCCTTGATATGAGCGCAAGATTGCAGCCGAGTGAACGATTTACCAATTGTCGGGGGATGAGCATGTTAACTACCAACACGTGGCCCATGGTTATGTAGTAGTTGGGACTTAGCAAGGTGGAGCAAGATTCAATGGCGATCCTGCTGAAGACTGACAGGCTCCGTTATACGTGGGAAAGCCTAGGGAAATTGACTTGCTTCATTATCACCACGGCTCTTGAAATTAATATCACGAATTGCTTGTTATTCCGTGTGCAGAGAAGTACCCAGGTGGACAGGCACTAGGCTAACCGGGGAGAGGCACGACTAAGAGAATAGCGCAGACGGTACCTGCAATGCATCGGGATACCCTCCGGTTTTCCGATCCATTCAATATGCAAGTATGCTGTCTGGCCATCTTCCTGGAGGCTTCATGCATCGCATACGTCATGTGGATGAAAAAAGCATCTACACTCAAACTGGCAGTCTAATGGATGCTCCTGGGCTGTACGCAGAGCTGCCCGCCCTCGTATATAAGCAGAGAATAACGGACCAGATCATGCTCCTAGGGTCTGATGTGCACCTGTTGCTTCTAGAAAGCTAATTCTCTACGACTTCGAGGATATACATCACATATCATACTTAGAATGGCGTCCAACTTGACCGCGACACCGAGGGTAGACGACGGACATGTTTCCGTCAGCTCAATTCCCATCGAGTATCTATCTCTTCTAGTGTTTCCTCTTTTCTTCTGGATCTTCTCATTCGTCTTCATGGCCCTTGAGAAAGCTGGGATGCTACAACAGTACCGTCTGCGCACTCCCGCAGAGGCGGAGAAGCTCAACAAAGTGACTCCGTGGGAGTGTGCGGTAAACGTTCTCGGAAACCAGGTTCTCGAGTTCCTTACCGGCCTCTTATCGTTGCGCCTACTTGGTCCCGGTCCCTTCCGGGGTATGTGGGCGGCGAGCCCTCGATGGGTCGCACTCGGCGCATTATACTCGCTCGAGTTGGTTGGGCTGGATGTCAACCGGCTCATGGCGAAGATGGCAACAGAACCACATCACCTAGAACATCAACTTGTGAGATTCGCTAGCTCATTCGTAATACCCGCTATGCAGTTCCTTGTGGCACTCTTTGTTGCAGATACCTGGCAGTATTTCGCCCATCGATTCTTTCACACCAACAAGTTTCTTTACAGTAAGGTGGCTCCAGAGAGAGATGTTGATGTCATGACTAGCAGGTTATCTGACTTGCGCAGGAACCGTCCACTCGTGGCACCACCGGCTCTACGCTCCATACACGTTCGGTGCCCAGTATATTCACCCCGTGGAGGCTCTATGTTTAGACTCTATCGGGAGCATACTCTCGTTATCTATCAGTGGGCTCCCAACTAAGCTCGGCATGGTACTCTCCGTCTTTGGTGCCTACAACTTTATAATCGATCACTGCGGTTACGTCTTTCCATTCAGCGTCCTTCCAACCGAGTGTGATACCCTCTTCCACGATATCCATCACCAACCCTGGGGGTTAAAGGTAACCCCTCTCATAATAATATATATATGGGCTGCACTAACTGGGGTCAGAGTAATTACGCCGTCTACTTCACTTTCTGGGATCGACTTTTTGGGACGCTGTGGAGGGACAGGGGTGCTGCCATGGAAAGATATGCACGAGATCATGCCTCTGAAGCATCGAAGCAATCGCGGAAGTAGATCTTCGAATCGTCCAGCGTGGCCTGTCCCCAGCTGTCTCTTAGTCCCTATGAGGCGGTCTCTCGCAGCGCCGGTCAAACGGGATTGGTGAATGCGGACCGGGGGGCAGGGGAGGGAGGGGGGGGCGGGTTGGAAGCGCTTTGGGGGAATACCAAGCTAGGCAGCTCGAAACCATGCAAATACAGGCAGTTTCCCTCTTGATACCGGGTACTGGGTATAGGGCCAATGTGGGTCGGTGATTCGATCAACCTCTAAGAGATAGTGTCTAGCAACTTTAGACCGTAGTCACATACAGCTACGTGCAGGGGTATAAGGCGGCGTGGTGCATTTCCGGAAGCCTATATTTACGATAGAAGATCCTTGATCGCAATGCCCGCTGGGAAGATCATTTGGGTGGCGTGCGCCCGGGGCTGGTACCATGGGCTAGGTTCATGTCTCAAGTGTAACGTTGCCATTTACGAATTACGGCTTCATGTTGGCAAAATATTCCAAACATCTCAATGAATATCAGCTACCCGATAGCGGGAAGTGCATAGCAGAATAACAAATGGCTTACCGTATCTGCGTGTTTGTTTCAGTCGTCTTATATCCGTCCCAAAAAGCGGCTGCTACTGATTTTAGCAGCGACTCATGCATTATTGTGATTCGCTCGTAGAGTTTATATGCAAGCCTTGCAGGAAGAGTCACCGGGCGTATGCTGGAGAAGCCGATACAGCACGCATTAAAGTTCAAATCATATGGGCGAGAGAAAAAGCAACTTCGGTATGTAACTACAGATCAGTGCACAATCCGATCAGTATGTTTAGTAGTCGCTGGGAATATTGAAGCGGGTGCCAGACAGATCTAGTAGATCAACCCGACGAAACACCACAAGCATTCACATATTTTCGGACAAAGACCTAAACGAAGCTTGGCTCTCAGGGGTGGGGACAATGGCCCCACTCCATTTACCCCTGAAATGGCACTGCGGTGGAGAATGCCACTACGCTGTATAAAGGTCCTGTATCATGAAATACTATCTCTTCTATCCCGTAGTTTTATCTGACGCTGCTTACGGTCCTGACATTGGGCCTGTATATACCCAGTTTATGTTTATGCATGTGATTAGTTGACCCTGTGTTTCGTCGTAGCATTGATCTACGTAATGGAGGCAGACTCCAGTAGGTCCACGACAATCATTTTCAGGCATATTGTTAGACATCATGAGAATGACCTGGAGACGGTTGACTAATGGTAGAGCCCTGAGCGGGTGTGCATTATCGCGGTGCCATTTTTACCAACGTGATAATCAGCGCGAACCCGTCCTGTGGAAGGTACATACTTGCCTCCATACATGCCTTAGTATATTTGCATCTACGAGAGCTTGTCGTATCCCCGTATTTTCAAGATAGCTCAGCATGAATATAATGATGAGAACGGTTTCCGGGGGTCATATCGAGTCCATAATAAAGCGGCGCACTGTAGAGCATCTTAAAGCATCCTAAGAAGGTGCGCAAAGGAGTAGGTACAGATGCAGAGCGCCCTAAAATCCAGATCCATCGACTACAGGTTGTGCACATTCTGACAGACGTATGAAGCCATCAAAGGTGATTCGGGCAGGAATAATGAGGAAATATATCAAACATGAAGGAGGTTCTTGTGAATAATTGCAGCTCTAGGAATCTGCTTGAAAACAAAATTGGTAGGGCTGTGTCCTTAGTCGCAGGGACAATTGTGTCTCTTGCAACTTCCATATGAGAAAGTACTCATTTCAAATCTCAGTAGAATATAGTCTTACAACAGTATGAACTACGTCAAATGAGTAGATCAATCACGTTGAGCCTTTGGGAGAGTTTTAGTGATAGCGACAATACGTTGCGAAGGTGATGAGTAACCAATTGTGTGAAAGCCTAGTCGAAATGCTAACCAAGCTTCCTCACATCAGGAAACAAAGCTTCGTATTGGGAGAGATTGGTTCACAATAGGAGTTTACAGCTTGAGTAACCATGGTTACTACAGTACAGACTCGATTCTCAATGCTATGTAGTAGCAGTACTGGTATGGACGATACAGTTGATTCCATCCAAAACAAACAACATACAGCATCAACAACAGTCTCTGTCCGTGTTGACGGAAACCCATCACACCACGCACGTTCCTTTAATTACACCAAAACGAGTTCCATTCCATCACGACATCATCACGACCTTCACGGCATACAACCATGGAGAATATCCGACGAGCTATCGGGGCGATGGATCGCGATCAGCTCCAGGAGCTTGTTATCCTGCTATGTGAGCACGAAAGTGTCATCAGGGGCCGAGTCGCAACCTGTCTAGAAGGTCTTGTGAAGACGTACCGCAGCGAGAAACGCGACCGCTCGAGTAAGGGTGACAAGAACGACCTGCAACATGCTGGTAACATCATTGGAACCAGCTCCGGACCCATCGATGGCACCGCTGGCCCTGCTAGCGTTACTGGCCCTACTGGCGGTCTTGGCGTTGCTGGCGCTCCTGGCCTCGCCTCGCACAATTCCCCACAAGCAGACATATCCATGAATCAGCAGAACGATCAGGGGGACGAGCTGTGCAAGAATTGTAATGACCTATACTTCAAGAAGAGAAACGGAGCAACTGCGTGTTGCTACCATCCGGGTTAGTCCTCCCTACTATGTCATGATCTGCTTGCGGCTGGGTGGAAAAAAAAAAGAAAAACGCTGACACCGATTCTAGGGACTCCGCGGGCCGCTCACAGCGCAAAATTTTGGATCTCGTCGAATGCGGACGGTGCCATGATCAACATCCCGATAAATAATGGTACCAAGTGGAGTCGAGGGTTCGTGTGGACCTGCTGCGGGCGGGACACGGTGAAGCAGGCTGGTGATCCGCTCGGCTGCGTTGCCGGTTACCATGTCCCTTTCGACTTTCGCATTTGAAATGAGCAACGAGTCCAGTAGTCGCTAGCAAGTTGCATCTTCATAGAAGCGAACAACATCTCATGCTTCGTCGCGATGGACACATCGGGGTGACCTTATACGCCGGCGTTTAATTAGTCTCAGGATGACGGGTCGGTATGCATGCGGGTCGCATGGTAACGATGATAAGGGATTAGGGAGCAGTCACCTATTGGACTATATGGATCAAGGACTGATGTGAAAAGGGGGATATAACGGAGATGATTAAGGCGCTGTCTTTGTAGGTGGCCAGCTGGGTCAGAAAAGGCTTGGTCAAAGCTATCCTGAAATCGGGATCCCTTCAGGCTTTCCAAGAATGTCCCCTGGCCTAGGTAGTCACTCCCTCTGCATCTACTTGGACTCTCTTCCCTCTTTTGAAGCAATAGGACAATCCATCGTTTACCTCGAGAATAAGAACACGATATGCTCAATATGTGAATACTTCCCCCCGTAGGAGACAAGGCGCGGGACCTATTATAAGCCGGCTCGAGACCTAACTTCAATCTCCTGCGGGCGTGTTACCAGACCTGATTTTGATTGTAGGTTCCCGTGAAGTCCCGTTCCATATATGAGGACCTAATCGGTCTGCGGATCTCCTGTCCCCGCCTAATGAGTCTGAACGCGCCCCAGTCCTGCAAGTTGTCGATTTTGTCGCTTAGCTCGGGATGGAACGTCATAAGCGAGGGGTCGTCATTCGACGGAAACGTGTCTGGGAAGGATAATATGTATAAGTCTTCTAGTCGCATATACTAGAGTCGGGAGTCGGGAACAGCCAGGAGCCAAAATGACCCGGGCGACTCATACCAACGCACATTGAGTTCCTCGACTGCGTGGCATGCAGCGAAGAACTCGATCAGCCCTACGCTGTCTTGTTCCTCTCACGGGGGCGGCTTATGATGAGAAAGACTGACATGAAGCCTCTTGACGGTCCCGACACAGGAAGGAATATAACAGACCGTTTGCCCTATATATCTGTTATATCGTTGCGTACATGTGGCTCTCTGGGGTTACCCATATGTTGAGCCACCGATGGCTGGCGTATAGCTGAGTGGGTGCACCAAGTACTCGATTGAAGTCATACAGTCATAAATCATAATCACCATCCGCTAACTCTACGATCGAAACACAGTATGCGAAGTTAGAAAGGAATGTATTCAAGGCCGAGCCTCGCGCGTGCATCTACGACGGACAAGAAGAAACTTCCGAGAAATTCCTAAGCGGATAAAGTACATCCCCATTCAGTTCGGTACCTAGCCCATTCTCGTGTGCAGCAGCTCAAACAATCCCACACCGGGTCATATTTCTTCCATCCTGAAACACAGTTTCCTTAAAACTGGTTCTGCTTCTTGCGCTCCTCGAAGACGGCGAGGACCTCCTCGGCAGCCTTGACACCGGACAGGGCCATGGCACTATACATCACCCACGACGTCAGTCTTCCGTTCTTTCCGCCAAATATGCAGATTGGCAGTCTATATATAAACGAAGAAGTACAACTTACCCAAAGGTAGGACCCATGCGGTTCGAGCCATCGACCTCACTAAGCTCCATACCGCCACAGATGAGACCGGGGACGATCTCGCGGGTGCCCTTGACGATGGCGTCCTCGGCGGTATTCATATCGAGGCCGCGCATGCCGCCGAGGCGGTCGATAGCCTGCATGCTGACGAGGCGCTTGACGGAGAAGGCGCCGAAAGGCCCGTCGTGGCCCGTAGTGCTGACGATGACGGGGGCGTTGATGGTGTTGGGGTCCATGCAGCTCTGGTCGTCGTGGTGCATGGTGACGAGGGTCCAGTTGGTGACGACGCCCGCGACGCGGATGGCGCCCGTGGCCTCGTCGCGGCGCGTGATCAGGTCCTCGACCGACGTCGCGTTGAAGAGCTTCACGTTCGGGAAGGCTAGGACCTTCGACAGCAGCGTCGAGGTGAACAGCGCTGCGTGCTTGACCACAACGTAGGCGCCCTCGTCCTCGTACGGCACGCCGAGGTCGTCGAGGAACTTGTCCGCGGGCTTGCGCATCACCATGGCGCTGAAGAGCTGGCCGCCAAGCCAGGCACCGCCGCCTACAAGATTGTCAGCGAGGTGGTCTACAGTATGGTTTGCGGTCAATGGGAATACGTACCAGGCGAGACGTTGGCCTCAACGATAGCAATCTTAAGGTCCGGACGGGCCTTGGCGAGGCAAAAAGCGGTGCTCAGGCCGCAGGAACCGGCGCCGACGATGACGATATCGGACTCGGCGTACGTGTCGAGATCCTTGAAGTAGCGGCGGGTCATGGCGCGCGAGACCTGGGACTCGCGGATCGGCTCGAAAGCGAAGTCCTTCCACTTGCCTTCAGCGACGTGTGCGTTACCATTAGCAGCGCCGACCTTGCCGTTGCCGACAGGAATGCCGCCCTTGTGGGGGAGCACGACCGGCTCGACGATGTCTACAGCGGAGGGGGCCATCTTTGCTAAGGGTGGTTAAGCTTAAGTAGCTAATTGCTGGTTTTACGTTACGTGATCTGAGTTGGGTTAGTTCTGCCTGTACGGCGGGAGAAGGGGGGATGTGATTGGAGCATGATCCTTTCGCTGGTATTATCCAGATCAAGTTTTACGCCGTATAATCTCAGAACGGGCTCTGCATGATGCCCGGACCGTTCCGCCTATCTATCTCCCTCCATCGCCCCCACCCAACCAAAAGGTAACGGGCGAGGCGATGGGAGGGGAGAGTAGATAAATCGGGACGGACCGGGCGCAGAGACCCGAACACCGGCTCATGGCTCGTCTCAGATAGTTTACCTGATGATGAGGTTTCTTTTTTCACTTTGATCACGGAGAGTCATCCGCGACTCCTGCCGGATATACCAGTCCAGGACCGTGCCCCGGGGTCGGAGTAATAGCCATCTTGACAAGATGCGTACCGGGCGGTTGATCCTAGACCCGTTTGGTTAGTGACTACGCTCGAGGCCGGGCATGGGGGGGACCACAGCTCAGCATGGTGCGTACGAACGAATTGCGGGAGGTTCCGTGTAGCTATGAGTTCTCTTAAGAAAACCCTTGTGCGTATCAAAAAGTTGAATGTGGATGAAAAGGACTCAAATCTCTTTGTCCTCCGAGGGGGGGCCATGAACCCCCTTTTTATACCTCACCCGCTTCATTCCCGGGGGCGGGGTAGTGGGACTATTAGGTCATCGTGGGTGTCGTCATGGTTGCGAAGGACGGCACTAGGGGGGTCCAGGGTATCGGCAACTGTGATAATCTGTTTTTTCTAGTCGAAGTGAGGGGCACAACGTTATCGATAGGTTACGCGTAGTGATATTTAGGCTCCGAGACGCGGATCTCCTTAGTTGAGGTTATACCGAGTATTAATCATATGCCTGCGCTAGCCGTGCTTGGTATTTCGTAGACTAAATCTAGGCCCATCAACCTATCAACACAGTTGCATACCTAAACTATTAGCCTATCCATTCAAAAAAATAGGCGAAGAGCCAGGAAGGCTAACCGAGACTGAAAAGGGTGACAAACGACAAGTTCCGCGGACGTGGACCAGGAAACTGGTCGGTGCTTCATCCCGGGAAGCCGGAGACATAAACAGCCAATCACGGAAGCCAGTGACCAAAATATTTTTCACCAATTGAGGCGGGGAACACACGCGGCACGACAAAAATTTCTGTTCGTTATCAAAACTCATTATCAATATACAACCCGGTCGGGACCTCATGGCGAGATCGGACGAAGCAGTGGCATTCTCCCTCGCCGTCTACAACGCGGTACAGCAGATCCCACACGGCAAAGTGACGAGCTACGGTCACATCGCAGCGCTAGTGGGAACCCGTATGAGCGAGCCCCCTACCTATGTAGCCCTAATACCCTCCCTCATCACCGAACTCTGGACCGTCTTCTCCGTACTAACCAATGCCTTTTCATCTTATAAGCGCAACGGCCCCGCCAGGTGGGGATCTGTCTGAAGCACCTATCGCGCGACCCGGATTCGCGGTACAACCATGCCAACGTGCCCTGGCAAAGGGTGATTAATTCCAAGGGCATCATATCTCCGCGGTATGAAGCTCCCGCATATTATATATGTATATGTATGCTCAGCGGGCAACTGTTGACTCTCTTTTTATCTCAGATCACAGCCTTCGGGCGCGACGAACCAAGCGACTGCGCTCCGGGCGGAAGGGGTCACGATCACGACGGGGGCGCTTGGTGAATTATGCGTGGATTTGAAAGATTTTGGTTGGTTTCCTAGGTCGCTACAGACTGGTCGTCGATGATGTTTAATGATAAGATTACATACTACGATACTCATCAGAGAGCGAGTCGATCTGTGCAGACATCGGATTGGTTCTAGATAATCGTCCTGCAAAGCTCGCTACTTATCTCGTCCTTTTTGCCGTCGAGGTGATCTGGCCATAACAGGTGGCGATTCTCGGAGTATTACACGAGCACAGCACTACAAGTAATCCCATCATGGGCTACGATCTGTACTACAAGTATGAACGTCACCATCATCGATCGACGATCCACAATCGGAGATGGCAAGTCAAAAGTTTGAAGTGCCTAGGTATATCCAGTTAGTCGAAGCACTTTTAAAGAAAGGCGACTGATAGGCGGGATAGTAAAGTTTTTTCTCAGATAGCGGTTGGACATAAAACGATTCCACATAATATTTCAGAACAGCAGGTCTGTGAATTATGTTTTTTCATCATATAAAAAAGGGGGGGGAGCGAACCAAAGCAGAATTTCTCGTACTTACCAAAACGGGTTTGCACTGGTCGGTCTCCCGGTAGCACCCGAGTCTTCCCAGGGAAGAACCCGACTGCGTGGCCCGTGAAAACGGGGGGGTCGACCAGTTATTCATGCATCAACGCTCACCGAGCTTGCGTTTCTTTGCTGCGGGACCGAAGAACGAGTCCATGGTCCTCTGCTTGGAGTCGAACTTAGCGCTGCCAATGCCTCCCCTGGTCTTTTTTAGACCTTGCAGGTGGTCGACATTGTTGATGAAGTCAATGACGGCTCTCGACTCCTGTTGAGGTTCCAGGGGGTCCACGGAAGAGTCCGCCAAGCTGGAAGGTTTGCACTTCGTAGCCGGTTCCATCTTGACCTGAACGACACCAGTGTTGCTCCAAGTAGCTACAACTTCGCCGTGTTGGTAAAACGAGTCTAACTGTTGCGCAGGGTATCGTGATAGCAGGGTTTTCAGGAGCACACCGAGGATGATGCCGTGCGCTACGACTACGACGGTGACTTTTTCGGACACATGTTTATCAAGTATCGGCGCAAGGTGGACTTCAATGAACCGATCAATACGAGTCTTCATGGCATCGCGTGTTTCCGCGTCTGATTGAGCGTCACCGTCTGATTCCGTGGCTCTGCTACCGAACTTTTTCCCCTCGGTCGAGCCGAAGTCCTTTTCGCGAAGCTCTGCAAGCTGTACGACGTTCAGAGGCGCCTGAGTCTCCGAGCTGTCACTGCCTGAGGGCTGGGGTCTCGCGATGGCTTCGGCAACGGCTTCGGCAGTGCGGTAGGCTCGTTGGAGGTTGGACGCGAATATGCTTTTCACGGGACCAATATCGCCGGGGAGGGTAGCGAGATGGGCACCCAGCCGCTTCGCCTGGAGAACTCCATGGTTGGTCAAGGGCGAGTCTCGAGAACCTGCGCTGTTGAAGCTTGTTAGAGGGAGATCTCTTGAGAATCACATCCTGAGAAAGAGTCGGCTTGCATACTAAAGACCAGCGACGTTGTCAACAGATTCACCGTGGCGGATGAGCAGGAGGTGCATCACGAGTCGTCATTTCTGACGACCAGCGGATGCGGGCTCGCGAATGTGCTGCTTTTTAGAGAGAAAAAAGAAGAAGAAAAAAGCAGAATATTAGGAAGGATGAAGTCGGAAGGATTCAGAAAAGATTTTTAATTTTTAATTTTTTTTCTCTAACCTCGGCTTTATAGAAAATTTACTCGAAAAGAAAATGGCATGGGGAGAATGTCCCTGTATAATCGCATATCGTCCATGAAGTACGGAGTACAGGTATTTATTTCAGTGATTTCCATCATATCCGTCATATTACCCTATCAGAGTTAATCTTACCTACCTGGTAGGTACTATTGACGTATGTAGCTGTGTACCTCAAGGTTCGGTTCATGAAGCTAACATACAAGTATATAGACTACACACCAGTCCTTAAACTACCTAGGTACAACCATCCATCCATCGGATCCGCCCACCAACATAAAAAATAGTGCGAAGCCCCCCTGTCTCCTAATTCGTGAGTTGACTCTCAATCGTACCACCAGAACTGCTTACCACCATGATAGAATGGTCCGACGTCGCCGAATCGTCCTACTAACTAACTTACTTAGGTATTGCCTGACAGCCTGACAGCAGCATGAACTAAGAGTAATCACTAGAGCTAGTATGTATGCATGGTATGGGATGGACATAAAGGTTATATATATAAATACAATGTCTCTGGTAGATGTAGGAAATGAAGAACACATGTACATTTCCACATGTTCATAAGAAAAGTCCTAGTTCCTTCCTACACTTAAAAAAAGACTTGAATAACTTGAACCATCGCCTGACTAACCGCTGGAGTTGCTCATGATCCCTATCCGACGGTCCGTCGTCGCGCTATTCATCGGCATCGCAGCGATTCTCCTGGGCCTGATATATCACCAAAGTGTAACCAGCGCCGCGCTAAACTTCCGCCTCCCCTCGCAATTCACTAGCAAGCTCACTACCGGCGTTTCCCCCACCATGCCCCCCAAACCCGTAATCGTAGTCGGCAGCGGCCTAGCCGGCCTGTCCGCCG
This sequence comes from Eutypella sp. D-1, assembly GCA_023313575.1. Taxonomy (NCBI): domain Eukaryota; kingdom Fungi; phylum Ascomycota; class Sordariomycetes; order Xylariales; family Diatrypaceae; genus Eutypella; species Eutypella sp. D-1. Next base: position 1,755,049 of record JAJTTP010000008.1, on the reverse strand, counting down.
CGTACGAGGCCCTCCGGGCCGGCGCCAAGGTGCACATGCTGGAGCGCGCCGCGAAGCCGGGCGGAAACAGCATCAAGGCCTCATCCGGGATCAACGGCGCGAACACGCGGTTCCAAAAGGCGGCGGGCGTATCTCTAGACGACAAGTTCTACGACGACACCGTGCGCTCAGCAGGTCGGCGGTTCCGCCAGCAGCAACAGGAGGCCGAAAATGAAGGCGTCAACCGCGCGGGCCTCATCAGCGCGCTGACGAACCGATCTGAGAGCGCCGTGAATTGGCTCGTAGACGACATCGGCGTGGACCTGAGCGTCGTGGCGCCGCTAGGCGGACACTCGTTACCGCGGACGCATCGCGGGGCCGGGAAAACGCCGCCGGGCGCCGCGATCGTGACGACGCTGTTGAAGAAGCTAGGCGAGAACCCGGATTTCGAGCTCAGCACCGCGGCGAATGTCGAGGCGCTCAATGTGGCGGACGATGGGTCCGGGTCCGTGAACGTGAAGGGCCTGCGCTACGTCAGCGCCGAGGGCGCGTCGCATGATCTCGAGGGTCCCGTCGTCTTTGCCGTCGGCGGGTTCGCGGGCGATGCGAATGGGTTGCTCGCGAAGTACCGGCCCGACCTCGCCGGGATCCCGTCAACCAATGACCCGCGCCCGGCGTCGCACGGGATGCTGGAGGCGGTGGGTGCGCGCTTCGTCGATATGGACAGCGTGCAGATCCACCCCACCGGCTTCGTAGATCCCAAGGATGCCGGGGCCACGTATAAGATCCTCGCAGCCGAGGTTCTGCGCGGCGAGGGCGGCATCTTGCTCTCGGGCGAGGGCGAGAGGTTCGTGAATGAGATGGAGACGCGGGAGGTCGTCAGCAAGGCCATCATGGCATTGCCGCCGCATAACAGCGGTGAGACCCGCCAATGGGACGTAACGCTCCTCCTAGACCCCGGTGCCATTGATGTCACGGCTGGACACCTCGGCTTCTACCTATTCAAGGGCCTCATGGAGAAGAAACAAGTGAAGGACCTCAGTCCTCAGATTATTGCCGCGATCGACAGATACGCGGCGGCAGTTGCGGCGGGTAAAGACGAGGACTTCGGACGAAGCACATTCGGACATTGGCGCCTGCCTCCGGGAGAGGCGAACCGGGACCAGGAAGTCTGCGTGGGCAAGATTACGCCTATAACTCACTTCACGATGGGCGGTGCGGCGTTCGACGAGAACGCACGGCTGCTGGGCCCGGGCTCGGCCACGATCCCCGGCATATGGGCCGCGGGCGAGATCACTGGTGGCATACACGGAGATAACAGGCTGGGCGGTTCGTCACTGCTGGAATGCGTCGTATTTGGAAGGATAGCAGGGACCGAGGCGGCGAAGGCGGCGACACAAGGCTAATAAAATGAAGTACGAGTAGCGAATGACGATGTTATGAAGCAACCATTGATCAATTCAGTTGTGGATATGGATTAAGGAGAAATTATCATGAAGCAAGCCTAAAGCCATCATATTTTTAGCGGCCGTCTGTAGACAGCATCGTCATTCGAGGGTGATTTTGGGATTCATGTACGTATGCAAATGAGCAGGTACATATGGCATTGTTCCACCCAACCCGCTCCCTCTTTGCAATACACGATAGCCAAGAGTTTTTCCTTCGTAGTCAATAATGTTCTGATGATTTGGGACATCCTACTGTCGTATACCCGAGTTTCTACAAAGGATATCCCCAGGAGAGCCCACAACATCACCCACAGTGTTCGTCTACTTTGGCCGTGCGGCCATTGACCTAGCATCGTGCACCCATTGTAGCTCTCCACGCTATACGTCATTACCACAGCCCAGCTCGAATGAATACCACTAGAATTCACCATTGGTTTTGAATTATCCTATATGATTTATGATGAGAAAGCGACTGAGACGAGGACAAAGACTGCTGTGTGGCCGCTTTCCTAATCTAGATAAGCGGGTCCTTTTCTAGGGGGCCCCTATTTGCCGCTGAGCATATCAAGTCAAGACCCAGAGCGACAACATGACTCCCAACTGTTCAATGATCATAACGAGAGTTCGTCCGTAGTCTATGGAGAGACGAGAGGCACCTTACTAGCATACGTCAAATGTCTACCCAACCAATAGCCGGGGTTTTGTGAACTCGTAGGTGATAATGTAGCAATGTGCCAAATGATCTAAGTCGGCGCGTGGAATAAGATGTTGTGAGCTTGAATGACCATGATTAGGGATCAGGCACGATTTCCCAACGGCTCAGCTATAAAAGCACGCAAAGTGAATATGCTATAATATTATTCTATACTACGTTTCAACTAGTGGTATGGAAAGGGGAAAGCCAGGTCATACAATCGTCAACGTCTTCTCTTCCCCAGTATCATACCAATCCCTCGGTACATTCGTGATACTCCCAATCCTCTCCATGCTACCGGGAAAGTCACGCGATATTCCCAAGATCAGACCGACATCATTATACTTCATCCTCGACGTCCTCGCTATACAGAAGAACACAGCCCAGGTCTCCGAGTTGGGAGGCGACGACGTGACCCCCGGGGTGGCGCGGCGCGCAAAGGTCCCGCCCGGCAAAGGCTCGGCCATCAGCCGGCCGTCGGTGCGGAAATGTTGTTTCTTGCTCGACGTGCCGTCGGCTTTCTTGTAGGATACCCAGTGTTCGTTCTTATGGTAGTCCACGGACAATTGGCAGGTTTTGATGCGTCCGCGGAGTGTAATGTGGCCCCCAGAGACCTCACCGTACGGATTCTTCCCCGGAACAGAGGTCTCGGCGTGGACCACCGAAGCAAGTAGCTGCGGTGACTCGAGGATATTCCAGGTGATCCCCCAATTTATAGAGGCCCAGGACCACGTCGGGGAACCCTGCTCCTCCTTTTTATAGGACAGCTCAGCGTGCGCGCGGCCTGGCATCACCTGCCAGAGAAGATCTAGAAGCAGGGTCTCACTCCAGAGGCCGGCTAGGTATACGCTGGTTTTAGCCTGCGGCATCTGCGTAGCGGCACCAGCTATCGCCGGTAGCTTGTCGCTCGCGTAGGTCAGCTGTCGCGTGGTGTATGTCTTGACAATCATGTACCACTGCTCAGCACTGCTGATCTCACCCAGCGTCCCGGGAACAGTCGAGGGGTACGGAGGCAGTTGGTCCTCGCTCCGGCGGTGCGTCTGGCACTCGAATATGACAGCGCCAGGCGAAAAGTGCACGATGCGCTTAGCGAGGAAGGATTCCTGGAAACACCAGCCTCGCGAGTGGAGCGGACCGACCCTCTTGAGCCCAGCCCATGATTCTGTGAAGGGCGGCTCATATAAGCCCTGCTCAAGCGGTGCTGCCAAGAGGCTCCGCTTCCGGACTAGAATCGGGAGGTTGACGCCGGGCGATGGTTGGAACTCAAACCGCTTCGGCAGCCAGTCCGGATCCCGTGGTCCTAAATACGGTGTCTCCGGGTTCGCGGAGCTCGCGCCGCTGATGACGATAAAGGCGCGGTTATACACCGTTCCCATCCGCGCTGCCTCCTGCTCCCAGTCCGCGCGATCGTCTTGCACAATACACAGGCTGTCAATCCACACGTAATGCAGACCCAGCTGCTGTGTGATGGTTATCGCGTTCTGGAATGTAGGCGGGAGGTCCGTGAATGCGATATTCTGGCGTAGTTTATCCAGATTCGACTTCACCAACGACATTGGCTTGCCCCCACCCCAGCAGTGGCTCAGTGCAGCCCATGCGATGTTTTCGCCTTGTGGTATAGAGTCTTGTAGCTGAAGGGCATCGTTACCGCCCCCGACATAAATGAGCCGGGTAGGTACGAAACCCGCAGGCTGAACAGCGCAGCCGGGATGCTCTCGACAACATTGCTGGAAACTCTCCTGCAGGAACTGCATGCAAAACTCGGATCTACTATCCGCCATTCGCGGACCCACAGGACCCGTTACTGGCGCTCCCGGGACCGGCGTGGTAAATGGTGATTGCTCGAGGTACAGTTCGAGGTCTACGCGGGAGTTCTGAAACCACTTGTCGTAGGTGAAGTTCCAGCAATTAATGATGAGCGGTGATCCTTCCCGGATCATCAGCCCGAACTTGATAGGCATTGCATTCTTCGTCTCGGTGACCCAGCTCATCCACTCGTCGATGAAGAAAGCGTCGAAGATCTCGCACAGCAGTCGGCAATACTTGCAATTGTTCTTCGGAAGGTTGGTTCTCGGGTCAATCTCTCGGCATTCGAGCAGCGCCTTGGTTGATCTCTCCTTCAGAACCAGGGTAGCAGCAGCGGATCCGACCTCCTTTCTCCGAGTAGCGAGATGGGATTCCTCGAAGTGGTGCCAGGCGGCCCCCGCCCTGCCAAATGTGTCTTCATGATTGTATGGTTGTAGGCTATTGCAGACCAGGCAGACCCCGTCTCTCGCGCTCCTGATCTGGCGCGAGGCGAAGTGCCCGGCCCATGCCGTCGTGTCGGCGGCCCACTTGACGCCTTTAGCGAGGTCCTGGGCGGCTCCGAAGAAGCTCGGCATTTTCGACCGGGTGGGTTAGAGGCTTTGGCGCTCCACCGTCCCAAGTAAGAAAACCTTTTTTCTATAGGAATATCCTTCAGGTAGAAGTAGTAACTGGGATCTACGGATCGAAGGGTTGAACATTCTGTCGAAATTTCGGACGAAGGGTTATCTCGTGATTGCATGTCGGCGCCAAGCCTCAGCCGCACGATTGTCCGCGGTCCAGACTAAGACCTATACGATCTAGAGCTGCATTGTCGCGAGTAGGAACTCATATTATATCTAAAGAGGCAAAGTTCCGGCCTGTTCGGAAGGCCGACCGACATATTGCAGCTGATGTTTAGAGACATTTCACGAGTACAACACATACCTTATTTTCAGCTGTCGCCTACTGACGACCCTAAGACTTCAGCTGATCGCCGATTTTCACCAGGCAGCTTTGGCCATATCTGTGGCAAACTTCACAATAATATCTAAGTTTGCAATTATGAAATTCTATGTACGTACTGGCTATGCATATAAACATACTCAAATCACAGGGTCAAACCCCCGCTGTTCCTCTGCCTCGTCTCGCCGACAGCGTCGAAAGCCCCGTCAGCAGCGACCGTGATACCCTGGACAGCGCTCATACCCTCAGGCATCCAGGCTACGTCGTGGCCGCGGCGGGTCATGGCGTCCACCGTGGAGTTGTCGAAGGAGTACTCGAACAGCACGCGGTTCGGCATCAGCTGGTCGTGGAACCGGGGCTCCGCGATGGCGTCCCGCAGTGCCAAGCCGCGCTCTAGGAGCTGCCATGTTACCTGCGTCGTGCCGCTGATGATCCGTGAACCGCCTGCCGCGCCTACGACGGCGAAGAGCGCGCCTACGCCCTCGGGGCTAGATTTAGTGCCCCGGCTGGAATTGGGAAGCTCCACAATGACGGGCGTGATGCTTGACAACGGCCGTTTACCGGCGCGTATGTAGTTCGCGGGCGCCGGCTCGTACCCGAATTCGTTTCGACGGCCGGGGACGCTGAAGTCATCCATCTCATTGTTGAGGATGACCCCTGTCTCCGGGACCATGATCAGATTCCCGAAAAGCGTGTTGATGGTGGTCGTTGAGGACACTGCCATACCATCGGCGTCTGCGGCCACAATGTGTGATGTCCCATGGCTTTCGGCGGTATAGACACGCTTCGGGTCGTAGTGAGAGACTGGCTGTGTAGTGTTGTCCAGGATGCGGGCTCGAACCTTTTCAGCAGCATCCGCGTCAAGCATAGCCTCCTCGAGACCGCCGATATCGTCAACATAGGCCGGGTCGCCCAGGGATTGATGGGCCCCGTACGCGAATCGCATCGCCTCGTCTAAGCGGTGCAGGGTGAGATTCGCGTCAGGGGAAGCGTAGCCTTCCATCGTCTTCAGGATACTGAGGCACACAGCGCCGCTGCTCGGTGCGCCTGACGAGTAGAGCTTGTACCCATGATAGGTGGTGTTGATGGCCTCGCGCACAATAACTTGGTAGCTAGCCAGGTCATCCAGAGTCATGGTGCCGTTCCGCGCCTCAATCGCCGTGATGGTCGCATTTGCCATGTAGCCTGTGTAGAACGCGTCGGCGCCGTTCTCAGCCACCGTCTTAAGAGTCTCCCCGTAGCGCTTCCGCGTCATTACGTCGCCCAGTTTCAAGAGGGTGCCTTGGGGAGCGAAGTCCTGGGCCCAGGTGGGGTCCTCTACGAGGAAGTTCCATCCGGCCATCTTCACTCCTTGTGCCGAGTATCTCAAGAGATCCTCGGTTACGAGGAAGCCTTCGCTCGCCACATGGGCGGCGGGCATAACTACAGACTTCCAGGGTAACGAGCCGAATCGATTGTGCGCGTACTCGAGGCCTCGGAGCTCGCTAGGAACAGCTGCCGCAAGACCGCCGTAGACGCTCGCTCGGGCATCGTCACGGTACATGTCCTCAAAGGCGGCGGCCGGGGCAGCTTCGCGATAGTCTACTACGGTGTAACTCCCGTCACGGTCACGGATGAGACTAAAACCACCACCGCCCAGGCCGGAATGGTACATCCCGATAACACCGACACAGAGTTGGGTGCCGACCCATGCATCGACAGCATTGCCCTATTATGACATGTGAGCAACTAGTCCATTTAGACGCGACAGGAAATTGAGACGGTATACTCACACCGCTGGCGAGCAAGTCGATGCCGATTTGACTGCAGACCTTGCTCTCACTAGCAACAGCGCCTCTCTTACCGCCGACCGAGTCCGAACCGAGAGGATGTAATACGGCCTGGTCTGTAGGAAGCCATGACGTTGGCGATGCGAATGTGCAAGCTGCTGCTGCGAGAGAAAGAAGCAAAACGCCTCGCGGCAAAGCCAATAGAGTTGCTAGTTACGACGGTTAGAAGCGGGATCCGCGTGTATAATTTTATGAAGAGCATGGATCACTCACTCATCGCTGATCGGTAGCTATTGAGCGAAGGCGAGAGATATACCGGTCCTCCCTGACCGTATCTGTGGGTGGTGCGGATTGATCCGATGCAGGCGCTTGGGCTTTACACTTGAGATGTGACACAAAGGCCAGGAGGTCGAGCACTGAGCTCCTCCAGCCGAGACCCACCCGCACTCAGCGAGTCAACGACGAAGTTCGGGGTCGGAGGCAGCAAACAGAAGGAAGTGTGTTATGAAGCAAAGGATTGTGGAAGTTATAAGAACATCTGAACTGGCGCGTGTTTACCTGGGACTCATTCCGCTTACAACAATAAAAATTCCCAGGAAGGCAGCATCGTCTCCGATCACCCAATCGCTAACTAACCGCTATCGGAGACCGGAGCTAAGTACGGTTTACCGATAACCGACCCGCTAAATACCTGGTACGGTACCGATCCGCCGGTATCCTCTCGAGCTTGTACTTACCCACTTGGGCAGTCAGTTTAGGTACCTAAGTAGGTAACGGTCGCGGATAGGCATACCTGTATGTATATACATCACCTACATAAAAACAAGACTGTAGACATCCATCAACGTTGGTTTATGACCCGAAGTATTCGGAAGATATAGTAATTGTTTCAGGAATTCTCATCCTCGCTGTTGATCGGGCCAAAATTGGTACCAGCTAGAATCCCACAAGATGAAGATGCACTGTACATCATGATTTACATAGATTTATCCTTATCGTAGATAATGAACCACGATGTAGCCTTCACGACCTACTTGTTTCAGGTTGTCTTTTGAAACGAAATATAGGAGTCCTGGACAAAGACGGCAATGTCATTCTCACACCATCCTGATTATCATGCAGGCATGCATAGATATGGTAGCTGGTCTGTTGCGTACAGTACTGACTGCTCACCTGCCGCATTGGGTGGATACGTCATAGCTCCAGGCCCTGTACTTCTTCGTATGACAATACCGCGGTTGAGAAGTAAGGGAAGAAGGACCAGATCATATATAAGTAGACGTTTCTTCCTCGGGCTACGCGAAAGATTGATCTGCGAATGTTTATACGGGAAAACTGTCAAGAAGTGAACATCCTACGCATAAAGATCCAGCCCAGCAAAACCTTGATTTTCAACCCAGGCGTGTTTTGATCGCAGACATGTGTTTTGGCGTGAGTTGATGCTATCTGCGTAGTCGAACATCCCCAACCGCTAATGAATATTCAGTCACAAGAGGGCGCCTCCGACGGGCATCCCAGCGCAAGGCCCGTACAGCAAACCCAGAATGTGTCTGCAAAGCCCAAGAAGAAGAGCCGGTGGAAATTCCGAGGTCCTGGCAATGTCGGCGACGGCGGGGGAGGGGGCGGTGGCTGAGTTATAGAGGGGCGGGATCAAGATATCACCCGGGGATGTCTAGGGCTTAACCATTGGCTAAATAAAGAATAAACCCAATCTAACTATTCTCTGCTAAGAATAATAACCACATTATGTTGAAGGAGGAAAATCAAGTCGTAACTCAAACATGGAAGTGCACAGCCACAGTTTGCTTCACCAGCCTCCGATCACCCAAGACAATGTGTGGCTTTGGACCTTCGTTAGGTTGGAAGTCTGGATAAGGTCCTTTAACCAATCAAATGCATGATTATCATATCAACCAAGCGGGTACTTGCAGTAGCGCACCATAACTAAGTCATAGGTGGGGCTCGCCTCCAGAGTTAAAAAAACTCAGGATAAGGCGGGAACAATAATAATTTTGGAAGGCACCAAGTCAGAGAGTGCATTTTGGCATCTCATCTAATACACAGCACTCAGACTGCCATCCAATGCAGAGGTTATTACTTTCTGTACCGCGCATCTCACTCGCCAATCCGTTGCGAGGACTGAACAGCGCAATTACATCCCGGTCTGCAGCCCGCGCATATCATAATAGTCCACGTGTGTTAGGGGAAAAACAACGTCGTGGCACAGAATCTAGTTTCGCTTTTCCTTCAGACAGGATATATACCACCGCGGGGTTCTGGGAAAGTGATCTCATGGCGTCTCAAGAGAAGTCGCAACCGCGGCAGCAGAATGATGCGAAGCGTCCCTACTCCCATCGGAACAAGAAGATGGCGAAGAAGAAGGCGCGCAAGAGGGAGAGGGACATGAAGAACGGCTCCCACGAGGAGATCCTGAAATTGGACGTCCAGGAGCTGTACGCCTCGCTTCACGAAGAGGAAGCATGGGACGCAGAAGAGACCCTGCCAGAGGAGGGATCCGAGATCGAGCTCGAAGTCCTCGAGCTCTCGTCGACTGGCGACGCTCTGGCCCTGCAAAAGGGATCCAAGCAGATCTACGTAGTCCCCTTCGCCGTGCCTGGCGATGTGGTCAAGGCCAAGGTATTCCGTCATCTGCACGACGAGAACTACAGCGCCGCGGACTTCATATCCGTGGTGAGGCCATCGCCATCGCGCGACGACAGCAGGATCAAGTGCAAGTACTTCTCCACGTGCTCGGGCTGTCAGTACCAGATGCTGGACTACCCGGAGCAGCTGCGGGTGAAGCGGCGGGTCGTGGAGAAGGCGTTCCGGAATTTCTCGCAGCTGCCGCCGGAGCTCGTGCCCGCGATCCAGGACACGATCGGCAGTCCGCTGCAGCTCGGGTACCGCACGAAGCTGACGCCGCACTTCGACGGGCCCACCAACTGGAGGAAGAAGCAACCCTTCGAAGCGCGGCCGCCTATCGGCTTCATGCTCAAGGGCAGGCGCACCACGCTCGATATCGAGGACTGTCCCATGGGCACCGACGCCGTGCGCCTGGGCATGAAGCTCGATCGGGAGAGAATGGAGAAAGAGTACGGCAACTATACGCGGGGCGCGACGATTCTGTTGCGGGAGAGCACGGAGCGGGTCCCCAAGAGTGACGAAGCGGCGGTGGCTAAGGCACTAGAGTCGTTCGACCCCGGTAAGGCGGTAAAAGTGGAGGCCGAGAAGTACATCGACATCAAGACGTACATCACGGACAACAATGCCATATCGACCGAGTATGTCGACGATTTCGTGTTCCACAACCCGGCGGGCTCCTTTTTCCAGAACAACAACTCAATCCTGCCCATCTTCACCGACTACGTCCGGCAACACATCCTACCACCCGCTGTTCCATCATCATCATCCGAGCCCACCCCCACCACCTCATCCCCGATCAAATACCTTATAGACGCATACTCCGGGTCAGGACTCTTCACCATAACGCTCTCATCCCTGTTCTCAGGGAGCACGGGGATCGACATATCAGACGCGTCGATCCAATCCGCGCGGCAAAACGCCTTGGAGAACGGGCTGCCGTATTCCCAGGCGAACTTTCTGTCGGCGGACGCGCGGGAGCTTTTTCGGGGGGCAGCGGAGCGGTACGATCCGGACCAGACGGTGGTGATCCTAGACCCGCCGCGCAAGGGGTGCGACGAGCCGTTCCTCGCTCAGCTCCTCCAATTCGCGCCCCGCCGCGTCCTCTACGTCAGCTGCAACGTGCACACCCAGGCCCGCGACGTCGGCCTGCTCGTTCGCGGCGAGGCCAAGGACGGGGTATCCCATGCGCGGTATAGGAAGACGAGGTACGAGATCGAGAGCCTGAGGGGCTTTGACTTCTTCCCGCAGACCAGCCATGTCGAGGGCGTCGCTGTGTTGAACAGGGTCGACGATGAGCCTGCCTCCGCCGCCGCCAGTTCTACCTGAATCGACAGGAGAACGGAAGAACCATCACTGTAGGGGAACGAAAACCAGGTGGCCGCCATTGTAGCTATATAACTTACGAATGATCGCGATTCATTATGCATACTGTGGTCATCAATGAGTTTTCACGCAAAGCTATCATAGCCCTCAATTCATCCATTACGTGGCTAATCAAACCCTACTGACTGGTTTCCTCATTAAGGCGACCTTGAACCATGCTTATACTAAAACAAATTCCTGTAGCTCCTGTCGGTCCCAAAATTCCTTTCTTGTGAAATCCACACCTTTCAAACCCGAAGTCTCGCAATATCCAATTGTTGCGTATCCCCTATCTTGTGGCCGCATCAGAAACTGTCTGTCTCCACCGAGAAATATGCAGATGACATCCCCCTTTGCCGGCTCTACTTCCCCCATAGCGACCCTCATCCAGGAACAGTCGGTAGTTACCGCGAAGCTATTTTGGAGTATTTGTACCAGGGTGTAGCAATCCTCGCATTTCGATGATGATGCGGGAGGGAGTAATATATCTGGCGGAATTAAATCTTTTATGTAGTCACTTAAAGCCACAAAGTTGACACTTCCCCTGGTTTGCAAGTCATGATAGAGCGATCTCATACGGGTGAACGGCGAGTTTTGGTGATCATTGTCGTTGCCAAAGACCCAATGTAGCCACTTATCCCGTATAACATCGTTCTTCACGCCCATCGCAGTAGAAACACGAGCCAACCAGCCTTCAAGGTTTTCGATACGGTCCTCCAACCATTCCACTTTGTTGTGTTTAACAGTGTCATCTCCGGGTATGGTGAAGTCGCATACGCCTAGTTGAACGCCTTTGACGCACAACCTCATGCCGTCGGTCGAGATCTTGAACGAATTGATATCCGTATAGGGTTTGCCAGCCCTACGCTCAGGTTGTGTTTGGAAATTCCCAATCCAAGATGGCGCCGCTTTAAGGAGTGAATTACGTATGCCGAGGATACGCAGGTCTCCCGTCTCTTTAATGATATAAACCGTTGTATCGTGCCAAACCTGCTCGAAAGGCTTCTGGTAGTCCGGTTGTAAACAGGTGGGGAGATCGCCACGGACCAGAAAGCTGACAATTCCTAGAATGCCATATATATAGTCATGAAGATTACTGGCTTCCCTGATCCCGAGCATGAAAATGATTTCCAGAAAGATACTGGCGGGTCTTCGATTCTCGTACGGGACAGGTGATGTAGTCCACGCCTGAAATCTATTCCTGATCTTGTTTAAATCATTGGACAATTTGGTCCCAAACGAGGTGGATATAACGTTTGCCACATGGCACAGAGTATCAAATGAATTCAAGTCTATGACATGGCGGCCTGCACATAGATCTGGTGGCTGTCTTGGAAGACACACTTCTTGAACTACCCATAGTCGAGTGAACCAGGGCCTCCAGACAAACTTGATAAAGTAATGGCCCATGTACTTTATGACGTCCTTGATGTGGCGATCCTCCACGGTCTCTCGTAACCATTTCTGGTAGACTGCCTCCGCGGCCTTCTCAGTGGGGGAAGCAATAGCCTCAGCCACGGAAGCTTCGAGGCGTTCGCTCAGGGAAAGAGCTGTTGTGAATAACACCTTGATCGCTTCATTTTCAAAATAGCTAAGAGTCCCGACCCAGGCTAATACTTTGGTTGCGAATCGAAAAATATCAGCCATGCGAGGGATCTGCTTCTCTTTCTCTTTCGTGTCTTCCTGGTTGATGCATATCGCATCAATCCAGACATAGGACGTTGTGAAATCAGAGACGGAGGATCGTAGTTGGTCCAGTGCATCATAAAGGTTCGAGGTGACCATGAACTTTCGACGATTCAAAGTGATAGTCTGATTCAGATTCATTTTACCCCAGGCATATGACAGAGCAATGAATTTGGTGTCTTGTGTGAGCGGAACCTGATGCAGGTGGCATATGATGGGACTTCCCAGTTCGCCCGGCTCCACCTTAAGGAGTCTAACGTCGTTTCCCACAAGACGGCGGTACTGGAAGGGGAGAGGATATTGGCTGTTCATAGCGATGGAATGAATATGAGTTTCTAGGGGATAATTGAGGTTCGTAGGCGAATGAATGAGAATTTTTCAGGTGCTACTTTTGACGGTGCAGGTATGTAAATGGTAGGTTAGCCACGAAAAACCTAACTATCCAGAACGTTGAAGTCAGAAGAGCAAAAGAGGGGAAGATGCAGATTCCCAACTTCCCTCCCCATCCTCCCTCCCCCCCCCCCCCAAGGCACCTCCATAGATCTCCCCTCAGGCAGGAGCATGTGCCATCATTTATGTTCTACTGCAGGCGTCCAGCGGGCTGTGCCTTCTATGAGGCCAAAAATGCAATACATCAACAGAAGAACGATGCATGATCACGCGCGCATCACTTGGTTAATTGGACTAGAAATAAAGCCAAGTCTCTGTTATATCTCTCCTGCATAATTAGAAACGGTCTCCTGTGACGGGGGAGGGGGGAGTCTGAATACAGTCACTGGCGTTATCCCTCTTGTGGACATGTGCAGGGTTACATTCAGCTGCAGCGACCATAGCTGGCCATTCGCCACTCGCCAGGTGGCATATGAAGATATGGTAGTAAGGACATTCATTACAGCCGTTTCAGTCGTCCTGTCGTAACCAAAAAGGCGTATGTTTTGAGCCATTTTGGGCCCTGCGACAGCTCGGCGGCGCGGGAAAAGAACAGGAATCTACCCAATCTAGCCCCGGGTGCCCCTTTTGTAGATGCCCATGTGGGCCCATTTGGGCCCACGTACTGGTTGCGACATGTCCGATTGTCACGGCCAAAGGTGCCCATCACAAGCGATACGTGGGAGTCCTCTGGGAAGAGGGAAAAAAGAGAAGAATAACCACGCAACTATCCGACTGAGGGCCCTAGTTATAGGTCGTGGTAAGCGCCGCAAGTGGTTCGTCTGGCTAAGCCCTCAAATGGGCTGTTCTGACACCACACCTATGAACATATGGCCCCCTTCGGAGTAATGGTATCGACGCTCAAGCGAGCAGCACAAACAGACCTGAAAAGAACCAGACCTATCCTGGGATATAGCCTCGAGAACAGCGTCCAGCCAGCCCGCAACCAGCGTCCCGGCAGATCAAGAAACCCCTACCTAAAGCCCCACCCACCTCACCGGCCTCCTAAACGCCTGATACCCGATCGCAGAACGAGAACGCCGCTTAACAACACACCTATCTATACCCCGTATCTTGCATCCCCGGGTAATCTCATAAGTACTTGCAGAGCCAAGTAGATAGATCTACCCACGCAATCCCACCCATCAATCGTAGCACCCCATATCCTATCACCAATATCACACGACCACTCAGCCCTACCCAAGAACCCCCGGATATACCAAACTAGCTACGTAGGGGGTGAAGTAGAGTATTAGAGAGTTTAGCGAGACAGAATGCTCGTTACTTGCCAACCCGCCACCTATGCCCCCGTCCGGAGTTTGAGCTTCGCCTTGCTGGAGCCGGACAATCTCCGTGTGGAAGGTCGATGTGCCGTGATAAGCACATCATACAGATACACATACACATACACGTGCGCGTATACATCATACCAAAGAAAAGCATAAGAGCATGCCGCATAACATCATTTCTCATCTCAATCCTCTCCCTCCCTAGCCTTCACATACATTCCTCCGCCCCCTTCTACCCCCAAATATACCACGATTTCCTAAACCAGCACCCCCACCAATCGACCAACCATACAACCCCCCAGCCCCTAAACATCAGCATCCTCCAAAAGCGCCTTAAGAACCCCCACAGCACCCTCAACAACAGCAGGCGCCTGACTAACCTTAACACAACGGGTAAGCGCGTCAACAGCCCTAGCCTCCCTAAGTTTCTTCCTGGCCTCCCTGCCCACTTCCCCCTCACAAAGCGCCAAATTCCCGACAACCACAACACCGCGATGGCGTAAGGGCTCAGATTCATCGCCATCGCACATACCGAGGACAACGTTGACGCCGCGGTCGCGTTGTAGGACCCCGCGGACGATTTCCTCGTAGGCCGTGAGCGCGGCGAGGGCGCCGCCCGCGGCGAGACGCGTGCCTTCGTCTTCGGCGTCTGTTAGGGCCAGGAGCACGTGGAGGCGGTTGGCGGCTTGCGGGGTGCCGTCGGCGTAGAGGGCTACGCCCTCGACGCACTGGACGAGGTTGCAGACGAGTTCTGTGGCGGCGCGGGAGACGCGGTGGTTTGAGGAGAGGAGGAGGTCTTCGACTTGTGGCCACGCCGCGCGGATGATCGCTGGGCGGGTTTCTCCGTCGTCTAGCGATGCCAGGTTCGTGAGGGCCATGAGGGACTCGAAAGTCGGTAGTAGGTCTCGCGTTTCGGCCGTCGGGTCTGGTGTCAGGATGTCTAGTAGAGGGCGTATGGCTGAAGTCTGCGGTCGCGCGCGCGTGCCCCCGAAGACCAGCGACGGGTCGACGCTGATCAGGATACGGGCTAAGCCCTGCGCGGCCGTGCGCCTGGCTTGCGTTTCGGACTCGGGCAGTGCCGCGAACGCGGCGATAAGCAAGTTCACGGCACCTTGCTGGGAGAGCTGGCCGCGGATGTCGGGGATTGTAGAGAGCGCGTGGATGATGGACACGGTGATAGATAGTGAGGCGACCGACCCATACCTGCTGTGTGTGACCAGCACAGGAATGAGGCCGGCCTCGAAGACGAGCTTGCATCGTTCCGCCACGTGTTCGTCATCGTTCAGGGGGTTCTGGGGACCGAGCTTGCCAGCGGCGTTCGCGTAGGCCTTGAGCTGGTTCATCTTCTTCTGTTCCTCAGATTGCACGGGTAGGTAGCGGACGAGGTTCATGAAGATGCTCAATACCCCATAGGTCAGGGGCGACTTGGCCGGGGCTTTAGACAAGATATCGACTAGCACCTTCAGCAGCTCCTTGTTGCGGGCGACTTCCTCTTTGACCGTTGGTTGAATGGACGCATACGCAAGACCCTCGACAGAGTGCTGTTTCGAAAATTCTGGATCGGTTAGTAGCATGGTAGTAAACTTATTAGAAAGCTCCTCGATAGTCGTGTTAGCGGGCTGAACCCGCGCGTCCGTCCCTTGTGTCGTAGCCGCCTGCGATGATGGTACTGCCTGGAAAACCCCACTGGGTCAGCCATCCTCCTCAACTCAGCGCGGGCCTGCCCCGTTGGTCCGCCGAGATCGTCTATTTATAGTGCGAGTGGAGGTCATCGCGGGTACGGGGCTGCTGCATCTGCAGCTCAACCGGGAACTTCAGGGTGCCTACCCTCATCTTAGCCAGGATGACGGCTGCCAAGTTCTGAACGGCCTCAGAGTGCCTCCTCATGGCGATAGATCCGACAGTGACCTGCACGCCAGGCTCAGCAGCATGAATAGCCTTTGGGAGGTCGCTCGGATCCTGGTCGACGACCTCTTCAAGCCACTCGGTGCAGTACCTTTGAATGGCATCGCGACACGTGCTATTCATAGAAGCAGCGTTCAGCATCTCCAGGCACGCTGTCTCGACCTTCTTGCTTTTCCAGGTTCGGCGCATGAGAGGTCCTAGGCTGGGCACGAAACCCTCCGTTAAGAAGATGTCGGCGGTCACATCCGGGACGATGGGGAAGACGGAGGCGGCGACGCAGAAGGCAACGATGTAGTCGTCGTAAGTGCCTCTTTGAATGCGATCAAAGAAGAACTTCTTTAGGCTCGCAGCGCCGTCATCACCAGCAGCCTTCAAGTAGGCTGAGACGGTCAGAGTGGCGTGGGCACGGACAGTCGCAGACTGTCTCATATCAAGGTAGCCAAGGAGGGTATCAACGCATTCACTGTCGATGACCTCGATGACGGGACCCTTGCCCGTGCCTTTTCCCTTGCCGTCAACTGTGGTTTCGTCGTTCAGCAGCTTGGTAAGACTGTCGAGAGCCTTGCAGGTCTCATCATCTTCCTGGCCGCCCTCCATGAGCTGAGCAAGGATGAGCTGTGTCTGCTCCTGGGTGCTCAGCTTAGCCATGTCCCTGAGGTTCTCCGTAACCCGGATGGGCTGCTCGTCCATGGCGCCGAGAGTTCGCGGATGTCGAGAGTAATGAAAAGTGAGACGGTAGTGATAACCAGTTACGGACCAGACTGGGTCGTCAGAAGCTTAGGTGGATGAGTGGCGTGGCACTTATGAAAGTAGGTCTGGAACTTCGCCGGAGATTCCGTGCTTAAGGTTCAGCCTTAGGCGTATATTTAGCAGGGGAAGTGTAGATTCTGGCGTCTTTTTGTCCCAAGAGAAGGAGAGTGGACGGGGTCTCAAGAGGAGGTATGATAAGAAGGACCCTAGTGATGATTTTCTATGCTCAGCTGGATGAAGTATGCGCCTAGCACTAGTTAGGGTGAGTGAAAGGTCTTGAGCTGATTAATCCGGGGACGGCGCGTATATGTTTGGCCCCTTGAGCTAGTGATGAGTGAGAAAGGGTATGATAGGTTCAAGGTTTGGGTAGATGCAATCTTCAAAGTAAGGTCTCGTATTTATACGTGAATAGGTGTGTAAACTCAGGGAACTATAGGGATCATGTAAGCATGTAGGGTATTGAGGAGAATTTTTAGGTAGTGTAGGTAGTGGTGAAGACAATGGGGGAACAACGGGGGAGAGTTCCAAGGCCAAGGTAGAGGTTTTTGTAGACTGAAGTTGATTTTAAAGTTGCCTCTTGCGGCATCGGCCACGGCATACCAAAGTATGTACCTTGGCAACTTTGAAGGTAACATCCATGGATGGGTACACAAAGAGGTACACCGACCAGGGCAATTTTGAGACAATCAAGCAAGACAGAGTAGGTACCTACCAAGTACTTGGGACAAACGATGAAACCTTTAATCCATGAATGCTGGGAAGTCACCTGTGCATATTTGGGTGTTCCAGAGAACTTACAGCTGGCCAATAGTTTATAAACTTAAAAGTCCCCGTCTTACATGCAATACAGGAGGACCTGGAGGACCCAATCCTTCCTAGAAGGTTAAAACGTCAGCGGTGATCCGAAAGGCTAGTTTTGAGTGCATCACGCGGCAAGAAAGTCAGTTCCTAGTTGAAACCGGCTAGGCGCTACACGAATGATTTGGGTGGTTTGGTCAGGCAGTTAGGTTGGACACGGTAGATCAGCATGTTGAAATGCGTTCTCGTGAGTGGTTAGCTAACAGACCTGGAGGGAAATTGACAGCTTAGGGCGGGGAGGCAAGGAAATACGTAGATAGATACCTACTTAGTAGGGAGTGCGAGAGGGAGGTGGCAGGGGCTTAGGGGTTGTTAGGGGGGCTTAGACGATGGAAAGGGAGGAATGACTCGAAGCTCGCTCACTTCAGAAGCTCACACTAGCTATGTATCTGATCTGTAAGCTGCCAGCCACGCGATGTCACATACACACTTACAGTGAGATACTGGAATGTCGGAATGCTGGAATGTTGGATGTTGGATGTTGGCTCGACAGTGAGTGAGATTCTAGTGTTCATTTATCCTGACCGGATATACTGACTGTTTTTAGCATGTGGACGCGATAAATATCCGATGAATATCACGGTGGGGTCGAGTTACCAAAGTAGGCAAACGACGTCAAACGCGATAGGTCGAAGCTTTTAAGAATGACGATATTAGTTTATTGAAGGCTTTCAGGGTTTCGATGTAAGGCTGGACTGGACTGATCTGGGTTGGGTGTACTTTGTACGAGTGGGTGTGTTATGTCATAGTTCAACGTGGGCTTGATATTGGGGTCCGTAATAGTTACACATGCAGCTGGAGCTGTAGAATATTCAAAGGCAATAGTGTTGGCGGGTAGAACATTGAAGAATGATAGCTCTGGTACTTACCCTGGCAGCCTGACAACCCGGATAACTTACTAGGCAATCTGGGCAATCTGACAGATCTGCTAAACACCTGACATCTTCATGTGAAAGCGCACCAATGTATCTAACCCCGCTACTAGCTCTACGGAGTTACATGGATATTTCTAATCGATAAAGATACGGCGTTAAGAGAGGATTAGCTCCGTATTGAAAACGCTTACTCAATTTGGGTGGTGCTTGGAATGACGTTGAACAATAGGAAGGTACAAGGGGGGCGGCATTCTATCACGTGAACAGGCGTACTAGTCGCTGCAGCCCTGGGGGGTTTCTTAGTGGAGATATTACAAATTAGTGCTACAAACTTCAGTGATGCTAGTGGACAGCATAGAGCTCGATCTTATCAGATTTCTCTAACTGCAGCTACGTAACATTATAGACAGCCTTGAAGGCATTCCAAATTCCACGAACTACACCACCACATATCAAGTCGACTATTACATTGCAACCACCACTTGCCGATTGCAAATTTCTTCCCCCAAGACAATAGACGTGATAATACGTACCTAGCTATGATTCCCTACAGCCGGTAACACATGAACTGAGTCTTCGGGCATTCCATCGGGCATTCATTCCATCATCCATCTCATCTCGGAGCCCGTATCCCGCATCTCTCTCTTCCCCGATCACCACCACCACCACCACCTCACCAAACTCGCCCATCATGAACGGCATAGACGCATCCGACCACTACGACATAAGCGCGTACCAGGGCCAAACGCCCTCACTGCTCACCGTGGTAATCGACACGAACCCGCGGGCCTGGGCGGCGCTGAAATCCGTCTTGCCGATCTCGACGGCAATCGCCAATATCCTCGTCTTCATCAACGCGCACCTAGCCTTCGGGAACGAGAACCAGGTCGCCGTGCTCGCCGCCCATACGACCCGGGCTGCATGGCTGTATCCTCGGCCGCGGGGGGGCGGCACCACTACCACTACCACCAGCGGCACGGCTTCGAAGACGTCGAAATCTTCGAAAGGGAATTCGAGTTCGAGACAGGCTGGCGAAGATGCGCATTCTGCAAACAAATACCCGCAATTCGCACAAATCGAATCCTCGATCCTGACTTCGCTAACGGACCTAATCAACAACGAAACAACACCCGCAGACGTGGAACCAACAACAACCCTGATCGCGGGCGCGCTGACCCTCGCTTTGGCACACATAAACAAGACCTCACTGGCGCTGGCACCAACAAAGACCTCCTCGTCCGCGGACCCCGCAAACCCAGTCGTAGCGCCCACAAATCCATCCGCCGAAGCAAACCAACCAACGCTGCACGCGCGCATCCTAGTAATCTCGGTCTCGGACTCCGCCGCGGGGCAATACATAGCAACAATGAACGCAGTATTCGCAGCATCGCACGGACGGATCCCCATCGACACTTTGGCGCTGCGGGGATCGCCTACCTTCCTACAACAAGCAGCCTACATAACCGGCGGGAATTTCCTCTCGGCAGCGCCGAATCCTCGGGGTTTGTTATCGTACCTAACATTCGGATTCCTAGCCGACGCCCGCGCCCGCCGCGCCCTCGTCAGCCCGTCGCAAGATACCGTCGATTTCCGCGCGGCGTGCTTCTGCCACCGCCGCGTCGTGGATACCGGGTTCGTGTGTAGTGTCTGCTTGAGTATTTTCTGCGAGGTGCCGTCTCCTCCCCCAGGGCAAGAAGGCATCGAGTGCCTAACTTGCGGCACCCCCCTAGCCCTGGGAAAATACGGCGCCAAACCCGTCGTTGTGCCCCGCAAGAAACCCAAGAAGCGGAAGCAGCAGCAGCAGCAGCAGGCGCGCGGCGGTGGCAACGGTGCTAGTGTTGGGCCTGATACCGGGAGTGCTACTGGTACGCCTGCGCCGTGATGTGCATCGGTTTTGGTCTGAGCATTAGGAGTGCGGGTCATCCCGGAGGTCAAAGGGGGAGCATTCATATATGTGGTTTTGCGGTGGTTTTTATTTCATTTTATACGGTACACATTATCGGCTGGGTTGGTTGCAAGCGGGACTTTCTTTCTTTCCTGCGGGCATGCCATACTAGAAGGACGGGGCGTTACACGGAGCTGTTGGGCGGGTTAGCCGGGAAGGCAGCATTTCTCTGAAATAGTGAAATACACTACACTACACTACACTACACATCATACATACACGCACTTTTTCCACAGGGGCGGGCGTTCAGGAACTCAATTATAGGCCATTCTTAAGAACGCTCATAGGTCACATGTATCGTATCATCAATCGAGAAAAGGACTAAGAAATCCAAAGGCGTATACATAATGCGCCGGTATCCGATTTTCTAGAAAAAGGAATTCAATTCATTATTACCGTCAGTGAGCATCCAGTGCGTTTGTTTACCGTTATTGTATGTACCCTGTCTATTCTATCTATCCATGTCCGAAGTGATGCTGTTGGTTCCGTCATCCATCTGTGAACCACCTCTAACGGGGCCTGTGCCATACTATGTAAAGGCTATCAATGCCACCTTGCTGCCTTGCCATGTGGTCGTAGCCGTGTACCTGTCGCAACTGGAGGGGTGGGCCAGACTCTCATCCTGGTCGAGCCGGTGTCCTGTTGCGGCTACGTATTGCCAGGGTCCTATCAACTGCAGGCCACGTCCATCTCGTATTGGAACGAAACGGATCTCTTAGGATAGCAGGATTGAGAGCCCTAGCGTTGTCTCGCGAGGGACGAAGGCCGAAAAGGGGGAAAGCAACGCGTAAAGTACAATTTCTACTCGAAGGAAGCATTGCTTCGGATCGATGCTCTTGGATCTTGTTCTGTTAGTCTATCCTCGGCAAGGATTGAAATTGAAGTGGGTGTTCCTTGATACTTGATAAGCGATACGTTCGATACCCCCGGCTTAGCCACGTAATGTTTGGTCAATCTAATTTGAGACTATGAGCATTCTGGTAGGCGTGACGTCTATTAAGCAGGTGCCATCTTAAAGAACTGAGATTTTTCGGGCACCTTGCGCTATGATGCTCTTTCCGCCCTCCGGGACGCGCGACATGACGCAACTCGGCTCGCGGTCCGCCGAGCCCATGGACGCGAGCGCGAAGGAATCCGTGTTATGCGCGAAGTATAGGTAGTAGCCCCGGATAGTCTTCTTGACCGCCATGACGCCGATGGCGGGCGCTGATGTCGACTGACGAACACCTGGGTGATCAAGGAAATCCCTCTCGATGAAGCTCCGGACGATCGCACCTTCATCAGGCTCTTCGACATCAACGCCGGTAGAACTGCGCACTCGGCCCTGATACACTCGCTCCGCACATTTCTGCGCCGCCTGAGCCGTCGCCATGTGTTCTCCCGTGCCGCTTGTCACTGTGGCCACTGTGGTATGCTCTTGGTCTCGTACATGTTTAGGGATCACTGCCGTGCCAATACCGACGAGGGCGGCGGGTCCTATGCGTCCTCGGTGTTTCATGCCGATTCCACCCGACGATGACGCAGCAGCTATATTCCCCAGTAAGTCGATGGCGATGGCGCCAACTGTGTCGGTAATATTGTCGTCATCGCCGGACTCAGTGGAATCCTCGGGAAGGCAAGTGTGTGATATAGCTTCTGTCGATGGTTTGCCGGAGCACGGTAGCGATGACTCTTCCCCCGTGCTGCCGCTTGGGTGTTCTGAGGCGTAGCCGCCGCCATGATAATCGATAGTACCGTTAGTGAACTCAGGTGCATGAGGGGCCGCACTGCTGTCGGGACCGTCCCCAGTTCTCAAGCGCTTGGCTGGTGGTCCGTGTCCTGATCTCGTCGAGCCCTTGGGGGACGAGAGAGGCGAGTTAAGAAGGTTAAAAGGGGACCGCTCTACTGAGACGCGAGACGGGGACTTGGTGGTGCTGCTGGGCGATGGCAAATTAGATTTAGGTGTGACCGTACCGCGAGTCTGAGGCGAGTCAAGGCCAGGAGAGTCTGGCTGGCCCTCATTCCACGTTCCCATCAGGATAGCACTCGCATGATCCCGCTGCAATGACGTTGATCCGCTGGACTCGCCGCTCATCATGGTGGAAGCGCTCTGTCCGGTACTTATTGAAGGTAGCGGAGTATCCACATCCTGATTCTCGGCTCGCTTCAGATCCTCGTTCCATCTCTGGAAACGGTCCCTGGCATTTCTCGATATCAACTGATCGTTTCTCACCGCTGTAATGCCATGTTCCATGCCAAACTGTCTGGCACCTTCTCCGACAAGTAAGTTGGGCGGAACCCGGCGCAAAGATAACGGCTCATGGCTCTTCTCGAGAATAGCTTTGGCTAGAGTAACAGGATTCTTGATATCTGCTCTGCACGTTAATCCCACCCAGCTGGCGGAGAATGGAGTGAAAAGGACGTACTGGGGACAGCGCCACAAGCGCCACTACGACCCAAGTGATCGACCATGGTTGCGTCACACTCGACGGTTCCGTCTATGCTCAGGTTGCTTCCAAAGCCCGCGTTCGTGATCTCCTTGTCTTCTAGTACCTTGACAGCCTCCTCGACAGCCTCGATGGCTGTTTTCCCCCCTTTTAACTGCCTCATAGCGGCACAGGCGGCTCTATATTCGTCAATTCTGCTCGCTTCTCCAAAGTTGATGTGTGCTATTCAGGAACTGAATACTCACTCGCTGCAGGCGTCCAAGTGGACCCGCTCGTTGGCGATGCTATGGTATCCAGCTCCGGCGTGGATGAAGATGGCCGCGACAGGCTTCGGTCCTCCCCGTCTTGGCCAAAGATCAGCTGCCCCATCGTTGCCAAAGAAGGACGAGTCACTATCAGTCGATGAAGGCGATGGTGACGAGGGTGTGAGACGTGACGATATCATATCATCGTAAGTTTTGGCTTCACCACTTGTCGAGGTGCTCATGACTTGCTGGGAATCATTGCGTCTATCTTCAGTATTCAGATGATGGTTGTCAGACATCGCGTGATCGAGGCTAGACATGATGGCTTGTGGCAGGCTCCCTTCACAACTCTTACTAGCTGCAAGTAGTTGGGTTGTTGCCTAAAACGAATAGTATCCGAATTCAAGGTTCAAGTCGCTACCTTATGGGAGCCTCCAGACAAGGGCCTGAACAGTAAGCCTAGTTATGTCAGGAAATTCCTGACAATACGATGATGTTTAGGTTAGAAGCACAAACTTACCTGAATGAGGTCTTAAGGTATTGGATCGGAGTAAGTACGAATTGGTGCTACGTTATCGGCACAGGTTAAGTTGTTACCAAAACGATCGTTGTCTTCTTTCCAAAGCCGTTGAACCTAAAGATAGTCCCCAAAGGCTCATCCTCTAGATAAGGACGTCGTCTCTTCTCCAGGGCAGTGGGGTGGAATTTAAATTTCAGTTCAGGTTGAGATCAAAAGGCTAAAAGGCTGCTGACGTTGAAAGCGGTATCACTGGTGACCGGGAGCATAGGGAATGACGGTGCGTATATGAGGAAAGACGGCACCGGTGATGAAGATGGCGGACGGAGACTTATCAATGGTCATGTAGAGAGAAGGCTAAAGTTACTAATGCATATTAAGAGGCCCCTATACAGAGAGACTCCAGGATGGGGAGGTGGTGATCAGGACCAAAGATTAAGCGAACGGAAGATGAGAATATACCAGGTATCAAAAGGGACGGTGGGACGTAGAAGAGGTGAAGTTTGATGATGGAAGTAGAAAACAAAATAGAAAGTGATCAAATGAAAGTGAACGACCGTGTAGACTCCTGCCTGTACGGAGAGGGCATCTGTACTCTAGGCAGGAAGAGGCCTCGCTTGACGTAGACGTCCAAGCCCACGAGTGCCTCGAAAAGTGAGGTTGGAGTGGAAGGTTGCAGCCAGGACCTTCGGTTAAGTTTTAGACACCAGACCTTGTCAATAATATTGTGTCTTCCTTGCTGCATAGAGATATGACGTAGATGACAGGTTTTGCCTGCTTTGGCCATAGTCCTTCTTTCTTACTCTAACCGTTTAAGTTCGAGATGTTCTTTCCCAGGGGAAGCCATGCGACGAGCCCTGGGTAAGTTGTCAATTGCAACCCACTATATTGCAAATAACCTTAAGCCAATTAAGGCCTCGGTACCGACACCGAAAGATGCGGGAAAATGCCTTTCCGCTGCTTAAATTATCATTGAATTTGGGTATGCATATCAATGTTGAAGTGATTCTAAGCTTAACTTCATGAGTTTTGGACGTTGCTGGTGGAAAGGGGTAAAGGGGCTCAATGTGCCAGCTGCTAACGACGTGTTGTCTGGGTTGTGCTATGTGGATCGGATGTACATAAGTACAAAGTACTTCCCCACCTGGGCACCTTCATTCTAGCTACGACACAGCCACAGTTTTCAATTCTTAGCGTCAAGCCGCAATCGGGCCTTACGTAAGTACTTAGGCAAGCCACTGCCCCCACCATACACAGCAGTGCAGGTGGTACCCAGAAGCAGCAACCTGAGCAGGCACCAAAGACGTAATTTCGGGTCCCCGGTCGTCCTCTCCTACAACTGACAAGGTACACGACCTCTCCAAGCCAGTTCACTTAGTTAGCCTCACCCTCCTCCTTAGTAAACCCTACCCAGCCCAGCCGCCAGTCCAGTCCAGCCAGCTTCCTTAGTTGAGCTCTATTCAACCCCGCCGATCCGTTGTTCAACTCCTTCGACGTCTGTCTATACATTAAACCTCGGAAGCGAATCAACACCGACTGTTGCTAATTGCCGCGACGATAACAATAAGAGATAGCCTCGGGTCACCCGCCATTTCCATTCCCATTTCCATTTCCCTTTACGGCCCGTGACAGCTTCATCCTCATTCTAGAGTCGACGAGCTTCCGTCAGCTCTCCCCCCCTCCGTCATGGCTAACCAAACCCCTGCCGTTGTCATGGACAAGTACGTATGCCCTTGATACCTGCATGTGTGTATGCATCGTACAGAACATGTGCAAGCCCTCTCTCCCATCATTCCCGTTGCTTGGTATCTATCTATGTATCTTGGTATGCTGACCTTTTCCTGACTCTAGCGGCACGGGCTTCTCCAAGCTTGGTGAGACGAATATCCGACTTACGCCGATAACCTCGTGACTTACTGACCGCCTACTCCTCTTCACCACAACAGGTTTCGCCGGTAACGATTCTCCCTCCTTCGTCTTCCCCACCGCGATAGCTACGAAAGGTGCTGCCGGAGGAAGTGGCGGCACTGGTTCGGGCAGACCCGCCGTAGGGAACAAACCCTCTTTCCTCACCGGCGGTGCCGGCCCCTCGAGTCATTTGTCCGGAAAGCGAGGCACCGAAGATCTCGACTTCTTTATCGGCGATGAGGCTATCGCCGCCGCGAATGGACCCGGTTAGTTGGTCACCTTCGTCCCGACGCGGGTATTTGGGATGGCTGGGCGAGTGTGCTGATGCGTTTCTAGGCTATGGTTTACACTATCCCATTCGGCATGGTCAGATAGAAAACTGGGTAAGGACAGCATGCGCAAATTCGACGGTCCCTACTGGCACCAATGCTGACCAGAAGCTATAGGACCACATGGAAAGATTCTGGTCCAACTCGATATTCAAGTACCTACGGGTAGAGCCCGAAGATCATTATTTCCTATTGACGGAGCCGGTATGCGCCAACTCCATTTCCGTTTCCCTACGCTCCTAGACCGCTCACCTGCGTTTAGCCCCTGAACCCACCCGAGAACCGCGAAAATACCGCCGAGATCTTCTTTGAGTCCTTCAACTGCGCCGGACTGTACATCGCCGTCCAGGCCGTCCTCGCCCTCGCCGCGTCCTGGACCTCCGCTAAAGTCTCGGACCGCTCGCTAACCGGTACTGTTATCGATTCCGGCGATGGTGTCACGCACGTCATTCCGGTCGCCGAGGGATACGTCATCGGCTCTTCCATCAAGTCCATTCCCATCGCCGGTCGTGACATCACCTATTTCGTACAATCCCTGTTGCGAGACCGGGGAGAGCCGGATAGTTCTCTGAAGACCGCCCAGGAGATCAAGGAGGAGTACTGCTATGTATGCCCGGACATCGTGAAGGAGTTCACGCGCTTCGACCGCGACCGCAGCCGCTTCGCCCAACATGTGGTCCGGCAGCCCGGCGGCCGCCAGGTCTCCGTCGACGTAGGCTACGAGCGCTTCCTCGCCCCCGAGATATTCTTCAACCCGGAGATCTACTCATCCGACTTCCTCACGCCCCTCCCCGTCGTCGTCGACGGCGTCATCCAGCAGAGCCCCATCGACGTCCGGCGCGGCCTCTACAAGAACATCGTCCTGTCCGGCGGCAGCACCCTGTACAAGGACTTCGGACGCAGGCTACAGCGGGATATCAAGCACCTCGTGGACGCGCGCATCCGCGCCAGCGAGGTCCGGAGCGGTGGCGCCAAGAGCGGCGGTCTCGAGGTCCAGGTCATCACCCACAAGAGGCAGCGGCACGGTCCCTGGTTCGGCGGTAGTCTGCTAGGTCAGACCCCCGAGTTCCGGTCATACTGCCACACGAAGGCCGAGGTAAGACTATTTCTTTCCATTTACATGCATACTATATGGACCTTTCATGACTAACTCCTGAATTAGTACCAAGAATACGGACCGGGCATCGTCCGTAGATTTGCGCTCCTGGGCGGTCCGGGCGGCTCATAAGGGCCGGCGACGCAGCCACTACACGAGCAAAAAGGGGGATGATGGTATCCGCGCAACATGCATAACGAAACGAACAAAGAAAAGATCATGCATCAAGCCTTGTCGACACCTCCGCGGCCTGATCCATCATCATCATCAAAACGAAAACGGCAATCCGGCAGTCCATCCTCATTAGTACGAGAAAGCGTGTGGGGGTGAGGTGCGTGTTGGCTGGCTGGGTTAGCAAAGCAAATTATGTAGCTTTACTTAGTAGGAGTGAGTAGTTGTTGTTGAACAGTACTTTTATGTAGAAAAGAAATTACACAAACCAAAGTCATCGAGACGTTTCTCATTATCAGGGGTGGCTTGGCTTTCCAATGGATGTGTTTCTACAAGTAGGTGTTCGTCCAACTCTAGGTAGGGGTTTCTGGCCTGAACGGTAGGTGGGACTTTGACCCCCTCCCTCTACTCACTTAGGTTTCGAGGGCTCGTATAAATTCTAATATCACGCTCAAAGATCGCAGAGGGTGGGAAATCGTAAATTGGCAAAAAGATACAGAAGATCTCTTGATTACTGGAAGAGGAGGGGGGGGGGGGGGGGGCAAATGGATAAGCACGGGGTTACATCGATGGCCACTGCAAGGGCGACTAGGTGGGTGGCGATCCGCCACCTAGCCTACCAGCACGGATTAAGTAAGAATCTAGACTCGCAATCTTGGTTAGGTGGGCAAGTCTTACGTCCTTTCTCTTCTTTTCTTGCGCCACCACGGCAATCCTTTGAAGCAGCCTACCCAGTGATCAGTCCGTACGGGTAACATCGACTCGACACGTCTATTTAGCACTGGGCGCTTATACCATGCTTCACAGATGCAGGTGTGTATCTGATATTGCATTCCATGTACTTGCACTGCCGGCGAGGCAGTAGGGTTCATGTGGCGCTCGTGATAGGTAATGTACGGCCAGAATTCCTTGCCAAGAAAAGAAAAGGGAGAGGTGTTAAGGGGGCAGGGGGGAAGTCGGGCACAGAAATTGTCAGGCACAGCCCCGGGCATAACCCTGGAGATACCACCCCAAGCCACCATCTGATAGGATGTAGGGAGTCTGAGGCTTAGGGGTTGGGGTAGGGGGTGCCTTACGCTGGATGCAGCTGACTGATGATGCCTTGGAGTGGGGTTTTCTTATTTGCCCACTTCCAGTTCTTTCCTCGATTCTCATCTCGTTTCTGTTACTCCAGCCTTCTCGACTTTGACAACTTTTTCTCCAAGCTTCTTACGCATCATTCTACCTGATTCAAGATCAAAAACACATTGCCCTCCATGGAACAAACCCCGACAGGAAGATTCCCCGATCTCTGTGACGTCTGCGAGCTTGCGGTCCAGTGGCTTCTTTCGATTTTACCGAAATATGATACTATCAACCTTTCTCTAAATACCAATGATAGATATAAATCACTACGTCTCATCAGCGACACGCGAAAGATCCCAGAATGTACGCTCTGCGCGTTCTTGATTGGCCTCTTCGGACGAGTTAACTCAGAGAGGAGGATAACACTGAGAAACTTGGGGCAATCTGAAGATCAGCTCAGATTTTGGTTTTGCGATGTATATGCTAAGCACGTTAATATTTCTTGTCGCTCCGAACGTGGAGCCAAACCTGAGGAAACGGACTTCGTCGACCTTGGAATATTTCGTTACATCGTTCAAGGAAAAGCCACCCACAGACTGGAACCTTGGATTCGACATCGACTGGGAAGCACTGTTGAAATCAGCAAAATCACAGAATGGGTTTCCTGCTGCGAACAGACACATTGCCACCCTCCCAATGCGGACTGGGTCGATCGGGTTCTGGGGCCGCTAATTGAAAAGGAAGGCTTCAAATTGATTAACACCGAGACTCTCGAGGTGCAAACAATCTATTCAGGAGAGCACATACCTCCCTATGCGGCTCTATCATATTTATGGGGCTTCACGAAGCTTCAGGAGTCGATAAATCTGGAGCATAGCATGGGATCTAGGCCCAAAATACGCCGTGACTCATTACCACGCACTTTAAAAGAATCGATTCTCCTCGCTCATGATCTAAAGCTGCCTTATATCTGGATTGATCGTATATGTATCGACCAGAACACTTCGTCGGAAACTAAATCAATTGCTCTTCAAGCCATGGGCGCCATATACGCTGCTGCATATCTCGTCATCGCCGCAGCTGCTGGCAATGATGACAATGCTGGACTTCCAGGAACAAGGGGGCATGATCGATCCGAGGAACATTGGTTTAGGACCTCAGATCCATCCGGTACCCAGATTGAGCTCATGCCAGAACTGCGTATCAATTTATATAACAGATTGAAAGCCTCGCGATGGGCCACGAGAGGCTGGACATTCCAGGAGTATGTGTCTGCTCGGCGGGCTCTTCTGGTATTCCCGGGCGAGATGTTCCTTATCTGTGCCGACTTCGCCTTGCAGCGTGAAGCGTTTTCGCAAAGCGTTTCAAGGGATAAGCTCATCGGGGAACTCAACGCCGAGCGCGACAGCTGTTGGGGGATGAGAAGATCTTTGGTAGAGGCTGACATGTTCTCTTGGAAAGTATATGCAAAGGCGGTAGAGGAATTCACGCGGCGAGACCTTACTTTCGAAGGTGATCGGCTTCACGCCTTTAAAGGGATGATACTGGATCATGGCGATGGCCAGCATGCTATATCGGTTGCTACCGGGTTGCCAATCCGTTACTTCGCTCTAGCATTGACATGGCAGTGCGTGAATTCGCCCTCGCCAAGACCTGGAATTAGCGGTCTCTCTATTGCGCCTTCTTGGAGCTGGGGTTCTGCTGAGGTTCCCGTCAATTATGATCTTTCTCATATGGGTCCGGATGTTGTTAATCGCTTCTTATACGCAGCATCGCCGCACCGAAACAGTATAGTGGGCAGCCCCCATAATGAATACCTGCACGACAACGAAGCCTTCCCAGAAACAGATCCAGTTAATATACAGTCGCTCATCTCAATGAGCGACCTCGTCAGCCAAGAATCGCCAACGATCCATCTAGCCACTCTTGTCTTCCACGCGTATCTAGAGACTAAGGGTATGGAATGGTATTTCGAATCAATGCTTAACGTCAGCTCCAAACTGCGCCCTAAAGTGGATCCACGGCGACAGGGAGTCATACAGGCAGGCCCTAATCTATTTGCTGTGGTATCGGCAGCTCAGGAAGGTGGCCATTACCGCCACGGCATCATGCTGTTGCACAGAACAGGCGATCACTACGAGAGAGCCGGGATGTGTATTGCCGAAGATGAGGAATTGGCCACGTTACTCGAAGATAAAGATGCCAATCCATTTTGGACCTATATCAAGCTGCGTTGAGGATGGTCAAAGTGGCAACAAGTGGTTGTTTCGGTGTTCTGGTGTTACGGTCTACAGTTATAAGGAATAGAGTAAATATGACACAGGCTATGGGGGCAGGGGGGTTATGTATACTACCTAAGTACACCGCTAAACTGGAATTAACTAGTGTCCCCTGCCATTATGTATGCCAGGGCCCCCTGTAGCCCTGTATCGTTATGGGAGGACATCGAGCTTTTTAGGCTGTTTAACCGAAGGCAAGCTGTCGTGTTTTTGTTAAGACAAGGGAATAGTACAGCAGCTTCAACTTTCAATTTAAAGGGGCCCGGGGACCCAAGCTGAAGCAGCTCCGGCCCGCTTCCGACCTTCTTGTCGCCTTCGACCGCTGGCTACGCCGAACGGCTCGCCTGTAACAAGGACTCCGTTTACGCCGCCATTTACCGGGACATATACATGGACGTCGAACTCGCCCGCGAGACCGCGCGCGGCATCCACGGCATCAAGCATACAGTACCCCCGAAGACAACATAAAGGTCACAGCCAGGCTTTTTTTCTTCTTATCAGCTAGTTATGCCCATTACTTCTTGCTAAGGATAAAAAAAAACATCATGGCGTTGTCCTTCGCACCCTTCGCAGCCGGCTTCTTCGTTTTCGCTGCAGATTGAGCTTGCTACTTCGTCCTGGACGGCGGCAGCGGCAGCGGTGGTGGGGCCGGGGCTTCGGTCCTCCGGGAAGGATTTCCACCCGACATCCTGCTTAGTCGCTAATATAGATATCCTTGCTTGTCCATCGTCTGCTGCCTGCGCGCAACTCTGCGTTAGTGCCGGCGCTTGCCGTTCAAGACCAACTTCTTCTGCAGGTTCACCCGCTTTCGCCTCCGGCTGTCTATCTATCTTATAGACACTCCTGCTTCCATTTACACTTACAATGACGCTGCGTCTTGCGGGACAAGGCACCGGAGTTAGATCCGTCGGGGGTCAATGGATGCCGGTGGTGCAATTGATCCGAGGAGAAAGTGGAATCCTTAAACCTACTAGGTAACTAAATCCAACCAAACTCTCAGCCAGGTTACGCCTTAGTCCAGCGAGGTCCCAATGTCCCACCACTGTATATCCTGCGTGCCTGCTGGCTAGCTGTCTAGACTATACCAACTAATATTGTAATTCGCGATACTCTACCCGGGCACCTAATCCTTCTTGTCGATGTCAATTTCGCCTTCGGTGGGCTCCTCATCGGTAAGCGAGGAGCCGGAGTCCGCAGAGGAGCTTGCGGAGATCGATAATGGTCTCAATGAAGTTTACGGACGCCGCGGCTGCCATGCGGTCAGATAATCACAGCACGACCGAACTGCTGCAGCAAAAGTTATCACCAGACCAGGCCCAGCAGCCGCGACGGGAGTTCCAGGTACTGAAGCGCTTTAGGTCACTTTGGTTAAATCAGGTAGCCTTAATATGCTGCTCGGTCGCCGAGCCCTGGAACATGAATGACGTCATAGGCAGTAAGGCTAAGTGCTTTCGAAAGGGGAAACAAGAAGGGACGCTAGGATTTTCCAAGTAGGTGTGATCTTAGCCCACTTTCAACTCAGTCCTGGTTCCATCTCGGACTGTACGAACTTAGAAATTACAACATCCTCTACTCCCTCCCAAACCCAAATCCACGACTATTCCTACTAACATTCGTAGATTACGCCCTACCTATCTATCCACCGACCTACCTACCTAGGTAGATAGGCGAGGTATTAGGCATGGTCCCCAAAACGTCGCATCCATGAACCACATGCTTCGTTAAAGACATGCTGGATATTCGATGTAAGAGCACGAGCTCCATCTCCAACCGGGGTCCATGCGGATGGTCGCCGGGGTGCCGAAGTTAGCGGCGTTCTACCTCTGGAGCAAAGGCCCTTCCAAGTTGAATACCTAGGTACCTAAGCAGGTAGCTATAGTCCGAATCCGAAAGCAGCCTGCCTCCCTTCGACGCAGCTTTGGATTGAGCGGTTGGTATGCGTCTATCCGAACCCAGTCAAGAAACATGTCTCGATCATGTTATTTCTGACGCGAAAAAGCCTTATCATCCTGTCGATTATGGACGTCGTCTATCTGGATTGTGTCTTGGCAATCGATCTAATAGTCGTCGCAGTTTCGGTTAAAGATGGCATTAGTTTGTACTACCTTGCCTTGCAAAGATGCTTATAGCATCCTGTACGCCCCGGCAAGTTTGCTATTTGTCCTGATACTAAGTCTATCATCTGTATCGAATGCCTCGGCTAGTACAGCCTTCATATTCTCCAATATCCTGATCGTATCTTTGATCCGTCCACTTTTAAGATACGCAGTTGCCAGCGAATGCTCCGAGGTCAATCGACGATGGTCTTTTTCTTCCAGCGTCGTCTTCGCCATCACCACCAAATGCTCCGACATCTCGATCGCCTCGTCGATCTGCCCCATTTTCAAGATATGCATTTGCCAACACTTACTGCGACGCCAGTATTTGAATATGATTTTCATCCAGAATCGTCTTCCTCATAGCCAACACATGCTCCAATAGCTTTATTCCATCTCGTTTTCGACCATCACCCATATATGCAATTGCCAGTGCATGCTCTATGGTTAATCGATCAAGGTCCTCTTCCGGAAGATTCTCCCTTCTCCAACTACAAACCTCTTCGTAATATTTTACGGCCTCTTTAAAACGCCAATTGTGATCTAGACAATCAGCAACTCGTTCGAATAAAGCATATTTATCTTCTATCCGGGAGTCCTTGAATTATTCTACTAGGCGCAAGGCGTGTGGTAGGTATCTTCCCCAGTCTTTGTATTTCTCTGGTTGGTCACCAATGAAGACTTCTTTAAAGTGGGCAAGGGCGTTCATCGCGACTTTCTGTGAGTCGCCACGCCTTTGGATCCAGGCTCGCGTCGCTAGATGCACCAAACTGTGCATGTCAAACAAGTCGCTTCCTTCTCGTCTTGTTAAAAACGCGTAACCACACAGCGTACCGATTGCACTTTCCATTTCCTCGTCTGAGCATTGCTTAGGCAAAAGCGATTGCGGTATAGCCTTCGGCTCGATGCGTGACATAAACGAGAGTAGCTCGGCAGCGATCCTATCATATATGCGAATCTGGTCGAATGACACGATCCAGGTGCTTACCACGGCGTTTTGCGAGCCTGGGTATCGGGTCGTGTCCTTGAACTCTCGGCTCATCAGTCCTACCAGATCTTCCTCCGTGTTTCGCAGAAGCTCTAGGTACTTCTGAATGGACGTCCCGTTGCGATTCATATATGCCACGGCTTGCGCAATGGCTAATGGTAGATATGTGAGTTTTTGCAGTAAATCCTTGACCGCTGCTTCGTTCTGGGGTGGCTGCTTCTGAAGCAATTTCTTTCCCAGGAAACTCGTCGCCTCCTGCTCATCCATCTCCTGCAAGTCGAGCACATGTTCTGCCACAGACACGGCCACTTCTCGCGACCGCGTAGTATACAGGATAATACCGTTGTCACTTTCAGGTAGGTACGTCTGCAGCCCGCCAGGGTTTTCAGAGGACCCGAAAAGCACTTCGCTGTCGTCGGCGTTATCCACGACCAAGAGCCATTTCCCAGCAGCCTCCGAGCTGAGATGTCGTTTTAGAGACTTCTTTGGGTCGTCGTCGTTATTGTCGCTCTCGAGCTTGAGCTGTCTCGCGATTTCCTCGTAGGCCTGGCTGAAACTCAAATCACTGATCGCTGGTACCCAGAAAACGGAATAATCCGGCTGGTCATCCTTCAAACCATACGCGAGTTGCAAGGCGACTTGAGTCTTTCCCATGCCCCCCAAGCCAACGACAGCCAACCTTTGGTAATTCTTTTTGATGAAAAGCATGTCGCTGATTTGGCCCAGGATGGCGTGTCGGCCGGTAAACTGCCTATTCCTGGGAAGCGGGATGTAGCAACATCGTCCAGCAGCATAATCTCAGAGGATATCAATAACCATTACAGATAGATATCGCTTTAGAGGTATACTAACTGCTTGGCTGTGCCCCAGTATTCTCTACCGCCGCTGTTCTGTCCCTCTCTGTGCTAGAAGCAACTGGAGTTGGGCTCCAGACTCGAGTCTCATACCCATACTGCAACCCCATACGCATGAATTGCTTAAGTACCTTGGAAATAACGCGATATTGAGAATCCGCCCTGCTGCTGCACCTCGCCATCTGCATATGGTTCACATCGATACTCTCAACCGTCTCCAACGACTCTGGCAAGTCAATTTTCGAGGAGAAATCGTTTACTACCTATATAGTAATATGCCCAGTCAGTCCATGTTTTCAACCAGCGGGCACCTGTTATAAGGATACGTGCCTTCCCGTGCAGTCCCTTGACACCTGAAATACCCCTCGCCTCTTGGAAAGAGTGAATTTGGATATTCCTTTGATATATGCATTCCCTGAACTCGTACTGGATATTATCCAGGACCTCGTTGTTGACTTCTAGAGTCTTGACAAGCCGTTTGTTTGAGTCTTGGAGAGCAACGCTGGCAAGGTTGGACATAATAGCGCCCCACCCCGCATGCGCACTGCCTCTGTGCGGTGTACCCAGAAATACGACCAACTTCGTTCTCAACTGGCAGATGTCCGATCTGCGTATTGCCTGCTCCCTGATTAGCGTAAAGGTTACACTCTTTCCACTCGGGGAAGAGACACATACATCTTTCACGATAACACCGCCTAGACCGTGTGCCACGAAAATGGTTGGTCCTTGGAATCCCTACAACTGTTGGCTCACTAATTACTCGGCAAGTCCACGGATATGGCCTTACCTCGTTCTCGATGTCACGCTTGAAATTCTGCATGAGATCTCGGCCGTGTTGCGATACGCTATTTTGATTGTCTGCTTGGAACATCCCACCGATAACATCGGCATTGTACCCATATGTCCATACTCTCGCTTCGGGCAAATCTTGGGCTAGGTAGTCCCGCGGCCAGAACACATCGGGTTGTACATTCCAGTTACCCTTGTTTAAATCATATTTTTCATCTTGAGGCGTTGCCATACGTTCCGTACGGGAAGTCCTTAAGACCGTTCGGAAGAGCTTCCGTCTGTTCGGAGCTGCGCCGCCTGATTCGGCCCTCGCTGCTCTACTGGCTTCCCATGTTCTTTGGGGGTGGCCCCTTAGGCCGTGCACGAAGATGATGCTGTGGAACGCGGGGTTAGAAGGATGATCCTTCGGCGGATAGAGTACCCAACGTGTCTTGTCGGGTTTGTCATGCGTACTTGGTTGCGTCCGACCCGGGTTGCGGGGAACTGGGGCTAGAAAGCTGCGTGAACCCAATGCGGTGTACTTCCTGAATAGTCACTGGCCCCAACATCGTAGGTACTCACACGGGTGATGTAGAGTAAAGTTTGAAAGTCGTATATAGTCTTATAGATCATACGGCTAATTAAGGGGAATTGATGAAGATATATTCATCTGAATCCTTCTCCGGGGATGGACCTGTGCGGGGTTTATAACCCAGGTCACGAGTTAGGCCGCATAACGCCAGTAATGCCGTTGGTTATCACAGCGTTACATCCTAGTTTTTATTACTATGCGGTCGTGGCTGTGCATCATTAATACGGTGATGTACCGGAGATCCTGAGTCCTGACAGCAGTCACAATCGTCGCCGACTCTCAAACTATCACTGTCCCTTTAGAACCACTCGTCTGGCCCTTCCCCCTTTCTGCCGTTGAAGTCTGGCGCCTAGCGCTTCCCGTCCTAGAACGATTTCGTCGAGCAACCGGGGTTGAGTGGCGTTGCGATGCGATACGTTTCCGAGAGATCTTGCGCCAGGCGTTATTTACCCCCCCCCCCCCCCACGGGCTAATCGAAAAGCTGACTGAACTAGGCATAGTCGCCGACGTAGTGGGGATCCGCTGAGCCCGTTATAGTTATAGTCCGTATTCCCAAGCGGTAACAAGGCACCGTAGCTTGGTCGCAGCCGAAGAGGTCGTCATACTCGTCGCTCTTCAACACCGCCCAGTGGGGCCCTGTTTCCTTCTTGCAGCTATTATTTCCACTCGAGATGGAGGCAATAGCAACGTCCATGGGAACCTCTACGGTCCTCCAGTCATGTTAGAGGATTTAGGTACGGAGTGAAAGATAGTAGGGAGAGGATCATTGTGCGGTCGTTGTAGTATAGGTGGAGATCGAATAGTTATTGAACTCTAGCCCTCTACTAGATCCGCGGGGGGCGAAGCTCTCTATAGGGGGAAGGGGACCGCTGACGCCCCCTGTACCGTTGTCACGTGATAAGTCCACCTAACGTATTGCTGGCAAATATCGTGATTTTCCAGCCGTTCTAGCCCTTCCAAGACAATACCGAATTCGGATTTACTAGCCAAAGACCAGTCATCGCTTGCGACACGATATGGTGGTTTGCACAGTATTCCATCGTGAGCGATCGTGTGTCGGGAAGCGACCGAAACTGCTTTGGGATTGTGTAGGTGCATAAGGCGAACGCTTAGCCGTCTGTCTGGTGATGGCTAACCATTTGCGACGTATCGAATATTCCCCTTCAGGACGTCATCCCAGGGTCCTGGTAGCGGCTACTCGTCCATCCCTCATATCTTATCCTGAAGTGACGCGTCGTTGCCTGGAAGCAGGAAGTGATGGAGAGCAAGCAGAAACAACGCTGTCAATCCTGTTTCCCTATCGCTTTCCCCTAAGCACTGAAAGGTGCCCTGGCCAGTCTCGGTAGCGGGGATGGGGGTGAGAATTGAGAAAGATTGCGATGGCATCCTTACATTGACGTCTTCTTGGGAGAGCTTTTGCTATTCGTAGTTGAAGAGGACGTTAGCTTATACGTGATGGAGCGACGTTAGGTTTACAAACCATGCGAGGTGGAGTCTCCGCCTCCACCATATAGCTTTTTCTCTCCACGATGGCATAGCTCATAGATAGTAGAATGATCGTCATCTCTTCTCCCCTCAGAATCTGACCCCACATAAATTTGCACCTCAGCCTCTAGAGGGTGGTCGCGTCAGGACTGCCGTGCTCCTGCTCCCTGGCAGGTACCATCATAGGATCCAGGCGCCGAGGGTGAAGCACTTCATGCTGTCGTAAGCCCATGTCCAAGCTATATTGTGAGGGATTGACACCGCGGCGTTCCCCGCCTTAAGTATGGGCTGAAAATTTCCAACATGGTTAGACATTGGCCCCGTTGATGTTTTGGGGTATTTTGATGGAGTGGCTGGCCCTTCTCATCCCTTACATGTGGATCATGGTACCCGCCCCCCGGAGGCCGGTCTCTTGGGCCTGTAGTGCCATTGGACGCTCCATTGCTTGAACAGATGCTGAATGTACTGTTCAACTGCAGCAGTGGACGGTGCGCGAGGCTCCAGGTACCGCACGGTTTTGGCTTCGAGGGTTACGGATGAGGCTCCCGCCGCGATGCTAGAAGGGTTAATTATCTCGCATGTACTCGTTGTAGTAGAGGGCAAAGTGGCTATGGACGAGGCCGGTCTTCAGTCCCGGCCCGAGGCCTGGGGAGAGCAGGAAATGGTCCCACGCCTCAACGACGGCCGAACACTTGAAGAGATCGATGGTCTTCTGCTTGCAGCGCTTAAGCTGCAGTTCCCATGCCTGTACCTGTGTCTCAGAGTTGACTCGATTAGTACATGATGAAGTATATCATATACCTTGATTAACTTCGAGTTTTGGCTACTTCTCTACCGAACTGGATATATACTCGAAATAATCGGGAGGCGAAGAGAAGCGTCGACTCTAGGTGATAACTCCTATCACTATCACGTGACGATGGGCCAGGAGCTTTGGCGCCCCCTCCCCCCTATCTACAGGCCACGATTGACTAGACTTTTTATAAGCCAAGGATATCGCCTTCCATGCATCTAGTAAGGGGTAGGGTTCAATGATTTTGGGCTTCCACCCCCCACTGTGTATCAGACTATGTGGAAATCATGCAGTGTTTTAGGGCCATATTTACTAGCGCCGATATCTTATATAGCTCTCCTGGTATTGCTCTCAAGTATACCGTTTGATTCGGTTGAGGCTTTCGTATCGTGACAACAGAAATGCTGGAAGCAGTTATGCTCCTTTAGTTCTTAAATCATTGGGATATATCCGCATGACCGAGATTCGAAACGATATTGCCTCACCATGTCGTGCACGGTGGCTGGGCGATACGAACCAATAGTTCACGGTATTATGAAGTGTGAATGTACCTCAAAGTGCATCATGGTTCCTTGGTTTCGACTCATATACTGATAGTTCCTCATCCGCACGGGATATTCACATATACACGCATTCCCGGAAGTTAGTGCAAGTCTTCTTCGTCTTAGATATTCGTGATCAAGTTGTAAAGCATCAAATATAGGGGCCGGGCTTGGACTCGAACATATGCTTGTTTAGATTTACCAATCAGCAGGCGAAAATCAAGGACTTTTTTTCGTTCATGTGTTAGTACACGCAATCATAGTCATGTAATTATCAGGATCGTTAACCAGAATGGTCCCACAGTCAGATAGAATTATGTAAACTCATCTTATGTATTCGGTCATTTTCTGACTTGTAATTTCCTTGCTGGGGGTAGCAGGGGCTTGGTTGGGCGAATCATGGATGGGATCTAAAGGGGGGGGGGGGGGGGGGGTATTCTGGAATAAACGACTTCCAGATCGAGGCAGAGCTGGCTGGGTATCTCCCGGTTCTGGCTCTTGAATAAGTGTATATGCAAAACCACGATTTCAGACTTCGAAATCTATTCATAGTGGAAGCAGCTAATTCTCCGGAACGATCAATAAGAAGAGACCTAGCGTCGTGCGGTGGACGTTCGACTCGGCCGCGGACTATCCGGCCTCAAGACGTACGTCTAGATCTCTTCAGCCACCAGACATCACGCGACCATGTAGTGAAAGTATCGGTCCTTTGGCTTACCTGAGCAACCATGTTGGTATAGATGCAACACTACGCTGCAATAGCAGGGTAGATATCACCAATGCCAGGCCTTTCTGACGGACAACGGCCCTGTCCGGGCTCACATCATATGCGGGGCGGCCGGTGATCCTTTGGGATGGTCATAAGCGGGAACACCATCACATGCATGCATGATGCATGGATGGGCTGAAAGTTAGTTGCCTGCCATCGCGTAGAAGAGGCAGCTTTCATGCGCCGCCCGTGTCGTGCCCCTCCCCACTGGACTGTCCCGATGGAACGGAATATACGAGCCCAACTGCCTGTGAGCAACAATCTGACTAGGCAGCTCGGGTATAGTTAGGATGAATCTCGCTTTACATGGTTCCCGAAGACATGTGGAATGATGACAAGAAGGGGACCCTTTAGGAATAAAGATCTAAAGCACGTGGGCGTCCTGAGTATCATGATCGGGAAACCGTTCGACCCCTATCGGGTCGTTTTCCGAGAAACTTACATAAAATTATGCGGAGCTGTATTCCTCCTTGTTATTTCCATGATTCCATGTT
This sequence comes from Eutypella sp. D-1, assembly GCA_023313575.1. Lineage (NCBI taxonomy): Eukaryota > Fungi > Ascomycota > Sordariomycetes > Xylariales > Diatrypaceae > Eutypella > Eutypella sp. D-1. The sequence continues at coordinate 1,715,252 of JAJTTP010000008.1, read as the reverse complement.
TTCACCACAAGATGACAAGAATCACGTCGAGCCTAGTTTGACTCAGCTGCGGACCGAGGAAGGCTAATCCGGGGCGGATAACTAGGCGCTCTGGGGCACGTGGTGTAGGGCATTGTCTCAAAGGTTTTGCGGCCGGTCACATCGATGTATTCTTGTCGCGTAGCCAGGTCTCTTGCTATTCTTTCCATCATTGACTACCAATCCATTAGGACCCGGTACAAAAATAGATCGCTATGAAACCTCAGAAGTAGCGGTTGAAAGTAGCTAGTTTGACGCGACCAGGCGCAGACTGAACTCAAACAATTACAAGCTGTCAAAACGCCTTGGTAAAATTTGACGCCGGAAACATTGGAAATGTTTATATACCCCAGTTGCGGGAAGATATATATATCTACGGCAATGTGTCAAAAGGTCCGATGAAACGACGACCAGATTTCTAAATTTGGTACAAGACTCTGGATGGACACAAAACAACGATTGCACGAAGAAAATATAGACGAATACTTCGCGAGAATCAACGCTGTGGTATTTCAATAGATGGCTAGTGCGACACTCTTCAGACTCTGGTCAAGCGTGTTGCGCATGCCAAGTTGTTGATCGTGTCCACAAAGATATAATTCGTGAAAAGTAGCTTGATGAGGAGAACAAGTTGAATATCAGAAGTAAACACAAGTCCCTGGAAAAAGAAGCTAAAAGGCTTAGACACCCCTGCTAATGGCTGGGCAGTCTGGAGACCCCCCACATTTCCCCTACCCCTATTGAGAGCCTCTTCTAGACACACGTGGGGAAATGGAGAGATGTCATAGGACAAGCTCATCGTATTAGCCAAGCCCCTGGCGAAACCGTAGCCAATCGTTTCAACCACCACCTCAAGGCTAACGAACGTCAATCTTCGACAGCTCTCCTACCGAGCCCTCCCCGATCTCATACCAATCCAGGCCAATCAACGAGAAGATGTAGGCCCGGACAAGTCTGGAGCTCGCGCAAAGAAGCATTTATAAAAGCTCCCGCCAAGCACCCGCCAAGTAAACTCGATCTCTTAGCATTCTGGTTTTCTCGTCTTTCTGGGCTTCTTTCCAGCGCCAGGAAAATTCTGAACGCCATGAAAGTTTGTCACGGACGAGACCTGACGCCGCGGGCTTGTCACGGGGGGCATGAGAGAACCTCCCTCCCCCTCGGTGACCAAAATGACTGGATACATCATCGCTCCGTCATGCAGATGAGGGGATCCAAGGTCCTGCATTGTCTTCATGTTCCTTGGCCTGGCCCGTTCAACAAATTACTCGCCTAGCGACTGGTCCTCATTACAAGAGAAAAAACACCAAATCTACGAGCTGGATTTAGCGCTGCTGGCTCGTCTATGTCTTGCCTGCGAGCTCCGTGGTATTGCCTGCCGGTCGTGAACGGCCCGATCGAGGCTCCGTTGATCTGATGGTAAGTTGGGGGCAGAGAGGCTCCTATTGCTGGTTGTGGAAATGTACTCGCAAGAAAGAATTAAGCTACATGGAGATCAAGGGAGGTACATCGTAGGAGCCAAGAGCCAAGGCCGCGGCAGCGGCACCAGAGAGGAACCTTAACCAGAAGGGATGACAAGCTCCCTCGCCGCGACGAAGTGGCTCCCTCGGCAGCAGGTTACAGGGCTGTTGTTGACTTGCCCATGTTAGCAGCGATCGAGCACGGGCTCGGATGCGCAACGGCAATTGGCTGACACGCAGATTGTCTTGGCGGCATCAAACCCTCCAAATCGCTAAAACACTTTTGCGGCGCCCGCAGATGGGTCGGGAAAAACGCCTACTTTCTCCTTACGTCGTCGGCTGTGGGCCTGGCCATCGCCACGGCTGGGTACTCCAGCGTGGGTACGGATACAATTGTTTTTCAGGGCATCCACCCTAGCCGGGCCCGATTTCGATTTTGGGATGTAGGTTGCATGGCGGCGAAAGGTCGCATCCGCATCGAGAACCGATGCCATGGAACGTGGTCCATACACACCTACTGCATTGATCTGTGATACACAACCTATATATTACTCCTGTCCTTCGTGACTTGTGGTCTGTTCTTGTGTTCTTCTTCCCATGCCACTTTCTACCCCGGCTACAATTCACATAAGCACGCGAGCTGCGCACAAACGACCCGGAGTCTCAGAGCAGCCACGCCAACCGTCAAGATGGTTATGCACCAGTTCGACTACATCTTTGCCATAGGCACAATATTTGCGTTCCTCGATGCTTGGAACATCGGTACGCCCTCGCTCCCCCCAACACACGTGCGGACGATCATGGTTCTATAGGATTTACTAACGTTTTGATTTTGCGACTTCTAGGTGCTAACGATGTCGCCAACTCGTGGGCTACGTCCGTCGCGTCCCGATCGCTGACCCTGCTCCAGGCCATGATTGGGGCCAGTATAATGGAATTTGCCGGTGCCTTCGGTGTCGGTGCCCGTGTGGCGGATACTGTCCGGACCAAGATCGTCAGCCCGTCCAACTTCGAGTCCGAACCGTCGGTGCTTATGCTCGGCATGACGTGCGCCGTCATTGCCTCTTCCCTTTGGCTCACCATGGCTACTAGGCTCGGTCTGCCTGTGTCTACTACCCACTCCATCATGGGTGGCGTGATTGGCATGGGTGTTGCGTCCGTTGGCGCGTCCAATGTTACCTGGGTCGCGCCCTCCGGGACCACTGGCACGGCGGTTATCAATACCGGTGTTGTATCCGTCATCATGGCCTGGATCATCGCCCCTGGTCTCTCGGGCTGCTTTGCCGCCCTCATCTTCTCTATCACCAAGTACGGTGTCATGCTCCGGAAGAACCCCGTCATGAAGGCTCTCGCCCTCGTCCCCGTCTATTTCGGCATCACCGCCTGCCTCCTCTGCATGTTACTGCTCTGGAAGGGCGGCTACTACGAGATCAAGCTGAATGACGCCCAGCTCGCGGGTACCATTATCGGCACGGGAGTCGGCTTCGCCCTGCTTGTTTGCACGTTCCTTATGCCATGGCTCTACCGGGTTGTCGTGAAGGACGACTGGCAGCTCCGGTGGTACCATATCTTTATGGGCCCCCTTGTATTGAAGCGCGGAGAGGTTCCTGCGCCCCCGGCCGACTTCCAGGGCGCCATCCGTAACTTCTACGAGGGTCACCTTACCAGGGAAGAGCTTGACGCCAAGCGAGCCGCCATGGCCGGGAAGGACATTGAGTCCGGAGGAGGCAACGGTGAAACTAAGGTTGTGGACACGTCTAGCAGCGAAGCCCAGCCGCAGGAGCAGGAGCCCACCAGGCCGTACGTGCACAAGAGCCTCATTGGTCCCAAGCCAGAGGGCCTCCCCTGGTACAGCAAGCCCATGCTTTGGTGGGCCTTCAAGAAGGCGCTCCTGAACGGTGTCGACCAGGACGTCATCAGTGCCCAGAAGAAGGAGGGTATGCTGTCATCCGACATGGAGGAGAAGCACGCCCGAGCCGCGCACTACGACAACAAGGCCGAGTTCATGTATTCCTTCCTGCAGGTCATGACCGCCTGTACCGCGTCCTTCACCCACGGCGCCAACGACGTGTCTAACGCTATCGGCCCCTACTCCACCATCTTCCAGATCTGGCAGAGCGCCGCACTGCCTCCCGATGGCGAGGCCAGCGTTCCCCTGTGGATTCTGGCCTTTGGCGGTGTCGCCTTGATCATCGGTCTGTGGACTTACGGGTACCACATCATGCACAACCTGGGCAATCGCCTGACCCTGAACTCGCCGTCCCGTGGATTCTCCATGGAGCTCGGCAGCACCGTTACCATCATTCTCGCGACTCGTCTCAGTAAGTCCCGTCACGCCTGCAAATCCTATCATTGTTTCCCTGCTAACCACACCGTGTTCAGAGCTACCGGTTTCCACCACTCAATGCATCACTGGCGCCATTGTTGGCGTCGGTCTCTGCAACGGCGACTGGCGCGCGCTCAACTGGCGCATGATCGGCTGGATCTACAGTGGCTGGCTCCTGACGCTGCCCTGCGCTGGTATCATCTCTGGTTGCCTTATGGGCATTATCATGAACGCGCCTCGCTGGGGATTGAACGCCTCCTAAGTGAGCGCCGGCTGTCCTTCGTGGGCCGTACTTCTTCTATATACCCGATTCACGGTACTCGGTGATTACCGACATTGAAGCGTCGCCATAGCGGGGGCTTTCGAGATATTCGGGTGCTAGAATAAAATGGACTCTTTCATGGTTGCGTCGTGGATAGACTTTTAATATACCCCAAATCAGTTCACATGTTATGACCCCAATCTGTGTCTAGTGAAGTATTTTCGTGACTGCGTCATCTTGCGCACCATCGTAGTTTCGGGACAAGTATAGGCGTAACGGAGGCCATTAAAATCATCGGACGCCTACGGCACCGAGAAAAACCTCCCTCTGTCGTGGATCCGATAAGCCCTGCACGAGCTCACTCATGGACTCGACCTCGCGGATCCCTGTCCCATGTTCGAAGGACCAGCAATCGCTCTCGTCTGGCGCGTCACCACCGCTGGTGCCGTCTTCGCTATCGTACCTCACCTGGAAAGCCTGCCACCGCTGGGCCCTCAGCTCCGCTACATGCGCGTCGACGGACGTCTTCGGGCCGGAGAAGACAAGTATCCCCGGGTAGCCGGGCTTCGTCAGACCACTAATCGGCAGCGGGCCGGAGACGGACGGGTTCAGCGCCAGCTTGCGCTTATTCGTGTTCAGCAGGTGATGCAACCATATGACGACCGTCCTACTGCGATTTTCCTCCCCAGCACCGGCTCCAGTGCCGTCGACTTGCCCCTCCGTCCCTGGATATGTCGATGCAAGCGCACCCAACAGCTCCTGGAAATTAAGAATAATCGCATCTAAGACCTCCTCACCAGTCGTTAAGCACAGCCCCGCAATCGCCTCCTTCGCCGCGGAGCGGAGATCTTCTCTCTGCGGTCCGGTCGCGGTAATCGTTTCCGGAAGCCCACCGGCCTCGGGATATAGATCGGGCAGCCGAAGGACTAGCAAGCCGCTTGGGTTGGCGTGCACGTATTTGACCTCGCGCGCTTTGGGGGAGAAACTGAGGGCTTCTGGGTACATTGCCTCGAGGAGCGCCAATTCGGCTTCTAGCCGGTCGGCTGCTGCATTTTCCGCCATTTTTGGGGGGAGATAAATTGATATCACCTTTCATTGAGGAGAGCTGGAGATCTCTGTGGATACGCTAGTGACATTGCGGATGCGACCGTGAGAGCTTCCAGTTTAAAACAAGAAGCTAAACTCTAGAAATTGCAATCATGTTCAGCGTCTAGAATACTGTCAATTTATACAACCAACATCCTAATCGGTTCAAACTTCAAGACTGTAGCAAGGAAGCAACGGAATAAAAAACATGAAACCAGTTGGCAGCGTAGGTTTACACCTGGGCAGGGAAGGGGAGGGATAAGCCAAATTGAAAGTGACGGAATGCAGGCCGTCCGGATTTCCTAGCTAGGAATAGACTTTTCCGATAATAGCGAATAGCCAGAACCTGCTCCAACCCTAGCGCCCACATCGGCGCACACCCCAAAAAGTCCCCGACATGGGGACTATATGACGCCAGATAAAAGACCAGCCTGTAACGATTGCCGATTGGCCCAGCGGTTAAGGCGTCCGACTGTTATCACAGGTTTACTTTCTCTTCGAGAAATCGGAAGATCGTGAGTTCGATCCTCACATTGGCAGAAAGAGTATAACGTCAACCCTTCTTTTTGGGACTTTTTTTTTTCCCCCTTTCACATACTGCTGTGTTTCACACAACACTTTTTCGTGTGTCGCCATTGTCTCTTTCCCTTTTTTTTGTCTTTCTCTTTTTACTTAAAGGAGGAGCGTGTTTTTCTTCGCTAAGGGATGATAGTCCACACTCTAATTTTACTGTAGTGGTAGGAACGATCGTGCGCGACCATTGTAAGGACGGTACGGCCGGTCCTAATTGGACTTTTGAAACTTAGGAAACCCTCGTCATTTACTCCCCAAAAATCATGAACATAATTAAGAGATTCGGTCCGAAGTGATAATCACTCACATACAATTTAGACTTATCGTAGGTATACGAACTAACTGCAATGCTACACTTAATACACAACCTTCTCCTTCCAAATCGGCACCTCAGAAAAATCATCTTTATTCCACCTCAGCTTCCCCTTCTCATCAAGCCAGGCGCCGCGATCCGAGGCCTTGAGCCCGCAAGCCTCGATCTCCGCGACCTCGACGGCGCTGACGCTGAACCCGTCGCGCGCGAGCCAGACGGGCGGCGTCGGGCTCGTGAGCACCGGGTTCAGATACGCCTTGCGCAGCTGATCCTCCGTGTACCGGGGCACGTCGTCCTCGTCGTAGGGGACCGCGGCAGCGGTGCCGTTGTGGTAGTCGCAGCCCTCGCGCAGCCAGCGTCGCATCGCCTCGTACGACGCGAATACGTTCGGTTCGAAGAACTTCGCGACGGGCTTGATAACGTGGCGCGTCACTGGCTCCGGGGCGTGTGCGCGTTGGGCGAGGCGCTGGATGTGCGACTCGGCGGCTTGCGATTCTTCGTCCCCTTCTTCGGCGCGGAGTAGAGGCGTCGATTCTGAGCTTATCTCGGACGCTGCGCTGCTGGCTATCTCCGTCGGTATGAAGTGCTCAAGTGGCGCGAGGTACTTATTCATCAGCGTGTTGAAGGCGATGGTGCCAACGAGTAGCACGGACACGATGACGACGGGGCCCGTTGCTTTCCTGAGCCCGAAGAAGCCGATGAGTGCTAGCTCGCCGATGTATAGGCCGGTGAGCAGGTGCTGCAATGCGAGGATATACGCCAGCCCTCGGGTGTCTAGCTTCGGCTGCAGGGTGAATAGTAGGTTGTAACGGTACGCAAAATAATAAAGAGCCACCCCAGCGGCCGCGAAGCCGAGAACAAGAGGCGCGATGCAGGAGTAGGCAATTGCTAACACAAATCAGCATCATAGCTTAAAATGTCATTGTTTTATGGTTGATAAGTTAAAGCAAACATACCTATGATGGCAAAGTTGGCGAACTATGGGTGTAAATATGTCAGCGGTGCATGATCCTGAATATGAACGTATATGTAGACGCGTACCTTCGGAAAGACCTTCCCCCAAGACATTCCTTTCAGGCTCGTATAACGAGCAAACTTCTGCCGTGGCGTCCTATCGAAGAGGTAACCGAAGATGAGATCCTCGAGAAGGTCCGAATGATTGAGAAGGTTGTCAGCGGCCGACGTGGTACCCTGGATAATGAAGTAGGTTAGGTAGAAGTTAGAGGCCCTAGGGAGCTGTCTCGCGAGCAGTTCCGGAATAGACGTCGGGTTGCGGGCCCTCTCGATCAGTTCCGAGGCGACGGCCGCAGCCCCGGAAAAGACCGCGGTCACCAGGAACACCTGCACGACCTGGAAGATGTAGTACCATCTTTGCACCCGGAGCTCGTTGGCTGTGGTGGTCGGGCCGCCGAAAGTCTTGATAATGTCTAGTACGGGTGAGTAAGTAATAAGCAGGTGAGGTGGCGCAAGGGGAAAGAGCTCTTACATCTGAATAGTTTCGGCACGAATGAGCTGAGCCAACTCGTGGCGAGAGGGGGGAGAAGACCTGACAAAAGGCTGAGTACGGCTTTCGGGAGCCTCTTAAGGAAGCTGAGCCACTCGACAGTCTCAGCGAGAGCGGAGATATTCGAGACGAGACCGACGAAACCGCTTGGAATGGACCAAAACACGATGGTGGCGATGATGATGGCCGACGCGACGCCCTCCTGCGAGATCCTGCGGGCAGGGTGGAGTGTGAGGTTGTCCCATATTACCTCGCTTGGAGACACGCCTGTATACCGCGGGCTTAACGACAGCACATCGGCAGAAGCTATCTGCTGACAGGAACGCTGGGCTTCGGCTAGTGTGGTGTACTCAACAAACACAGCTGCGCCCCCGCGGGGATCGCCGGACTCATACGACGCCCGCAATTCCTCGATCTTGGCCTGTATCTTTTTTATCTGCTCGCGATACCACTTGATCGCATCCACCGTCTTACCGTCGCCGGGAATTTTGAGGTAACGTTTCGGCCTGCTAGAATTTCGCGCTGACTCGATCAATTCGTCTCGGTCCGGCTGCGCACCGTTTCGCCGACTGCTCTCTTTAAGATACCATTTCGCCCTACGGCTAGCTCTACGGATCAGAGCTATCTCGGCAGCCTCGAGTTTCTCGATATTTGCGATACGGTCCGAGACGAGGGAGTCCAGTGCCTCAGCTTTTGTAACAGGCCAGATGCGGACCGCCGCATCACCGAAGTAGGTTTTCATATTCCCCTCGTACAACGCATCGGTAGGGGCGCTGAGGAAGAGAACAGTCCGCGACGACAGCCGCTCCGCGTTAGGCCTCTCGAGGGTCCAGGCCTGACGCAGACCGACGAGCCATAGCCGCTCGCGGGCGATAGTGAACATAACGAAGCTGAAAAACACACAAGCCAAAACCGCGTGGGCGTAGAAGAATCGAACCTCTGCGACATTGCCTATGCCGATCCGATCGAACTCGACTGACTTGCCTCCGCCCAGCGCGTTGACAGGCATGAGGGTCGGCCACGTGAGGAAGCAGCCCACGACGCATAAGAACATGATAATGCGTAGGAATCGGAGGAAGAGATAGGCGTCAAGGGACTGATGATACAAGATGAACTTGTCCGGGATCTTCCTCATCGTATGGAACCAATCCAGGTACCCGCGAGTGGCAGGCGGGGTCCGGTGTCTGCTACTAGGTTAGAAATGTTCGTGACATAGGTCGAGTGTCTACACGCACTTTTCTGGTATCGAGCCCATGAAGGTCCGCGGAGCATAGAAGAATGGGAACCTCCGGCGGATCAGGATGAAGATCGTGATGAATATGAGACTCGTCACCTTGGTATTGTTAGACAAGAAATGTTCCATGATGATTTTGACGGTTGCTCAGGATACTGACCCATGTTGGAATAAATGCGGATATGACCGCGGCGAGAGAAGCAGAACCCTTCGGCTAAGCTGCGTGAGCATGTAGAAGTTTATGATAATTCCTGGGGAGAACCCCATCGCTAGCAGCGACCCAACTTACCTTATGTTCCTCAAGAGCAGAAACGCCATCATGGGTTTGGTTGTACACTGTCTGGAACTCCATGATGATTGCCACCTGTGCTATCTTGGTGTGTTTTCGCGTAGCAGCACTCGATAGCCATACGGGAGTAACTGTACCAGTGATGGGTTTCCTCCCACGTATGAATGTGGCAGTGTTGTAGATTTACTAGGCTTCTCGATTCGGACAGGAATGCTCGAGGGGTTCAAATCAACAGATGTCTCTGGTTTCAGAGGTCTTCGTAGCACTGATACCTATTAGCTCGGTAGGATATCTATGGCACCGAGGTACCGATAGTAGAAAGACAGAAGATTGCATCGGGTACCAGTCAACATGAAGTCTTCGAAAGGAATAAGTTCTGTCCTATGTCGGACCCCTCCATAGATTTCATGTGATGATACTGATTTAGGTTGAATGCATTACTTCCAAGGTAGGTTGGCCTGGGCTGCCTGGGACACTTATTCCACTAATGACGTCGTACTGTACTAACTATTGGGTACATGTCAGGATTGTACATACAGGCATGTACGCTGGCTTAGTTGCATACTTGTACATATCTCTTATGTACTTAACAACTCGTTTAACAGTTCTAGTTGGCTCGTTGGGGGCTGGCTCCAGCCGTAGCAGTTGGGGTTTGGCATAGTTAGCGGCGATCGACCTGCTAAAGAATCTTGGCCCGCGCGCTGTCAGCTGCAGTTGGAACTTTCGACTTTCCTGTCACAGAGTATCAGCATAACTCAAAACCGACGACCGCCTTTGGCTGGGTTCGTGCTGTACATTGAACCATTTTCTTCTTTTAATACTGCTTGTAAATGCGAAGGTGATAGTTGATCCTATAGGCGTACGATTCTTTTGGACATGGCCATGAAGAATTGCTATTTTCATTGACTGAGCATGTTGGTTAATTGAATTCCAATGGTCCAGCTACGCTAGACCATATCCGGCGAAGCATTTATATATATACTATATATATATATAAGGGTACGTTATTCCTTTTAATTTAAATAAATAAATTTAATCCTTTAAACCGAATATAATTATTAATTTTATTTATTTATTATTATTTTATTTTATTTTATTATTATTATTATTTTTATTATTATTACGGTACGGTTATTATAATGGTTATTACAGTCTGGAGAATGGGATAATAGGTGGGTGGCAGCCTTAGGCATTGCCTACTGTTATGACCGGTCGGGCCATTAGGCCTAGTGGGGCTAAACATAACAAGAAAAGATCCCTGACTTAAGTTTTAAAAAAAAAACAGCCATATTAAAATAAGCTATATACGTTATATAACCAGGAAAGATCGGTTAAATCGGTAATAATTTTAATAATATTAAATCATTATATTTAAATACGATTTTAACGATTTAATAATAACCATATATTTTAATATTAAAAATAAAAGATATAAATAATATATAATTATATTTATTATTTTTTTCTTAAATAATTTTTAAACTTATTAGCTTATAATATAACTTAATTATTTAAAACATTTTTTTTTTTTATTAAACGTAACTACTTATTACTTAAAACCCCCAGCACTCCTATTAATATAAACCCCTTGACTGGACTAATAGTTAAGAATAGACCAGCCGTCACACCCACCTTAGGCATTCATTCTGGAAATTCTTTTTTACTATTTATAGGTGCCCTGCCACCTATGGATCTGACCTTCTTTTCCCTTTTCTCCCCACCTTTAGAATTCACAAGATAGCCTAGGAATTCGATGATATCAAACCTATCGTAGCCTACCGCTTCGTGACATATTCTAAAGGTCATCTCACCTGCCTGGGAAGGCCATAATAATATCCCACCGAATTGAACAGAATCAGAAAAGCGCCGAATGCAACGCTTAAGGGAGTACCTACGAGGACTAACCCCAGACAGAAATAATCAGCAAAATCCTGATCTACAGACACAGTCTCAGATACCGACACAGAACACCAAGCCCGACGACGTCAAGATGGCTCAGACCGAAAAAGAGAAACAAGCCGCCATGGCGGAAGCCAGGAAGCAGGTTCGCTTCGTTGAAGGTAACATCCAGCGTGGCAAGCCCAAGAGCGAGCCTAAGACCCGACTACGACGAGCGTCGGATGGTATCGGTACAAGCAATGGTCCTGAGTCAATAACCGCCGATGACCAAAATGATGCCGGCGAGCCCACTTACAAGGACTTCCTTCAGGAAGTTAACCGCGTGGATTCCTTTCACGCCAACAACGAGCATTTCTCTAAGCCTCGTCTCGATGAAGACCTCCAGTCCAAAATGGACGATCTCGCGACCGTCTATCGCGACCCCAGCTTTCACTTTGTCCCCTATACGCAGACTGGCAAGGATGCCTGGCCCAAGTGGGACGGTATCATGAAATATGACGACTTCCAGCGAGGTAGCAATAAGCGCCCGTACGCCATGTACCAAGAACTGAAAATACAAGCCCTTATGGTGCAGGCCTTAAACATGCAGGTCGACAAGTTATCCGCCTACGCATTGAAGTTAAATGAAAACACCCAATTCTTCTACCAATAGGCTGAGTATCTCGGTAAGCAAACGCTCGAGAAAGAATATTCAGATGTCTAGAAGCACGTCGACGGGGCAACCGCCGACAAGGCAACCGCTAACAATGCGAACGCCGACGATGCTAAGGCCACGATGAGAGACATCATAACTCAGATGGAAGAAAAGGAGCGCACCTTGCGTTCCCTCACGAACGATCTTGACAAGGCTCGCGTCGACCTCGAGGCCGCCCAATCCAGCCTTCGACGCAAGGATAACAAGTTACGACAGAAGGACGACGATCTGCAAAACAGACAGCACGAGAATACGACGCTGCGAGAGCGCCTGCGTAAGGCCAGCATGGCTACAACGGTCAGCTCAGGAAAGGTCGGCAAAAGTGGCAAGTTGATAGTGCCCGACTTCTACGCCGACAAGACGAAAGACACCATATCCTTCGAGAGTTGGTTCCAGCAAATGAAAGACAAGCTGGAAGTCAACGCCGACCATTTCAATAGGGATCGTGCCAAGATGGCAAAGATTCGATCCCACCTTAAGGGTACAGCCATAGACAATACCTTGCCCTGGTTAAATCCCAAACACCCCGATCCACTCTCCACATCAGAGGCCTTAATGGACCACCTCTGGAAAGAGTACTTAGACCCCACACGCAAGGAGACAGCCCGACGGGACTTCCAAGCTCTGAACATAAAGAAGGTCCCCGACTACCACGAGTTCCGTAATTCCTTCGTTCGACTGGCAATGGAATGCCAGATCCCGAAGAACGACTGGAAGTACGAGTTCCGAACTAGACTCACCTTCAGACTGCAGTCTAGCCTTGTCAGCCAGTACATCGACGACAAGTACGATTTTGCCATGTATTCTAGAGCTGGTTCTGAGATCTTCAACGCCTTGAAACAGGCCAGCGAGGAGAACCCCATCGGCAAGAAGAAGTCTGATAATCCGTCCTCGAATCGCGGCGGTGGTCGAGGTGGTGGTCGTGGTAGCCGCGGCGGTGGCCGAGGCGGATCCAACCCACGATTCCAGCTGTCGGCAGAGGAGATGGAAAGACTTTCTCGAGAGGGTCGCTGCTTCACCTGTAAGGAAAAGGGCCATACCAGTCGGGATTGTCCCAAGAAGAAGGAACAGTTGGCTCCAGTCACCGATAAACCTGGTCCCAGCTCCAACCTCCAGAAGATCACTGAGGAGAGCGACTCCGACTCAGAGGATTCGGAAAACTAGGTGCCCTGGGAGAAATCGACTCCCGCCCAGGGAAAGTGTCACGGAAGGAAAAAAAAAACGTATGAAAGACTAAACTGCGAGATTCCTTATGACTTCTTGCAGAGGATATTGGGTGGTAACCCCTTGCTGTTCATTACTACCCTAGTCTTGAATGGACTCACGTTGACGACCTTTTCTTCTCTCGGTGACACGGGAGCAAACGGATATCTATTTATCAGTGTGAAATTTGCGAAACGCGCCTTGAAATACCTTAAGCCCAAGATCGTAAAAGGCTTTCGCCCACACCCTGTTGGAGGGTTTGATGGGAAAGCGACTCAGCTGATAAACGTGGCCCTGATAATGGGTCTGCGAATTGATGGTAGGACAGTGCCAATAGTGCCCTTCATGGTGATAGATATGAAATGGGACATCATCATCGGCAAGAGCTGGTTCGAGGAGCATGATGTTAAGATCGACGTCGCGCGAAGACGTCTAATCTATCCAGAATCCTAGGGACCGACCCCGTTTAACGATGTCTCAATAGACCATGCCCCCGATCCGACGCCTAATCGATATGGGCACTTTGCCAAAAACGTGCGACGACGCGAAAAACTGATGGCGAAAGAAAACAAAAGACGCACAGACGGGAAGCGTGACGGACGATAAGTGTCCAAACAACAAGTATCGCCTAGACCTGTTACCATAACCTCCGTCCCAAACGATCCCGACGACGTTAATAAGTTGCCACAGGCATATCCCGAATCGCCGTAGTTAATCGAACCCTACCACTGGACGTAACGGCAGATAAAACTACAAAGCGTATTAGATCGTATCTGCAAGTTAGAGGCTATAGATGTTGGCGAAATCGATGTTAATGTCGATATCGTCGGCTCTGCGGCAAAGACATCCCATGTGTCGAACGTTAACCTCCCATTTATCCCAAGGAGGAAGGTTAGATTCGATATGCGACTAATGGAAAGACAATTGCGAGGCACCCCTTTGATGTTGAAGAGATCACCTGCAGACAAGGCCTACGAGAGGACTTAGAAAAAAGAGCGACGCCGATAACGGTTCGAGAAGGAGAGCCAGCTTAAGGATGCCCAAAGGCCGTACTCTTTAAAAAGGTACGGCTTTGGATGGTATAAGCATCGCCCAATGGACCTGGCGCTACTAAGCGCGGTATCCTTCCTCCATGTAGCGAAAGACGCACCTGTGTTCGAGACTTCTCTCCACGAGATTGACAAAATTATTGATAAGAGGAGAAAAAACGCTTTAGCCCGCGATAAGGCTAAGCTGCGCGACAAAGTAATCGCTATCGTACCCAAGGAACACCACGATTACCTCGATATGTTTAATAAGGCAGAGTCCGATAACTTGCCACCTTATCGTCCGCATGTTGACCACAAAATCGAGATGTTTACCGAGCCCGAAACCTTAGGCTACAGCCCTCTGTATAAGATATCGTTAGAAAAACTCGGAAAGGCTTGTAAATACCTCACTGATAATATAAGAAAGGGATTTATCGTCCCGTGTTCTGCCCCATGGGCTGCCCCGGTGCTAATAGCACCAAAGCCTGGTGGCGGACTGAGATTCTGCATGGACTTCAGGAAGCTGAATGCCCTCACCAAAAAAGATCGGTACCCATTACCGCTCATTGAAGAAACGCTTGCTCGAATCTCGAAAGCTCGCATCTTTTCCAAGATCGACATCCGACAAGCCTTCCACCGTATACGAATGAGACCCGAGGACAAGGACCTCACATCCTTTCGAACGAGGTATGGACAATACAAATATCAAGTGGTGCCATTCGGTCTCACAAATAAACCCTCGACGTTCCAGCGATTCATCAACAACACCCTTTTCGATTATCTCGATAATTTCTGCAGTGCATATATCGACGACATACTCATCTTCTCAAAGAATAAAAAAGACCACATCCAGCACGTGAATAAGGTGCTGGCACGCCTGCGACAGGCAGGTCTCCAAGCCGATCTGAAGAAGTGTGAATTCCACGTCACCGAAACCAAGTTTTTAGGCTTCATAATCGGGACGCATGGAATAACTGTCGACCCTATGAAAATAGCAGTGGTAAAAGACTGGCAGATCCCGACGAATGTGAAGGCTGTACAATCTTTCCTCGGTTTCTGCAATTTCTACAGAAAGTTCATACGGGACTATGGGAAGATAGCCAAACCGTTGACGAACTTGACCAGGAAAGACAAGCTCTTTAATATATCGACGCCTGAAAGGCTACACGCGTTCGAGGAGTTGAAGAAACGTCTGACGGAGGCGCCGATCCTGCGCCACTTCTTATACGACCTCGAGACGCGACTGGAGACAGATGCCTCCGACGGCGTCTTGGCGGGTGCCCTGCTGCAAAAGCATGGTGACGAATGGCACCCAGTAGCCTATTACTCTAAGACTATGCAGGGAGCCGAGCATAATTATAGTATACATGATAAGGAGATGCTTACGGTGATACGCGCCCTGCAATACTGGCGTCCTGAATTAATTAGTCTGCAGACCGAGAAGCCATTCACCATCATCACGGACCATCAGGCGTTAGAGTACTTTAGGACCAAACGCGTCCTTAACTTGAGACAGGCCGGCTGGTCCGAGCTGTTGTCTCAATATAACTGCGTCGTCACGTACCGACCAAGGTCAGAGAATGTACTCGCTAATGCCCTGTCGCGTAAATCCGAAAACCTAAAGAGCTAAGCGAGACGCGTACCGTATAATGGCATTATTCCAGCCCGTGCGGCGACCTGAGATACAGGGATCGGAAGTGTCGAGTCTATCCCTGGTAGACGACGCGACACCCATGTCCCCTGTATCGGAAAATAGATAACCGATGTTTGTCTGTGTCCTCGACGATGGCGAGGAGCCACCCGACGCGTCTGGCGTAGAATTGACAGATAGACTGCTACGCGCGAACGCGACCAGTCCCCAGTTGGCTCCATACAGGGACAAGGCCCTGGATCCTACCCTGCACGCCCGCGAACATGGGTATACCTTAAACGGAAGGTTGGTCCTGTTCAGAGGCAAGCTCATCGTTCCCGATGAAGACAACCTACGCACCAACCTCATTCGCGAGGTACACGCGCGATTGACGACAGGCCATCCTGGCCGCAATAAGACTCGACGAATGCTGGGAGAACAGTACTGGTGGCCAGGATGGGCCGCCGATATCGCTCGATATATCGCGAACTGTCCCTATCGTACAGCCAAGAATCCACGCGATAAAACCCCAGGTCTACTAAAGCCACTCCCCGTACCCCTACGGTCATAGCAGCACATAGCCGTTGACTTTAAGTCAATGCCAGACGATAAGCCTGGGCACGAGGACAGCCACGATAACCTGTTCGTGATGATCGACCGGCTGACCAAGCGCGCGTAGTCAGTACCCTGCAAAAAGAGCGCCACAGCCAAGGACGCTGCTCTGATGTACTACGAGGGACCGTACCGTGTGTTCGGTCTGCCTCTCACAGTGAACTCCGACAGAGGACCCCAGTTCATCTCGGACTTTACAGATGAGATGTCAAAGATACTTAGGATCAAGTGGAAGTTAGCCTCGGCGGGACATTCGCAATCCACGGGCCAGGCCGAGATTATGAACGAGTACATCGACCAAAGGTTACGGCCATACCTGAATCACTTCCAGACTAACTGGTCAAGTGCCATCCCCGCTATGGATGCTATACAAGCTTCTCTCCCTTACGACTCGACAGGATTGCCGCCATGCGTCGTAGAAAAAGGCTTCCCGATAAATCTTCCCTTTGACTGGCAGAGTCGCACTAAGGACTTCGAGGGAATAACTCCCCAGGAGAAGTTAAATCGGCAGGACGCTTAGCAAATCGCTGACACGTTGAAGGCCTATCTCGACCTAGCCAGAGAGACCATGTCGAAGTCGCAAGAACGAATGACGGTGCAGGCAAATAAGCATCGGCGGGAGCCCGACTTTGGTCCCGGCGACCGCGTGTATATCATTAAGAAAAAGGGAATACAGACGGACCGCCCCAGCGATAAGCTGGATTACCCTATGACTCGTAACCATTATAAGATTATCAGTATAGATGGTCATTTATATAAGCTCGACCTGCCCGCATCTTGGCAAGGGTCTCATACCTTCCATGCCGACCGCCTGCGCAAGTATCCGAATGATCCTTTGCCAGGACAGACTCCAGAGAGTCCAGATGCAAAAGAGGTCGATCCCAATGGCGACGAAAAATGGGAAATCGATCGCATCAATTCGTCGCGGCTATACTATGGCCGTCTGCAATACAAGGTACAGTGGAGGGGTTGGGATCCCGACCCTAAGTGGTATAATGCAGAGAACTTCAAGAATAGCCCACTGGCGCTGCAGCGATACCATGACAATAATCCTACTCAGGCTGGGCCCCCGAAGCGACTCGCCATTTGGCGACAGGTCGCGGAACGCGACGAATTCGATCCGCCACATAAGGACGATAATGTCCCAGCGACAGCTAACCGCACGAAGACACGCCGTCGACGTACATAATTATGTAATCGGGTAGGTACGCCACCGTTAACAAATAAGGCCCAATTGCAAAAACTCTCGCCAACAGTAGGCGTGTGAAGCACTTACTTACTACCACCGATCTAGGGGCTTAGTGGCCTAGTAGGTAAGTTGTGGATCCGAGGGCACCCCCCCGCTACCTGGAAAGCGTTCACGGTTCGATCTCCGGACGAACCACCGCTGCCGTGACTTATCACCCCGACAGCAACCAATTTTTTACGGTTTGATCAATTAAATTATATTCAATTTAATGAAATTAGATGAAAAAGGCTCGGGACGACCCTTTTTTCTAAGGGGGGGGTAATGTTACGGTACGGTTATTACGATAGTTGTTATTATGGCAATGGTTATCGCGATAGTTACTATAGTCTGGAGAATGGGATAATAAGTGGGTGGCAGCCTTAGGCATTGGCCACCTTAGGCATTCATTCTGGGAATTCATTTTTACTATTTATAGGTGCCCTGCCACCTATGGATCTGACCTTTTTTTCCCTTTTCTCCCCATCTTTAAAATTCACAAGATAGCCTAGGAATTCAATAATATTAAACCTATTGTAGCCTACCGCTTTATAACAATTATTATTTATTATATTAAATAATTAAGTAAAAAGTTTAACATAAACCGTTATTTAATAAAAAAAGTTAGTTTAATAAATATATATATAATATAAAAAATAAATTATATAACCTTTTTTATAACGTTTTAATTATTTATAAAAATATATTATAACGTTTATGTAATTATTTAACTTATTAATTATAAAATAAATAAAAATCGATACGGTTTAAATAATTAACGTTTAAAAAGTTATATAAACGTTATTTATTTTTAAAAACTTAAAAAAACTAATAACCGATTTAATATAAACCGAATAACGGAAAAAATATTTAATTATTTTTAAAAGTATTTTTAAAGGTTTATTAAAAATAATTTTATTATAACCGGTCGGGCCATTAAGCCTAGTGGGGCTAATATAATAAAAAAAATAACCATATTAAAATAAGCTATATACGTTATATAATTAAAAAAGATCGGTTAAATCGGTAATAATTTTAACGATATTAAATCGTTATATTTAAATACGATTTTAACGATTTAATAATAATTATATATTTTAATATTAAAAATAAAAAATTTAAATAATATATAATTACGTTTATTACTTTTTTTAAAAAAAAGTTTTTAAATTTATTAATTTATAATATAATTTAATTATTTAAAGCATTTTCTTTTATTATTACTAAACGTAATTACTTATTATTTAAAACTTTTAACATTTTTATTAATATAAACCTTTTAATTAAATTAATAATTAAAAATAAACCAGCCGTTATATGTTATAAACTTTTATTTAATAATATTATTAACTTTAAATAATATCCGATATTATATTTTTTTTAAGTTAAAATTTTTAATAAACTATTTAGTATTTATTCGAACAAATCGAATAAATCGAGTAAACGGCGATTATAATTATAAATTAAAAAGCTATACTTATTAAATTTAAGCTTAAAAAATTTAAATTTTATAATGGTATTACCTTTATATAATTCTTTTTTATTATAACCGTAATTTATTTATATTAATAACGTTATATATATACCACGGAAATTAATAAAATTTTTAATATTATATTATGTTTTACCGGAAAGATAATTTAATGGTTTAAACCTACCTTAAATATTTTCGTAAAAGTAAAAAAAAAAAAGAAAAATTACGGAAATTAAACGCTTTTTCGAAAAATATAAAAACTTTAAAAAAAAGGTAAAAGTTAATTACGGAAATCCGGATAAAGCCCGAGCCGTTACGTAATAATTTTTAAGCTTTAAATAAAAAAAACAGCTTATACGTACGTTATGTAATTTAAGCAATTTATTATTTATTATAACCGGTCGGGCCATTGGGCCTAATGGGGCTAACACAGCAAGAAAAGATCCCTGACTTAAGTTCTGGAGAAAGAGATAGCCACATTAGAATAAGCCACATGCGCCACACGACCAGGAAGGATCGGTTAAATCGGTAATAATCCTAATAACGTTAGATCGCTATATTCGGATATAATCCTAACGATTTAATAACAGCCATATATTTTAATATTAAAAATAAAGGATATAAATAATATATAGTTACGTTTATTACCTTTTTCCTAAATAATTTTTAAATTTACCAGCTTATAATATAACTTAATTATTTAAAGCATTTTTCTTTTTATTATTACCAGACGTAATTACTTATTGCTTAAAACCCCAGCACTCCTGTTAATATAAACCCCTTGATTGGACTAATAGTTAGGAATAGACCACCCGTCACATTATTAAAATAAATTAAATCGATAATAAATTTTTTATCGATATGTTTTATTTAAAATTTAAAAATTTAATTAAAAATAAAATTATTATATAAAATAAATTAAGTATTTTCGATAAGTCCGTTATTTTAATAATTAAAATCGATAATAAATAATTTAAATAACGATAAAAAAAGTATTATATATTTATATAACGGCTGGTTTATTTTTAATTATTAATTTAATTAAAGGATTTATATTAATAAAAGTGCTAAGGGTTTTAAGCAATAAGTAGTTATGTTTAATAATAATAATAAAAAAAGTGCTTTAAATAATTAAGTTATATTATAAATTAATAAGTTTAAAAATTATTTAAAAAAAAGTAATAAGCGTAATTATATATTATTTTATATCTTTTATTTTTAATATTAAAATATACGGTTATTATTAAATTATTAAAATAATTAATTACTTTAATTATTTTAAATCATTAAAATAGCTAGTTATCTTAGCTATTTTTTTTATTACGTAACTTAAACGTGGCTGACTTATTATGGCTGGGTTTTTGAAAAACCTTGTTTTTTTTAATAAGATCGTAATTTATTATTAGTCCCACTTAGCCTTTTATAACCTAACCAGGTTATAACATAATAAATAATTACGTTTAATAATGATAAAAAAATTGCTTTAAATAATTAAATTATATTATAAGTTAATAAGCTTAAAAACTATTTAAAAAAAGTAATAAACGTAATTATTTATTATTTATATCTTTTATTTTTAATATTAAAATATATAATTATTATTAAATCGTTAAAACCGTATCCGAATATAACGATTTAATATCATTAAGATTATTACCGATTTAACTAATTCTTTTTAATCGTATAACATATATAGTTTATTTTAATATAATTGTTTTTTTTTAAAAACTTAAATTAAGGATTCTTTTTATTATATTAGCTTTACTCGGCTTAATAACCCGACCGGTTATAATAATTAATTAACGATTTATTTTAACTTTAATATTTATATTACGTTAATAAAAAATAAAAGTTATAATTAAAAATATTATTATAACTTATATTTATATAATTATTATCGGAATTAAAAAATAATATTATATATTATTAAGTTATTATATAATTTAATAAAATTAAACATTTATTAATTTAAAACCTATTTATAATATTATTAATAAAAATTAAATATAAAGTTTTTAACGTTTAATTTATACCTTTTAATTATAAACTTAAATATATAAATTTTTAAAATTACCAGTTTTATTATGGCCTGACTAGGCTAAGTGGGGGCGGGTAACCTTATTCGTTAACGGTATTACCGGAAAAATAAAAATATAAGCCAGCCATATTTAATAAGCTATAAAAAAAGCCATACATAAATCCGTTATAATTTATGGATTTAAAGGTATTAGTTAAATCCGTTACGATTTAAAGATTTAATATAACCATATATTTTAATATTAAAAATAAAGGATATAAATAATATATAGCTACGTTTATTACTTTTTTTTAAATAATTTTTAAGTTTATTAGCTTATAATATAATTTAATTATTTAAAGCACCTTTTTTTTTATTATTATTAAACGTAATTATTTATTACTTAAAACCCTTAGCATTTTTATTAATATAAATCCCTCGATTAAATTAATAATTAGGAATAAACCAGCCGTTACAAGTTTTTAAATAAATAATATTTTTAATATCGGTATTATAAATTTTTTAAAATAAAAAATAAAACTTTAAAAAATATTAAAAGTTAATATAATTAAGGATTTTAATAATTTACGTATTATTATTTACGATAATAATTTTAAAATATTTATTATTTAAAAACAATAAATTAATAAATTTAAAAGTTATTAACGTCATTATTTAAAAATTTATAAAATAAAAAGTTAAAGAAATATATATTACGTTAATTTATTAATTTAAAACTATTTTTAATTATTTAATTATAACTTAATATACCGAATTAAAGCTTAAAAAAATAAAAGTTTTTAACGGATATATATTATAACCGGTCGGGTTATTAAGCCGAGTGGGGCTAATATAATAAAAAAAAATCCTTAATTTAAGTTTTTTAAAAAAAGATAACTATATTAAAATAAGCTATATACGTTATACGATTAAAAAAGATCGGTTAATGTTATAACCGGTCGGGTTATTAAGCCGAGTGGAGCTAACATAATAAAAAAAGATCCTTAACTTAAGAAAAAAACAGCCACATTAAAAAAAGCCATATATGCTATACGATTAAAAAGGATCGGTTAAATCGGGAATAATCTTAACGATATTAAATTATTATACTCGGACGTAATCTTAATAATTTAATAATAACCGCATATTTTAATATTAAAAATATAAAATATAAAATAATATATAATTACATTAATTACCTTTTTTTTAAATAATCTTTAAGCTTATTAGCTTATAATATAATTTAATTACTTAAAGCACCTTTTTTATTATTATTATTAAACGTAATTACTTATTATTTAAAACCTTTAACACTTTTGCTAACATAAACCCTTTAACTGGACTAATAGTTAGGAATAAACCACCCGTCACAGTTAAATCGGTAATAATTTTAACGATATTAAATCGTTATATTCGGATACGATCTTAACGATTTAATAATAACCATATATTTTAATATTAAAAATAAAGGATATAAATAATATATAATTACGCTTATTACCTTTTTTTTAAATAGTTTTTAAATTTATTAATTTATAATATAATTTAATTATTTAAAGGATTTTTTTATTATTATTATTAAACGTAATTACTTATTATTTAAAACTTTTAATATTTTTATTAATATAAACCTTTCGACTGGATTAATAATTAAAAATAAACCGGCCGTTATAATATATTAAGTAATAAATAAATAATAAAACGTAAAGGTTTAAACATATCGAATTAAATTTTTAAAATTTACGTATTTACGTTTTCGTAAATAAATTATTTATTAAATATAAATGTATTATTTATAACGTATTTATAAATGAAATTTATAAAATAGTTTAAAGTTTTAATATAACGGCTATTTTATGCTTAATTATTAATCCAGTTAAGGGGTTTATATTAATAAAAGTGCTAGGGTTTTTAAGTAATAAATAATTACGTTTAATAAAAAAAAAGTGCTTTAAGTAATTAAGTTATATTATAAATTAATGAGTTTAAAAATTATTTAAAAAAAAGGTAATAAACGTAATTATATATTATTTATATTTTTTATTTTTAATATTAAAATGTATAATTATTATTAAATCGTTAAGATCGTATTTAAATATAACGATTTAATATCGTTAAAATTATTACCGATTTAACCGATTTTATTATAACCGGTCGGGCCATTGGGCTTAATGGGGCTAACATAATTATGACGGCTGGTCTATTCCTAACTATTAGTCCAGTTAAGGGGTTTATGTTAATAAAAGTGTTAAGGGTTTTAAGTAATAAATAATTACATCTGGTGATAATAAAAAAAAAGGTGTTTTAAATAACCAAGTTATATTATAAATTAGTAAGCTTAAAGATTATTTAAAAAAAAGGTAATAAACGTAATTATATATTATTTTATGTCCTTTGTTCCTGACGCTGGAATGTGTGGTTGTTGTTGGATCTTTAGGATAGCTGGCTATCCCAGCTATCCTGGATCATTGGGATAGCTGGCTATCTTAGCTATCCTTTTTGTCACGTGACTCGGACGTAGCTGACCCATTGTGGCTGGGTTTTTCTGAAAGCCTCGTTTTTTCGAATGGGATCGTGATTCGTTATTGGCCCCACTTGGCCTTTTATGACCTGATCAGGTTATAATAATAATAAAAAAAAATCCTTAACTTAAGTGTTTTTTAAAAAAAACAGCCATATTAAAGTAAGCCATATACGCTATATAATTAAAAAGGATCGGTTAAATCGGTAATAATCTTAACGATATTAAATCGTTATATTTAAATACGATTTTAACGATTTAATAATAACCATATATTCCAGTATTAAAAATAAAGGATATAAATAATATATAATTACGTTTATTACTTTTTCTTTTAAATAATCTTTAAATTTATTAATTTATAATATAACTTAATTACTTAAAGCATTTTTTATTATTATTATTAAATATAACTATTTATTACTTAAAACCCCTAGCATTTTTATTAATATAAATCCCTCGACTGGATTAATAATTAAAAATAAACCAGCCGTTATATATTTATTATACTGTTAATACGATTTTAAAATAACTTTTATTATTTAAAGCTTTATTTAAATAAATAATATTAAAAAATAAAAATTTAATAATTAATTTAATAATATTAAAATAATTATATAAAAATCGGGAAAACGATAATATACGATAAATTTATAATAATTATAATTTTACAAACGTTATAATAAAAGCGTTATTAAATAAAATAATAAAATTAATTTACGATTAAAAAAATAAATAAAACGGGAATAAATAATTAATAATATGTTTATAAATTTAATATTTATAAAATAAAAATAAAATAAATATTAATTAATTTAATTTTAATAATTTAATTACGTTAAACTGTTATGGCCTGGTTAAGTTATAAAAGCTAAGTAAAGACCTTGGATAAAGTTAACCACACTTAATTAGTTATAAAATAAATCACGTAATTAAAAAGGATAATTAAAATAACCTGGATAACTTAACTATTTTAACGATTTAATAATAATTATATATTTTAATATTAAAAATAAAGGATATAAATAATATATAATTACGTTTATTACCTTTTTTTTAAATAATTTTTAAACTTATTAACTTATAATATAATTTAATTATTTAAAGCATTTTTTTATTATTATTATTAAACGTAATTACTTATTACTTAAAACTTTTAACATTTTTATTAATATAAACCTTTTAATTAAATTAATAATTAAAAATAAACCAGCCGTTATATAAATTATATCCGGTAAAACATTTATATATATATATAATATATATATAAAGGTATATTATTATTTTTAACTTAAATAAATAAACTTAATCCTTTAAACCGAATATAACCATTAATTTTATTCATTTGTTATTGCTTTATCTTGCTTTATTATTATTACTGTCTTTATTATACGTACGTACCTACCAACAGAGCAAATGCGGAGTTGGATAGAGATGGGCTGGGACCACCCTTGAGCAGCTGCCGATCAGCACCAGGATCTCTTCCTCCCCTCTTCGTGGGTTCCAGCTTGGAAGCTAAGATGATATGATAGATCCTGTGACTACAATGCATTGTTGATCTATTGGAAGTCAGCTTGTCTGCTTCCCCATATGAAGGATTTCTAGGAAGTGAAAAAGCCACTCGCCAGTGGGTTCTTTCGACGGCATGATCCCCGGCACATATCGGATTCCAAGCTTGGGAATGGCAATAGAGTCCTGTCTACGCGCAGAATTGAATGTATTTATGATGCAGACGTATCACACGATGCGGCTGTTGATATGAATACCGCGAAAAACACATAAAAATCTACAACAATAGGCATTTGTTTCAGGAGTTCACGTCGATTAGTCGCTAAAGATGGGAATTGACATTTTCAGGGATCGTCCTGTCCCTTTCACTTCGACAAATAGTCTTAGTCCTCCTGTCCCCTCCTACACCCTGAAATGCTCGTCTTATAGCGACAAGAAAGTTCCTCCCATAACCACAATAATCAGGAACGAGCAGAAGGGCGTCGCGAATCCACCGGGGTCAGCGCCGAACGCTTCCTGGATCGGCAGACCCAGCACGGTGCCGGCGGTGAAGTTGGCCTCCGCTTGTTCGGTGGCGATGATCGACAAGTTTCCGCACCGGGTGTTTAGCTCAGCATCAACCATCATTTCCGGGAGCTTGGGCGATTGCGTGTCGAGAATAGCGGAAGCGGCGTCAGTGCCCAGAGGAGAAGAACGCAACCATGCCGCGCGGTAGTCCGGAGTCAGGCCTACGGTGGAGAGATTGGCGACCATCGAATATTCCCGGCAGAGAGGGTCCGTCGCAGCCTCTGGCGTCGCTACCGCGCCAGGGCCCGCGTCCGCGTTCGCGTCGGGGCTCTGTCGTGCCTCGAGTGCCACCTCGCCATCAGCGACGGCGTTGGCGATGGTGATATTGAAGAGGGATAGTGCAAGCACTAGGAAGGTGAATGGCGTGTAAAACATGGTGAAGGAGTCGCTAATTAAATTCGATCGGGAACTCGAGAATAAAAAAAAGAGCAATGGTTATCGCTGATGTAATTAGATAAAGTCGTCTGGACGATTGTGTGGCCTGCCACGGAAATTATCGTAATCGTAATTGGAAATAGGAAGAAAAAAACAATTGAAGCGAAAGACGACTCGTTGGTAGGGCAGAGATCAACTCATGGGGAGGAAAGAGAGAAAGGAAGAATGACCGAAAATAGCAAATGCAGAGAAAACCTGTTCCAATGCTACCCAGGCAGTGTGGCCTGGCCTATCACTGCCTCTCCGCTCTTCCCGTTCCCTTCCTCTCGGCTTGTTTCACTTCCGACGGGCTGAAGCATCGATCATACGGTCCCAGCGGTGTTTAAGGGGCCAAGGGGGCTAAAGAGGGCCAAGCCCTTCAAGGATGTGCGGGCCTAGACACCTAGCACGACGATAAGCGGAGCCCGCCGTCTAGCCTGTGAGGCCATCCTTCTGTTCTACAACTCCATTCGCCGCCGCCTTTTCTTCATCGCCGGATCACATGGTGCTTATCACGGATCACATCGCATACCTATTCGTCGCTAGCATCTTATCTAGTGATAAGGAAGCGCTTGAAGAGGTGGTGCAATTGGGCGAATAGACTATAGCATTCTCTACTAAGATGCGCTCAATTCGGGCCTGCGGGACCCAAATCTAGCCCCGGTTTAACCCTTGGGCCCCCCGTATGAATTACTTTGGTCTCATCCTTGCGTTTCAGGCGTAAGCGCCACAGTTCTCATCAGCCATCAATGCTCGATCTAATCCATCTGTCGCGGTGTGGCACGTAGCAGCCGTTCAAGCCTCCTCAAGGTGAGCGCGCGGCTGCATGATTATATGACAGCCACTCGTAATCATCCCAATGGCTACTTACCCCAAAGGTCACCACGTCGTCCATGTCAGCCTCATTTATATAACTTATTGCGCTGTGCCTTGCTCACCCACCCGACGCGCCATCTTCATATTTCGTTGTGCAGCACGAATCTCCTATGATAGGATGCCCCAACAAGAACGTGGCATTGTATGACTGGTGCGTGTACGTCTGATCTGACATCTTGAAAAACATCGACTCCAAAGAGTCCGGCTTTACTTGTGCGACAGGCCCGTATGCCTTCCTCGTTACATTCTCCAACGGGGTCATCCGCACGCTGAACCGACTCGCCGGGTCCACAAGTGGGCCCTCTACTTATTCGCAATAGTTCCCGAACGGGTTCGGCGAAGGATATTTTTTAATGGAGCAAATGCGAGCAGGACTTCACGGCAATAAGCCGTGCAAAGACGGCAGAAGCGTTCCGTCGATATCGTCTACCGCGGGCAAGCATTTCAATGTAAGCCGGAGCATCCGCCGGAAATACTTGTTGGACGAAGGATTTGAACGTAGGAGTAAGACTTTGCCTAAAACGGTGCAATGGCCCCAGTGAATTTCCAGGATCAACACCGTGTCTCCGAGACACATCGGGGTTCCCAACGGCGTGGGACAAGCCATAATCTGCACGACCGTGGCGGAGAGAAGTTCTGACGCTATAATACATTTTTGTGGCTGCCGAATGCCAATGGTTGGGACAATAGCAGGTATCAAATCCCGAGAGGTATCGGACATTGGTCTCGTGGTACCCACAATTGCTCCGTTATAGGAAGCGTCTGGTATGCCGGCGATCCATGCGGCGCGTACGTTATTTCGACTCCATGGCGAGAAGGACTGGATATCACTAGATATAAATACGCGAGGATAGGTTAGATGTTCTTGAAGAAAATCAAGAAAGCACACAGCACTCGCACCGCATCGCATCGCATCAGAACCTCATCTCTGGCAGCTACTACAATACTTATCTAGTTCACTCGTTACAATTCGATCAAGATGACTACCATCCACATCGGCTGCCCCGTCTACGACTACCAGGCCATCGATGTGATCGGGCCGACCGACCTCCTCAACTCCGCGAGCAAGGAGTTTGCGGAGCTGGCCAAGACCATAGGCGCGGTGGACGACGAGACCGTCGCGCGCGCGCCCAATTTCGTCTTCCACCACATCGGCGTGACGCGGGAACCCGTGACGCTCTACACGAGCAAGCTCACCATAACGCCGACGACGACGGTGGACGAGTGTCCGGAGCTCGACATCCTGCTCCTCGGCGGGCCCGACCCGGTCACCTTCGAGCTGCACCCAAAATACGCCGACCTGGTGCGTCGACACGTCGCCGCCGGCAAGCTGCTTTTCACGAACTGCACGGGCGGCGCCGTCGCTGCGTCCACGGGCATTCTCGATGGTCGGGAGGCGACCTTGAACCACGCTGGCCTTGAGTTCGCGAGGCAACGGTACCCCAAGGTGCGGTGGACGGGGGAGAAGAAATGGGTCATCGACGGCAATATCTGGACCGCCGCTGGCGCCGTCGCCGGTATGGATATGGTGTCCTACTATCTGAGGGAGAACTTCGGCAACAAGCTCTTCACCTTCGCCGCGTCGAACCTCGACTACGAGCCTAGGGACGTTCATGGCCAGTTTACCATTTTGCCCAAGCGGTTCGATGCCAATGGCAAGCAGATCGCCACGCACGTCTTCACCTATGGGGATAAGGCGTAATCGTCCCCAATTAGCAGGGTGGCCTTGTAATGAAAACCTTTGTTTCTCTGTGAGCCACGTCTACGGGCCATGGTTGGGTCGGCCCTTATTGTGTAGTATCTATACAAGTTTGGAGGCGGGATTTCAATCGCCGACCGCATCATGTACAGCGATATCAAATACAATTGAGTCTTATGTCAAAGGATTGACAGACACTGACGCGATCCTTACGGAGGCTTTCCATAATTGCATGTGCTTAGACACTTAAGTTGAAGTCCAAATGGCTTTGTACCCCTAGTGATGACCACGTAGACGCTCAGCTCCACGCAGCTTCGGTATTACCAGCTCTTCCATCTTTGAACGTGAGGCGTCAGTTACTTTGCGGGTGGTAATGACGGAGAAGTATTCTCAATTTGTGAGAGTTCTCTAGCTTGGCCGAACTTGTTATAGGGCCCCCTCTATCTTACAGAACTCTATCTAACTGACCTAATGCTGGCGGTGGGGACAATCCAAGCCTCGGCTACTCCATAACGGCATATGAGGCACTGAAATCTCGATGTGAATATGATGCGGATGCTCGGGAACGCCATCGACCCCGAAAACTGCTATTTTATTTGTAAAGAATCCCCAGCGTCGTTGGTGCGTTTGCATGTTGGTGGTTCGGAGTTAAGCACCTCCCATAACTCCGATACGTCCAGTTGATCACCACGATAGACTACCCACTGACGCGTTGAGTGCTAGTGTTAAGGTTTCATGCCTAGGCCATTAGCTTGTTAGTAAGAGTCAACTAAGGCCATGGAAATCACGCTCCGGCTATGTTCAATTCCTTTCTCTCGAACTATACGCGTGGGGGTGTCCTGAAGTGGTTGCGCTCAGCGGCAAGTACGCATCGCACTAGGAACCGATAGCCGCCCAGCAACTCCATAATTTTGAACAATTATTAATCATGAGTCCGTGTGATCCATTACCTATCATTAGAATGAAGTTGAAACCCTCCAGTTGTTGGCCAAGGTGCCTGCAATGCAACATCATGGAGAACACAGCTTCATCACCACCCCGACCCTGCCTGTGTGCTTACGTAGGGTCCTCTACCTGGTCACAACAAAAACTCGCATGTGATGGGTGAAAGGAAATCTCGGATGAATACATACGCAGCTATCGATCGTCTCGATTTCAGGGTATAACGTGTGTTAATAACAACAATGAAACGCTACCTTCGGGGAAATAGGGGTATACACATGCAAAAGGCCGGAATTAAGCATACGAATCCTCTTAACTCCTCGCTTGTGACCGAGGACTGCATCACCACTGCTTCACAGCCCCTATTGTGTGTGTAAAATAGGTCGAGTGATGACATGACTCGCGGCGTGTGGAATGCTGCCTCTAGTATGCTGCTACGTCGACGTTGGGTATAAAGGAAAGGTCACGTCCACATGTCGACGACTCGATCCTGAATCCATAGACAAACGGCCTTGAACCAAAACTACTCAAATTATAATCCACGACACACGATTCTCATTATGGCTTCTCGACCAACTCTCCCAACGCGCCAGTTAGGCAAAGGCGGCCCACAGGTTCCCGCAATGGGATTCGGCCTCATGGGACTCAGTGTCGCGTATGGCGATTACACGTAAGCTACTGTCCCTGGCCTGAGGCTGAGGAACCCATGGACAGCTGGCTGATAAATGAACCAGGCCCGATGAGGAGAGATACAAGTTGTTGGACCGGGCGTGGGAGCTGGGCGAAACGTTTTGGGATACGGCCGCCGGGTACGGAGACAACGAGGAGCTCCTCGGCCGGTGGTTTAAGCAGCACCCGGAGCGCCGCAAGGACATCTTCCTGGCGACTAAGTTCGGGATCCACTGGTCGGTTAAAGACGACGGAAAGATAGATATCGTGATCGACAGTAGGCCCGAGACCTGCCGTGCCTCTTGCGAGGCCAGCCTTCGGAAGTTGGGCGTCGACTGCATTGACCTGTTTTACGTCCACCGCTTCGATACTGACACCCCCGTCGAGAAGATCATGGAAGTGCTGGTCCAGCTGAAGAAGTAGGTGACAAGTTTGGCCCGGTCATTTCCCATGACTCTATATAAGGTACATTACTGACATGGCATATAGTGAAGGGAAGATCAAGCACATCGGATTTTCCGAGTGCTCCTCGGATACCCTCCGACGCGGGCACGCCGTGCACCCCATCTCAGCAGTGCAGATCGAGTATAACCCGTGGACGCTGGACATCGAATCCGAAAGCGGGACCCACCTGCTCCGCACGAGCCGCGAACTCGGCGTCGCCGTGGTCGCCTACTCGCCGCTGGGCCGGGGCTTCCTGACCGGCCGGTACAAGTCAGCCGACGACCTGGGCACTGACGACGTCCGACGAATGATGCCGCGCTTCAGCGCTGAGAATTTCCCCAAGAACCTGGAGCTGGTGAGCAAGTTCGAGGAGTTGGCGGCGCGTAAGAACGCCACGTCTGCTCAGGTGGTGCTCGCCTGGATCTTGGCCCAGGGTCCAGACTTCTTCCCTATCCCGGGTACGAAGTCCCCGAAGTATCTGGAGCAGAACCTCGGCGCATTCAATGTTGAGGTCACGCCCGAGGACGACGCGTATATCAGGCAGTCGATCACTGCTATGGGTGGCGTCAGCGGTACAAGGGGTGTAAGTTCGCAATACGAGTTCAGTGACACGCCGCCGCTTTGATTACGCTTCTCGTGCGGCTGTTCGCTGGGGCTACAGGTGTGCTGTCAAGTTCGACGAGTCTGGCTTTCTCGAGCCTTTCAGGCCTACATGATCATCAACACTGGCCACAAGTTCACTGTAGTAGAGATAATAAATCAAGAGCATGCTCTATATACATGTTAAACAGCAGATTAAGCCAATTCGCGTAACACTACACTTCAACTCGACTCGCTCTTGGGCACAGTGACAGAACTCATATCCAGTGACCGAGTGTACCTAGAGCGGCAGTCAGCGCTATTATGATTCTGTGTATCTCAGCGTCAGACTCTATGGGAAGTATAATAGCTTCTTCTAGATGCTCTCTCCGTGCGTTTCCATATGACGGGGGCCAAGCCGACCAAGAACCCTGCAATTCTGAGGGGGAGGACGGACTCCGCCCAAGTACGGCTGTATCTGACTCCCATTCTCCTAGTCTAATGATCTTGGTATCCGCAAAGGCAGTCGCAGAAACAGTTCTCCCACATGGCGCCGAGGCACTCGTAGAAGCAATCGCAGCAGCCCTCGTCGCCGGCACCGCCACGTTGGCTCGCGCGCACGGGCGACGGCGCCATCGGCGTCTCCGCTTCGCTCATTATTACATTCGCTGGTGGTTGTGGGTCGATCACGACGAACTCGACGCTTTGTAGATCGAGGGAGTTGGTTGAGTTGTTCATTATGTTGGTAGTGGACTTAAGGGACGGTCTTTGTTGGAATCGTAATGTGGTAGGTTGACTATTGGGTTCGTTCGTGGGTTCAGATTTGTGCTTGGGTTTCGGTCGGGCGAGATTGGGAGTTCTTCGGTGGAGGAGTTGCTTTATCTAGATTCTGGTGAAGCCGCTGGATTAGTAGATGCCAATGTACGAGTAATATTGTATCTGGATTCGTGGCTGTGGGTAGAACGTCTGTGGTCATATCTAGACAGGAATGAGTTGATATGACTTTCAATGAACCCCATGATCGACAGGTCCTAACCGCGTATTGTTATGGAACGCGTCAAATGGAGCCTGCTTTCATCTCATGTTATGCTGGGCGACATGTTGAATGTGGACTGTACACTTCACTTGACTCCCGTAGTGGTCGGGTTGACGACTCTAGGAAGGTTAATCGCATCCGACGGTCATTTCCAAGCGAGGGAGAGACCAGGAAAATAGGAATATGTCGGAGTGACCGCATTGTGAATGCAAAAATGCACCTTTGGAGGGGCAAGGCGAGGGTGTGACGCGGCATGGGAACATAGCACAGGTATGGCAGCCGTAGCATATGTAATGTCAATCTATTGACTGTTTCGAATCACAGCAAGGCGGCGACAATGTTACGATGGAAACATCACAGAAGCGGGTGCACAGGTGAATGAAGGAAAGTACGTTACATTAACGTCTTGACCGTAGTGTCTATCTACCTAACTAAAAAGAATACACTATATACCAATTCTCCTAGCCTTACCCTCCACTCTCTCCTAACCCATCCTCCTCTATTTACTTCTCCGCCTTCTCAATCCAGTAACATTTTCCCCGAAAAACTACCAGATGAAATTGCCAAACCTGGGTCTCTGCTTCTCAAAAGTAAGAGACCAAAATCGGGTAGGCCAAACAGGCGATGAGTAAGTGTACGAGGGGTATCATAGGGAGGGCGATCGTCGCCGAAACTCGCTGTCGGAGAAGGGGAAGATTAGCTAATGCGTTCAATTGAAGGTACTGCTTGGGGTGCAGAGGGGGTGGGGTAGAGGGAGAAGTACTCACATCAAGGACTATTAGGAGAATCTGTTGGTATAGTGATTATGATTGGTAGTAGACAACGACAAAAGAAAGCGAATGTTCATGCAGATGTGTGGTGTTCCATGAAGTGGAACGGGATGTGCTGCTCAGTAGCAAGCACCACCAGCGGCGCCCTCGTCATCGAAGCCGCCACGCTTGGAGCCGCCGAAGAAGCGCTTGAAGAAGCCGGGCTTCTTCTGCTTCTTGGCACCGGACTCCTTCTCGGTGCTGGTGGACTCCTCGAAGCCGGAACCCTTAGTGGAGTGACCACCGTTCATGGCGCCCATGCGCTCCTGGAGACGAGCAATGATGATGGGGGCGAGGGTAGGGGCCACAGCCTCGTTGAGGGCCTGGGGAAGAATCTCCTGAACAGCGCGGGCGACCATCTCGGGAAGCATGTTGCAGATGGTCTGCAAGACATTAAGCTGAGAACCGAGGGCTTGAACATTGCCAGCAGTACAGTTGAGGCTACCGTTCAAG
Source organism: Eutypella sp. D-1 (assembly GCA_023313575.1). Classification (NCBI taxonomy): domain Eukaryota; kingdom Fungi; phylum Ascomycota; class Sordariomycetes; order Xylariales; family Diatrypaceae; genus Eutypella; species Eutypella sp. D-1. The sequence goes on along the minus strand of JAJTTP010000008.1, from coordinate 1,681,890 downwards.
ATATTGAGGTTGGTGCCAAAGGTGTTGAGGTTGGTGCCAAAGGTGTTGAGGTTGGTGCCAAAGGTGTTGAGGTTGGTGCCAAAGGTGTTGAGGTTGGTGCCAAAGGTGTTGAGGTTGGTGCCAATTGCATTGACATGGGTGCCGATAGCCTCAACATGTGTTCGCTGCGCAGCAGCGACGGACTGTTGAGCTGCGGTGAGGGACTGCTGAGCATCGGTGATAGTGTCCATACGGTTGACGTCGTTGTTGAGACGGTTAGCGCTGACGCGAATAGGGCCAGCAGCATCAAGAAGGCCATGCTCAATCATTCCGAAGACTTGCTCCAAGACAAGCTCCATGTTGTCCTCAGTGACACCATTTTGGCCAGTAGCAGCTTGGGCCTGGACAGCGTCACGAATCTCAGTGAGAATGGCTGACATCTGAACACCACCGGTAGCGACGTCATGCTGAACAGCCCGGTTCTGGATAGCATGGTGGACAGCATGCTGGACGAGACGGTAGAGGTTGGTCTCACCGTGGCAACCACGGACCATATTGGCAATGCGGGCATGGACATTGTTGGTGTCGACCTGCTCACCACGAAGGGAGTCACGCTGGCGAATAGCCTGAGCAATGGAGACGACGAGCTCAGTGGCGTCACGCATCTGGGGCCACTGCTCACGAGGAGCATCGCCACGAACCTGGCGAAGGTGGACAAGGCGGGCGTGGTCCTCAATGGTGGCCCGAACATCGTAGGACGGGGTGGTGGTGGGGGGGAACTCGCGGTTGGCACGAGCTTGGCCAAGCTCACGAGCCATGATCTCAATTTGAGCGGCGTTGATGGGGAAGCCGTCTACAATGATCGAGATGGGGGTCTCGGGGGCCTGCTCACGAGTGCCCTGGGCCTTAATGACAGTGGCGGGGGTCACCGGAGTAGCGGCAGTGTGGGCAGAACCCGTGGGGGAGAAACCGACAGCGGAGTCGAAAGAACCGGTGGGGGAGGCCTGAGCAGGCTTCTCCTTCTTGCCAACGGCAGTGTTGACGGTGAGGTTGGTCTTCTTCTGCATAGTCGCCATTGCTGCGAGTAGTTGAAGAATGAAGTCTGCGGGAATGAGGTCAGCGATGATGGAACTTGATTGATTGAAACTGTAGGGATGATGAACTTACTGGTTGAAGTTGTTTTGTTGATGACTAGAAGTCAAGATTTGATTCTGGGTTGGTCTGAAGGTGATGAAGTTAGTCTTGAGCACCCAAGTTAATTGAAAGGTGTTGCAAGAAGGTATATTGAGATCAAAAAAAGTTGTAGTTGGGTGGAGGAGTGACAGACCAGTTGTAGAAGGTAGATGGAAGGAAGTTTAGTTGGGTGGATGGATGATGAAGTTGGAAAGAAGTAAGTGTGGTGAGGAAATAATATTTGGATGAAGAGAAGGGTAAATCCCTTAAGGTGTGTTTGGAAGAAAAGTTATTGAAGTGTGAAGGATGGAGGGGTAGGTAGTGGGAAGTGGGAAGTGGGAAGTGGGATGAGTCTGTCAATGTGTTTTGGTACTACCTATTGTTGCCTGTATGGGAGAAGTGGGGCTAGCTAGGTATTTTTGTACATGCAATGGACTGGGACTCTTTTCCAACGAGGGGTAGCTGATGTACAGCCAAAATTCCAGTGCGGGCAATGTGCTGGTAGACTTACTAGTTTCTGCACTCTTCGATTGAAAAGTTGCTGATGGATTGTGCTGTGATGGATGTTGGCTGGTTGAATGGTGAGAAAGTTGAGTGGAAAGTGGAAGGTTTTTGATCTGGTATTGTGTGCAAGATAGAATTTGGTAGTTACAAAGTTGTGTATGTTTTGTGGGTGGTAGAATCTGCTCTTGGGGGAAAATGTAGAGAGGTAGGTAGGCAACAGTAGGGTTGACAACAGCAGAGGGCAGACAAGGTGTGAGAGAAGAGGAAGGCTGCTTGGAATAAAACCAAATCTGAGGGCAGAGAAAGACGGAATAGAGGAAGACAGAGCAGAGAAAGATGAAGCAGAGAAAGATGGAGATTAACTTACGAAGTTGATAGTCTCGAGACTGAGAGTATCAAGATTGATAGTATAGGTTGAAGAGTTCAACTGAAGATTCTCAAAGTTGGGTGATGGTCTTGAAGATCTTCTTGCTGAAGTGTTGAGAGATGGTGTTGAAGGAGGAAAGAAATATGAAATCGAAAAGGAATTCGAGTTGTTTAAGGAGTACGAAAGCAGTGAGCCAGCTACCTGCGAAAGCTATGGATTCTGCCGCTCCTGCCTCTCTTTCCTACCTCACTTGTACCTGCTTAGGCGACGACGAGGTACATTGAAGGCATACCTACCATCCTATTGTCCAACTAGCTTAATTGTGGAGTACCCCGCGCACTCTGCCTACGAGCTACACAGATACTTAATGCACGTGGGTGGCTGGGAATGACATGCCATTTCTACCTAGCTAGCTCTATTACTCATATGCAGGTGTTATCCGGTTGGCATTTCTTGCTCTACTGGACACTCGACAATAGGTATTTCCCACCTACCTGCAGCCTGCCCGAAGATACCAGCTAGTGATACTTGCAAATCTTGTAGGTGCTTCTGGAGCATGCAATTGAGCATTCTGGGTTTACAATGCTAGACCTACCCGGCCACCACCCACTCCTTACTCTTGACATTTGGACAACGTCCTTTCTACATTAGGTACATGAAGCCTGAATAAAACCCGGTGGCTGGCAATTCGAATAGCAATGCTCACTTGCGCTTCGTACTTCTCTTGCTAGCAAGATAACTAGTGGACAGTTTGGACATGTACCCACCCATATGCTCTTATCTGCACTATGAATTCCTGACATCACCTGACGTAACCCGACCTGTTAAATGTGTGGCAGGAATCCATTGCTACCTAGGTATCAGCGAGGATTGTAGCTATTCCGAGGTTGCCTATTAGTGAAGAGCTCTCAGTAGATAGAAGTACATACATAGATAAGTGTTGGGGGTATAGCTTTGAAGTACCCCCCATACTGGGCGGATGTTGAGCTATGCCAATATCTACAGCCGGCATGGCGCAGTAATCCGACGAACGGAAACTGCACCCCAAATCTAAGGAAGAAATCCTTGAACGGAATTCACTGGGAGACCATTGCATGGTAAAGAGTAGGCATTCATACTCGCTCAATTGGTTCAGGTTATGTATGCTAATTTTTTCGCTATCAATTCAATATCGCATTCGGACATTCACTTGCAGGGCAATGATGACATGAAGTTCGAATTAGGGGTACATCCCCACTCAGGTGGATCAGTGCGTCCAATAGGATGGGTCACATCCAAGATCGAAACCTGACAGGTCCCACATTAAAACCGTTTGACATCTCTTAGCGTTAGATCTCGGATCCGGCCGAAAGCTTTTGATTGGGCATAGGCCACATGGCAATGCGCCACCCGCGTTGTGGGTGGGGTAAAGCAGTACGTACCCTCCCAACCGAACTTGAGTACAATAGGGGTGAGAACACAGGTACATTGTTACACTGCGGAGCAAAAGGGAAGGAACAATGCAGGTACTACTGATGCAGCTGCCGCCTACTTGGGTGGGCGGGCTGAATAAGATACTCGGCCCGGGTGACCTGGATATGTCGACTTTTGGTAGCCAATATGAAGGCTAATAATTGATCAAGTTCTTACATGGGGCTTATCATATGTGATACCACATAATCTACAGCTACGGTGGTACCTAGTCAGTAGGCGGGTACGAAGATGGAAATCCTTGGTATGAATCTTTAGAATATGCAAGAGGACCTGGCAGAGTAATAGATGGCTGGTCGCTGAAACCTGGCATAGAGTTAGGAGATATCTACACCTTGATATCTTCCAGCTACTACCTTGGTACCTACGTACATAATGCATACTACAATAGATGATGTAACTGTCACTGCCCGGTTTTGTCCAAGTATCCCGGTACCTTAGCGGATGACTGAGAAGCTGGTGGGGCATCCGAACACGGATATGCAGTCCACTCTCCTTCAATGCTGGTAGCCTAGTTCCTACCAAGTCGTACCTACCAGGTGAATGGGGGTGGGGCCTCCGGAGTGCGGTGTGGATCCTGGGATTGAATGCGGGCAATACATAGTGATTGAGTCACTGGGTCTGCATCCCAGCCCCCCTCCAGCTTAAGTGGATAGGTATACTTACCTAGCTACATAGCAGTAATGACTCTGACGTGCATAGTGCTTGTGCATATGACGAACCCCAGGTTATCGAGCAGCTGGCGGGTACCCAAACCTGGCTTTAGCTATGCGGGGGGCTGGGATTGTATCTCCGTACGGAGATAGCTATGTGGTCCGGGTGTTACGGAAGTTTAGCTAGGGCAAGAACACCCGGGGCATTACATTTTACATACTTAGGTACCTAAGTACCTACCTTTAGACTGGACTCATAGAGGTGACGTGAGCTAGACAGGCGTCGATCGCGAATAAAAGCCCGAGTGTACCTAGGTACTAGGTACAGGATGTCCAATGAGAGGAAGTTTCCGAGGCTTGTGGGTGGTCAAGGCATCCGAGGGGGCAGAGTGTTTTGCCTGGACGGGCAAATGGCCACAAATCATCGAAGGGGACATACGACGGGGATAGCAGAGACAGTATGCTTTACTTTAATGTATTCGCTTGTTGAATGAGATATCGTAGAAGAGGACGTGCTGGTGCTGAGCCAGGTCCTCGTGCCCCCTCTCTTACCGTTGGACACTCCGACATCTCTCTAGGGTTCCCGTAGGTAGGAAGATCATTAGAACGCCTGGAAATAGACTGTGTAGAGTCTGTATGGACCAAGAGACAAAGCTGTTTCCGTGCCTAGTACCTAGGATAGCATAGCTGGTATTCGAGGCACCTTATACCGAGAACAATGAGATGTAACCTACGAGTCTTGTCTACGAGGACATCACACATGCATATTTACGGTGTATATCAGGAACAGCTGGGGGTAATGACTGGTATTGATATAGAGTGAATGCATGGGACGAAGATACGGGTTCCTGGGTAATGACCGCGACGGAACCAAGATGCGTCCAAGATAAAGGCAAATGAAATCGTGAATGTCCACCGAGATTCCCCTCCGTTTCCCTGATAACCGATCCTCCACGCGATGCGACTCGGGATGACCTGCGACAGCACAAGGTTAGTACGGAACAGGATCAGTCGAGGTTTCCTAGGTAGAGACTCACCAGTAGTTACGAGTCACCCCTCCATAGCCGTATCATGATCTTCTCCCGGGTGATTTTGCTGGTGCTGGGGTTCTTGTGTGCTTATTCCTTGCCAGAAGTGACCGTGTCCACCATAGATAGAAGATGCAGCATCGTGAGAATGAAACCAGGGGCTGGGGCCAAAGCCGTAGGGATAGGAGGAGGAATTAGACGACGCCTGCGGCATAGTCGGTGTCATCGTCGTCATCGCCGTCATCGTCTGTGTGGGGAACTTCATGTTAGCACCGTAATCAAAGGAGTGGACCCCGGGAACCGTCGCGGGCATCAGCGAGTGCGAGTGAGCGTGAGTGTGTTGACGGTGGCGATGAACGTCGCTGAAGCCCAACATGGGTGCACTAGAGTCGGACTTTTGAGTGGCACTGACGACAAGAACCTCATCGTCGTCGTCGTCATTGTTCTGGGCTCCGACAGCACCGGCCTCGGGAGACGAGGTCGAGGCTTCGGTACCGAGCCCAGCCACGGCGGCAGCAACGTCATGTTCAGTCTTCACGTTCTCGCTCTTCACACCCACGGTCGCGCCTGCCTCACTCTTGACGAGCTCGGTCTTTACGGGGATGGCATCTTCGTTTTTCACTTCACCTTTGACGGGCTCGTCGATGTCGCCGACATCGTCCTCGACCTTCGCGAGCTTGCGCTTCTTGCGCTGCTTGGTGGGAGAATCCTTGGGGTCCTTAGCCTCTTTGGCCTCCTTCTTGACGCCGGTCACGCCGCCCGAGGAAGCGATGCCGTGCTGCTTCATGAGGCGCTCGTATCTCTTGGCACTATTCGGCAGTTACGTGTTAGTATGTGAGACTAACGGCTGGGTGGCAGGTGTCCCATGTGTGTGTGTGGGTGACTACTTACGCGGCGCCGCGGGTGACGATGTCGCATTCTCTGGCAACATTATCAAAGTTGACCTGTTCGAGTAGATATACATCAGTAACAGCGCATACAGGAGGGCGAGTGTAGGATACTGTACCTTGCCGTTCTGCGAGTTCCTGATGCAGGCGATCAAGAACTTGAACTGGGACTCAGTATCATTCGCGGGCGCCATCTTGAAGAGAGACTAGAAATGATGATGATAGAGTGTGGATGATATATCAGATGGAGATGGAATAGAGCTGAAGACAAGAAGATGCTGGACGATGATGGTATGTGCAAAAGTGAGAGTTAAGTCTGGGGAGAGTCGATATTTATGTTCAATCTGAGTTGTGGGAGTAGAAGTAGAAGTGGGAGTGAAGGAGAAGAGGAGAAGTCTTGGGGAAAGACTGGATGGTGGGTAGACAAGTCGGCCCGCTGGTGTTGGGTGCCTTCCACAGTCTGGTGGCTGCTTCCTGTGTGCTGACAACCAGCAGGTAATTGCCACTCCAAAAGCAAAAGTCCTATGCAGGCTCTGTCCAAGTAGGCAACCACTACAGAAACAGGGGTTGGTCCGATATACTTGAGGCTTGGGTAGTTTGAGATAGAATCAAGACTTTGCAGATATTGGTGTAGATCATGACATAGGATGGACATGGATGTCTATTTCTACGACTGTGACTGTCAGGATAGCATCGACCTACTGTTCAAAGGTGCCTTTGGGCATGCAGGTGAGCACCTTCCTCTATGGACCAAGAGTAACACTTAGAGCAATAATCACAATGTAATATAAGTCATGCATATGCAAGTGCCTTGAAAGGCAAACGGTGATTTCCGGTTGGCCTTGTGCCTAACCCTTTATGCTATGAAAGATGTCCTAGTAGCTAATGCAGATTGCTTCAATGCCTGTAGAAACCCCAAAGCCCATGGTGGCTATCTTCATGATGTTGTGTAGTAAAGAAGATGATGTCAGATCGACCTCTCCTGGTCATGATAGAGTTGATATCCCTTCTACTTAGGCCAAGCCTTGTGCCAGATCCATATCAATGTCCGCCGGGTCCAAGTCCTCCATTCTGAGAGTGGCCTCCTTCTCTGAAGCAGCCTTCTTGGGCCTGGTCGTACGCTTCTTCTTGGTGGGACTCTCGTCGACTACACCGTCATCATTGTTGGCGGCTCTCTTGGTAGGAGTGGGCTTGGCCATCGCCTTCTTGTTAGTAGGCGTAGATGGAGTTGCGCAAGTAGCACCCTAAGCTTTCGGTTAGTAGACGTCAGAGAAAGAAAACAAGTAGTTAGTACATACGTTGCCCTCGAACCAACCGTATTTCTTGCAGAGGTAGCGGAAGGAATCCTGGGCAGCTCTGGAGTCCTTCTGGCCGAACTCCATTGCGAACGCCTTAAAGTCGATGGAGGTCTTGATGGACGCAGGGAGTGACTTCAGAACGAAGGAGATCATCTTGCCCTCGCGCTCATTCAGAGCGGCAGTGGAGGGCTTGCCATCGGTATCGGCTTTGGGAGTCTTGGGGACCATCGTGACCTGCCTGATGTGAATATCTTGGATCGGCCTGCTTCAAGGTTGAGTGGAGAGGCTTACTTGTGTGAAAATTTCGGGTAAGATATGTTGGAGATGATAGTGTGGATGACGAGCTGTCTTGGTCTGTTGTGCGATGTTGGTGACGGGAACTTGCTTTGATTGTTATGTTGAGCTTGTCGTGGATGGATGTGAAAAGAAAGAATCTTGAATGTCTGGGTCGGAGTTGTTTCGGTTGAAATTTCTGTAGGAAGTTGGTGCGTAAGGCTGCGGGTGCCTTGGGAAGGAAGGTACGAAGTAAGAAGGTTACCAGGCAACAGCAGTATCATCGACTCCAGTAGTTTTCAGATATTGGCATATCAAGGAAGAGCCACTGGTTGCTGCCATATACCAAGCACGTAGGTACCTACCGACTAAGGGACATAAAGTACTCACATATCGTATTGAAGACGCTCCGTATGCAAATATGACATGTCAGTTCTCAAGTATAGATTATATACTACTAAGTGGCCACATGCTACCTCATGCCGTGATATCGGCATTGTATTCCTCGTAATAGGTCCTCGGTATCACGGTCCCTTGTTCCTGCCACCATATGTACCTCTCGAGGCCATAATTGACTATATAGTTCTCGCGTGATTGTATCGGGCATGTGCATCATGCAAACGCCGCCGAGGAAGAAAATCCAATCGCGCACTATACCGAGCATATAGGGCAGTGCACTAGGTAGCCACGGGAGACGCAAGCGAGTAAGTCTGGGGTAGATTCGAGCCTAGGATTCAATCGACGATCATATCGGACTCCTCCTCGTCCTCTTGCCAAGCAGCGATACTAATCATAGAATTTTCTGCATCACGCATTGTCCCCCAGCGTTCCGATTTGCCAGATACAGGTACGAGTGATCTTAACATGCCGGCCCGGTATGTAATTAATAAAAACCGAGAAAGAACTGCTCGAGTGACTAGTAGGCCCCACCACCCGAGGACTCGGGGCCAAAACTTCTGCCCAACGTTTCTGTGTTCTCGGGGAATAATGTGACATGGTGCGCTTCGCGAATATATTGAGGACAGAGCGCAGCTGAAACCCGGATGGGTTGAAAAAGAAATTCTCACGATGGAGGGGAGTCCAGCCACATATAGACCCCGCACGTTCACAAGGCTGTATCCCTGCCACCTACCCCTGACACTAAGACCAGCCGCATACAGTCGCGTACAGCCCTGGAGAATCACGTTCAGCCATGTTTTAATCCCCCTGCATGGGCCTACCATTTTACGGGATGTATCTATCGCCCCCTCGTTAACATGCACGATGGAAATGATGACGGGGGACAGGGATATGCAGATCATTGCCACGGAAGATAATGTGTAGGACTCACGAGCAGGGTGTAATCGCGAGCGAATCCCGCGGACCCGGTATCCGTTTCCACAGGGCTCGCCCCCCTGTTCAGCCCGCCAACTTTTAACCAGGGTACTTGAGTTGCGTGCAGTACGCCCCCTTAAAATCAGTCCCCGTGTTCTCGATGCAACGGTGCATGGTCCAGCATGTCCCGCATTTAGATAGAGCAGCGTGCAGAAATACATAGGCTGGTATCTATGACGTTGCACTTCTGCTCGTACCTTCATAGACGAAGTCGCAGTCTGCAACTTGCAGACACGAGACATGGAGGCTTTCCCTATGTACCTCGACTTCCAGTCCCCCATTTCTTTTTTTCTACGGCTTCGCGGAGTAGGAAACCCGGCTCTGCCGTCGCGGACTTCGCGGGAGCACCCGTAGCTCGGTAGGACTTTGTGTTTAATTGTTATTGTGGTACTTGACGGCGTGGGACGGATATGAAGCAGCCCTCGATCTGGACCTCCCATGAGATGTATCACCGTGCCGGGGCGGGCCGCACTTAGTCTATCTGCGCCAGATGTATGATCCCACACTCTATTTAGCAAAATCTCGATCTAAGGTGGGTTGTGCCGGGGGGAATTCCATCTGCGCCCCTCGCGGTCAGTTGGAGGTTGGGTCCATCTCTGGTAGTAATTGAGGGTTCTGCCAGCTACTATAATGGGTTATGAGCATTTGCTCTGTAGCCCATCCACTTCGCACCTCCAATGGAGGCATAATGCCATTAGTGTCTAATTGAGATGGAGTGGCGCTCGCCCAGAGCATTCGTGAAAATGGTGATTCGAGGCTCGAATGAGCTGCGTGGAAGAGCCTAAACCAGGGCCCGCAAAGGTAGACCTTTGAGTGGTTGCAGAGTGAAAGACAGCACAAGGCCACGAGGAGATATTGAGTCAAGGACATGATTATGGAATTCATTATGAACGCGAGGAGCGTGGGGGAGTATCTAGATTGTACTGCCGTAATGACCGCGTGACCAGCCGAACTCCCATTCCGTATCCCATTCTCGAGGCATTCTTGATACTTCCGAGATCCATAGCTAACCGTACATAGACTGATAAGAAATCATAAATCGTCGTGTGTGCTTTTCTTTTTTCAGGGGGGTGGGGGGTGGTTAGAGACTACCCCTCAGCAAATGGAAAGCTCCAGAAACAAAATACCAACCCATGCAGACTGATTAAACCTCACTATTCTACCGAAAGAAGAATGCTCCCACAGCTCGCTCGTCCACCAAGATTAAGGGTAGTAGTCCCACTCCTGCTTCACATCAAGACAGTCATCCCACCTCTCCTGCTTTACACCAGCGCAGTGCTCCCCATCGTCCTCGATCGACTTATTCAGCAACGCGAAGTTGTCAGGGTGATGTTGATGATCGCAAGACATCGGAAAGTCGTTGAAAGGATATGAATTTGCGGGCGAGGAGTATGACATGGGTTGATGCCAGGCCTGGCCATGGGCGGGAAGCGGCGAGTAGTCATACGGCATGTTGATCATATCGCTGGCGGGGCTTGCACTCAGAGGGCTAAACACGTCTGCTTCGCTACATGGCGTGAGCAGCCGCGGCTGGATCGTTAGAGGTGTGGCGCTCATGCTTGGAGTCGGCGCGGGAGCTGACATGGGAGGTGGTACCGGGCCTGGGGTGAGTCTCGGCGTAAGACGGGTTTCCCAGACACCGTCAAGGCCGTGGTGTGAGACTTCCTGTTTGACTCTCAGCGTAGGCAATGGTGCCGATGGTGCTGATGGTGTGGGAGACGGCGCCGTCTCGCGCGACTTGGGCAGGGGCGGGGGCGGGGGCGAGGGCGTTGAGCTGGTACTAGGTTCAGCCTTCGCCTTGTCGTTCTTTTTCGCCTTCGGCTCTTTCTTGGACTTCGTCACTCGGGACTTCGGCGCGGTCGTCCGGTTCCGCCTCATAGGTTCCAGTCCTAGTATGGTCGAGCGAAATCTGGAATATCTCATGCGAGCAGCATGGCCGTTGGTGATCTCCTGAGATAGCACCGGGTTGCGAGCGACTTGGTTCCAGTCGATCTTGGGAAAAGTCAGACACTTTCGAATCTACAACAATCTTTCCCGAGAGGTCTTGACTCGACTCACATCCTTTAGATTCTTCTGTTGCAGTATAGCGAACAGGAACCTTGTCATGGCACTATCTGCATTTGCGGACATTGTGGCTCTTCCTTCCTGAGGTCACTCTTTGCTACACTGGCACGTTGGATAGTACGGGCTGGAGAGAGTAGCTCAGGGTTCCCAAGCTGAAAGGCACAGCGGGATGGCTGCCAATTTGTGCTGGCTCGAGGTTCAGAAGTGAAGTGACTAGGTGGAGTGGAGCAGAGCCAGTGAGTCACGAACAGGATGAGTGTGAAAGTCGGTGAGAAGGAATAGGAGAATTATAAGGCAGCTGCTGGTGACAGTAGGATACGATATGATAGATCGAACTAGGCTCGTGGTGAAGGTAGAGAACTATCACTGAAGCTGAATGAATAGAAGCTTGGAGTGAAAGATCCCTATTCAAGGTGGGACCAATATCACTTTGTAAGGAAACCAGAAAGAGAAAAGGTCTGTATATATCTCTGTTTGCTGGGATGATTTGTTGGGTCTACATTACTGGTACAAGGACTCAAGTCAAAAAAGGCGTTGCAACAAACGGGACGGGCCCATCTTTAAGAGGTTGCATGAAGCTAACTCGGGCTCCTTTCTTTTTCTATCGGCGTGTGGATGGCCGATCATTAACTTGATGGAGCGATGGTTGCCTTGGTTGCCTAGCAACTTGAGACAACGATTCGTTTTTGTCTTGGCTGACGGTTGCCCATCATAAAAAATTCAGATAATCAACCGCGAGGTGGGGGATGGGAGGGACGCGAAAGTCGGAAGGGGGCGCGTACACCGTGTAAAGTGGTTCTAGAAGTGTTTCTCGGTAACAGTGGCGGTAGCAGCCAACAGGGGGGCACCCATGTAGTCATCCTCGGAGACCCCTGTTGATCCATCCATCCATGACTGGAGACTGCTGGAGGGGAAGACTTGCGTCGATATCAATTGTGGCATGTTCAGCCAACGTCAATGTAGCCCTAGGCCCGTCTCCGATTTGAGGCCAGCAATGGGCACGGCAATGAAATATGCAGGCAGCTCATCTCGATTGCTCATCATGGGCTGGTGCAGTCATCATGCTTGGGTGGGTTGGATGGACGATCATACCTTGCATGCGTCTCTCATCCCTTCTTTTCTTCTTGGGAACCATTGATGAACCAAGAAAAGGGGAAGCCGTTTGAATGGAGGAAACCGATACTAGCATGGCGCTAGTTGGTCTTACAGCGTCGGCCGTCGGCCGTCACCCCGTCCACTTGCGTCCTGGAGGATATAACAGACATATAACATCATGATAGTGGGTGGGATGCCGTAACACACTTTACCAATTCAAGATCGAAATTTCCCAGAGTGGCGGCAAGCCACGCGCGCCTAAACTGATTGAACGATAGTGTAGGAAGCCCTGGAATCCAACCTTCTGCCGCGGTGGACTAGGCGGGCGGGGTGAAAATGAACTCGTCACATTAGGAAGTGCCTGTGTGAAACAGATGAGTCACATATAATGCAGGAGATAAATGTCAAGCCAAGCGAGGTTAGTAATTGATTAGCGTAACGTCACCGTCCTAGTATGTCGAGACGCAGATGGGCTGGCTGTTAGGTCAGGGAGTTATCCTAGTTTATGAAATGGTTGCCAAACGGTAGCCGTGCAGCCGCGCAACCGTCACAGGTCTTCCCGAATGGGAAGGACATGTTCGGCAAGTACATCGCAAATCCGGGGCAAGGAGGACATCGGGAACGATTCATCAGCCAATATATCAAGCACCGAGACAAACGGAAACATCACCTGCATCATGCAAAGTGCCGGGTCGGACCAAATGTTGAGGCCAATTCTCTGTACCGCTTGAAATAAATTTCGAAAAACGTTATGAAGTCAGAGGATGGGAAAAAGAAAGGTCCTTTAGATTAGAATTACGAGGGTCTAGCCAATCGCTGGGTCCGTCTCAGGATAAGCCGGCGATGCCCTGCCTGATGAATTCGTTAGCAAAAAGAAAAAATGGAGAGGTTGGAAAGGACACGCGTTAGAAACTTGATAGTGGTACAGTGTAATTAAACCACATCACGAACAGAACGCCATATCACATGATTTAATTGAAGACATTACTAGCCCTAGGAGGCCTGCAAAATTCGGACCGGTAAGCTCCTTCCCCGGCAGCAGTCAGGGCAGCCCAGGGCAGTCCAGGGCAGTCTATCCTGACACAACCTGGGAAGTGGCTGAGTGGAGTCTGCATATAATGTAAAGCCATGTGATTGGACAACTACGTAAGTACTGTACTTAGTAGGTACGATTCTGGATTGGGTTATGTGCACGGATCAGGTAGAGGCTCATGCATATATCGTATTCATGTATTCTCCACGTGGTGGGAAACCCCTAAAGTTATACCAGGTACCTAATTATGTAGCTAACAGAATCTCTGGAGGTCCGTGGTGGTTCATCAGCCACTCAGCTAAAGGCAACTCCCCCAGCCATGTCCCAAGGTTCCTACTTTACCAATTTCTTACCTTTCCAATCGCTGGCTTAACTCGAGGAACTTACGACAGAAGTACCTCACAAACTACACAGGTCAATCACACCTGCATCTTTTATTAACTGCTGCTTCTTCTTCAATCAAATTGAGTTCGGTTGCTTCCCCGGTCACTTCCCCGGCTACTTCAATTCAATTCCGAACGCAATCCCGCTTTTGTCGGTTCATTCAACCTCCTAAACAGCTTTCGTCTCGTCTATTTTTTGATCGTATTGCACCCGACGTGGAGCACCCCTTTGTTAGCACGTTGTCGGTCCGCGAGATCCACATATCCTATTCTAAACTCCCAGGTACAGCGAACCTAACTCTAACTAAAAGCCCGCCTGAGGAACCCCTGGGGCCGCCTGTCTATAAGTTACTCGTCGAGTTTTGGTCGATCCCGTATCATATCTCAGGGGACTCCTGACCGCGCTCTTGCCCGCGCGCTCTACAATAGCAATTCTCAAAAAGTAACACTCGCTGCTGCACAAGATGAATAAGAATTGGAACGATAGGGCCGATAAGGACCTTTTCTTCACTATTCTTTCCGTCAAGAACATTGGCATCATAAGCGGCTCTGACTGGACCACGATCGGCAATCACATGCGAACTTTAGGCTACGGCTTCACCAATGAGGGTTGCCGGTGAGTAGAATAGCTCTTGATGCCATCTTTCTTCCTTACTTCGACCTACCTCCAAGGCCTTTCCTTTTTCCCCCTATAATTGTGACGTCGAATGCACCATTCCTTTGTATCATTCCTTTACTTGCTACTTCTACTCTGTTCTTACCTTGTGCCGAGTCCTTCCTATATGTGTACCTAAGTGGGTAACTTTGATAGTCTCTCTTCGTAAACTCTCATTACTGGCGGCATACATTTATATATAGTATACTTTCGCCTGTACATCGCGTTAGAATTTGAATTAAAAATATCCCCAGTGGGGATAGAACCTTGTCAATCTATAGCATATGTAGCTGGGGCTCAAGCGCGCCCCCGGAGTGTTTTGCGTTCTATGTCCCCGTGGTTACATGCGCTCCTCATGCGGTCTAATATAACTATAAGTCTGACAAAACGACAGCCAACACTTCCAGGGCCTGCGAAGGTCCCAGCACAAGACCGAACCCAATGGTACCGTAGGAGATAGTCCCCGCAAGGGTGACCCGGCTGAGAACCCCATCACCCGTAGGCCGGGCCCGGGACGTGGTCGTCCGAGAAAGCATCCACTCCCTGTCACCAGCTCACCCCCTAGCTCTGCTACGTCTCTTGCAGTCCATGCGCCGCCTGCAGAACATCCAGTCTCTGCGCCTCCCATCAGCTCTGCGGCCCCCATCACTCCTGGTCGTAGGCCAGCGGGAACACCAACACCTGCACCTATGCCCCCGCGTACCCCAGATGCTCAGCGGAGCATGGAGGGATTGACCATCGGAACGCCTATGCCTGTAGCCATACCTATACCAACTTCCGCGCCAGCTGCTGCTGCTGCCGCACCGCAAGAGCCAGACGCATTTGGTTCAAGTCATCGCGTGATTGAGGATGTAGATGAAGACGATCTCCAAGGCCATCCTGCCAAACGACAAAAACGTGAAGCATCGGTACCAAACCCACAACCGGAGCCACAGCCACAACCGCAACCAGAACTAGAGCTAGGCCTGAGACCAGAGCAAGGACAGGAGCAGAATGATGATGGCCAACCATCTAATGAAGACGAGGCCGTCCTGGCTTTAGCAGCGGACGGATTAGCCGACCCTGTAGACAATTTCAGTGCAGCCGAGTGAGCAATTCCTAGGACATGTTGCGGCAGCTTTCTATAGAGTCGAATGCTAACTATCGATAGGTTCTACGATGAGGCATGACACCAGACTACCACAACACCGATCTAATAGTGAGTGATCCGCGAGACCCACTGCGCCAAGACGGCCTACGCTCTCCTTATTAAAGCCTCGAGCGAGCCGCCGCACTGGAATACAACTACTCGCCTAAGCCGTCACTCCGCCGCCCTCATGAAAGACGGCTGGCGTGAGATTGACACAGTCGTATATCAATACATTTTTGTACAACACATTTTACAATATCGTTTGGCGTTGATTTAGTTGGTCGGAGTTTTATTCGAGGCGGTCGGAATTTCGAGGAGAAGAAAAAGCACACGGCGCAGGCGTCAGTCGGGCAAGGAATACATGCTACTCACTAGATCCAGTTACGGCGTTGATAATATCCCCGACGAATCCCATCGTATTCTATTTCCCAACCCGGAGGCTTATCCTATTCTCGCAAGATATTTCGGTGCTGGTCCTCCTGGTGTGTAACGTACCCTTCTGAACCTAGTCTACTGACTCCTACCAGTAAACCGTACCAAGCGAGTCGTCAGTTTGAAGGCACTTACGTATTGAACTGACGAGCTTTCCTACTACGTAGATGATTTTGCGGTAGGAATATGCGCATGATCTGACTGATTGATCTCTTCCTGCCGAAGCCCGCTTCATTAATAGCTGTTCAGTCGAAACCGACGGTCACGTCTAGACGATGTAGCGCAATCTACGCCTCAACCACCGCTCTGCGGATCAATTAGGATAGGTAATCGAAATTTAGATGAGTTCTCCTGAGAAACCCTAGAGGTATCTACTTGGTACATTTCCCTTCTCCTATTTTCCATGTGGCAAGGAGGAATTCCAGCCTGCCCTCCCTCGTGATATTATGTGTTTTGGGGGGGAGCCATACGCTATAGCGTACGTACAAGGACGTATAGCCAGCGTCAAGCAATACCTTCTGTCCACCAAATTCTAATAACACTCAGGGCCAAGCAAGGCAGAGCATCCAAGTGGCCAATGCAGACAAGGC
Organism: Eutypella sp. D-1; assembly: GCA_023313575.1. Classification (NCBI taxonomy): domain Eukaryota; kingdom Fungi; phylum Ascomycota; class Sordariomycetes; order Xylariales; family Diatrypaceae; genus Eutypella; species Eutypella sp. D-1. The sequence continues at coordinate 1,665,503 of JAJTTP010000008.1, read as the reverse complement.
AAGAGAGTCTCAGTTTACTTGAGCATAAGTATACATAGTACCAACACCTGCGCAGCCGCCATATAAGCGGATCCATAAGTTAATTCCATGTTTCTGTTGGTTTCTGCTCCAAAACCATGACAGCCCTGGCTTGCATTCACCTACCCAGTCCACAATCTCCCCAGTCACTTTCAGATTTCTCTGGTTGTGTACCCAAATTCACCAACACAGCACACACTTTCTCTTCCAAAGTTCTCTCCCCATCCACCTGACAGGTCTTCTTACTACAGCCACCTTTCTTCTTTCTTCCTGTACTACAGCTCCTCTTCATCATTGCAACCCTCGCCCTCGCGCTGGCCTGAGTCGCTGCCCCCTGCGCGTACCCATATTCCAGGCTGTCCGGAGGTGACAATTACAATACGGTATGTCACCACTTGAGAAATTTTAGCCCACGTCCATGTACACCTATTCCATCTCCTTCAACCACACCAATCTTCACACACACGCAGAGGGAGAGAGAGATTCTTGTAACGGCCAATAAATATCCAACCAAGTGCCCCAATTACTTCTTGTTAAGATCTGTTATGACCAAACCTACTTCCCCAAAACACGCCTCAACCTTGGTCCTGCTCTCCAAAGATGTTAATCATCATTCCATGATATCCTCCTCTCCACCCATATAACAACTCTTCTCCATTGTGCCTATTTACTCCAAAAGATTCCGCCTTGACCCTCTGTTACTAGTCCAAAGTCTCACTTGCACATCACGTCACTTACCTACACAAATACACGTGCACGCACATACACCATAACGTTAACAGTCACTTCTTTGTCCCCTATACCATAACTGCTACTAACTCTTGTGATTCCACATTGACATAGCAAGGCGATAAAGCCCAAGCCTACTCCTACCCCAAGGACCAGGATCGTTATCATGTCTCGCCGAGCTACCTCTGTCAATTGGGACAGTGCTGACGTCCTCAAGGACGTTGCTGTCGCCCTGTTTACTGCACACCAGCCCATTGACCTTGTGCACCAGAAGAAGATCATGGAAGCCATGAAGGCTCTCGGCTACGACACCAACTGGGAGAATGTTCGGTAAGTCCTTTTCACTTTGTCTACCTACATGTGTTTTTTGGTATTGCTGTGATGTTGCCATTGGTCCACCCAAGGCTGCTATCAGATAAGTATCAAGGGCCTGACCTTGACTTGACATCAGTGACAAGGGAAGTATCCCTGTACTTGAGTGACCAAGAATCAGCTGCTGGGTTCCTTCCACATTGCTGCTGTGTTTCTGGTACCTAGGTATGGTGTGCCTATAATTATGACATCGTCGAACATATGTGGGGCTTCTTCCCCTTTCCCTCTGGCCCCCAGTTTGTTTCTTTTGACCCAGACTTGAAACTCTCTCCGCAAATAGAATCCCCCCTCCATCAGCACAACACAAACTTTTTCACTTCTCTCTCTCATCATATCATCATTCTATCTTTTTTCAATTTCTCTTCCAACACCATCATCAACATCTTACATCACCACACTTCCTCAGTAGGACCGCCTACCAGTCTATGCTACGCCCACACTTCCCTCCGCTCTCCAATCAGAAAACATGCCCATGATGTCTACTCAGACGCCCACCATGAAATGGACCTCGGAGATCGATGCCGAGATTCTCAGGATTCTCTGGGGCATGGAGGTCATCAAGCTGACCCCGGAGCAGTCTGCTGAGCTCTTGCGTGCGCTCCAGTCCCAGGGTCACAATGTCAACCAGAATGCTTTGAGGTATATAGTACTTGTCCTTCACTTCTCTAACACCATTTCCTACTCGGTGCCATATACTGCGGGGCCACTGTTGTTTTGTTTTGCGCGAGTGCCATCTACAACAACCCCAACCTCCCCAGTGACATCTTTCCCCAGCAACTACTTTAACACTTCCACTTCTGCCTAAAACATCTACTCTCCTTCCTTTTCACAACCATCCTTCTACTACATCTTCTGCTTCTCAGCCATCGTTATCTACTTCCATCACGACGAAACCTCGTAGCCAAGTTCAAAAATCACAAATATCGCGATCAAACATGGCTCCCTCCAGTACTATGGTCTGGAGCGACAACGTCCACACCGATGTCCTCATTTCTATCGTAGATACCCTGAAGATATCCCCTCCCCAGTGGGAGGAGATCATCAAGGCTACGAAAGATATGGGGTACACCTTCTCTGTGTCGGCCTTGAGGTATGACCTTTCTGGCTCCCTAACAATCCTGTCCTGTGTCCCAATCCCTACCAAGTACCACAAAAAGCAACATAACCCTGCCTCACTCCCGTAAACTAGATCTCTTCTTGGGGCAAGTGCCTTCCCCCGCCACTTCCATACCCAACTTTCCTGATTACAGAACACTTCCCTCTTGCCCATCCCTTGAACCTCTTCAACATTATTCCCATTACACAACTTAACTCCATCATCTATCATCATTATCCATTACATTATTATCTTTTACAATTCATCCCTATCTTATTCATATTTATTACCTCACCATGGCTCCCTCCACCGATTCCCCCTCCCGCACCATCTGGGATGACAAGACCCGATCGGACCTCCTCGTCGAAGTCCTGGCGGTCATCTCCCCTTCATCCGATCAATGGGAGAAAATCATCGAGCGAATCCACGGCCGTGGTTACCATTATACCCCATATGCCGTCACGTAATGCTCCTTGCCCTTTCCTGATACCCTTCCCATATCCTTGCTTGACCTTTGATATGGGCATGACCGATGAATTGCTGCAGATGAAGGACTTCTCGATGACTACTAATGTGCTATTCTGTTTTAAATGCTTCAATGTTTTGTTTCTGTCTACTTTTCGCCTCGGCAGACGTTAGCTAACATAACTCGTGCCACAGACAGCATCTCCAGAAGCTCAAGAAAGGTCGCCAGTCGGGCGCCGGTGGTTCCGCCGCCGGAAGTGTCCCCTCGACTCCGGCCAAGCGTACTCCTACCAAGAAGCGAGGCCGCCCCAGCGCCGCCAAAGGCGGCGGTAAGATCCCCCATTATTAAGCCTAATACTTCAAAAAGTGCCGACGCTAACTTTCACACAGATTCCTCCGATGACTCTGAGGAGACCCCTGCGGCCAAGAAGGCCAAGGCCAGCCGCAAGATCAAGTAAGTTCGCCACCGAAGCTTCCCATGTTTCTAGCATCGTTCGCTGTCTGTCTACAGATACTAAAATGTCGTTCCCGCAGGTCTTCCGCTTCTGAGCTCGGTAAGAAGGCTCTCAAGAAGGAGTAAGTACACCCGACTACCCCAGCCTCTGCTCCACCTCCTGAGCGATCAGGTGCTAACCGCCTGTCGCAGGGACGGTAACGTCTTCAAGACTGAGGAGTAAGCACCGATCTACGTGTTCATTATGAATACTGCTATATGTAACAAGAAATTACTTACCAACCGAATTTTTCTAGGATGGAGGAGGACGGTGGCTTGGTTGAGGGCGAGGCCTAAACACCTGCGATGATGTTTTCACCATGCCGTACTGCTTCCCTTTTCTACTTCGACAAAACATCGTTGGCCCTTTCCCTACATGGTTTTGAAACACGGTCCCTAGTTTTCCTCCCGGACATGAACACCAACCATACAACAACATCAAACGGCTGACTGATCCATGGTGATAAAACAACAACGCGGTGTCCTCGTCCTCTCTCATACAGGCACAGACACAGTCTTTCGACTGACGGAGTGGTGGAAACGGAATACGAGTTTATTTGATTTTTCCGCTTTTTCTTTTTGGCACTTTCAGTCATCATCTCTATCACTTTCCTCTTGATATACCCACCTCTTCACGCGCGTGTTTTTTGCCCTCCCCCCATCCTCCCCCCATCTCAACCAACCTCGGACGGATATAGGTTCTCTATTTGGCATCACACGGGATATCTCATTGGAATGGTCTGGAAGGAAGCCCGCCTACGGAAAGAAAGTCTCGCTATCTCACTTGGTTCGTGTCACGCAAGCACACTCGTTCGCCTCGCAACTGCCGTCTATCTACCTATCCGACGATGATGGCGTTGCCGCGAATCCGGGCACGTGGTCACCAACACCTAGTTCCTCGCACCTAGTAGGAACAGCTATTGCCATAGTATTAGGTCGCATCGTCGACATGCTCGGAGTCTCGTTAGTCGTCCGTAGCCAGAAGAAACCGTATTCCACCCCCGTACACTGTCTTGCCTTTTCTCTTGATTGTGATCGACGTGTCTGTGATATTGGATATTGAATGGCCTTGTAGCTGTATACAGCGTCGCCCATTCGTACATACCTTGAAGGAGTACTTCACTGTAAACGAGACAGTGCGCTGCACTTTCGACCTTTGCGCATCGCGAAGCATTAGAATTACCATTCATGCTATTACCTATCCTACTCAACAGACAGATGCTACACTACCATACCAACTCCACAATAGCAACATTAACTCCCCTCCCTCAGATCTTCAAGATCTCCGCAGCCCTCAAAATCGCCTTGGCACTCTTGCTGACCCATTCAGCAGCTAGTTCTAGATCACCTGCCTCCACGCTCTCCGTCACAGGAGGGAAGACCGAAGCACCGTAACCTACGGACGACACAGCGATTAGTCGATCATTCGAATTCCAAATCACAGCACCCAGGCGCCATTTCTAGACGCCGAGTTACAAGTCGAAGCAGAATGACTCACCATTATCGATACCCGGGGCACTAAGCACATTCCGGAAGGTAGGGCGACCGGGCAAACCGCCCTGACTAACGTATCCTCTCGCGAAATCACGATACTTCGCATTGACAACAGCAAGCAAAGACTGATCATTCGCCGCCTCAGCAAGACGAGCCGTAGAAGCAATAGCATCAGCGCGCTCAGAGAAAGTATTAAGCGCGTCCTCGAGCTCCGCGGTGTCGACCTCGAAACCGGAGTCGGCGATGGTGTCGGCCAGCTCGTCGTGGTACTCGCGCAGCACCTTCGCTGCCCGCGGTAGGTCCCATGGAATCACCGCGTCGTCTGCGATGTGGTACGCCATCAGCGTCAGCCATTGGCCCATCGCCGCGTGCACGTGGAAGCCCGGGTCCGCGTATGTTGACATCCAGTGGTAGGAGTCGTAGTTGCTGCGGCGCGTCAGTTTCGTTTTCGTGTTTTCCCAGATACGCTTGGGCTTACCTGTGATAGTGGTATACGGGATCCGTCCTGCCGCCGTCGGATCCGATATCAATCTATACGAAAGTTAGCACAGCACGATCTAGGCAACGAACGATCTACTCACAGCAGAGATACCAGCATGATAAAAGGCAGCATAATCACTGCCACTTCCCAGCGGTGGGATCTCGCCCTCGGTGGTGTTATACCACATATCGTACAGGGTGGGGCCGATTCCCCAGGTGTCGGGGAACAGGACCTTCTTCATCGTCTCGATGGCGATAGTCTGGATCTCGCCAGACCCCGAAAGCGCGGTACGTGGGCCCGACACGGCGATGTCGATGTTTAGATACGCGATGGCGGATGAGACGAGCCAGGGCATATGAGTCTCGACCCACTCCGTCGACCCTTGGAGACCAAACTCCTCGGCGTCCCACGAGCCTAGGATTCTGTGCGGTTGCAGGTTCAGTAAACTGGTCTTCTCTTTTCTTTTTTTCCCCTCCAAGGTTCATGCTGGGTTTAATACTAACATTGTTCTCTTCGGCTTCCAGCCTTTCTCCAGAAGCTTCCCAAAAGCCTTCGCGAGCTCGACCAAAACAGCAGTACCAGAGTTCGGATCGGCAGCACCGCCGATGACCCACGCGTCACGGTGATTACCAATAATTAGGACCTCGTCGGAGCTCGTGCCGTTGATTACGCCGATCACGTCCCACACCGGCGTGATGAAGCCATCCATGAAATGGTTCATGTCGAGAACTGTGCCGGGAGCGGGGCCACTGCTATACGCGACGTCGAGGCCGCCAACCCAGCCCGAGCGATTGGCCTGCTCCGCAGACAATCCGTGGCCTTCTAGTGCCTTGAGGATCGGGATTGCATCCGTCATGCTAATGGGGATTGACGGAATGGACGGGGTATATTCCTCCAACCCATTACGCGGCACTCCCTCGGCAGAGGCGTAGCCGACGGTGGTCGGGTCGCCGGAGTAGAGCGAACTGAACCGGACACTTCCACGCTGAATGGAAGACGGGTTCCGGGCGGGTCCATCTATAGCATGTTAGAAGCAGGATCGCGAAATTTCGAAACATCTCATACCTGGATACGCAGCGTAGCCGTTCTTTACAGTCACTTCACCGTCATCTTGAGGGTCCGTGTAGATGACGCATCCGATCATGCCATTCTCCTGAGCGTTCTTGACTTTGATTCCGCGATAGCCACCCCCATACGCAGCTATGGCGATCTTGCCTTCGAGTTTGATGCCGGCTTCTTTCAGCGCGGCGAAATCTTCCCGAGTCGCACGGCTGTTTCACACTCTGGTCAGCTATGTGAGAGGTGTGGGGCAGGAACACCAGATCTCACCCAACATAGACGTATTCGGCTTTGACACTCCCGTTGCCAGACATGGCATGGAATGCCGGGATGACGTTCGGGTAACTCGACGTGTCGTCCTCCTTTAGCACGTCTTCCACCAACGACACATTGTGGATGCTGCCGTCCTCACGGATCAAGGCCAGTCTACTCTCGATAGGATACGTAGCCCAGATAGGGAATTCGGCCAAGGAAGCGTTTAGACCCGCCTCGATGAACTTATCAGCCGTCCACTCAGCCATGGTCCTGTTATGGCCACCCAAGTGGTCGCCATGGGTGTAGTAGTGCGACCACTCGCTGATAGAGTTATTATCGAACGAGTTCACGAGCGTCGCTTCGTTCTCCGTCAGCACGGGAGGGTACTCGACCACGTCCTGCCTCTTCGCATGGTGGGAATGCCCGCCGTGCCTTTCGATACGACGGTTAAGACCCTCCCAGTCACGCACGCAGGCCGTTGCCCCGACCGCGAGAGATACGAGTGAGAGCAGAGAGCGAGTCATGGTGGACCGTTTTCTACCAAGCCATTCGTATTCACTTGCGTCGAAGGGAGGGGGAAAAGCTCTCGGGGTCCCATGATGGAACACACCGACTCTTTATGCTTTACTTTCATTCAATCTAGAACTAGGCCTTATCGAAAGCAGCCGGTGAGCCGGCCAGCTATCTACCCCATCTTGTCGGGATGCCTCCGACGGGCGGAACCCTCGTCATCGCATCGAGAGCCACAGGGGCGGGGTTCTTCTAGCTTCCATCGTGGGTTCTCGATTCCTGCTTTCTGTGCATTCTATATGCGCCCGAACACCGTACCATTCGGTATAAGGCCCATGTCCCACTGCGGTCGGCTTCGGCTTCCTGGGAGCCGGCCAAGACTTTACGTCGCATGCCAAGAATTATATCATGAGCTTCTGCGCTGCTCGTATTGCTCGCAGGAGGCCTAGCACGGAGCCATTATATAACAATCGCTGCCCATTAGATCATCATGTCGGTCATGGTGTATATCAATGCGGGGTGGTTCCATTGGAGAATGAGGGGAACTCGCAGATGGCCGGGGTTGAGAGATAACAATGCCACTACTGCTTATATCTTGCATCGGATAACAAGCCGACATGTTATCTTCCCTCCCTATGACCGAGAGGCGACTGGTCATTTCAATCTTTTGGAACGTATGTCAATCACGTTTTCGTGTGCAAGATTCGAGAGTCTCCAGAGAACTATATATCTGGCGCACCGGTGCTTTCTGTGCTTTTGGCAGCAGGTATTGCACCGTTGTGATTCAACGGTCGGATCTCCGCTATAACCACTTCTCCTATCGGAGCCGGTAGGTAAATAGCTGGGGATGCTAGATCGGGCATAGAGGTGCTAGCGGCCGAGCCGGGGACCAGATAACCCGAGTCCCAAAATCCCAATTCTGCCACGCCACGCTATCAAACGGCCAACAGTCAGTATTTGGGATTAGCACACGGGAGTCGTGGAGCTTTATATGCAGCTGTGTCCAAACCGGTAACGACGTACATGAAGAGTGGAAGTCTTGTCGCCAACCTTGGAATCTTTTATCTCGGACTACCTATCTCGGCCATGATGTTATTGTGGCTGTTCTGCTCGCTCCCAGGGCTAGTTGTGGCTGTTGTGTCTTATATAAGCAAAGGAATAGTTTCAAGCTTATTCGACTGCCAAGCCGGAAGTCTCCCCCCTTTTCACTTCTCCAAGACACCATGTGGGGAACCTATAGAGGGCTCCACCCGGGGTATAATCTGGGGAAATATGGGGCAGATCAGTCCTCCCCAGTTTCTTAGTATCAGCCACTCGACAAAGAACCTGAGCTGAGAGACATCGGTGTTCACAATTCCATAAGTTCCGAGACTAGAACATGTTGCTTCCCCAGATTACAGACTATCCTGGTGCTATGAAGAGTCGGGATGATCCCAGGACGTGGAGGCTTATACAGACCCAAATGGAGGGTGTCGGGGGTTTTTCCAACGATGGAGCGGGGTGTCACGTCAATCATTATAGCCTAGAGAGATGTCCAGGTATATCACACGGCAGTCCCTATTAGTGCGTCGGCAATAGAATATCAACAGAAATCACCGTAGTGCCATCCAGCCTATAGACAAGCCACGTCTCAGCGGCCATCCGATGATACCGACCTCACCAGCGAGGTCAATGTTTCTCTGGTACATAAAGTAGGTGCGGAATTCGTGCTATGTCATTCGAAATCCCAACTTCGTATATGCTGGACATTATCGACAGCGATCATGGAAGCCCGCAAAGTCGAACTCGCTAACAGCACGTGGTCGGTTGTCGCCGCGACCCTGGTCGTCGTAGGAGCAGCGCTCTTCTGGCCCCACCTGCTCCAGAAAGCCAAGCTGCGACAGTTCCCTCTCGTCGCTGAGGACCAGAAGCGGTCTAAGCGGGTGCGGGACTACTTCTTCTCAGCTGCGTCGGTCTATCAGGAGGGATATCAGCAGTTCAAGGATAGAGTCTATCGATTGACTACACTCTCTGGTTCGTCACATTCACTGGTGGTTTTCGAGGTTACTGACTAGGGTATAGGGGACCACATCATTATTCCGGAACGCTACCTCGACGAAGTTAGACAACTGCCAGATGATATGATCGATGTGCTTCACACATTCAAGGATGTATGCTATCCTAGCCATGTCTTCAATGGCCATGCGCTAATCTCCTAGACACTCGAAAATGACTACACCGCCGTCTTTCCAGAGAGATCAAGGACGGTCGTGGTGAACCACACCGTCAAGGCGGATTTAATCCGGGCTCTACGTGAGTAATCGAGTGTATCCTCAAGTGTGACCTGTCAATATTGACAGACATTTAGCGAGGCTCACGGACAAACTTACCGAGGAAGTCGAACGTACGGTGGGGTCTGAACTGCCGCCATGCGAGGACTGGACACCCGTCAATATCACGCGCCCGCTCCTCAACATCGTAGCGATCGTGTCAGGGCTCATATTTCTAGGCCCAGACCTGTACCGCCGACCTGAGTACCTGCACGCGGCGGTGGACTACACGATAGATATCACAGCAGCGGTAGGGCGGCTAAAGGCATGGCCTTGGTGGATGAGACCTGTGATGAGCCGCATCCTACCAGAAGTCGTCAGGTTGCGCGAGCACCGACGGGAGGCGGCCAAGTTTCTAGGCCCCGTGATCAACGAGAGGAAGCGTCTCAAGGCGGCGGGCGAGCAGCTTCCCGACGACACTCTGCAGTGGTTGCTCAACAGGGCCGACGATGCTGGTATCACCGACGTGGCCGATATCACGCACATGCAGCTGTTGCTCACCATGGCCGCTATTCATACCACGACGCTCACCGCCACTAGAATGTGAGTGGGTCCCAAACCCCAGCCCGTGTGGTTTCGTGTTCGGGAACTCACATGTGTAACAACCGTAAATAGCCTCTACGACCTTGCGCCCGAGCCCGAAACCGTGGAAGCACTGCGCGACGAGGTTCGCAGGGTCCTCGCAGACAACGGCGGTGTGATGACCACAAAGGCGCTCTTCGACATGAAGCTCATGGACAGCGTCATGCGGGAGTCCCAGCGGCTGAATCCGCCATTCTCGGGTATGTTTCTCGACAAATGCTTTATGCATCTAGGAGTCGCCTTTGCTAATGGAAGAGCAGATGGCTTTCGCAGATACACACTCAAGCCGATTACGCTGAAGGATGGGACGTTTATCCCAGCGCACTCATTCATCGAGGCTGCGAATACGCCGTCATTGCAAGATCCGAATCACTACCCCAATCCAGAGGTCAGGATCGCACATCCTCTATTCCCCTATATACTCCTGTCATGAGACAGTGCAGCCTTACTAACCCGGCCGTAGAAGTTCGACCCCTACCGATTCTACAAGCTGCGGACGACAGACGCGCCGGACCCGATCGGGTACCGGAACCGGGAGCAGTACCAGTTCGTGAGCGTGACCAAGGAGAACATGAGCTTCGGGTTCGGGCGGCATGCATGCCCGGGCCGCTTCTTCGCCGCCAACGAGATTAAGCTCATCATGGCCCGGTTGCTGCTCGACTACGACATCAAGATGCCACCAGGCGTCAGCGAGCCGTACAAGAACTTCTCCGTCGGCGTCGTCAATGGTACGGATACCACGAAGGAGATAATGTTCCGTAAAGTTCGTACGTAAGGGGTACCTAGTCCGGCGTTGGACTTTGGATGAAAGTACCCGTGGGGAAGGAAAGTGTATTCAAAATAGTATGAAGCTATACGACAGTGAATGTACGGAGGGAGGAATATATTGCGTCTGCATATGTCTCTTGTCTATTTTAGGATACGTAGAAACAAACATTACACCTTCACCGTTTGCCTTAAATGCGCATACCCGTCCTTCCAGAACGAACGCAGCAATGCCAATACCGCCACCTGAGATGTCATTCTATAATGTAACACTGTCGTATTGATCTTCGAACCAACCTACACACGGCATTACATTGCGGCATGTCATGTCAGAAAGAGTGGTCCCTAGCCTTAAAATCACATGGTGACTTCTGACTACGCACGTCAATATCGAGAGAGCCTATCACTTAGTCCTTTGCATGAAGGCACGTCTCCCCCCAATCTGACATGCATTTCTGATAGGGAAATGAGGGGGCGTGCCACGCTATAAGACATGCGTCTACCCGCAAGGCGTGAAGACCGTGGTTGGATGGCAACTCGTCTGTTAGAAACGGGGGGCTTGGCGATAACGCGCCGAGCGCGAATTCCCTCGAAGAAGGGCTTTTTAAAGTGGTGTCCTATAGTATACCATGATTGGCTGGTGCCACTTGTCGGTAGCTTTCTCCGCACGCCGTGCTACGCCGAGAGATGTGACGATGGACACGGCCGTGCATAGTCACCAGCCGCGAGTGCTTCCCACGGTCATGTTATGATTTCAGTGTTCTTGAAGGGGGGGTTGCCTGTCCCAGTCGTCATCCGCATGTGTTCGCGAGACGGCCTGCATGGCGTACCCGGATTGGTGGTCGGAAGCGGGTGGTGCATGGGCCATTAAACTATAAGATCCGGCCGTCTGGGACGGGAGAGTTGTAAGGCCCCGAGACATGCTTATGTAGAGGTGCTGTGATAGGAGACGCAAGGCATCATTTGTGTTCGTGTCAATCTACGTGAGACCTATTCGTACCGCCGCCATGGAATTGGAATTCTCTTTAAAAGGGTCTGCCGCCCTGATATTAATCGTCCTCCTCCTTTACCGACTCAGCAAGCTTGGCAGGAGGCCCAAGGACCTACCTCCTGGACCCCCTACCCTCCCTATCATAGGGAACCTACATCAAATCCCAAAGGAGAGGCCGCACCTGCAGTTTCAGAAATGGGCACAGGAGTACGGCCCGATCTACTCGCTCGTACTGGGCTCGAGAACCGTCATCGTTCTCTCGACGGACCAGGCAGTGAAAGACTTACTCGATAAGCGAAGCGGGATCTATTCTTCGCGTCCGGATATGTATCTCGGTAGCAAAATAGTTAGCGGGGGGTTCCGGGTGCTATTGATGGTAAGCACTACCTACCCCTGAAACGCGGCATAGACTGACTAACGCGAACTGAAAGCAATACGGCGAGACATGGCGCATGATCCGGCGAATTATCCACAACAGCCTGAACGTCAAGGCGTCGAGGACGTACATCCCGTACCAGGACCTGGAAAACAAGGCGATGTTGGTGGGATTCCTCGAGCGGCCGACGCAGTTCATCGACCACATCCGCCGGTTCACCAACTCGCTGAGCACGCAGATGATGTTCGGCTTTCGCACCGTTGACACCGACGACCCGAAGTTGCGGCGGCTATTTAGCGTAGGTCTCGAGCACACAAATGAGAAGGTTGATAAGGCCTAGGGGGTAAAAGCCGCTGACTTGAATGGACTGCAAGAACTTCGAGCAATTTTCCGCGGTCCTCGGCACCGAAACCGCCGCTCTTGTCGACATCTTCCCAATCCTACGGTACCTGCCCGACTGGCTGATACCGATGGTGCGGCACGCCAAGGAGCTACACCAGAAGGAATTCGACCTCTTTGTCGAGCATTACCGGGATACGAAGCGAAGGCTGAGAGAGGGGAAGGCGAAGGTGAGCCACTCGGGTTATACATTGCATTGTATATATACGCTGTATCAGAATTATCTAACACACGCACACCAGCCCTGCTTCTGCGCAGACCTAGTGCGCGCACAAGAACAAGAGGGGTTCTCGGACGGACTAGCGGGATACACGAGCGGGTCGCTACTAGAAGCAGGCTCGGATACGACGGCAGCGACGCTAATCGGGTTCATCCAGGGCCTGCTGTGCGCGCCGGAGGCAGCAGCGGTAGCGCAGGCGCACCTGGACGCAGTGTGCGGGGACCGGCTGCCGGAGCTCAACGACATCGCGGACCTGCCGTACCTGCGCGGCTGCATTAAGGAGAGCATGCGCTGGATGCCCACCGCCATCCTCGGCGTGCCGCATTCGAATATTCGCGATGATGAGTACCTAGGTTACCGCATCCCGAAGGGGTCTGAGATCATGTGCAATGTCTGGTAAGTTAGCACCATTAATAGTTGTTTACTTGTTATTGTAGGAGTCCGGACTGATTCCCGCAAACGCAGGGCAATCTCCCGCGACCCAGCCCGCCACCAGAACCCCGAGCGCTTCGACCCAGGGCGCTGGGCCGGCGACATGCAGACCTCGGCGCAGGCCGCGAACAACAATGACGCAAGCAAGCGGGATCACTTCGTGTTCGGGACGGGGAGGCGGATGTGCCAGGGGATGCACATCGCGGACGCGAGCTTATTTCTGGGGATGGCGCGGCTACTATGGGCGTTCGATGTGCGTCGCGCTGTCGACGCGGCCACGGGACAAGAAGTCGTGCCCGATCCTGCCCGCCTCACCGAGGGCTTCCTCGTTCAGCCCCTCCCTTTCGCCGCCGATATCAAGCCCCGCAGCGAGCACAAGGCCCGTCGCGTCCGCGAGGAGTGGGATAAGATGACCGCGCTCCTCGATGAGGAGCTCCAGTGGAAGACTGTTCCCGAAGGTATCATCTGGAAGGATTACGAGCCTGTGGATGCTGAGAAGTAAACCGGGTATGTGGTTTCGATGGAGTGCTTGGGCTCCGTATCACAGACTAAAATCAGGCAGGTAAGATAACGAGTAAACAGGCGCGCGTTAGACAGAATGTATCATCGTAAGCGAGCCCTTAGACTGTAGCAATAAAGTTGACAGCGTAACTGCCACTATCTTCGCAGAAGCGCTTCGTTCCAATTGCCGTGCAGCACAAATCAATCTCCCAAATCTCTGACATAGCTAACAAGGAAGTCTTCTTCTCTCCTATGCATAAATATATCGACAACTTCTGCGGATCCGCACTACCGTGCAACCTGACGGTGGGTGAAAGCTCACGTAGACGCTTAAAGTGGCCATGCACACACACCATCGGGCAGCGTTACATTTTCAAAGATGGAGATACAAGCACTGCCATTCGAATCTCAGTGGACGACTCGAAGCACAGGTGGAAAGTTAAGGTCCCGACCAATACCAGCTCGGGCGTCTCCCGGAATTTACGAAGTGAGGGTGAGACGATCAGTGATGGAAGAAGCAGGACGGGCCTTTGGGTCAAGATCTTCGAGACCCGTCCGGTTTCTGCACGCCAGCATGACTGGCCTGACTGACTAGCATTGGTTTGTAGCTCCGTGATAGCATTGGCTCAGGAGACCTAGTGGAATATCTGAAAAGATCACTATTAGCCGTGCCTATTGTACCCATTATATGGAACCTATTCCTTTCGAGAACGCGTCAGGGGCTTTGGCAGAATAAGGCAAAAAGAAAATCCGGTTATGCTTACTGAATACACCCTTGTGTCCGACAAAAGCCTAGACGGAAGCCCGGGTAGTCAATGGCGAATGGAGGCTGTCTAGTCCTGGCTGATCTGTGGATTGTGTCTGAGGCTCGGCTGAGCCCAATTGACTGGATGGAAGGGGCCAAGTGGCTCGTTGGAGGTTACGACCCGTTAACTTGACCTCATCTTTCTCCTGGAATCTTAGGCCAGGGCCCTGTTCCGAGTGAGGCAGTAGCGAGTCGAACGTGTCTCTATGAGCTTCTTCCATAGTTGATGCCATACTTTCACCTTCGTTCGTAGTAACAACAACATCATCGGGTGCTTCAAGAGTAGATCCATGCTGGTCGGTAGTTATATTTCCTTCAGTGGTATGCATGCCAGCGTCTTCAGGGATTGGGTAACTTAGAGGCAAGTCCTTAAGAATTTCGAGCTGTCGCGTCCTAGGTATGCAGTCGGTATAACCCTCCCAAGATCCTGAGCCAAGCCCCTGATACGCAAGTCGCTGAAGTTGCAAGATACTGTTGGTCTCCCACTCCAGGAGTTTGTACTCTTTGTATTTCCAGCGACGACGCAGACATGCGAATAACGGTTCAAGTGTGTACGAGGTAGCAATGATAACTATGCCGGTGATATATGTAAAGTACAGTCCGAAGAGGCTGAAAGATATGTAATCGGTACTGCGAATCTTCTAGTACGAATTTGTTATGTTAGTGCGCATGCTCATAGGCGAAGGTTGAATTGTCTCGAGTACCTGATTTCTGCACATGTCCCACGCATGTGAATTGAAGGGTGGGATTGTATGGTTCTGTAGTTCCCTGTCTGTCGGTCCGGAGGCCACCTCTACAAACTCCGCTTGCACTGATGCCAGAAAAGTAGCCCACCATGAAGTCACGTCAGCCTGCCATTGGTTATCCGGTATTGGGCCCAACCTCCCGTAGAATAGACTGTGTATAGATGCGAGAGAAGCGGCTCCAAGGCGATCGATTTGCATCTGAAGGGTATTAAAGGCCGAGCTCAATACCAAATAAAACCAGTAGTATTGGCTAGCTCGTGCGCCGAACAGATGGTCGTCCATTTGGCCCTCCCAAGCCGCTGTCAAAATAGCATGTTTTGTAGTGTTAAATAAAGGCGCAGCATCTGCCACAGCATCCGCGAAACTCGCTAACGGCCCACACTTGTTGTCCTCGTTACAAAACTGGAACTGCTGCACACATCCTAGGGGTGATGCTGCCACTTCTGTTTGGTACATGCCATCTCCACCATCTCTAGTCCCACGATACCATGGGTCGTTAGACTTTTCCTCGAAATAGACCCCGTTTCCGGAAAGAAACACTAGAAGCAGATCCCCATCAGACCTAAACAGCTCGGAAATGGGCATAAACTCTCCATCGAAGGGGGTGTATGTACTACCATTGATTACGATAGTAGAAGCTTTGCTAGTAAGGCGAAGAATGTTAGGACATAGCGAATCCACAACTTGGTGAGAGGTGAGAAGTTGCTTTCTTACCCCAAGTCGAAGTTTCTGGTGGCATAAAGGGCCCCGACGCTGTTTGGCGACAGATTATACTGAATATCTAAGGCATTGGCTTCATATGCATAATTAGTTATATTCCGATAAGAGCCATAGTAATAACGGGTGTGATCGTTGGCCCTCGTGTTGTTAGAGTATCCCTCGGTCACTAGAGGGGCACAGTGGAGCACCATCCTATAGGAGATCCGGCCGCTACGGGGCCAGTTCATACCCAAATCTTCGCTGCTGTCGATATACCCAGTATCAAGGCGCAAATTAGATTTAGAGCGGCACATGTGACCCTGGAAGGGGCAAGGCGCGTTGAGCTCCGTCATTCCAGGCAGGTGGTTCTTAATGAAAGATGTGCAGTCAAACAATTTGGTTCCGTTGTTGTAGCATTGTTGAGCGTAACTGGCCGCATTCTTGATCTTCAGTACATTATAAGTTGACAAAGGGCCCACGGCGTCGGTATCGTCGCCGCCAGCAGCCATCACAATACCGCAATTTGAACCGTCGAGGAGAACCTCATTGTCGATCCCAGAAGCAATACGTGACGAGAGGCCACCTGCGATAGCAAAGGTGACAACCGATAAAACGGCGCAAATGATAATGGGCAGGGTCCGGCCGATAGGGATACCACGGCGCCATGTCCAAGCGAGCTGAAGGAATACCCACACTGCAGATGCTGCAGATGCCGAGTTACGAAGGGAGGCTTGCTTCTGGTGGTGCGGAGCATCACGCGGCATCGGGGTGGACTGGTATCGGTGGATGCCCATACAAACAATCCTCCAGAAACAAGAAGAGACCAAACTGACAAAGAACGCCGTAAATGCGATGAGAAGGTTACCATTCTGGCGAGTAAGGGTCAGTGTCGCACCCATGATCCGCCCATGGGACCAGTTAGTCCAAGTCCCAAGATGAATCGCACGCTGTGCTGTCGCAGATGGAGCCGTCCAAGTGGAAAAGTTGCCCATAGCGTGAGATAGGTTTGCGTAGATGGATCTATCAAAGGCTGAAGGTATGGCTGGAAGGAGGACCGACGGTAAGTGATGACTGAAAGTTACCAGCCATTAGTCCCTGGCTGGAGGAGTCCACGTCTACCTTACACTTAATATCTAATTGCCAGTGAGGGGTTAATTCGTATGACATCGGCAGATAAAGGACTGAAATGATTAAAAAGGCTTGATTGCCGATATTATAAGCCGTGTCTCGGCACCAACTGAACACAAGGTTTGGTAAAAGGATTATATTGTTGCGCAAGGAAAGAAAGGGGCTGGGTAACGATCCGCCACCTAGTCGTCTGGAACGAAGTGTCAGATGTTATAGTACCAAAGTGATACGTGCCCGCGAATACGACGGAGGCTCGCCAAAATCAGACATTAAGGCCCAATTATAGTAAATCATAACCCCTTGGTCCGTATGAATATAAGGGGGCGAAGCCCCTTATGTATAGACCTGGCTCCAGATAGCCCACCCTATGGGCGTGTGACTATCTCCACACACGAAGCCGCCACCACTGGTCTTGATTTCATATAACAGAATATATAGAAGGGCTGAATACTTAGATTGATTTCTGGCTAGCTAAGGAGAGACTATGTAAGAGGGGAGTGATCCCATACCCCTTCAATATATAAAAAGGGGTAACACTACTGAAAAACCGGACTGTCCATTGAGTGAGCCCTTCGAGTCAGCCTCGTTTGAGAGATGGGCGGGAGCACTGCTTTTTCTAGCCCTGACGGTGACGGTCCTACAGGCTGACAGTCCATCGTAACACAGCGCATGTTATCTAGCACCCAACCCCCGGCGCCTCTGTTACCGAAACAGACCAACCGGCTAAGAGAGATATAACCCTCCTTCCTGCACGCAACCTATCTACACAACCAGTAATACGTCAAAAAGGGGTACGATGTTTGTCTGGCCTACTCCCCTCCCCCCCTTCCATCGTTTACTTCGTGCGTTATACGCCTGCTTTGGAAGGCGTCCGTTGGGGCTAAAAAAGCAGTGCAGTATGCAGAGGGACTGCACTGCATAAGGTTTGTACCTAGCTGAACGTAGGCTGTATACGGTATGCAGCCTTTTTTTAAAATAATTATCGTCTAGTTCGCGCGCCATACGCCTGCTTTAAAAGGCGTCCGTTAGGGCTAAAAAAGCAGTGCAGTATGCACAGGGACAGCATTTGTATGCAGCATTCCGAATTAGAATAAAAATTATGGTATTACGATATTCCCCTTTCGAGCCCCTGAACCCTGGCCTCACCATTAACACGCAACCCCTCCCCCTAAAAAGCTTTCTCGCCCTTATTTCCTCGTCTAGTTACGAGAAAAGTGGTATGAATGGCTTAAGTGTAAACTGCTTCAAAAGCCATAAAGGAGAATCTCATTATAGCTTCAAGCTTTTCGTCTCGATGAGAAACCCAAAAAGCGATATATTCCAGACCCCAAAAAAGGCGTAAGTTTTGCTTTTTTTCTTGTGGGGGCGAAGGGGGTGGTAATAAAAAAGGGATTGTATTTTTTTTCCTCTGGTAGTCACGTTACGGCAACTGAGTTTATGTTTAGTACAACAAGTAAAAATACACACCTACACAGACCACCGAATACCATAGCAAGAATGAAAGATATAAACCCTAATAATAAGTGCATGGGAAGTGAAATGGAGTGGACAGTTGAAGTGAAGTCACAAGATATAGCTAATGAACTATTTTTTGATAAATCCATTCGTCCGTGCATCTATGTCGTTATTTTGCAACGGCGTACATATCGATAATGCCTAGAAGCCCCGGCGTAAAAGGAAGGGGGCGCCGGGGGGGGGGGGTGGTTGGAGGCTTAGTATACGTAGTCTCCGACTTCACTTCGACCCCCCAGAAGGCTCCGGGGCCAGCAGGGGAGGTAGTCATAGTACGAAGCAATACCAGTGAAACCACACAGCTTCACATCAAAAGAATCCACGAACTCGCCAAAGGCCAGCCTAACCAAGGCATCACAAGTATCCCCCCTAATCCAGAGATACGGCCAACGGTATCATTCAACTAGCTTGCAAGATGACTACTGCCCCCCTTCCCCGGCTTCCCAGCACTAACCACGATGATCGTCAAGTCTAAGATACGTAAGTTCTCGTAGTAGTAAAGTAAAGCCCAGCCGCCCGCCAAGCCTAACGGGCAACGACAAACTCCCAAACGCCGTGTGAATCCATGCCGTGCCATCATGCCATTGTCATCGTAGTCAGATAAATATCTTTTACCTGCCCTGCCCTGCCCTGCCCTGCTCCGATCAGATTAGATCAGATCAGATCACGCCTTACGTCCATCCAATCTCCGCCCACCCGCATCCGGATTCCCCTTCTCCTTCTCCTTGCCCTTAGCCTCGGCATCAGCACCGCCCTTCTTCTTAGCACCACCGCGCAGTGTCTGGCCCTGGCCAGCGAAGTGGGGCCGCTCGGCGTTTTCCTTCTCGGCCTCGCGGTCGGCATCCGTCTTCACGGGCTTGATTTCGTAGCCGAAGAAGAGCTTGTTGGGCGGCAGACGCAGGGGCATGGGGCCGTTGGTGCGCCGTGGCGCCGGGATGGGGACGGTGGTGCCGCTGCCGCCGGAGGTAGAGGTGGAGCTCGAGGCGCCGGCTACTGGGGTCGAGGGTTTCGGGGTCGGCGCCTTGGATCCCTTCTTTGTGGTGAGGCGGTGGCCTTCGTTGAGGAAGTGCGAGGACACGGCGCGGGCGCCGGCCGCGGCGGCCGTGGCGTTCGGCGCGATGGCGTCGTAGTTGATGGCTTGGGCCATGGTGCCCTGGCTGTGTAGGAGGCCGCCGGCGGGCAGACCACCGGCACCGCGGGTGCTCCGCGGGGTGCTAGTGCCGCTGCCGCGAGCAGTGGGGGTAGGTTCGACGTAGCCGACGGGCGGGGCGAAGTCGACGGAGACGTCGGTCTCGATCATGCAGACGCCCATCTTGTCGGTCTCGGGCTTGACCTCGAGCACGGCGACCTCGTAAACCTCGTCGTTATACTCAAAGTTGAAGACGTCGCCCTTGGTCAGGGTGGCAAAGTTCCGGAAGACTTTCTCCAGCACGGCTTTCGGGTCGCTGATGTTCAGGAAGTTGGTGTCTTGCGGCTGCAGCTTGACGAGCTTGGCGAGCTCGAGGGACGTCGACTTGATCTGGATCATGTCGCCGACGTCTAGCTGTAGCGTCTGCATCATCTGTTTCCGGTTAGTCAAAGGGAGTGTTCTCTACATGTGTAACTAGGATAGTAGCACGGGAAGAGAAAGCGAACTCACCCATTGTGGTATATAGGCGCGGCCTTCCTCAGCAACGAACTCCAGCACGCCGGCATGGGTGTAGAGGTCCTTCTCGCCGTTGACCAGCTCCATCATAAGGGGCCACTGAACGTGTAGCTGGGAGATCTTCTGAAGGGCGGAGGGGGGTAGAAAGATCTTAGAGCCGTAGTTAAGATCGGGTCTCTCGGTGCCGGGGGCCATAACCATAGGGTAGCAGCGGAAATATTCGTCGAAGCGGCGCATACCGTGACCTCGCATCATACCGGAGCGGGCCATGTTGAACATGGCGGCGGGATCGTCGGCGTCGAAAGCGTCGAAGCCCGGCTGGAACTGGAAGTCGGATTCTGTGGTTAGCAGGGTGGGTAAAGACTGCGGGGATGTTTGGGGGGATGAACCATTTTGAAGGTGGTTTATTCCTTTATCACTATTATCTCTTCCTCGTCTTATGTTCAAGTGGGAGGGCCAAGGATTCGTGGTAACAAAGAGTGGCGAGACTAGTAAGGCTGATAAGTAAAAATTGTAGGTATGGAGGTCGGAAGGAAGCTCGTCGTGGTTTCTACCGTTTTCACTATGGAATATGGAATAATGTAAATATAGTTGTTCATGTAGAAAAAAAGACGAGTGTAAAGAGTAAAGTATAAGAGTAAGAGTGAGTGTGAGTGTGAAAGTGACGATGTCTATTTGATAGGTTTAGGTACTTAGAATGGTACTTAATGTGGAGCTTGAAGCTTGAAGGTCCCTTCCTGAACTTATGAGCTTATACAGAAGAGGTGGGTTACCTGGCAAGTACCTAGGTACAAATTACCTAAGCTCAGGCTGCGTGCTAATGACGAAATCGCCCCGGTTACTGGGTTATTCCGCCCGATAAACGGCTAAAATACTGCTGTGTAAATGCAGTTCCAGGCACATCACAGTTACACCTCAGCAGTTGACACAGGGGGCCGATAGTGGGTTTATCCGCAGCTACCCCACTGTACAAGCTACCCAGGTACCTAGGTACAGCTCTTGGCCCTGGAAGCTTCAACGTCATTGGAAGAAGTCAGGAAGGGAGTACTTGCTACCTGCACTATTACATGTACCTATCTTGAACTTCTCTTCCACAAGCATCCTTCACTATATCATCTCTTCCAGCTCCAATTAGAAACTGCTGATCATTGAGATTTACACCTTAGAATTGTCACCCATTTCCTTCCAATTACCAGGCCCACAGGCGCGCCCCAACATGTCATCCAGATTCAGCGCGGCGCGTCCCAAGCGCGCCGGCGAGACCTACGCCCGGCAACACCACGCCGGCGTCGGCGGCGAGGACGGAGAACCCGACAGCAAGAAAGTGAAGTTCGACGTGCGGAATCCCTCGGCACTGGCACCCGACAACCCAGACGATGACGAGGACGAAGCCGCGGACGTCTTCCTCGAGGCGGACGCAGACGTGATACGGGGTGGCGCCACCACCAAGCGCGGCGCCGTGAACATCGATGGCTACGATTCCGACTCTGACCGCGAGGAGATGGGCGCGCTGCGGGTTGGCGGGAAGGAGAAGCCGAAGAAGAAGGAGGTGGATGTAGACGACATGTTCGCTGAGGAAGAAGACGGCGACGAGATGGACTCGGAAGCAGCGGACGACAACACGACGGGGAAGAAGAAGAGCAAAGAAGTGCGCTTCCTAGACGCCGACCAAATCGAGGGCCAAGAAGGGCAGTCGAAATCCGGGGGCCGCATCCGACTCGACGAGGAATCCTCATCCGACGACGACGAAGAGGCCGTCGAGCTAGCCATACAAGAAGAGGGGCTCGACGCGGAGGTCGGGCTCGGCGGGCTGAAGAAACACGCGCCGAAAGTCGAGGCGTTCAACCTCAAAGCGGAGCAGGAAGAAGGCCGGTTCGACGAGGCGGGCAACTACGTCCGGAAAGCCGCGGACCCGGACGCCGTGCACGACCGTTGGCTGGAGGGGGTCAGCAAGAAGGACATGCGGCGGGCCGCAGAGGCGCACGAGCGCCGCGAGGCCGAGCTGCGCGCACAACGCCGCCACGACGACGGCCTGCTTACCGCGGACCTCCTGCGCGCCTTGATTCTACAGCTCGAGCGCGGCGAGACGCCCGAGGATGCACTGCGTCGGCTCGGCAGGCGTCAGGCTAAGGTCAAGGCGAAGAAGAAGCCCGTGCCGAAGTGGAAGCTCAAGAAGCAACAACAGCAGAAGTCGGATGCGATGGATGTGGACCCGAATACGGGCACGGAGAAAAGTCAGGAGACGGAGGAGGATCGCGAGCAGGCGCGCATCAAGGAGGCTATCGACGCCATCACCGACGCCGCGAGCAAGCTGCTCGATCGCGATCGTCCGGATATCTACGACCGCGAGCGAGAGCGGTTGGTGCGCGAGTACGGGCGGGAGGCGGACGAGCCGTGGGTCGAGCCGGCGCGGACGGCGGCAGCAGAGGAGGGAGGCGGTGACGGGGACGAGGAGCGTGCCCCCGCGACAACGACGACGAGGAAAATGTGGGAGTTCCGCTGGACGGACGGACGCGACGACGCCGCTAAACAGGGCCCCTTCGACGGCCCTACCATGAAGGCCTGGCAGGACGCCGGATACTTCGGCGAGGGCGTCGAGTTCAGGGAGGTCGATGGCGATGAGGGCTGGACCCGCGTTGTTGCGTTTGTATGATATGCCGGGGAGTGGGGATTAGTGGAGGGCGTGGAAAAGTGTATTATGTTTGTAATGCTGCGAGAGCTATCGAGATACCACCGAAAAAGCAATGTAGGCGAGAGACGGGGGGGTTAGGATGGCGTGGACCTGTTGCCCCTATTCTATAATCATGACAATACATAATATCCACTTCGGCAAAAACCAAGGTCTCAGCCAAACAGTTGATTTACAGAGCGTTCTTGAACGCCAGAAGGTCACTGACAGTTGCTATTCAATTTTTATAAATTAAGCATACAATAACGGCCGTGGCCTCTTCATTCGCTATGACCTCCCGAAGCTATCGCCGCTTAGTTCGCCACCAGACCTCCGAGGGGCCTCCTTGCTCCGCTGCTGTCTCCGGACCGGTCTCTTAGCTCTTATGAAACTCCGCTCCACCTAGGTGGAATTCACGGGCGAACACTACCAGACAGTCCAGCGGCTACGTTTCACCCAGCTTCAATGTTATCCTCCAGGAGGCCAGAGGCATATGCCAATTCGGATCTGGGAGGCACAACTCCAATAACAAGAGATTTACGGAGTGGTTCGGCACTCCAACCTCGTCGTGGACTATACTGAGGGCTTCTTCCTTCGCCTTTCTGAACTTAATTATCGCCGAGGATATCTCCGGTACGTTGCATGTACTCGTTCGCCATCGTCATGCAAGTGCAGCTGCTTGTTTACTGCGGCGGTACGGGATAGCCCAAACAGCAGAACAAACAGGAACTGGAACAGTCCAGAACTAATGCTCATTTTACAAGATACATCATGACCTTTTTACTTCATGGGTAAAATATATTGCTATCACCCTGGCGCTGACGTATAAGGAAGGGGGCGGGGGAGAGGGGTCGAATAAGGGGGTGATTGGTACGGGATCCAGGAGACCAGAGTTAACCCATTCTCCACGATAATCAAATAGAACAACCTATACGCCGCATCTACAGCATATCAGTACCCTAAATAAATATTTCCATCAAAACAACTCACATACAGCCGAAATCATCAGCGGAAAAAGGACCCATCAGCCCCCGTCCCGTTCCTACACTAAACAGCCTAGCTCTAGTCGAGCAAAAAGTTTGACCCAGATGGCCATCAAGGTCGTCTATTTCCATGCCGTGACGTGCTGGCTGCGTGGGGTCGTCCAGCCCCGTCAGCCCAATACCGCCCACCCGAGTATAATAATACAAAACCTCCCCCCTCTCTTCTTACCTCTATGTGCTCTCTGTTAATTTTTTTAATTTGTTGCTGTGCTGGTGCTTGAGGTCGTTTTGTACTTAGTTGCAAGAACCGCCGGCTAATATCTTACCTATATATGCCCTGCGGGAAATGAGGTCTACCCTCTCTTCCCTTTTTGGAACGTCGAGTCTCGCTTATTGGTCGGTTGAAGTTCCAAGCGGACCTGCCCAACCAGCTCAGCCAGACCGCTGGAGGGTGCACACATACATCCCTTACGTTGTGTTGCTATCGAGTCATCGGGCTATTACTACGTTTCTATCGTTGGGCCGTGATGGACGAAGAGCTTGACGTCGTCGTCGTTGTCGTTAGTGGTTGGTGATTGCTTTTATATTTTCTTCTTGCTATCATTTTGTCGAGTGATGGACGGGAGATACTATCTCTCATGTCGAGTCATCTTGTTTCCATCTGGTCATCATAGCATGTGGTGTCGTGGAGTCCGACTAGAGTTATTTGGATCACGAGTATGATGACCTCTTCAGGCCAGGGCAGTGACCTTTTATTCCATTTTTACTTCTTTATTTCATTTCTTTTTTATTTATTTATCCGCTCGCCTTACATTTCTATCCAGCCCCGAGAACCCATCCCTCAGGATCTATCTATCCTCCACCTAGCGGTGGGCGGCGCAAGGGTATACGATAGGGGGAAGGAGGGGGGCTTTAGTCGAAGATAATGGCGGCCTTGATGGCGCTCTTGTTGCGGATGCTCTCGAGGGCCTCGCCCCACTGCTCGAGCTTGAACGTCTTGTTGACGATGCCCTTGGTCTTGATCTTGCCGCTGTCGAGGTAGTCCACCGTCGCGGGGAACATGTACGTCTCGGAGAAGGAGCCGATGATGGTGATTTCTGGTTAAGAAGTTTTATCAGTCAGCGATGTGGTCTATGGTGGGTTCCTAGGAGAAACTTACCGTCGCCGAAGATCTTGGCCGGCGGCCACGATACGCGCGCTGAGCTCGGGTACACGCCGTAGCAGACGAGCTTGCCGCCGCGGCGGACGTAGTTGATCGCGTCCTCGAGCACCTTGCTGCTGCCGCTGGCCTCGACGACTATGTGGAAATTCCGTTAGCACGGAGCAGAAGTGGGGGGTCACAGTCTACGAGGACGCACCGATGTCGAATCCGTACGGGTTGTCCTTCTTGAGCTGCTCCCACTGAGGAGCGGAGTTGGACCGCGAGAGCGGGACGTAGAAGTCCGCGGCGTCGAGGCTCTTCGCGAGCTCCATCTTCGCGCCCTCGGGTGCAGCAATAGTTAGCTGCGAGACACCGCTGTGTCGTCTGTCAAGGGGTGTTAGCCATTTGCAGCCACGGAGTATGCGCTATCCATACAGGAACTGAGCCATCATGAGACCGGTGGGACCGGCACCGATCAGGAGGGCGTGCGAGCCGGCCTTGGGAGCGATCTTCTCCAGGCCGTGCATGGCGCACGATGCGGGCTCGATGAGGGTGGCATCGATGTCACTGATGTTCTTGATCTTGAAGAGGCGGCCCTGGGTGTACGAGCACTGCAGTGGTTTCGTTAGCGGGTCTGAGACACGAACACCATATCACGGGAGGGGGAGGAGCAGCTTACGTATTCGGCGAAACCGCCGTCAAGACCCAGGACTCCGTGGGCCTTGAAGTCCTCGCACAGAAGCTCCTGGCCTCTTCGGCAGTAGAAGCTGGTCACGGGAGCAGAGGTTAGTTCCGGACTGCCGGTTGATAATTAGGAGGTGGGGGTTCTACGCACCAGTGGCCGCACAGCTCGGAGTTGTCGGCAGTTACACGGTCACCAATCTCGAAGCCCTTGACGTCGTCGGCGAAGCCTTTGGGAGCAGTCGTTAGCTAACCAGGGCGTGCACGAGTTTAAAAGTTTAAAGTCGGACATCATACCAACAACGACACCGGTCGTCTCGTGACCGGGGATGAGGGGGAACTCGGCGATGAACTCTCCCTCGTGGATGTGCAGGTCCGTACCGCAGACACCGCAAGACTATATCCGGAGGTTACGACGTTATTACAACCGCGCGACAGACATCTGGTTTGGTGTGGTACACTTGCCTTAACCTTGATCAGGACGTCACCGGGGCGGAGCTTAGGCAGAGGAACCTCGACGATACCCCAGACCTCGGGCTTCTCATATCTGCACGGTTCGTTGATGGCGTCAGCAGGGGGGTCGTTGTGTGGACGAGGCTTGCCGATTCTCGGGACGACATCGGAGCAAGGGGGTCCGGCTTATCAGATTGAGAGAGATCACAGAGCAGCGAGCCCTTACCTGAGAGCCTTCATGGTCGTGGGGAGGTTATCGACGAAAGGCATCGTGACGTTTGTGTTTCGTGGTGGGTAATACTTAAGTAAACTAGGAGATATACTAAAGATGTGCTAGGGTTTATAGGGCAAGACGGAGTTGTATATCAAAGAGCGAAAGAGAGGGAAGAAAAGCCAGATGGGACTAAAGCAACTAAGATGGGAAGCTTCGGATATTTATACACAGGGTAGGCGAGAGAGATAAAAGGAGACAAGTGCCCAGATATGAAGAAGGGGATAAGAGTATATGTGGAGGGATAAGGGGACACACACACACAAAGAGAGAGAGAGAGAAAGAGAGGAGGTGCAAAGGAGCCAAAGCTAAAATTCTACCTTAACCCCGTCAGCCCAAAAAGTCGACGATACTTTTGTTCCAATGGATGGTTCAAAACCAAAACACTAACGCTCCCGCATCTTTTCTTCTCCAGCCTTTTTTTCCCAACTAGTTCGTTACCCCGAAAGCCGCCACGAAGACACGACCGACTGGGTACCCTAATGTACGTAGCTACCCTACCCTACCCTACCCTACTCTACTCTACGTATGACCTTGTCCCGCTGCATGTGAGGTTATGAGTAGGAGAGTAGGCAGGTGAGAGAAGAGAAGGGGCGAAAAAGGCGGTAGGCGGTATATCCCTCTCTCAGGGGTCTTGGGTCTTAGAGCCGTTTCCCTTCCCCCTCCTACCTAGGTATCGTCTCACGGAGTCTTCCAATGGGAGATCATCTACGATTGTACAAGGTCCATATAGGTGGAAAGCTGTTTTGTCATCTTTCCACTTTTTGAAAACAAAAACACAGAATATCCCGGTTGTGAGGTTTTTTTTTGGTTTTGTTTTTACATAGTGGTCAATTTGCCCCCTTTTGAAAAATTTACAGTTTTTTTTTTCTTCTCTATGTCCCCGTTGGAGGGGTAAAAAGAAAAACGGGAGTGAGGCGTCATCATCCGTAAGCCTTGGAGGGGGGAGAAAGTGTAGGCACGCTTGCTTGGTATTTTACGCGGGTACTTACGTTACGCAACTGGCAGCTTTTAAAGCTTAGGGGCTCCATAAGTCAGATCCCCCGCTGTGGGACCGGTGACAGCCCACCTGGCACTGAGAGCCCAGACGTCCAGGCCCTACTCTAAAAGCCACTTTAAAAGCGCCGCTAGCCAGCAGTCAGGACTAACTTACAGGAGGGAGGGTGTTAACAGGGATGATGTACACTTTACAGATGCCCGATGCCTTACATGTACATATGAATACATGTACATATGAATATATGTACCTAGGCTCAGGCAATATGGTCTTTGGTATAGGTTTGGCTCGATAGTCTGGTCATATCGTTTCCATACGCGTAATGTGCTAGTTGTTCACTAGAAAGTGATACCCCGGATCCCTGGTATATCAGTGGAGGCACCCGTGATAGCAACTACATGGACGAAGAAATTTGCCCGGCTTTGACAGAATTGGTGGGGCATAGAACTACTAGAGTAGACGGGAACCTTGGAAAGTTATATGTAGCCCTTACGTAGTCCCGGATCGGTTCCCCTGAATAGGTTATAGAAACTAGGCGCCCTGGAGTCGCTACCCAAGTCAATGATAATCCACTATAAAATATCACTTCTGGGCATATACGCATCGCATCGCATCGCATCCTTCTAAGACTTTCTGCGTATGAAGTTTGACAAGCGAGCGGGGCAAGGCGGGAATGGTATGGGAATTCAGTTTTACATCACCCGCAGGGCTGGCTGAAACTTTCCAGGAACAATCGCATTCAACTTCCCCAGTCTGTCTGTAAAAACTCCCAAAAAAAACTAAACTCCTTAACCCGGAGTTTACCTCGAGCGTGCGTCCCTAGAGCGTTCTCTAGGTAACTATGCAACGGCTGTTAAGTCCGCGGTTCCACGGTACCTGTCAGCGAGCGGGAATCTGTTGAAGAACTCTGGCTCGCCAATTACTTGCTGAGATGGCATGGCATGGAAAGTAATCATTAAGGTTGACATATTTGGCTGTATCTAGTTATCTAGATATGGATCTGTACTCCGACCACCCCCCACGTCAGCAGAGGCAGAGTAACTACGCAGTACCACATTAGCTTGGCGGATTATAGGCGTGGGAGTCGAAAG
Organism: Eutypella sp. D-1; assembly: GCA_023313575.1. Taxonomy (NCBI): domain Eukaryota; kingdom Fungi; phylum Ascomycota; class Sordariomycetes; order Xylariales; family Diatrypaceae; genus Eutypella; species Eutypella sp. D-1. The sequence goes on along the minus strand of JAJTTP010000008.1, from coordinate 1,637,136 downwards.
TAAAGCACCTTCAAAAAAAAAAACCAAAACCAAAAAACGCTATGTGTCTGTGTAAGTTGAGTGACTGAGTGTGGCCCCGGTTGTTTCACAACATCCATGCGTATCACCCACCCACCCAGGACCCGACCCCACGATTTGGGAAGAAGAGAGAGAGACCCGCCGCCGCCACCAGGCCGTCCCGTCATTCATCCAACGAAACGGCATACCGAAGGTAAAAAAGAAATTTTGTTGAGTGGAATAGAAAAGATAGTAGAGGCCGTCTGTCGTCATTGTGCATAGAACCGTTGCCGATTGCTTTACTTAGACCGGCCCAAAAAATGTCGAAACTAACCTGGTGTTTGACTGACTTCTTTTCTCATGCTGTGCTTGGGCTGGCTCGCCTACTCGGAGGTGAAGGTAAAGCTGGTTATGCTGTTTATCCTCCTGATACCGCTTCCGCGAGCGGTTCTCCGTATAGGTATACCAGATAGTCGGTCTTCAAGCAGCTACGTAATATACCCTAGTAGCACCACCTAAAACCAGCATAACTACCTACCTAGGTACTTGGTAACTATATACCTACTTACCTAGTAAGGTAGTAAACTAAACCCCTGAATCCCCTCCTCTCCCCGGCACATCCACCCGAACCATATACTTAAGCATGTAGGTAGCCAGCCAAGCTCCCCTCCTCGCATCCCCCTGGGGCCAAGACCGACCTAGCGAGTGCTTTAACGTGCATGTGACGGCTACCTGACTTTTTTCCCTTCTTCTTCTTGGACGCGGCGGTGAGCAGGGAGACGAGCTGGAGGGGGGGGGGGAGGATATGTGGAAAGAGGTATTATTGAGTACGCAGAAAAGAGATATATATGTCTTGGTACAATAAGGTCATGGTGATTTTATCTGTGTAGTTGAAGCATTCTCGACTATCAAGGGAATATCTGGAGGTGAGTGGCGCCCTGCTAGACTACGTATTCATTCCTATGATCATCTGCTCCTTCGGCGAAGAAAAAGAGAAGCGCGCAAGTTCCTCTATATATATATATAATGTATCGGGGACGGTAGAAGCAGGTTGCATGGTCAAATCTCCATCTGAGGACGAGGCGCTGAAGAAACGACTCCAAGCAGCGCAACGCCCGTCATCGAAACATCAAAATCCGCTGCACCGTCGGAAACAGGCACAGAACGAGGTCGGGAGACCGGGTGGCCGTGCCCCCCGGAAGAGATCTGCCGGCATTGGAGGTTTGATGGTAACTTTCAACTACCTTGCTTCAGTTAACCCCGTATATGAAGAGTCAGGTTCCGTCTATATAGCTATACTCAGGTTTTTGAGGTCGCGGGTCTTTATTACATGGGCTATTACCATTGCGGCTAGAAGAGACCTCAGTATTGTTATGCTGGCGGCCGCATCGTCAATCGTCCCGTATCAGACTTCTATCATAAGCGAGGGCGCTTTCTAATGTGCCGGTATAGACGGAGAGCGGTAGTGAAGATGACACAGCCGCATAGTCCAACACGAGAAGCCGAAAGTCTGCTGAGCCGCTTCGTGTGGTGTTGGGACGGGGATACATACATAGGGGTCGGTCTATTTCTTACGACGGTGAGAGGAATCCGGGTACCTACCTACCTACCTTCGCATAGCCGCCGAGAGGCGGCGGGAGTCCGTTTGGTTGGGTATCCTACTGAGTTTTGCCAACGCGAAGTCCTACCTGAAGAGGCCGACGCGTCTATTAGTTCGCAAACAACAACACGGGGACACATCACACGTAAAGCTCCAAAATTTTGGAAGAAACTTTGTTTTTTTCTTATGACGGCAAAACCATGAACCCAGAGAGACCATCGAGGGACGGATATTTTACGTTTCCACCACGACGAAAAGGATGGATGATGTAAGAGAGGCCCCCCCTCCTAATAACTCCCACCGGTGCAAATTTCCGAAGAAGAGGTGTGTTGGCTGGCTCCCCGCCCAACAGCCGTAAACCACCTCCAACCTCCCACGAGGTCTTTTTTTTTTTGGTGCTTTAAAAAAAGTAGAATCCTCACACACATGCGAGCAGGAAAGAGGCGCGGGGGCGGCCATGCAGCAGCTTTCTTTGTTTTTTTTTGTTGAGTCTTCTACGACGCTTCTCGATAGAACAGAACCACCCCCTTTCCTCTAGAATACAATGTCCATGTGCCGCCGCCGGCCTTTCATGTGCGTCGTCATCGTTGATCGAGATTTCTGTTGTGAGGAGTAGGTGGGGGGTGAGGATTAGGGCGAAGCTGGCTTGTTGCCCGCTTACGACGGGGGAGCGCCACGGCCACGGCCGAAACCACCACGGCTGTAGGGAGAAAGAAAATTCGAGGTTAGTTTTTCATCTGTAGCGGTAGCCAAGCTTTACTTTGGTTTGGGGGTTTTCTTCTTGGCGCCTGAATAAGAGGAGGAACTCACAATTGAGGAGCGAATTCACCAGGGGCACCGCCCTCCTTGCCACCCTCACCAGCATCCCGTCTTCGGTAGCCGCCCTCACGGTCACCACGGTCACCTCGGTCACCACCACGGCCACGACCGAAAGGCCGCCTCTCGCGCTCGCCCTCGCCCATCATGCCGCGGGGAGGAGCGTGGGATCGCTGCTGCTTGATGTGGGTGGCGGGGACGATCTCGGCGGGGAGGTGCAGCCACTCGCGAAGGTAGTCGAGACCCTCGGGGGTGAGGGTGTAGTAGTAGTACTGCCAGGAGAACTGGGTCTTGACGTAGCCGCGGGAGGTCAGGGACTGCAGGGCCTTGACGACGTAGAGGTTCTTGGTGTCGACGTCGGGGTGCTTGGGAAGGTTGTAGTCCTTCTTCGCGACCATTACGCCCTCACGGAAGAGGTACTATATTAAAAAAAATAAAAGCAATACGTTAGCCCCCTTCCTCGAAAGTTTCTGAATCCCGTGGTTTATCTCCTTCTCTCCTCGTCTCTCTCTCGCGCGCATAGGTAGGTGAATGGGGTGGGTGGTGGTGGTGGTGGTGATGGCATCTTTTGCTAACCTCGTGGATCTTCTTGCGGTCGGCCTTGGGAATCAACATCTTGGCGGTATTATTGTGGAAATGTCGTCAGTGATGTTGATTTTAGAGAAATCCGTGAGGATCGTTGACGGTTGACGGTGGTGATGTTGATTTACTTCGCGTAGAGGTGGTAATGTAATAAAAAGACTACTACCACTACCAAGTTTGGTTGGTTTGGTTATCGGATTGGAGTTCCAAAGTGGAATTGGCTGTGATGGGAATTTTTTGGTGGGCAGCAAAAAACCCTATCGGTGGGTGTGGGTGGGCTTGAGTGGGGAGCCTTGCCGATTGCTCTGTGGCTTGTGTGGCTATCTTAGCTATCAAGATAGATAAGGTTGGCGCAAACAGGATAAGCAAGATAAGATAGCGTTCAAGTGGTTCGTATTGTGGCGGGGAATATGTATGCATTTAACCATCGACAACCAGCTAGCGGGGATTACTTGATAAGATACCGGACAGGTACATCGGTACATACCGGGGCTCCTGGGTTGCGGTTCCAACCAACTTTAGCTAACCTAAGGTTCAGTTCCACTTCTAAAGGTTCCATGGAAGGTTATCAATCGCATTTATTCAGCCTTCATATTGAACCTACTTCGATACAGTTTCAACCTTGAACCATATTCGACAGCCATTTAAATACCACCTACTTCCCACAACAATCCCATCAATCAAGTCTTCATTCTTTCCCAACTTTCTACCATCTACAAACCTCAAAACCACCAATTCGCCACCTTCCTTCCCCTAAAACCCCCCCCACCAAATACCACAAAAGTCGTTCATTCATTCATTCAAGTCAGCACAACGACAAGACAACAGACATCGCCAGCCATGGCAACCCAGAAAAACATCAACGTCTTCGTGACGACCTTCCCCGGTCTCGGCCTGCCACCCACTCTCTCATTCCCCTTACCTCCCACGACCGCCGTCTCAGATCTGCACGCGCGCATCGAGTCGCGACTACCGCAGACGGGGTCCCGGCTCATCCTCACGACAATATCAAACAAGCAATTACTCCGGGACTCGCCGACACCAATATGCGACCTCTACGCCAGCGAAACCGACGACAGCAACAGCACCGACGGTATCAGCACCAATGAAATCAACAACAACAACAACACCAACGCCGCAGCAGACTTCCTATCCCTCCGCCTCTCACTCCCCCTCTGCGGCGGCAAAGGCGGCTTCGGCTCGCAGCTTCGCGCAGCAGGGGGTCGAATGTCGTCTAAAAAAAAGAAAAACCGAGGCGACGAAAACGCGTCCTCGCGAAACCTCGACGGCCGCCGTCTGCGCACGGTGACCGAAGCGAAGGCGCTGGCCGAGTACCTGGCGATCCGGCCGGAGATGGAACAGCGCGAGAAGCAGCGGCGGCGCGAGCGGTGGCAGCAGATTGTCGATGCGGCTGATCAGCGCGAGCACGACATTCGTTCGGGGAATGGGAATGGAGGTGGAGGTGGAACCCGCGCTAGACTGGATGGGCGCTGGGTTGAGGATAAAGAGGAGGCGGGCGAGCGCACCCGTGATGCGGTGTTAGCTGCTATTAAGGCGGGGAATTATAAGGATAATTTACTCGCTACTACTACTACGACGTCGCATGGGTCCGCGACGGAGCCTGAGGATATGGAGGAGGATTCCGAGAGCAGCGACGCCGATGAGGAGGAGAAGCAGGACGGGCCCGGTAGCGGAAGCAGCAGTGACGGCAACGCGAAGCAGCTGAAGGAGAAGGAGGCTGCTGCGCCTAAGAAGTCGAAACCTACGAGAGCGTTTGCGGGGTTCGATGAGGATGATGAGTTCATGAGTTCGTCTGATGAGGAGGATGGCGGTGGAAAATAGGAAAATAGGGATTCTGGTTTCGATATCATATCATTGGAGGAGCAACACACACTTAGGGCTTCATGTTCGCGGCATGTTTCAGGGATATTGGGGAATTGGGTTTATTTGCCTTTGTCATCTCGGAATACAACACCAGGCGCTAGCGGGCAGGAATGGTGTAGGCGATTATTTACACAATTTGCGACATGGCGTTCAGCATGACTTTTGATGGCTTTTAACGGCAATATACTCGATACCAAAATATAATCATACAACACCACCAACTGGTCCTCTCTCTCCCCCAGATCATATGCTGTTTTCCCCATTACTTGATTACGCTCGTCCCTTCCTATGTCGTGAAATATCAAATGTTAACGTGCGGTTAAAAGGGGTATATGCATCCTGCTGGCTGCTGGTTCACCGGGCAAGAAAGGTACTGATGAGTAGCTGTGCAATAAACGATGTCGGAATGTCGTCATCTACTTGTAATGTCGCGAACTTGTCCTACTCAGCTCGCCAAGGTTGCATTCAAAGGGCAGGCGTTCAGGCCTAAGCTGTGAGATCGAGTGAGTGGTGAAATCACAAACCCCCTATAGCTGATATATTCTGTTTATTGTCGAGGGTCATTATTGGTTGTAGAAGTCATGCCAACGAGCGAGCGTCTATCCGAACGGCTTACCAGCTGGTCATCTCCTCCGTATGTAGCGCATCATATAATCCGATACCTAGAACGGCCTCCCTACATTTACGAGAGTCCTCATGGGGAGGGGGATCACATGTCGAATCATAGACCAGATTTCACCAAAAAAAAAAAAAAAACCAAACACATAATCCGGTGGAAAGCCGATCGTATTCCGGAGAGAACCAACCATAGTCCGGAGAGAGGCTTCCGGAATAATTTCTTTTTTATGTAACGGTTATCAACTGAAACAACTTATACTACATCATACCGCCCCTCCAAGTTTCTATCCGACCAGCCAGTCACCTCTCCTCTCCGTCCCCCCACGACCTGGACATAGATACCCGTCTACGCATCTAGCTTAGTCTAGCTTCGCGGGGAAGTTTCCGGCCTCTGATCACGAGTGTTAGTTAAGAGTTGGTGACATTGAATAGCGCGGAAAGAATGCTCCGGGGGAAGGGGGGTAGAGGGGTTGCTGACCTCGCTGCTCGTCCCAGCGCTGGTACCATCCGCTGGGGCAAAGGGATCGGTAGGCGAGGAAGAACTGAATTTTTTGTTTTCAACATGGTTAGATCAGAGAGGCCTTGAAAATCGACGGTTTCCCAGGGGAAGGGGAAGCGGTTGCGTTTACCTGGCGGCACGGGGCGAAGTCCTCGCCCTTGGCGTTGATGCACTTGTGGTAGTCGACGTAGTTCTGCCAGCAGTGCTTGGTCTGGTTCATGTTCGGGAACCGAGCATCGACACCTGTTGTTGTTTTGGGGGGTGAAAGGACCCTTTCGTTAGAAAACTGCTTTTTTCTCATCTTTCCTCTCTCTTTCTTGTCCCTCCGAGATTCCAATGCAAGGATTTATATCCCTGGACCGAGGGGTAGTCCGCATGATCTATGCGCATTTGTTCTGATCGCCTCATCTGTCGCGGGGTTTGGGGGAAAAGGGATTCATACCGGCTAGACAAAGGTTAGCAAGGACATCCAAAGCATCATCGTAATTAGGGTACATCTGAGTGAACCGGGGAGATGCGGCTCGAGCTCCGGGGAATTAGACTTGGACTTTGACTGACCAGTGACGAACTTGAAAGGCTTGGTGACGCGCTCATCGTCGGACATTTTGGCGGATTTTTTATATTGGTTTGAGGGGAGATTTTTTTGCTGCTTGTTTGCGCAATGGCGACTTCGTTCGGTGGTTGTAGTTGGTAGTTCGAAGTTGGTGGCAGGAATAGTGGTGATGATATCGAAAGATTCGGAGTCGGGGGACGGAGAAAGCTTGCTAGGTAACTAACTAATGGGAAACCAATTAAACGGCGATTCGTCGAATCAGACGAGGGATTTTGGTTGTCAAGGTTGCTCTAAGGGTGCTCCACCAGTGTAGGTAGGTGGTGGTCTGAGTTATGGAAACATGGAACCTTCATAGATCTATCTGCAGTACATGAGTACCTTCTGGGCTGTCTGGCTGGTTACTCGCATCTGCCCGCAGACTGCCAGATTGACCTCCGCAGCTGGTTCAAGCTGGTAAATCAAAGTGACCTCACCTCATGTTCCCCGCTGAAAAGCCCCGCCAAAACGTCAGTTTGAGAATTTCTGATTGGATAATCCGGTCCGAGCAGCTGGCTTTCAAGCATCCGCCAATCGAACGTTCCATTATGTATCCTAACTACCACACAAGCATTACTTGGGTAGGTACCTAAGTACCTACAGTAACACCCGGACCTCCTCCCCCCCGCCCACCAATCAATTGCACTGACTCTTGCTTTTTGCCCGCCCGCCCTTAAGCTGCTCTACTTTTTTTGTCCTTGGTAGGTTGATTTTGTTATTGAGACAGAGAGAGAGCTCTTCCACCCACCTTGTCACAGGCAGATTAACATAGCCGGACTGGAATCCTTCTATATCCCCTTTCGACGCCACCATCACCACCTCCAAACAAAATAAAATAAAAGGGATCTCCCAATAAATAAACAAAAACCAATCAACCCCATAAATCGCCCAAGATGTACGCTACCCGAGCTCTACGGATGAGGCTGTCGCCGCGCATGATGCGTCCCATCCCCGTACGTTTTCCCGTGCTGTATTTTTTTATATGTGATATGATATGATCCGACTGCCGGCGGGCAGGATATAATTGATTTTTCCCCCCCTCTATGACGTCGCTTCGCTAACCTTCCACCCCTCGACCAACAGAAGGAGGAACAGAGTGGTACGTTCTTCCCATGATTGATCTCCAACAACATCCTCGTCATGATCATATATTCCACGTCTCGTCCTCAATCCAATCTGAGAAGCCATTGGCCCCTTGGAATTACTCTCCCCGCGCGCCGAAGGGGGCAGGCGTAGAGAATCAAGAAACCAATAAAGAACGACATGTTTTATTAACGAAAACCCCGTGTACCTAAACAGCGCATACCATTTCCCAGCGACTCCGCAAGCTCCGAAAGATCCCCGCCGAATTATATCCTCTCGGTCAGTAAACCACCACCTACATATATCTCTCATCTCTCCCTTGATAGCCAGCTAGCTAGCTCGCTAGCCATCCCCTTCCGTCACATCCCGGCCGGAGGAGGGATATATGCGGATGTGGGGGAAATCCCCGGGGAGGAGGGAGGAAGCGACAGGGAGGGAGAGAGGGGCTTAGAGGATGAGGCGTTTCGTTGCGTTGCTAACACGGGGGGGAAATCTCTGCAGGTGTCGTCGTCGCCTTCGCCCTCTTCGCTGCCGGCTACTCCATCTCCCGCAAGTTCGTCGTTGACAAGAACCTCCGACTCGCCCGCCAAAACCGCCAAGCCGAGCACCACTCCACCCACGGTGCCGAGCACGGCAGCGGCGAGCACGGCGAGGGCGAGAAGCACTAGGCTAGGGAGGCGGCGCGGAAAACCGATCGCATGCATGTGAATGGGAAGTTTGGAGGATTGAAGAGGGTTGGAGAGTTGTGGCATGCAGAGGAATCCCGGAGGGAGGGTTTGTGTGTGTATGTTGCTGCCGGCGCTGGGAAACCGGTTCGCGGCATTTGTATATGGTTCTTAAGAAAATATTCAAAACTTTTTTAAGGGGGAGGGGAATATCGAATTCATTCAGAGAGTATCAACAACCCGAGGGTCATCCGTATGGGGTGTTCATGTCTGCCCAATGTCTATCTCACAAAAGCTCCCCCCCCCCTATTCCTCCTCGTTTTATGAATTGACCTGCTGTACTGTGCTGTGCCTTGCCATTAAATAGCCTTCCATACTAAATAGATGAGGGCGCCTCTGTACCGAACGCCTACGCTATGCAGGAAATACAATGAAAAAAAATGTGCACTTTGTCCGCAATCCAAATAATTGGAGAGAAAGTAAGTTTCACTCCGGCCTCGGCCCGGCGACGTCGAGGCCCTCGAGCCCCTGCATCGGGTCGTCGTGCCTGTCCTGCTGCTCGCCGCCGGCCTTGGCCCTATCCGTAGCCAGCCTGTCTTCCTCGCTGACGGCGTGCTCGGCCAACCAGCCCTCCTGTCGTGCGGTCAGTAATCCATCTATCTAGACCTAAATTTATTTTCTTCCGTCGATAAAATCAATGCAGAAAGAGATATAAAGAAAAAGTAAATGGAGAGAAGAGGGGGGGGGGGACTTACCTGTTCCCAAACAGCAGTCTTACTCCCAAGACCCTCCTCAGCGCTCTTCGGCGGCTTCGCCGCCGAAACGCGGAGCACGCGGCCGTAGAACTCAGCCTGGTCCATATTATCGACGGCGTCGCGGGCGTCGTCCGGGTCCTCGTACTCGACGTACGCGAAGCCGCGGTGCGCGGACTCGCCCGTCCGGGTATCGGTGGCGTCCGCGCGATCGCTGCGCGGGAGGGAGACGTCGGCGATCTCGCCGAAGGGCACGAAGGCGTCGTGGAGGGAGCCTGGCGTTACCATTGGGGCTAGGCCGCCGATGTAGATTGTTGCTTTCCAGCGGGCTGCGTCTGTCATGGCTTTTGGATGCTGTGTTGCTTTTTTTATTTCTTTTTGTTTTTGCTTTGTCCCCAGGTGTTGTGTCGATGACTAGCTGGTGATGGCTAACGAATGTATAATGCGTGGATGCACGTGGTAGTGGTTCACGTAGGTTGATAGATATATGTACTTATGTACTCAAGTATCGGAGCTCATGGACCGCAAAAAGAGGTTATCGTCACGTGGGGGAAAGAGGAAGAGCGGTTGACGATGTATGATCTCTTTGTGGTCCGTGCTCAGATCTCGTAGCTCCTTGTTGTTGGTCAATTCCCCACTATCAGGTACCCTATGTACGTACTTATGTAATATGCTGAACGGCAGCCTGGAAGGAAGGAAGGAACAGGTGTTGCATTTGTGTGTGGGTGAGGTCACTCAAAAAGCTGCTTCAAAAACCCCCCTAAAATTCCAAGCAGACCTCCAGGGCTGGGTACGATTACCTTTTAAGTCTAACCTGGATAGGCAAGATTAGATCCTCACCCCTTCTCCTGTACGTACTTAGGTACCTAAGTATATACATATATGCACGTACCTTACTGGCCCGCCTTGGACAACTCCCCCCCCAATTGCTATTATCTGGCAACATGAAGTGAAGACCAGGCGCGGACAAGCTGCTTCTAAGGTTCTGTCCTGTTTAATACTACTAAGAATACTAAAAATAACAAGAGCCTTCTTCCAATCAAACATTTGGTTTCCTTACATACTTACTTACTCTCCCGTCTTGAACACCAACACCCCCAGGCTCACACCGACAATAAACCTACCTCACTCCTATACTCGTAATTCATTCATCCCCGTGGTCCTAGCTGGTCTAGATAAAAAAAAACTCAATGCCAGTTGGATTATTCAAATAAAAGTAGCGGAACCTTCATATCCCCTCCCACTCCCCCTTTCCCCCCTTCCCGCTCTTCTAAACCTCCCTCATCCCCCCCCCCCCCCCTCTAACCGGCCCTCCACCCACTCCCACCTCCTGATCCGAGCTCGTCCTACCTACCGGATCAGCATGGTCAGGTTGCGAGAGATCTCGCGGACGGCCGCCTTTGCCTGGTCCCGGGGCTCCTCGAAACCCCTTCTAGTTACCGGAACCAGGGCGGGCGCCGTCGATGCTGACTTTTCGGATGAGACGAAGCTGGAATTATGGGATCTTAGTCTCGATAACCAGGACCAAGGGCTGGAACTTCAGAACCCTGTTGCCAGCATCGTCACCGACTCTAGGTAGGAAAACAAAAGCAAGTAAACACGAGCAAGCGCCGGCCCTGCTGACAGACACCACCCAGGTTCTACGATATTGCCTGGGGTCAGCCGTCCGAGGACTACCCTCAGGGTGTCATCGCCGGTGCCCTTGAGAACGGTTCCCTTGATCTATGGGATGCCGAGAAGCTCATCGCCGGCGACTCTAACGCCCTAATATCCCGAACCACCAAGCACACCGGAGCTATCAAGTCTCTCCAGTTCAACCCATTGAGGCCCCAGATCCTCGCCACTGCCGGCGCCAAGGGTGAACTCTTCGTCTACGACGTCAACGATCCCGAAAATGCCTTCCGTCTGGGCACCGCCGCCGCTCGCTCCGATGACCTCGAATGCGTCGCCTGGAATTTGAAGGTGGCTCATATCCTGGCTACGGGTGGCACCGGCGGGTTCGTCACCGTCTGGGATCTGAAGACGAAGAAGGCGTCTTTGACGCTCAACAATAACCGGAAGGCCGTCGCTTCCATTGCGTGGGATCCCCACAGCTCCACGAAGCTCGTGACCGCTACCCCCGATGATACCACTCCCGTCATCCTGCTCTGGAACCTGCGCAATTCCAACGCTCCCGAGAGGGTGCTGCAAGGCCACGACCAGGGTGTCCTGTCTGTGTCTTGGTGCCAGCAGGATGCTGACCTCTTGATCTCGAGCGGCAAGGACAACCGATCCTTGATCTGGAACCCCCAGACCGGCGAGCGGTATGGCGAATTCCCCGAGGTTACCAACTGGACCTTCCTGACGAGGTTCAACCCCGACAACCCCAACCTATCGGCGACCGCGTCCTTTGATGGTAAGATCACCATCCAGACCCTCCAGAACACGAACCCCTCCGCCACTCAAAACACCACCCAAAGCACGTTAGACGGCGAGGATTTCTTCACCCAGGCCCAAACACAACCTCAGGACGCAACCTTCTCCCTGGCAAAGGCGCCCAAGTGGTTCGAAAGGCCCATCAGTGCTGCTTTCGGGTTTGGTGGTAAAATTGTCCTCTTGAAGGAGGTTCCGACCCAGCCCGGTCAGAAGCGCTCCTCCAAGATCGAGATCTCCCAGTTCTCCGTCGATTCCGACATCGGCTCTGCCACCGAGAAGTTCGAGGAGTCTCTGAAGTCCGGAGACGTGGCTGCCATCTGCGAGTCGCACATGGAGGAGGCCAAGACGGAGGAAGAGAAGGCCGAATGGCGCATCATGGAGACCCTGCTCGCCGAGAACCCCCGGCAGAAGATTGTCGAGTACTTGGGTCTGAAAGAGGACGAGGAGTCTACGAACGGTGTCGCCGAGGAAACCGCAGAGCCAGAGAAGGAGGAAAAGCCCGAAGAAGCCAAGCCCGAGAAGTCCAAGAAGGGGAAGAAGGGCCACAAGAAGAGCATGTCCACTTTCTTCGCTGACGGACCGGACGGTGACGATGATTTCCTGGCCAACCTCTCTGCCACCAAGGGAGCCAAGACCGATAACCCCTTCCATCTGTTTGGCGAGAGTGACAGTGCTGCGGAGAAGCAGATCACCAAGGCGCTGATCCTGGGCAATTTCGAGAAGGCTACGGAGATTTGCTTGAAGGAAGGGCTCATGGCTGATGCTTTCGTCATTGCGAACTCCGGCGGGAAAGAGCTAGTGGACAGGGTACAGTCGGCTTACCTATCTCAGAAGACCGGCATGCCGAACTACCTACGACTCCTAGGTTCGGTTATCGTCAAGAACCTGTGGGATGTTGTCTACAATGCCGACCTGGCTGACTGGAAGGAGACCATGGTTACGCTATGCACCTTCGCGGACCCGGCTGAGTTCCCCGATCTGTGCGAGGCCCTTGGTGACCGCATCATTGAGGGTGGTTCTAGGAAGGACGCCTCTTTCTGCTACCTAGTCGGCGCCAAGCTCGAGAAGGTGGTAGACATCTGGATCTCGGAACTGCAAGAGTCCGAGAAGGCGGGCCTGTCCGAGGGAGCCGACTCGGCGTTCTCTATCCACGCGAGGACGCTACAAGCTTTCATCGAGAAGGTGGAGGTCTTCCGCCACGTGACGAAGTTCCAGGACACCGAGACGACTCTTGATTCGGACTGGAAGCTGGCTGCCCTATACGCCAAGTATCTCGAGTATGCCGACATCGTGGCCGCGCACGGCCAGCTAGCTACTGCGCAGAAGTATCTCAGCCTCCTCCCTGGCAAGTACGCCTCCGCCGATGTCGCGCGGGAGCGGATACGACTGGCGACTCAGAAACCGGCTCCCCAGGCCGCCGCGAGACAGCCCGCCAGACAGCCGGCGGTCAACCCCCGCGCGTCTTCCCGTGTTCAGCCCGGATACCAGCCCGGGGCCCCTCAGGCTGCACCTGGCATTAGTCCCGCTACTTCCTACGGACCTGCCGCCACTCTGCCCCCGGTCCAACCCGCGGCGAACCCATATGGCCCTCCCGCACAAACACCTGCTGCGAACCCCTACGCCCCTCCCACGCAGACGCCTGCCGCCAACCCATATGCGCCTCCCACGACGTCTTCTCCCTACGCACCTCAGGGCTACCAGCCGTCGCAACCGCCGCCATCGCAGTTTGCCCCATCCCATCCCGGATATGGCCCGCCCCCTAGCAACGCGCCACCAGCTTCGAAACCCCCTCCGCCCAGAGCCGGGGAAGCTGGCAACTGGAATGACGTGCCCATGGTCTCGAGGCCACCTCCTAGGAGAAACACGCCCAGCATGGCTCCCGTTGCTGCTCCCTTCAACCAGGCGACCCCAGGTATGCCGCCTCCCCAGAGCCCTTACGGCTCACAGCGAGCGACCCCACCTCCGCCTCCTAAGGGACCTGCGCCCGCGAGGGTCATGTCTCCTCTCGGCGGACCCCCTCAGGCTGGCCAGATGCCGCCGCCTCCCCGACCCGGGTCTGTCACGAACGCCTATGCGCCTCCGCAGGCTGCAGGTGGGCCTGGTCTACCTCAGCCGCCTCCGATGGGAAACATGGTCCCAAGGACAGCATCCCCCTACGGTACCGCACCGTCGGCTGCGCCGCCTAGCAACAGGTATGCGCCTTCGCCAGCCCCGGCCCCGGCTCCCGGTAGCCAGCCTCCGCAACACCCGGGCATGGTGCCACCTCCCGCTGCCGGCCGACCTCCGCCTCCGAACCCCTATGCCCCGGCACCCGGTGGTACTCCATCGCAGAGCCAATATGCCCCATCTCCCTACGGCACGCCGCCCGCGCAACAGGGCCCCCCTCCCGTCGGCCCCCTGCCAGGTAACGGACCACCGTCCGCGGCATCCACGCCCGCGCCTCCCCCAGCACAGGCGACACCCCCCGCGAAGCCACGCCACCCGCCGGGAGACCGATCCCACATCCCTCCGAGCGCGCAACAGCTCGTAGACGTGTTCAGCCGGGACATGCAGCGGGTAGCGAGCAAGGCGCCCGCATCGTTCGCGCCGCAGGTGAAAGACACGCAGAAAAGACTCGGCCTACTATTCGACCACCTAAACAACGAGGAGCTGGTGCAGCCCGATACCATCGCGCAGCTCACGGAGCTCGCCAATGCTCTCGAGGCCAAGAATTATCCCGAGGCCCAGCGCCTGCAGGTCGAGATCCAGCGCGATAAGACGGAGGAGTGCGGGAACTGGATGGTATGTTTATCGCTGTCTACTGTTTTACTAACTAGCCATCTCCCCTGGCTGTGGTATATGTGTACATGTGACGCTAACTCAAAATTCTTTACAGGTCGGTGTCAAGCGCCTCGTCCAGATGAGCAAGGTTACGAACTGAGCTTCCATCATTTCGCGCGCCCCCTACACCCCACTCCCCACTCTTTCCCCTGGGGGAAATTGAAGGATTAATTGTTCAAGAATGTGGCGTTGTTTGTACGGCTTCTGCTGTGAAAAAGAAAAGAAATGGAGAAGGGAGAGTGGAGAGTGGAGCAACGATACGAATACATAGATATATGAATGTATGCATGATCTTGCGTGTTGTGTGTGTGTGTGTGTGTGTTTGCGGGTAGCTTGTTGTACTGTCCCAGAGAACAGATGATCCCCGGCCTGGTCGTTCGAGGTAGCCGCGTGCGAATACGTGGTTGATCTTCCCCTTACCCCCTAAACTTACCTCCCCAGGGTCCGCTAGGAGATGGAAGTGAGCTGGGGAGGCGGTGCTACTAGGCCTCGTTCTCCCTCCGGCATACCATACCATACTATCTATTCACCCCCCTTTTACCTTGACGCTGGTGCTTGTGGGCATTTCATTGATTGCTTGATTGATTGCTTGATTAATTGTATTGTTCAATGAATGGGTCCGCGGGGGAGAACTACGCACACGCACACGCACACGAATGGACGGAGATATGGGGAGCATGGATAGCACGGGGAGCATGGAGAGACGGGGAGACGGACGGGGAGATGGGGAGAGACGGAGAGATGTGTGAATGGTGTGGGAGTGTGGAAGATAGTTTAATTGATTGATTGATTATTTCTATGCCTTCACATCGACTTCCTGCTTTTTATTTTCCTTTTCCAAACTCACCTTGAATATTGCCTTAGTTTTTCGTACGGCTTCGCTTGATTTCTCTTGGCTTTACTGTAATTTCACATTTGATGCCCCTACTTACCTATTCACATGATACGTTTCGTATCAGTTACGTAGGTAGGATTTGCTGGGTAACTATGGACTACGACTATATAGAAGGCTGCGAAGATATTGCGAGTGCTGTTTAAAAAGGTAGGTCCGGATATTCACTGCTTTTTTAGCACCGACGGACGTCTTGGACAGTAGGCGATAAAAGAGGCTCTTATGCATATCGCTCTACCAGGTTTATGGCAGATGCATATTCACTGCTTTTTTAGCCTCGACGGACCCCTTCGATAGTAAGCCGTATAGCACACGAAGTCGGGTGATAGGAGGGGTTGAATGTAACCCTATGCAGGGGGGGGGGTATAAGGTGGAAGCTGGATGGACATCCTATCCCTTTTCGACATATTATTAACTGCGTACTTGGTCTGCATGCAGGAAAGAGGGTGATATTCTGCCTTGGGAACCGTCTCCGTCGGGGCTAAAAAAGCAGTGAAAATACAATTCGAACAGGTTCGGGGCACCCGCTTTATTGGTCAGATTGTGAGCCTCCTATGTGGCTTGAGCCTCACCTCTCGTCTCTTTATAGGTTTCGGTAGACGCTGGCTCTCAGATTCTAGTTATCTAACAGAACTGGAATAACAATGCGTATATCGCCACCTTCTAAAATGCAACCCAGCCCGATGGTGTACCGTGATATTGTAGCAGAACTCGATAGTATATATACCGCCCCGTTGAAATAAGAGTTAATTAGGATTTGTCGGTCGGACAGTACATTTCGGCAACCGGTTCTCACTGAAACTTCTCTCGAATTTAAGGGGAAAAGAACACAAAAGAATAAGCAATCTTAGTTTATAAGTATCTATACACTTATCGTAGTTCCGCGCATAAGTACTTTCATATTTTCAAGACTCCGAAACCGTTCGAAGTCCGTTTGGTCCACCGGGAGGGTATAGTACTCCGCCCACCGAACCGCACATACTCGCACACCAGCTGGTAAGCTAACGTCCCTCGGCTGGTCATGTGCTTCCATACTCAGTCTGGGCTGGTCCCAAAACCTCGAGGCGATCAGGTAGCCCACGACGCGAGGGAACGCCTTCGCCACGCCCACCGCGCTGCGATACACGCCGTCCTGGCCGACGTACTCAAGCCTGGCGCCCCGCCGGACGAGCTCCCGAACCATGTCCAGCTTGTCGTACGCGCAGGCGTGCAGAAGCGGCGTGCCATATGTAGACCCCTCGATCTCGATATCAGCCCCAAAATCTATGAGTTTTGTGAGGGACATCTTGCAATTATTTGAGATAGCTACGCAAAGAGGTGACAGCTTATCTTGTCTACTATTTACCAGACGCAGGGCCTGATCCCTGGGAAGACTACGCAAGACTCTGTGCAGTAATTTAGGTCCTAACGATCGGATGAAATAGGGTATTATGTAGTCGTCTGTTGCTTTCATGGCCAACGCGCTCGTGGCCAACCGGGCGTTAAGGATATATGGCATCATTAGAGAAGCATAACGGGCTTCTACGTGGAGCATTGACTCTCCCCATTCTGATAAAGTCGAGTCGCAGCCCTGCTGATGGAAGAAAACATAACATTGCAGCGCACCTCGTGAAGATAGGTGAAGCAAGCTCTGACCCCATGGCGTTTTATCATCGAGATTCGCTCCCCTTTCGACTAAGTACTTCGCGACCCGGATGTAATTCTGCTGAGCCGCAAACATGATGGGTGAGTAGCCCACGCCCTCCCTTTGGTTGATATCCGCTCCATGGTCAAGAAGACATTCAATAATGCTATAGTCATCGTTTGATTCGACTACCGCGACGATAAGAGGTGTATTTCCCTTGTTGTCAGTTATGTTGACTTGTGCACCCGCATCAAGCAGCATGTTGACCATGGCCAAGTTCTGCATGGATACAGCTATGTGTAGCGGGGTCATTCCCGAAAGCCCACACTGCCAGTCTTTCGGCACTTCCTCGTCGCACACTCCTGCCGGACTGTTGACGAGGAATTCTCTTAAGCTGGCATTGTTTGATGGGAGCGAGTCTCTCTTCCGTGGAAATTTCGCCAATACCGTCCTGTAAAAAGTCAGCTGGGTTACTGCTATGGCTGCGAGTGACAAACCTGTATGCCTCGACGTGGTTATCTATGTGGTCCAGAATCGCCTCGAGAGTTGATGTACTGTGTTGCAAACTCGCAATGTGAAGAGGGCTGAGGGGGTAAAAATGCCACCCGTGTCCCGTCTCTAGGGCGCCGTCGAATAGTTGGCTCAGACATGACGCGGACAGATGCGGCCTCCGTACTGCAACGTGGATGGTGCTAGGTGCTTTATGTTCAGTGCATCGAGAAAGCTGTGGCGCAGCCCCAATGGATAGAAGCCAGGTGATGATATCCTCCCGCCCCGCGAGCACGGCGTAGGTCAGAGCGTCGCAGCGACCGCATGATGGCATTGGGCGGTCAAGGGGACAGCCTGTAGCCACTAGGTTCTGACAGCCTTCAAGATCTCCCTTCTTTAAACATTTTCGAAGTTTGACCATCGACGTGAGCACTTCGAGTCTGGGTGGTTCAACTTGTGCCAACCACGATAGAGCTGTTTGGTACTTCGTTTGCGTCCTCTTATCATCTGATTCGCATCTGTCATCCTCGGCTTGGGATATATCTCCCATGAGCTCCATTATTTCTTCTGAGACGTCGGACACCCACCCCTGGTCCTCAGTTCCATGTTGCTCTCCAGTGCCGATATCTTGGTCTCCAGACTCCTCGTCTTGAGACCACTCATCTAGATCATCGTCACTCTCTGATTCCTCAGATTTAGTGCTGAAATCGGACGAATCGTCCTCGGTCCCGTCTGGGTGGTCTTCATTGTCACCTTTCGGCTCCGCTGAGCCCAGCTGCCGTAGTAATTCAACGGTCGTTCCGAGACCATCCAGGAAAGCCAGATCAATAGGCCTATTTCCTTCGTCGTCAACAGCATTGATGTCCGCGCCGTGTGTCACCAAGCATTCGATGACTTTCACGTGGCCATTGATACTTGCCACATGCAAAGGTGTATGTGATCCCGCTGAAGTGATATTTACGTTGGCACATAGACCATTTTGTAGAAGGTACTCGATGAGTTCGGTTGAGCCCGACGACGTGGCGACATGTAATGCGGTACAACCCTGCCAGGTAACAAAGGTCTCTTCTGACTTCTTGCGCACGCTTAATGGGACGCCACGTGTCCAGTCGTAGGAGACTCTTTCAAGCTCATTAGAAATGCCTCGAAGAAGGTCGGTCCTCCCTTGAAGGATGTAGTAAAAGGTTAGATCCCAACCGGTTGGCCCACGCGCAAGAATATCCGCCCCTGCCTTGAGTAGGCTGTCCACTATGTTGTATTGTTCGTTCATAGAAGCTATGACAATGGCTGGGTATTGGGCATAGGGGCCACTGATAACTCTTGAATCTGGTGACGCACCATAATTCAGCGCTAGCGTGAGCTTTATGGATACTATGAGGGCACCCACACTACCCCTAGCTTGTCCCAGTGTGGCAATAACGCGGCAGAGAACTTCGGGGTCTGTGTCTCCTGTCCCGTTGATAACGGAGAGATCGACACATTCTAAGATCGTATCGAAAATTTTATGTGATCCGGCCATACAGGCCATCTCGAGGGGCGAACTTCCATTTACTCTGAGGTGGACGGGTGTCCCAATATCGATCAACGTGCGAACAATAGGATAGTGGTCTCGCCGTACACCCTTTGTCAGCAAGGCTATGGGAGCAGGATGGTCCTGAGCCATGAGTGGCCGGTTGGTGGATGTTTCTTTCAGGACTTCAATCGCTTTCTGAACAAAATTGGCTTCCCATCGATAAGGCCCCGCGCGGAAGTCCAGAGATTCAAGGTTCTCGAGGAGCGGCACAAGAGCCGATTGCTGATACTGCTGTTCGTACGATTCTATGATACGCGCGTCCCGGAAAGCAGTGACAAGACTCAGAAAGCTTGCACTTTTGCGTAAGGAACATTCTAGATTACCAACAAGGCCAAGCTGTTGGCAGAAATCTCTCCAGATGTGGATATCCGAGCTATTATGGTGAACCTTGCAATTTGTTGGGGCCAGTATCTTGATCGCGGAGGTAAGCTGATCAGCCAGGAAACGCTCAGGAAGCTCAGAGTCCAGAATGAAGGTCATGTATGTTTGGAATGCTACTTTCCCATCAACTCGCTGATAGTCCGTGTCGTAAAGTGCAACTAACTCTCGAAGAAAGTCATTATTACACTGGTTTCTCACAAAATGAAGGGGCGTGGAGCCATCAAGTGCTTTGTTCATTCCCGGCAAATTCCTGGTAATCAACTTTTGGAATAGCGGCTGTGAGCTCATTCGGACTGAGAGATGTAAGACCGGAGGTTGGCTACGGAAGAAGGCCGGATCGTCACCGCAATGGTCCAGAAGCAGTTCCGCTGCTTTGAAACGAGAGTAAAACATGGCCTCGGCAAACGGCGTGCGTCCATTCTCCGATGCAACCCGTAGGGCATCTTGGACGTTCAAGCGATTGTCAAGAAGTGCTAGCAAAACACCGATGCTGTCGTGTCCGGCCGCGATGTGCCAGATTGTATTGCCCTCTACGTTCTTGTCCAGTGGCTTGAACCCATGCTTGAACAAGACTCTGACCACATCAGAACTGTCAGATTCAGCAGCCCTCATGAAAGCCTGCCTGAAACTGATATTTGCTGCCCCATCCTCAAGTTCAAAATTTTTCTTGAATCGGTCATCTTCAAAAAGGCGAGTAATGTCTTCCGCTCTATTCTGACTAGCCGCATATCGGACGTAGCTTTCGAACTCTTCATCCCTAATGGATGCTGGAAGGAAGTTGTTGTTGTAGTGACTGTAAGTATCCCAAGAGCTGCCTGATCTCAACAACTCTTGCACGAACCTGACTGCCACCATTATGTGGACATCTTCCCCAAACTGATATTCCATGTCAAGCACTCCCTGAAGGATCTCATGGAATGGGTCATCTATGTCGGGCTCATTGTCGTCGAACAGGAATTTAATCCTGTCAAGCGTTTTTTGGGTCAGGCATTGTTCAGGAGCGTGGTTGAGCAAAAGCATGAATGGAATTTCACTTTCATGTGTGGCGGACGCTTCCAAGGCCAGAGTCCCAATGGTATCTTTTGATGTCTCTGTGATCTCAACATTATTCTGTAGAAGGATATCGATTGTTTCCATTAGGTTAGTCGCATCGATCGTTGCTAAAGGTTCTTTCTTTCGAAACTCATCCATGTTGTCCTCCGCAAAACTGATCCATAAGATCTTTGGGCCAATCAGGGCAAAGTGTATGGCAGAGAACTTATAACTTGTTGTCGCATTCACGTTTGCGCCAGACTGAAGAAGCCATTCGCAGAGCCATGGGATAGAAAACAAAGCTGCAACGTGCAGGGGGCTGAGATCTTGATACATATTGACATATCTAGGATGCACTTTGCCACTTTGACAGGCGAAACAAAGCAGCCAGTTCTGGAAGTGCGCTTTTTTTCTCTGGCCGAAAAGATCTTTCAGAAGCTTCCTGATTGATGGTTCTCCATGCGATTGCGGTTGATGTATCCAAAACGATACCGCGTAAGAGTAGAATGGGTGATGACTGTACCACCTCGCGACCATCAACGCCCTCTCCTCGTCAGTCAGTTCGTTTAGGGCCACCGGCCTGCCGAAATCTGGCAACAGGACACACTCTAGTGACACCACCGTCAAGGACTCAGCTGCTTCGGATTCTGAGTATCTGAATTCTCCCAGCTTCGACGACGTATCTATGGCGTATAGATATTCCTTCACGGTAAAATGAGCGAGTTCGAATCTATCACCTTCATGGGTTTTCCGGATCAAACTGCTGCAGTACCTCGCAATCTCCTTTTCGTCTATGAACTGACCTTTACTACCACTTCGTCTGCCTTGCCTAAGTGCCATAGACAAAGCTTCGCAAAGCTGATCGATAGTGAGGAAGTCACGATCGAGGCATAGCCAGTGCAGGGTCTTCCGGACGACTTCTTTGGCGAAGCTGTTGCCTCTCTTTGATAGACTCTTAAGCAGGATCCTGTCGTAAGTTTCGTTAAGTGTCGGGGGCAATTCATCTAGAGCGTTCTTGCGGCCGATCTTGCCGAGACCCTCAAGATAGTCGAGCTGACACGCGACCCAGCGAAACCTGTATGTACACCAGTGAGTTAGCAGCCACGCAATAGCAGATATGGAGTTGTCGACGACCTACATTCCGTTTGCTTTGGCAATCAACTTTTGCCGAATCTCGTTGCTTTCAAGAGGGTCTAGCAAACTCAGTGCTGGACGTCTCGTCATTTCGGCCCCGACGTATAGCCCCAGGTCTTCCGCTTGGGCCGCTATCTCGATGTTTTGATACTCCGGAAGGAGCTCTGCGCTAAGCTCATCTTCATTTCGACCGAAAAGAGCAATACTGATGTTGGCAGCAGCCCTGGCAACCTTGGCGATGCCACCCACAACCTCCCTAGTATCATCTATGCACTCATCTAGAGCATCCACAATAACAACAACCTTTTCAAAGAGGCGACTCATGGATCCAATAATGTCTACTAGTTGTGTCGTCTCGGGCTGTCTCGGCAGTCCACTGAGCGGATGTAATTGCCCGTAGTAATTCTGAAGCTTCTCAAATGCCTCGACTTTCTGTAGACCGATCTGGAGTGCGAGAGATGAAAGAATGTTGCCGAGCTTTTGCGTCTCCAGGTTTTTGTAGTCACAGAAAAAGAATGCCACTGCCACGTTATCCTGACAAGCTGCCAGAACACGTTCGATTACGGAGCCGGCCAGTACCGTTTTCCCAGAACCGGCAAGACCGCTTAGCCAAAGCTTGGAATTCGGCTCCGACATCCATTGCATGACGACTGGGTCATTGAATAGCCACCCTCCGGTTGCATCTTTCCTGAGCCGCAAACTAGTTTGCAGCATAGGTTGAGGGTTAACTTTGAGGAAGTAGTCAACGGTCTTCTGCCTTTCGCTATCCATCTTCACCCTGGCGTGCATTTCCTGGAGGGCTTCTATGGCATCCCGGTTAGAGACGACCTCGGCTCTCATCTCCTTTTGCAGTTCCAGGCATTCTGCTAGTTTCTCGAGTGTGTCGGCAGAAAGAGCGAGGTTTATGGTAGCTTTATGGGCTCTCAAATCATCTATCATCTTGTCGATATCGGGTTTTGAGAAGGGCCATCTCAAACTTCTGATGGCGCCCTTAAGTCTGCTCTTGTCAAAATCTTCTTTCGCCTTGTTCAGCTTGGCTTCTATATTCTTGATTATCCGCGTCAAGTTGGTGATCTGTGACTCGCCGAAGAGGATTCTGCTCGAGCCTGATGCCTTCAGAGTGATTGCTAGAAGCGAGAGATTATGCAGCATGCCACTCAGGGTCCGCAATTCGGTGGCAACCGTTGTAACGTCGAGTTTCGCATCTTTTACGGCATTGCTGTAGTCGATCACGGTCTTGAAGACCTGCCCAGCGAGTGATGCCAGGCCGGCGACGCTGCCGGCAATCGAAAGAGGATCGGCCATTTCGTCATTGGATTATGACATTCTCCTCTTGGTGGATTGCCTAAATATGCTCATAACCAGACGAGATCGCAGAGGAGCATGCTCTAGAGTTAGGACGGTTTGCACAGTTTATAGGAGGAATGAAAGTGACAAGTTTCAAGTGAAAGAAGGGAGCGAAGAGTATGAAGGAGCTTACTTTACCCTAGATATTCAATCTTGCGGTCTGGGGCTTTTTGCCACCCACGTATGTCACTCCCTACCCTCACAGCCCTGGCTGACTGGTCGCTTAGCGACCAATTCGGGGCTCATTGTAACTACACTAAACATGTAAGTCTGACATGCATGTGCATATTGGAGACTCAGAAGGTGGTAGGCGCTTTGAGTGCATATTCTGGCGATACGAGCTCAAGTGTTGCAATGATGCCTAGGGCAGGGTGGCCTGCATGCTGCACTGATCAGCTCTGCCGGGTCCTATTTGTACGATACTATCCTTAAGCCTACAGCTTTTATGTACGCTTTCCTTCTTCTCGTCGACTTATCGTCCAATGGCCAGGTTACTAACATCATTATTCGTTGCCTCACCTTTCGGTCTTGTTCTTGGCTTGTTATTGTTGTAGCCCTCCTGATTAGTACGGTCTAGAGGCGATACGCCCTGCCCCAATTCACGATCCTTGGTAAGGCACACACCATAAAATAGTTGCGCCACGCGAGTAAGCCATCTACCTAACATCATCTTCCCCATACACATCATATATACTCATACTTAGCATACGGCCAGGACATCTCAACATAAATGGATTAAATCTAGTATTTTAAATTTGATGATCGTTTCACCTTGTGGTGCGCCTTGCCTTGTTTCCAAGGTCGCTCGGTTCACTGCTTTTTAGCCCTGATGGAAGGCTTTAAAAGCAGGTCAACCAACACATGCGCAGCGCACGACGTAAGGGGATGGGAGGGGCTTTGGTGCAAGGGGACAGGGGGCTGATGCCAGCCTACCAGTAATGATAACTGAGCAAGGCAGATTTAATAACTGAGCAGGGCGCAGGGCATTAACCGCATTTGGATGGATACCCCTTTTATATGGCTAGAGCCTCCAGCTTTATATAGGCCTACTTAATGATGGGGTATAGTTAGTAACGCTTTTTTTTTAATATTGGTTTTTTTTCTTTTCTTTTCTTTTTTTTTTTTTTCAAGAATACAGTTTATGTTATCGGTGCTTACTATAATAATTATAATAGCTGTGGCTATAGTGGCTAAGGCGACCCATCTACTTACAGCGCCTGCAGCTACAAATGCGGTTAATATCCTGCTCAGTTATCAAATCCGCCCTGCTCAGCTATCGTTACTGCAAGCCTATTACCCCGTATATGGTTCTTATACCTAAGTAAGTTAATGCCATTTGTAACTCGCTATATGAGCCGTTCCCAATGGCACGGGTCTCGCCCTGATTGGAGAAAAGGCATGTGGTCTGGGTGAAAACGCCGCCTGTTATCTGCATGAAAGGGCACAGCTCCCTTATTCAGATTACGACCTTCTCTAGTAGTAACAACAAAAATTGGTCCAGTTTGAACCCCGGCAATGGTTGTTATAGGCCTTGCTGGCCCATTTCTCCCTTGCTTCCCAAGTGCCCGCCCAGCCAACTTGCAATGGTCACTTTCTCCAGTCTTTCAGCTACCGTTGGACCTATTTAACCCTCCTGGGGGCCCTGGGCCTGACTCTACGTTTTATACATGATCTCTATCACTCGTCATCGAGTGAATGAGCAAGTGGACAACGACCAGAACAGGACCCAGCAATATGGATATCACCGGGTACGCGTTTGTTACCGGTGGAGGTGAGTGCTCTTCTCTTCGACTATGGAACTCTCCCTAATCTAGCGCAGCGAGCGGTATTGGCAAGGCATGCTGTTATGCCTTCGCCAAAGATGGCGCCAGCGGTGTTATCGTCGCAGACATCAATCTTGAGGCTGCCAAAGAGACTGCTGAAGGCGCCAAAGCTGCTGCTACCCATCCAGGATTTCGAGCCGAGGCAGTTCAACTTGATGTCCGTCTCGAGAGTTCGGTCAAGGACGCAGTTTCTCGTACAATCGAACTTTTCGGCCGCATTGACTATGCAGTCCACTGTGCTGGTGTTAGTTCCATCTCCCAAGTTACAACTAATACTTGGTATCTTGCTGAACAGTCACACTCAGATACCTGGAGGGACGTTTGACCCGATCGCAGAAGCGAGTTTCGCCGACTTCAAGCGCCTTCAAGAAGTCAACGTCAACGGCACGTTTCTTGTCGTCAGTTTAGTTTCGGCCGCCATGAAATCGCAAGAGCCCCGACCCGTCAGCAGTATTTATCCAGAGCGAGGCACTACCCGTGGGGCCATCGTCAATCTGGCCTCCGTGTCTTCCTATATCTCGGTGCCCAGCATGGTGCAGTACACAACGTCAAAGTACGCCATGCTAGGCATCACGAAGACTGCAGGCATGTGACATAGATTCAGCTTCGGGATCACGCGCTAATGTGACGAATAGCTATTGATAACATTCCTCATGGCATCCGAGTGAATTGTGTTTGTCCTAGTTGGACAGACACGCCAATGACGCAACAGGCCATGGAAGTGGTTCCTGGCCTGGAGCAATCCCTCTTGTCGGGCATACCGATGGGACGTCTCGGGAGACCAGAAGAGGTTGCCGACACGGTCATCTATCTTTGTAGTACGAGGTCTAGTTTTAGCACTGGAACGGGCATTATCATGGATGGAGGAATGAGTCTAGCATGCAGGACCTAGTCAGATGCCGCCAGTCACAGAGCTCCACAGGTCCATAGTGATAACACCCAAAGATTTGGTTGATCACCTTTAGCGGTCTAGAGCAAGAGTCATCATAGTACGTGGGGATGTCTCGAATGCCTCTGAAGTGGCAGAGGCCGTGAGAATCTGTAGAACTGTTGCTTAGGATGTTGTGCGTGCTGCCATGGTATTGGTGGAGACCTTTTCTGTTGTATTAACAGTGAGGGTTGGCGTACGAGTGCTCAACCCGAATGGGGAGGCACTAGGAATCTCCACAGCATCATCGGAGATGATGTACAATGATAAGGACGGTTAGGGGTTGCCACAGAACGTGACTCTTGCGCCGCAGATGCATTTCTCGACGGGTTTGCATATTGGTGACGCAGACAGGGCACATCCGCAGTGCCTGTTGGACTTGGAATGGTTCCAAAAAGCCTATCTGCATGACAATCTCACTTTAAAAGCATTGCTTCTAGGGGGGTATTCAGCATCAGAACGAAGATGAGTTCTTACAGATCCTCAGCAAGATTAATGACGAGTCCGAGGAAATCACAGCTTCTGGCTTACACCTGCGTACTTATATGGAACCCCTCCGGGACCGCAAGCTCCCTTCGAACTGGACAAGGACATCGCATAGGCTCCGTTGCTAGCCATCCCAACTGTGTAGCCATTCCCTGGACCCAAAATCTACCAGAGTTCGCTGCTGAAAGCCTGCTAGCGGAGACAGACGCTTCATCTCCTGGAGATTCCATCAAGCGTGTTATTGGGAAGAAGTTCTCAAATTTGAGCCCCATACCATTTGATATAGTTGACTACCGCCGATCTTTTGCGCCGTTAGGAGTGGGCAGTATGATCACCTCGTAATTCCGTACATGGTTTTGAAATCCTTTCAAGATCGACATCCCCTTCTTGGACTTCCTGAGTCCCAGAATAGAGCTCAGACATAGTAGCATGCTCTGTAGAGATTGCTCTACCTACTAGGCCTATGGGGGGAAATTGGTCGTGAAATGGGTGGTTTGATGAGGAAGTGACAGTTGTGGCAGAAAGTGCTGCTGGCATTATGGGCATGGTAGATAAAGCACGCCTTAACTGCCAGCCTTGCGGTCCTGGGGATCGGCTCCGTCTGCCTAAAAAAAGCGGAGCAGTGCCTAAAGCGACGCACCTATGCCTGGGTGCTAGTGACTGCCGAAGCTAGTATTAATCAACAACATTATCTCTTCAAGTATACATGCGCTCGCATGTGGTCCTTCAGGGGCTGAGTCCGCAGTGCGTGCATCGCCACAACCCAAAATGCAGTGCTGCCCGATTGTATGTGCCATTCAAAGCGTCTCCGTGAGCTTTCATGTAATTTGTCGAAAAATGTTAGTCATTTGTATAAGAAAAAGGAAGGAAACAGTCGTTCCTGACCTTATGTCTAGTCGACCCTGGCGTGCATGGTCATGTTCAAACACGGCCCCTATTCCCTATAAAGATAGCTGCTAAAAGCCCTACTAGACCGCTTTAACACAGCCTCTAGTGATATTTGTCTGACAGCCAGGCGCCCCTCTTATAATACCTGTACCCCGTTTCCTCAGTTGGGCTCCAAGCACATCATAAACTCAATTGTCGTAGCAATTCTATCCTGAACATCGCTTCGTTTGGTGTGATCATTGGTTCCTTGTTGTGCTGCAGTCACTTTGTCCCACATCAACTATAACCCTGGTATCAGAAAGTTCAGAGGCCTATAAGCGAGGTAAGTTGGCGAGAGAACTCGCGCTACCCTTTTGTGTAGATCGCCATGTCAGTCACGGGCATCTTATCAAGTCAGTAATCCGTGCGTGTAAGCCATCAATCTACAGAGAGCGTGTTGCTTTGTAACTACTGCGCTATTCAAAACGGATCAATCACGTCCATCTATCTATCATTCTGTCTACCTTTTACAATTACCGCCCAATAGTCAACGACATGTTCCTTACCACCAATCTAATTGATATTAGGTACCCAGTCCTAGTGGGCCCAAAGACATAGGCACGATCATGGCAACGATGACATCCCATGTTGTAGCGCTGTCCGGTGCTGATGTTTGCGATCGATGCCAGCAACTGGATCTCCAAACACTCTTTGGATGTGTGGTTCGTCGTTGGAAGGAATTTCGTGATTATTATATTCCCATCAAAGGTTCGGAGATGTGGTTCCATCAACACAAACGCGCCAACTGCTCCATGTGCAGCATTCTGTCGCAGTCTATATACGATAAACACTGCAAAAAGATACAGTACCCAACCGCCCACGAGACGTACGGGTTAATAGCAGTGGAAATGGAAAGGACATCTATCTATCGAGAATACTTCTCACCCGAAAGCAACTCTTTAATCTTCCTGCTTATCGAGTCATATCCTGAGTTGCCACCTCGAACCGACAGCATATTTGGTCTCCGGCCAATAGAACACATTCTAGGAAAGGGGTACGCACTCCTCCAGCCTAGAATTGAACAGCACACATCGCCAATAAGAGCTCCCTCTAAGCAATTCAACGCTCAACAGGCTTTGAGCTGGATAAAATGTTGCAGAGACACGCATGACTCTTGCCGCCCTCCCATAAAGCGTGATGTTCACGAATACCGCCTCATAGACTGTTATGAACTCACTATCGTCGCTGCTGAGAGATCAACTCCGTACGTAGCCCTCAGTTACGTATGGGGGTCATCAAAGAAGAATGCGGCCATTCGCACGGATAGGCTTCCTGCACCTTTACCCAAAAGTCTACCCCTAGTCATAACCGACGCCATCTTAGTTACAATATCTCTTGGATTCCGATATCTATGGGTTGACAGGCTGTGCATTGATCAAGTAAACCATGACACCAAGCATAGACAGTTACATGAGATGGATGTCATCTACGCAGACTCCGAATTGACCATAATTGGGGCCGCAGGCCAAGATGGAGACTACGGTCTTCCTGGCGTCAGTTCACGCCCACGCACAACATCGATTCTGGCACAATTTGGAGGGACCGAGGCGGCATATATCCAACATCCATATGGCTTAATCCGGAAATCAAAATGGTATTCAAGGGGTTGGACATATCAGGAAGCATTTCTCTCCCGCCGACGACTTGTATTCCTTGATAACCAGACGTACTTTGAGTGTATGTCTGACAATTCCTGCGAGATGTTACCCTCCCCCCCAACTAGGCATTGGGAGCCAACCCAGCAACGAATTTATTCACGAATTACAGGGACGGGCTTATGGAACGGAACAAATTGCGCATACTCAGACCCTACAGCACGATATATAGAAAATATCGTGAGTGAGTATACCGCACGAGATCTAAGCTATGATTCCGATTCTCTCATTGCACTTTCTGGTGTTCTACATCATCTCAAGACTCAGTCCAACTTTTCTCACATATTGGGTATTCCTTGGGGGATTCCACAGGAGATATCGAAGAATGAAAAACTCCATACGGATTGGAAAGAATCCTCAGATGACGACGTTTTCGTCGCCGGACTTTGTTGGTTCCACCTCAGAAGCTGCTGGTATGCTAAACGAAAACCTAGACGACGACACGAATTCCCGTCCTGGACATGGGCGGGATGGGCTGGTCGGATAGGATATACTCCTGTGATGAGGACAACGTATCCCAGACCTTTCATCAGGTCTGATGTTCTCGAGATTTATCTCGAGGGTCATGATGGCGCTTATTCCTTATTGCACTCGGTGGAAAGGTTTGCTCTGTCAGCTTGGGAAGCTCTCCCGGCATCTCCAATCCTCGTCATCAAAGCGAGAGTATTGCTGCCGAAGTATTTTAGTCTCCTATATAAGCATATGGAGACCTGGAAGTTCGATTACAATGCCGTTTATCTTTACTTGTCGGATGGCATGGGCTCTGACTTTGATTTGGTGGAAGCATTGGGTAATGATGAGCAATGGCGATGTGTCTTCCTCGGAAAATTGAACCCTGCCAGTAGGACACCTGATCCTTTCTTTCTGATTCTGAGAAGAGAACAAGGTGCTCAGACATGGTCACGTGTTGGATCTTTGCAGTTAGGATGTCAACTGGATGATTGGGAGAGGTATCATTTTGAATACATAGATACTCCATGGGAGGAATACAGGATAAAATGATAGAAGCCTAGTAGCCTAGATATCCTCACATACCAAATGTTAAACGTGAACATACATCGACTAGGCAGCTTTCAATTTCTAATTCGAATCGAAACATCGACACCCCGACCGGGTAGTTTCCAGCACGCTGTTTACATGCTCCCTTCTTTCTCCTCTATACTCCACCAGCATCTGATATTACTCACTAGCAGCTCTGGACGGCGCATGCCAAATATCTCAAGTGACTCAAAACGAAGAACCGAGAAGCAGTGTGCGCTGAATCAGAAGACGCCCGGAGCACCGGACGAGGTGCGCGCGGGTCCGGCCGAGACCGAAGACGGGCCGTTATGGAGACTAGGCTCAAACCAGATGGCCAAGCAGGCGGGGAGCGATGGGTATAGGGGCACGCTGCCGTAATATCGCCATTTCTTGAAGCTATGGACTGAGTATTTTAGGTCATTAAGGCGAGTGCGATAGTCGCTGATACTGTTACTGCTTCAAATGCTACTTCGAGGGCACCTAAATAACGTGTTGACTGTTTTCCGGGCTTAGCCACCGAGACACCAGCATTAGCGCATCGATCCAATCAACACAAAGCTGTCGCATGTGCTAGAATCGACGCCGAATTTCGCAATCAAGGAGATAACACGGGATCTGGCATAACAACCTCTCGATACCAATTAACACACACATCGGCGCGGTAAAAAATATGCCTCAACTTCCCAATGCAGAATGAGGTTCAGTAGCTAGCTATGTAATAGAACCGCAGCCGCCCGCATTTCCCTAGTCTGCGAGACTAATTAGAGGCGATGTCTATATATACCTACATCATGTGAAACTGCCATGAGTGAGCAGATGTCCAAAGCTTTAGTATAACTAGTTTGCCCAAAG
This sequence comes from Eutypella sp. D-1, assembly GCA_023313575.1. NCBI lineage: Eukaryota > Fungi > Ascomycota > Sordariomycetes > Xylariales > Diatrypaceae > Eutypella > Eutypella sp. D-1. The sequence continues at coordinate 1,606,653 of JAJTTP010000008.1, read as the reverse complement.
AAACAGGTGATCAGAACGGGCGGAGTACTGTACGCGTGTAATATAATACGATAGAGGTCGGCCTGGGCCGGCGCTAGTTAAAAGGCTGGCTGGCTGGCCGCTGGCCCTGGCCCTGCTTACCCGCCGCTATCTCGGCGAAAACCGATCCCGGGGGCTTGAGTTTTACAGGACGTCATATTTATTACGCGCATTCACGCGCCTTGATGCGTATCATTCGCGGAGCCCGGGAGCGAATATCGGCGGCGGCGGCGGCGGCGACGGCGTCGGTATCGGCACCTGGAGAGAACCTTTTACTTACAAATCACGGTCGTGTGTCAGACTATTTGAGTGAGTGAGTTAGTTATCAGCAGGCCGTGCGCCAGCTGTAGTTGTGTGTAAGGACTACCTATCTAGAGTAGGGGTCCTTGTCTCACTTGTCAGCCTCAGCCTCGCATGTCTTCTGCCAGGGCCCTTGCAGTTCCTCCCTCAAGGGAGAGATGATCAATCAACCGCCGACGCGCCCTCCGATGTTCGCATGGTAGTCACCAATCCTTTGCCGCGGACGAGTCTCATGGCCGTTTGGGCGCACGTTTGGGGGGCAAACATATATCACTTGATTATGTTGAGTTTGTTTGCAGCTTGACTGGCTGATTGGCAACCTGCCTGATAGGGGCCGGAGTAAGCATACCAACACGTCATACCTCAACGAGGCTCACCTGGATTATGAAAATGGGCGAACATGCACGGGTTCTTGTATCTACTTGATAGTTACTTTTTAGGATGTTTCATTCCTCGGGCGATACATCCGGCCAGCCAGGCAGCCAGCCTAGCTAGCCACTCGGCTAAGCAGGTAACAAGATTGCCGTACGCCCAACCGAGGCATCGCGTGTCCTGCCGTGTCCGACTTGCAAAGTTCCCGACAAAAACGTCAAACAGGCCAGCCAGCCCAGCCAACCAGTCCCGGGAAAGCAGCATCGCGGTCGAATCAGAAAGAAGACAGATGGGAAAGCGACCCGGACGACTGGAGACAAGCCGTTCCTGGACTAGCCGTTTCCGTTTACCATATGTATGTAAGTAGGTTACAAGAGAACAGAACGGGCTCGGGAAAAATCGTGACATGGGGCTTTAGATCGGGATCACGACTTGGCAATAGCACAGACAAAGCCCCCAAACTAGCCGTACCCTGATGTCAACCACCCCCCGGTAGGCCTTCCGGGCATTTTCGTAGCCGTGGCTAATAATAAGGCTGTCCTCGGGATCGGGTGTGTCAATCGCTGGTACCTTCGGTATACCAACGACAACTAGTTTAATGCATCGCGGGATCCAGCAGCTCTAAGATACTACTAATAAGTAAGAATAATCGGTTTTTTTTTTTATAGATCGTCATATGTGACCTGTAACCCACCCCTGCAGGTGAATTGTTGAGATATTGGATTTGAGAGCAGAGAAAAATTAGATCGGCATAGACACGGGACAGTGAGTGAGTGATTTTTCTGCCACGCCTGAGCAAAGAGGTAAGAGAGAGAAAAAAAATCCTATTCGGGCCTGGAACGGAGTCCGGCAGCGCGAATTGCGCACTGTATTTACATCATACGCGTTGTTGAAGGGACAGAGCTAGATACATAAAGAATTGGGATTTCAGCATTGAATCTCCCGCTTGTATGACGTGATGTAAGGCTGGATTCCAAATCGAAATGAGTACCTTCAAGGTAGAGACTAACAGATCGTACAGTGGGAACTCCGCCAAGAGTTGCGCGGTTACCCCTCCAAGTTGCCCCTCCAAATCCGAGCAGAGCCAGATTTACCAGCCAGCCAGATAGACAACCACCAAATAACAGTAGAGCACGAGGGGCAGACTCAACACCCCACTCGCAGCTTTTTTTTTTCTTCGCAGGTAATTGTAGCTAACCGGGCCAGCTTGGTGACTAATAAAGCTGGCTAGACTAAGATTTTGCTTGGCCTGGCTCAACCATTCATGAAGTCCAGATAGCGCCCGATAGACCGCGTATGTGGGCTGTATGTAGCATACGATATACGCATGTACCCGCAGGTAGCTTAAAAAAGATACCTACCAATGTAGAGATATGCATCACCAAAATTCCATCCGTGGGTGGTGGCATGGCCCGGGGGAGATGACATGACACGACCCATCTGCCCCTCCACCCAAAGTACCTCCCCCTGCTTCCCAAGCAACCAAGCTCCCCCTCCCCCTCCTCCCCCTAAGGTTCTGCCCCTCCAAGCAGGTCCAGCCGTTGCCGGCGGCGGGCGGCGGACGGCGGCGATATACCTGGTATACTTACAATCTTCTACCATGGCTACCTTCCATGGATGTATACCAAACACTACTCTACCCGCCAGCCCGCTACCCTACCCGCGTACATAAGGTAGCACTCCTGCCACCACCAACTCAATTTTTATAAACCTTTCCTCCCCCTTCCTCACTCACAATCTTCCAAACTTCCTTTCCGCAAAACATAATCCCTCGGTGTCCCTAAGTTGACCTCCAAAGAAGAAAAAAAAGAGTAAAATATCTCTTATTCTCGGTAAGTGATTAGCATGAAAATCTCGTTCTATCCCTGATAGCATTGCCCCTCCGTTACATCGGAGAAAAATCCCTGAGTCTTTTTCTCTTCTCTCTCTCTCTCGCCCGTACCCCGCTACCACGTTATTACGAATAATGATGGAGGATTTCTCGCCTGTCAAAACATACGATATTTCATAATCGGTTATGACCTCACGGTCTTGGAAAAATATTTGAAATTCCGCTGTCCATTCCCTTCCCCCCCAAATCATTTTCCATCCCATTGGCAACAGATCCCCTCAGAAGATCATTTCACGTTTTGTCCATAAACACATTACATATCAGGTCATCAGGGTGTTCTCGACCTTACTGTTGGTGGATCACCTTTTTGTTGGTTTCACACCTTGATTCTTCACTAAAGAAGGACCGAATCCTGTCCTAACGCCTGTTTTGGACAACTCTTCACACACTCCACATAATTTACTATCTCTCCTGCCCTGTACTGGCGTGTTTATTCATCGGTCGGCTCCCTTTCCGTCTTGCCCGCTCCCCTCCGTCACCATCCGGATAACCCACCTTCATAATCCTACTACTGAACATATATCACTTAAGTTTTACTTGAACTTCACACCATTCACTAACAACAAATCTTCCCTCTCTAGCATCATTCATAACACAAACCTCAACACAAAATGGGTATCAAGGTCGGTATCAACGGATTTGGCCGTATTGGCCGTATCGTCTTCCGCAATGCCGTCGAGCACTCCGACATCGAGATTGTCGCCGTGAACGACCCTTTCATTGAGGTCCACTATGCCGAGTACATGCTGAAGTACGACTCTACCCACGGCCGCTTCAAGGGCACCGTCACGAACGAGGGCAACAGCCTCATCGTCAACGGCAAGAAGGTCCAGTTCTACAGTGAGCGTGACCCCGCCAACATTCCCTGGAAGGAGACTGGTGCCGAGTACATCGTCGAGTCCACCGGTGTTTTCACCACCACCGAGAAGGCTAGCGCCCACTTGAAGGGCGGTGCCAAGAAGGTTGTCATCTCCGCTCCCTCCGCCGATGCCCCCATGTACGTGATGGGTGTCAACGAGAAGTCCTACGACGGTAAGGCCGACGTCATCTCCAACGCCTCTTGCACCACCAACTGCCTTGCCCCTCTGGCCAAGGTTGTCAACGACAAGTTCGGCATCGTCGAGGGTCTCATGACCACTGTCCACTCCTACACTGCTACCCAGAAGACCGTTGACGGTCCCTCCGCCAAGGACTGGCGTGGAGGCCGTACTGCTGCCCAGAACATCATTCCCAGCAGCACTGGTGCCGCCAAGGCCGTCGGCAAGGTCATTCCCGAGCTTAACGGCAAGCTGACCGGCATGTCCATGCGTGTGCCTACCTCCAACGTTTCCGTCGTCGACCTGACGGTCCGCCTCCAGAAGGGCGCCAGCTATAACGAGATCAAGGAGGCCATCAAGGAGGCTGCTAACGGCCCCCTCAAGGGTAAGTTCCCCTCGAAGCCAGATTGATGGCCACCTCCCGATATACGTGACATAAGATAGCTAACTGAGCATGCTATAGGCGTCCTTGCCTACACCGAGGACGATATCGTCTCCTCTGACCTGAACGGCGACACCCACTCTTCCATCTTCGATGCCAAGGCCGGTATCTCCCTGAACGACAACTTCGTCAAGCTGGTCAGCTGGTACGACAACGAGTGGGGCTACAGCCGACGTGTCCTTGACCTCCTGGCCTACATCGCCAAGGCTGACGGCGCCAACTGACTGCCTAAATTGTAAGCGGGTGGTGAGCGTTGGGGCGCGCAGGCTGGTAGATAGGGGATAGGGGGGGGGGTGTATCGTACGCCCCTTTCTCTCACATCTCTACCCGCCTTCTCTAATTAAACGCTCTGCGCGCCGGTATTCTTCGAAGGATGAAAAGCAAAAGCTTGATCCTCGACTCCTGTTTAACAAATTTATTTTTTCCTTTGTCTTTTTCGGTCAAGGAGGGATAACGGGTTTTAAGGGGCGGTGGAAATGTTTGTGTGAGCGTCTCAGGGCGCGGACAAAAGAAAAAATGAAGAATTCGACGCTACAGACGATACAGAAATCCTAGATCAGAGAGAAATTAGTAAAAGACACCGCTCAATAAAGTTAATCCATTGAGTTAAGTAAGCCCCATCGATTGTGTGCCTTGTTGTTGCGTGTACTGTGACAGGTAGATGTGATGAGAGTCGCGAAGCAATCGAGGAAGTTGGTGCCGTTACGTAGTCTTGACTATAATATAAAACTTGAGGAATGAAACTTTGTGTGTAAGAGGGGTATGGAGACAGAAAGGCTTACATGCAGCATAGTCATACTTTATAGAGCGGGCATCCATTATATATATCATCCCGTAGACCATGGCACACAGCCAACCAAACTCCGCAAGTACTTGTTTGTTTGCTTGATTGCTTGTTTATTTGGTATTACACATCATCCTGCTCTGCTCCTTGTTCAATTCTATCGCATTTGCCTAACCATGTAGCCTCTCTCTCTCTCTCGTCTAGCAGATAGGTCGTGTTAAAAAGACAGTAGATTTGCTTTTTCCTGATCTCGATCTTTTTTCCTTTGCAAAAAGAAAAAAAGAAAATGAAAAGAAGTCTTTTAAAAATCAACCCGTTCCATGTTAAACGCCTGCCCAAAAAGAAACTTGGCATTGCTCTCTGCCCACACACACTGCCTCCTCTTAACTCGTTCCTCGCACATTAACGACGTAAAAAAAAAAACCCCCCCACACCCCAAAAGAACCGGCTAGCTAATCTCCATAGCATCACCGCCACCGGCAGCAGCAGTAGCAGGCGCAGCAGCAGCGGGGGCACCGGCGCCATTGACAGAGAAATCGACAGCGCCATCGGGGCCAATGAGTCGGCGCTCGGACTCCGCGACGAAGCTGATGCTGCGGGCGGGATCAAGGAAGAGGCGGAACGAGCGCTGAACATCATCAACAGAGACGCGGTTAGCGCGGCGCTTCGCCGCGACGAGCTGGGAGGTCGTGAGGAGGTTACTCGCGTAGCGGAGGCCCGCTTCAGTGCCGATCTTGGTGAGTAAGGCGAGGGCGTCAGGGTCGACGTCGACTTCCTCCTCCTGGGCGCGGATGGCGATGATCTGGCGGATCTCGTCGGCGGAATAGGGCTGGGTCTGGACGATGACGACGCGGTCGAGGAAGTCGAGGGGCAGGCCGTGCGGGGAGCGGTAGTCGGTGCCGCGGATGCGGGAGTGGCCGCGGTTCGAGGCCATGATGACGACGGGGCTCAGGTCGTCTTCGAGCGCGCGGTTGATGTAGCTGAAGCACTCGACGTCGAGCATGTGGACCTCGTCCACGAACAAAACTCCCGGCACGATCTCCGCTTTGCCTTCTTCCTTCCACTCCGCGACTTTGGTATCGATCTGGTCGCGGACTTCGCTGCGGATCTCGCCGGTGTCGCCGCTGAAGAGGGCCAGAAATCCCTGGGTCCGGGAGTTGATGACGTCGATCTCGTGCAGGGTGACGGTGTGGACGACCTCGCGACGGCGCTGGAGCTCGCCGTCGGGACAGGCGAGGAAGCGGGTATCGGCGCCCATGGCGTCGTAGTCGCGGCTGCGGGCGTAGGAGCGGCCAAGCTTGGTGATCTTGCCGCTGCTCTTATCGACGGAGACGATGTCGCCGGCGACGACGCGCTCGCGGGTCATCGCGTCGATCATCTTGGCGCCCATGTCGTAGACCGCCTCCATGTCCGTCGTCTTGATCGTCAGTTTGCCTTGCTTCGCGCCCCCCGTCACGCTCCGGTCGATCTGGATCTCCACCACCTCGCCCTCCATCACCTCTGATTCTTCCTTGATCCGCACCCCGATCGATTTTCGGAACGCCTGCGTTAGCGCTTCCGTCTTCGACATCTCCAGCGAGAAGATCTCGGATGAGGCGAGCGAGGTGAATGGTACGTCGGGGCCGAGCGACTGCGCCATTCCCATTGCGATGGCCGTTTTGCCGGTGCTATGAACGGTGGAGCGGGAAGGTTAGCCAACAAACCAATTCTAGTCCCCACCGTAAGCAGTATGCATATATTCCCCTTCTCCTTCTCCTTCTCTTCTTGCTCTTACCTCGGGGGCCCAGCGATCAACACAGCTCTGCCGGCGATCTTGCCGACCTTGATCATCTCGAGTATGACGGCGGCGGCTTTACGAGCCTTCTCCTGACCGACGAGTCCTTGGGAGGCGGCGCGCGGCTCGAGGGTGTCGGAGTCGACGCCGAGGCCGCGGATGTGCGAGTGCGCGGCGATGAGGTTCAGGCCGCGCAGCTCCTTGCTCTCGGAGACGGTCATGACGGGCTATAGGCAGGGGAGAGGCACCGACAGAATAGTCAGATAATTAGTTCATTTAACTTAGATAACGTTGCCGAAGCTGTATGGGAAAGGAAAAACTCACGGCTGCCATGGTTGACCGGTTTTTTTGGTATTTTCTTTTGGCGAGGTCCGCCCTGGTTTTTTTGATCCCTAGATTTAAAGGTTCGCAAATATGCCAATGGGATGGATGGATGTCGTTGTGTTCGCGAGGGAGGGATTCACGGGTACGACGACGACGACGACGAGGCTGCTGGATTAGGAATTGTACACACAAAGGTCACTGGAAAAACGATTGGCGGGTTGTTTGATTATGAGGTTGTTAAGAAACAAACATTCAAGACAGAGCCGCCGATGGAGCTTACCGCGCTATGTACCTACACCTTAGTTGTTGATAACCTTTAGTACTTGGATTGTTAGATAAAGCTTGACGGAAGGCTTATCGCTCCCCGTGGATCAATCTTGCGATAAGAAATGTAAAAATGGGGCACGTGGAGTACGTTAAATGCACTAGCCGTTTATGGTTAGTTATTATTAAATGGTCGTCCAGCTAGAAAATTCTCTAGTTATAAATTTATAGGACTTCAAAAAAAGCAAAAGCAAGAAAAAAAAAAAAAAAAGAAACTGAAATAAGAATCGCATGTCGCAACTGCAACCGCTTTGGTCTATGGCAGTTGGGTTAATTCCATATGCTTTAAAGTGGCTTAAGGTTTCTCCTGTGGCTCGTCCTGTTTCACTGCTGTATATTCCCGCAACCACGCTGCCACTAATCCACGCGTTTAGGGTTCAGGTTAAAGATTAAGAAGTCGGTGAAACGAAACTACGACCCGACTTAGATCGTTAGGCAGTTTCTTTTTCCTTTTTATCTTGGTAGGTAACTTTGTGTCACACAGAACCAAATGTAGGCAACTGATCGTTATCTTCTTTTGCTTTTTTATTTTCGCTTGATTTCTTTTCTCCCGGAAGCATGTCCGGTTCATTCCTGGCGGTGTATCAAATATGGTATCCTTTCTGGCCCTTCTGGTTAACTTGACCCTGCTTGACCTGCTTCACTGCTACCCAACCCACCTTGGGTTTCTATATATACTTGTTAATCTGACATCACCACTTATCAACACGTCCCTTGCGTTAAGACATGCAAGTAACCCCGGCCAAGAGCGACACGCATAATACGGCATGAGGGCGTGAAGGCGTGAGGAGCGTTAGGGGGGCGTTGGAGGCGTTTGTCGCGTGACCGTAGGCAAGTTTTAGACGACACGTTGGTGGCGTTCTCTAATCCAAATCCATGCGTGCCTCATACGCCTCACCAGCAGCCCAAGCAGGCACGCATATTGAATCCATGGATACGTTTATTACAACCCATATTTACTGCCCAGGGTGTCTTGGCAAAGGAGGGCCGGATATCTTATATCCAGCAACCCGGCTTCTCTCCCCGATGTCCGTCCATGGATTTCTTTATGCGGCCTTCCTACTACTGCCGGTCCTGCATGGTAGGTCGGCCGGTTTTTAAACATTTGGAAGTAGGTGACCCTCACTTAAGTGGCAAGGTGGGTATCTTGCTGGGACTTCCCCGTACTACGAACGGCCAGTGGTAGTGCTGCCCGCACTTGTACGCACCTCCTGTCGTTCTGGGAATCTGCCTGTTCAACCAAAAAATGTTTGTTACATATTCCGCCCAGGTAACCTGAGAAGTAGCAAACTCTGCGTTTATTAGCGAATCTCGATTCAGATGGGAGGACCTCTTACTAATCATGTTCGAGTTACCTGGGGAAGGTTGACAAGAATGGAGTCGGTTGGTGTTAACCTCATCCATGTGAAGCTGGAGGTCTTGGAGTTTTGTGCCACAAGGTATGCCGTAAAGTGTAAGTGTAAGGGTAAGTAGGTAGCTCTGGAGAGAGCTATGGATGCAACCAGGATGTCCGACAGCTCGGATAAGACCCTGCCAACCTTAGAACCCGGGCGCTTAACATTCTAAGAGGACCTCGGGAAGAGGAGGAGGGGCTTGTTTATAAAAGTCCGTTTCACTTCATGATGGATGTATTAGTCAGGTAAGTGGTAGGTACTCCTTATACTTCCAATGTCTGGGGTGCCGAAGTACTGCAGGTACCTTCCCACCGTAGTGTTATGTATGTGTGTGTTGTCACGTTCAACGATAACAAATACGACGTAATCCCTAAAGCAGACTGCGCAAATGGCAGTTAGAATTCAAATTTTAGCGTCGATATAAGTCAATATATACCACCTGGGCATTTAAGTCATTGGTATATAATCAGGGTCAATGTCTTATCGTCCGGGGTGGCTGCGGAAACGGTGGAGCCACTTAACGACCACCCCATCGAGCGCGATACCACCGGTACTTATTGCTACTTATTAGGTAACAATATCTATGTATTTTCTTCCCATTTTACATACGTTAAGGTACAATGTTCAACGAAATAGCATACATTGAATGGTTTTTTAATTAATGGGCGGCCTGATTTAGCATCGCGCGTTAACGTTATTTATTTTTCTACTAATTGCTTGGAAGGAGAAAAGGGCGTAAAGTGATCAGATCTCGTCACATAAATATCACATAAATACCAGCTCGTGCTCCCAACATTATTTTCGTCCTCCCCTCCAACTCGTTTACTTTTCCATCATCTACAATTTCCCTCAACTATAACCCCAGTGCAAAACAGACTGACTTTTCCCAGGGACAGCCAAAGAGGATAAGACAAAGGCATATATTCAGGTACATCTGTACCTGACCTTATAACCCTGGTCGGATTTTAAGCCAGCCTTGGGAACCTTGAATATTGGAAACTTAAAACCTTCTAATACGAGGATAACGCGCGCGCCAAAGCGGCACCGCACCGGACGTGTAGACCCAGTGCCGAGGTCCACTTCGGGAGGTGGTTTCCATCTCAACTTCTTCGGACGCAAATTGGGAAAGCACGTTCGGGATACCCACTATCGGACAATACTGGAAAGCGAAATCCACTCTGGCTATAGGCTGTTTGGCCATGAAAGTGGAGACGCTTAACACCTGTTATTGTCCGGAATCAGAGTCGACAAGTGGGAAGTTAAGGTGGAAGTCGCTACCGTTACCGTTACCATCACCGGTGTAGGTTGTGGAAGTGGAAGTGGAGTTAGATTTGGTCTCTTTTCGCCATGTCCTACACTGGAAATCCCTATTCAAATCATCATAGACCCGGGTATCCAGAGTACGACCGTCGCGATCCAGACAGACTTCATTCAGGCCACTACCGTCCTCGCGGGGAGATAAATACATATCGCGACCGCGACAGGGATCGAGGTTGGGATCGTGAGCGTTCACGTGAGCGAGAGCAAGGACGAGAAGGACGCTCTCGAGAACGCTCTCGTGATCGAGGTTGGGATTGGGATTATCACGAACAGGAACGCAAAAGGGGCCGTGATGCTGACAGAGACAAGATGGCCGGTGCAAATAATAATCAAAGGAAACCGGACAATCTCCGTGTGGATACTGCCAGAATTCCTACTGGTCCTCGGGCCCAGACATCTAAGGACTCTCCCATGAGTGCTCGCAGTATGCCATCTACCGCAAAGCCAACCCCAACCGAGCCGTGTAAGTCGTCATGTCACATCTCCGGGCCTCTTCACGATTCTAACCGAGAATTTGTATAGCCGCGTCAAGAAAGGCATCTATATCAGCTGCGAGCTCGTTGGCCGGGCCTGGCTCCCCAAAGGGGCTACCCGCTCCCGCCACGAAGAGTACGCATACTAATAATATAGCACATCCGCAAGCGAAGGATCCCCATCACCAGGAGTTGCTCGACGCAATCGTAAAGCTAGGTGAAGCCGCCCAGAATCAATCGCATTGCAGATCCCGCTGGGAGAAAGCGAAGCGCGAATTTGACAAGCAGAAACCGTGGCTGGACAAGCACTTGGAGAAGCAAGACGATTTCCCAGGTCGTATCGACTATGAATGCACTTTTAATAAAAGTCTTAAAAAGGAGATAGACGACCTAAACAGGAAATTGGCCGAGTGCGATGAAACCGTTTTCCAAGCCGCCCAAACCGTTGTTGCCATTATTTATAGGTCAAATACCGCTAATAATACGCAGCCTTTGCCAGCTGTGGCCGAGGCTTCGTCAAAGGACGCGGAAAAAGTTTCGTTGAGCAACGCAGAAAATGCTTTGTCGAGCAATCTTGCAAAGGAGCTTGCCGAGTTGAAAAGTCAAATGGCCACAAATCATAATGAGCTCGCTAAGTTTAAGGAAATCGCCTTGGCTCAGCAAAAACAGTCCGCTGAGCAGGCGAAGACTATCGAACAGCTTGAACGCGACCGTGACTCGGCCGCCAAAACCTCCGAGACGTTAAAATATGAGCTCAAAATGATCAAATCTACAAATACTACCCCGCAATCGTTGCAGGAGCAGTTCAACAAATTCAATGCCCAGCTCGCAACAATGAAGGCAGATATTAAAAACGTCGATCAATTCTCCAAAAGCGAAGGACGGAAACGTCAAGATTTCGAGGCATCCCACAAAGCTTCGTTATTAGGCAAAGCAGATGGTGCAAAGATGTCGGGTCTTATCAACAAGTTAGACGAGGTCACCAAAGAGCAGGCGGAACTAAAGAAGCGGATAAACCACCTATCTCATCCACCAGGCCCAGCTGCTACCGTTCGTGATCCCAGCCAAGAGAACTCGGAACTGAAAGATGTTGTCGGACCTCTCACAACCAGGTTGGACGTTTGTGAGAAGAGCATGGCAGATCTCCAGATGAAGAAGGATCCAGTCGCTGGGGAGCTCGCTGGGGAGATGGTGAATCTCCTGAACATCTGGACGGATAATGATATGGAGAATTTTGTAAAACGAGCCGAGCAGGAAGCTAAGGCCATCAAGGAGTCGGTTGCAGAGTTGAAAACTACCCAAGGACGTCAAGAAACCTCCCTAAACGAACGAGTCGATAATCTGCGCACAGGGGTCATAGAAATGGTAAAAGAAATGGAAAAAGCAGTTGGCGATGTGGTGGATGAGGCTTTGACGGAGGTCAGGGCTGCTGCTCCTGGTAATTCGAAGCCGGTCGCGGAATCTACAGGAGCCCAGGACCCCTCTAACACACCCCAATCAGCATCAGTACAAAATCTGGAAACGCAAATGCGCACGCTCTCCGTGAGAGTGGACACCATCGACAGCCACAGATTACCAGAGAAATGCGCGCATCTCGAGAATCTAGTGAGGCAACTGCAGGAACGACAGCAGCAGCAACAGGGGCAACTGCACCAATTGCAGGAGACGCAACACTCGCTCAGCGAAGCCAGTAAACAAGAGAACGAGGCCCTGCAGCTGGCCGTGAAGACCCTGAACGCCCAATGGTCCAACATGCAGACCAAGGGCATGGCGGAGATCATCCTGGCGCAGCTCAACCCCTTCTCGCAGAAGCAGTACAACTTGTACACGAAGCTCGAGCAGGAACAGAAGATGCTCCGCGGGGAGGTCAAGAATATCGCGGACGTCATGGCTGCCGCCCTCAACGGATCGAAGAGGCCCGCTTCTCCTGCTAATGGCGTGCTGGTGGGTCCGGCGGCGAAACGGCAGAGAATTGATGGGAGTTTGCAACCGCAGCTGCAGTCGAGGCCGTCCCCTTCGTCTCGGCAGAGCAGCCTCTCGCGGGAGAACATCCCACCCAGGGATGGGGATTAATCGAGGAGGGGATATCACCTCGCTATGTTAGCACATTAACACGGGAGAAAAATGGTGGCATGTCTTTGGACCGCAGTCTACGGATTAGGCCCGCCCCTCTTTGCAGAGCTCGGCCGATTTGAGGACGAAGAATACCAGATGGCGCCAACAAAAAAAAGCATCCGGAGATGATGATGCGGCGATGCACATACAACAAACAGCACGTGAAAATGGGAGGATTGTGGTGAGTGAGATGTGTTTTGTCTTTAAGCCGTTGCGTTGAGCCTCTGCTTTGGTCATTGCGTTTATCATATACCCCCCTTCCATTTTGCGTTTGGACTTAGCTTGGCTTGGAGCTTTGGCTAGGCGCCGCGGCGTTCATGTAATCATTGTGTATTAGACTATTTGTCGGTTTTTTGTACCTTGTGGTTGCTAGGACGGTCAGTCAGTCAGTCAGTGACGTTACGAGGGGACGAGGGGGGTTTAGACGATTTGATGGGGAATCACAGAGATGAGAGGAGAGAGAGACGGGGGGGGAGAAGCAATGAATGAGGCATGCGCTGTTATGGGAATAGACGACGGGGGAAGGATGAATAGGGGAGAGAGAGAGAGTCGGGAGAAGTTGGGTTGGCCAGGGTTTGGCTTTGTGTGTTCATATTACTGTATTTGGCCCGTCCATCACACGACGATGCGGCCTCTGCGTCAGTCCGGGGAAAAGGGGAGGGGATGTTTGTTTGCACCTCCCCCGCCCCCCTATACGGCCCCTCTCCGCCTAGGCCGAGACGGCAGTAAGCTAGCTAGGGAGGCAGAGGAGGCCCGACCCGGCTGAGCAGACGTACATACCTAGGTAGATAGATACATCCCCATCGAATGCGAGATGCACATTACAACCAACAACTCCTTGCGCGGAGAATTCGAAGTCTAGTTGGTAGGTAAATAGGTATACCATACCACTTCGTGAGTCTAATTATTACTATTTTGACGAGCAGGTTGGTTGGTGTAAGCTAGGTGGCCGTGGTGAGGTATATCGAAGTATGCGTCTGTAGGCGAAAGGGTGGGTGGGTGCATGAGTAGGTAGGTAAATTCCCGATGCCCCCCTTCTATTTTATTTTGGTTTTTTTTCTTTCTTTTATGTATACCAGTGACCGCCCTATCTATCCTATCCTGTCCTGTCTATAACCGATAGATAGCTGTATTAAAAAAGCCCTGTTGGTAGGTACGTACGTAAAGGAAAGAGATAGTAACAAATAAAAGGTGGTGAGACTGGTGTGGTATTCTGGTCTAAGGTCTATCTATCTATCTGAGAGGGATACAGGCGAAGCCCGTATCCTTATATAAACGGGAGATAGGTACATAGGTACTTCCTACTGGTATGTGGGTCCATACCAGTGACCACTAACAACCAACAAGCCCAGCCCGCACGAACGAAATTCCATTCCTTTCTCGTGGTTCTGTTCTGAAGTATGTGTATACCCGGCGCTAATCAATGATCTTTTTCCCATCCCGTGGTAAATATCTAGCCAGGGCTTTTTTTTTTATATACCCTTAGCTAGGTATCCCTTTCTTTCCGCCCATGTCTATGTTGTGTGTATGTGTCCATGTTTTGCTATGCTGCACTAATAACTCCTGTCCTGTCCTTATCCTGTCTATGTATGTATGTGGCGCCTCTTTGTACACATGCGAATCTTGCTTATGGCGGAGCTCCCGGCTCCGTAAAAGGCGGCGGAGAAAGAGGGGAGCGATAAAGCTCCATCTGCTTTTTGTTGTCTAACTGACCGAACGGGTTTATAGCCAGACTGCCTCTCTCTGTGACCGAAGGGGGCGGACAGGACATACCAGCGGGCTACTAAACCACGCCGCTCCGCTACGCCATACCAAACCAAACCATACCCCGGCATCCTCTCACAACAACTTAAGCCCCCCCGTAACACGATCAACAAGGCTCTTAGGCGCAGGTCCAACACCGAGCACGGTAAGGCTTCCGGGATCAATCTGGGTGCGTCCGGCGTCCTGGACGACCTCGGCAGTGACGCCGAGGCTGCGGGCGACGCCCATGAGTTCGAGGAGTTCTTCTTCGGATTTTGTCTGGAGTGCGATCTTCGCCTGGCCGTGGCGCTCCCAGCGGCGCAGGATCTGCGAGGCTGCGGAGGATCGGGACGTCGAGGCGCTGCGCGAGAGGGACTTGTAGCAGGCTAGGGTTGCGTGCGAGCATTGGGCTGCTATTTTGCCTGTTTAAGGGGGTGGGGGTGGTGTGTTAGTTGGGTTGAGAGCGGAGGGAGGGAGTAGGTGGTAGGTATACATACCTTTCGTCATGCCCAGGTCCGTCCGTACGACGAGTACGAGCTTGCACTCCTCATCGACATTACCAGCAGCAGCAGCAGCAGCGGGAGCCGAAGTATCAACGAGCGTATCCCCACCACCACCACCACCACTCAATAGCGCCAATCCAGCAGTAGCAGCACTCTTATTCTTCCTGCCCTTCTTCTTCGCGGGATCGCGCATGCGCAGGCCGTCGCGGCGATCGGCCTCGAGGCCGTTAGCCCAGTTGGGGGCGTGGTCGAGGCCTGCTGCCACGGGGTCGTGGTCGTCGATTTCGACGTCGCTTTCGTCGCTCTCGATCGGGTCCGACAGGTTGCGCCGGCGCTCGTCCGCCAGCTCCGGGGATACGAGGAGGTATCCCCGGATCGAGTAGACGCCGAGCATGAATCCTGTTACGAAGGCTGCGATTGAGGTCCCTAGCATCAGGGAGTCGGGCGAGAGGAGTGTGCCCATTTTTGTGTGTGTGTTTGTGTGGGTTGTGTGGCTTTGTGTTGTGTATGTTGCGTAAGGTTTTCTTGAAAATGATGTTGCTTGTTGTACTTGGTTTTAGTAGCTTATAGCTGGAATTGGTAACTCAGGTAAGTAGGATTTATTAAGCTTTGCAAGCTCCTCCTGTCTTAAAGCTTTTAGCCAGGTGGTAGTTAAGTAACTGCTAAAATAAGATAAAAAAGCGGTCCCTGAATTCTTGCGGCGTTCTGAAACAGCCTGGACCTTGGCCCTTTAGCCCTGAAGTATAGGCGCTAATGGTGAAGGTTCCACTATTAAGTAGGTGTATTATATACAATATTAAGAGCTGTTATAATGAGGTTATAGTTGAATTGACACTTTGAAACTCAAAGGCTTATAAATGTATAAAAATTCCAATACCTACAGTTTATTATTTTATGTATCAACTAAATGGGTACCAGAAACTTTAATCTACTAAAGCAAGAGCAGCAACATTGTTATATGTTAGTACCGACAGTAACAGATATATCCTTTTAGTTAGCAAACATAACCCCGGCGTAGCTGTGGGGTGTATTCTGACGCGCGCTTGCTGACGGTAGCATCCATCCCCGGCGGAGATCACATAATTCCTCTTCTTGGACAATTCTCAGCCTTGCAGGATTCGACATAAGATCTTTAAGTACTATAAGATCTCGAGATCCAGTCCTCTTAGCCTTACCAGATGAATAAGAAAGACTTTATGGCCTTTCATTAATGCCTTAACTGCGGATTAGTCACTAGATACGCCCCAATTTTACTCTCAGCCTAATCCAACCCTTCTTGCCCTTCTTAGGCACTGGCTGCCCGCCTTCTTTACCGCGGGTCTTATATGACGTCGGTCGGGTACTTACTTGCCCATGGAAGAGATCTGGTATTCGAAGGCAGGAACACCCGGACCTAAGCAACATTTAGTATCCATCATTTACAATTTAAACTGGACGACCTTGGGATGTTTGTTAAGGTAGGGGTGATTTGATATATGTAGACCACCCGACTATTAAAACGCTGGTCACAGCTGGTTTAAATCGGACCGTATAAACTTAAAAGAAGTATCATTATTTACTACCGTAAAATCAATTGATGGATGGATGGATACTTCTTAAACGACAGAATGTTCTCTGGGACTTCTTTAAGTGGAAAAGGGTGTCTTGGCATTTTAAAAATCAAAGTTACCTGATGGATGCATTCACATTCACCTGAGCATGATATATCTTGCAAAGCACCAATCAAAGCCTCGAGAGACCAAACAAGCCCATGTAAACATACTTGCCTACGTATGTACCTACCTGTACCCGACATATATATCCCTATATGCAAGTAAGAAACTCACCCAGGGATACCCAGGACACCTCATACAAAAAGCCTCGAGATAAGGTTAGGTAGGTCCTTTCAGCATCGAATCTTGCATTGGTTAAGCTGGACTGGGACTGGGAGACCATCCATCGGTTGTTGCCCAAACATCCCTACATATCAACTTAGGTAGGTACCTACCTGCTCCATTCTATTGAAGCATAGATTCTTGACTTTTTCGAAACTGTAAGTTATCTTCGTTTCCCTTTGCCTCCCCATTTTCTACCCCCGTCTCTCTTTATACAGGGGCCCATCCACATACAACGTTGAATTGTAGAGGAGGAGACTATTCTCACAATCCTCAGTTTTGTCGCTTCACTTTCCATTTTCCATTTCGCATTTTCGCCCGACCAACGCAAACCACGATTCGTCCAATCACCCGCGCAAGACTGATCCAACGCCGCCCCGTCCCCCGCCTTCCCCCCAATCAAGTATCAGCCTGTACTTCAAGTGATCGTCCAATGGCGTACAAGAAGTTATCTAACCTGACTGCTTGACAAGCAGAAAGCTACACCTAGCAAGTACCTGGCAACCCTGGGTATACCCGTGGACAGGCATTGAAGCCAGTACCGCTCAGCCGATCGTCACAAGGATCCACTCCAGTCTAGTGAGACACTACTGCGGACCACTCAAGCCCGCTCAAGCCACTACCACCAGACTTGACTCTAGTGCGTTCTTGCGTTCTTGTCTAGGGCCTCTTGTCTATGATTGCTCTTGTCGTCCTGACGTTGTGGCCGTTCCGGTTAGACCGCTGGAGGGGAACCATTGGTAGACCGGGGACCGCTGACTGGGGAGGCAAAGGAGGCTGGACCATTTACCATCTGGACCATTGGACCATTGGACCGACCAGTGACCACCCATACTACCCCCCAGCAAGCCCCAGGCACTACCCAAGTACTCGAGAACCTTACCTACACTAGAACTAGATTCACTGGATACCTTATTAGGTATCTACTTAGTAGGCTGAACTGTAACTGGATACTAAGAAAGGAAAAGGCAAAGGAAAAGGAAACCTAAGGAAGACCTGGAGTAGAATAGGGTCCGCCGCCGTTCTGAAGCGTCAACGTCCGCATCCACCAACACCACTACCACCCCGGATCTGGGCGACAAGATAAGACAAGACAAGACGACACTGGAGGTTGTTGATTGTTGATTGTTGATTGCCAGGTTGGAAGCGGAGCGGAGCAGAACAAGCAAGCAAGATCAGCGCATAGAGCAGCGCATAGAGCAGCGCAAAACAGCGCGGAACAGCGCAAAACAACGCCAATAATACATGCCAATAGCAGGAATATATACCCAAGCCCAAGTAAGTAACAAGCGACTCTGCGACTCTATATTGACGACGACGATTGATCAAGTCCCCGAGAATCATTATTATCATCGCTATCATCATCACTGTTCTCTCTTGTAGGCCTGACTTTTCCCCGGTCTTGCCGTTCATCCATTTTCAAATCATTATTTCGTTCATTCGTGTCTTGTTAATCCCCCATCATCCTCATCCTCATCCCTATCATCATCATCATCACCATCATCATTGTTATGGTTGTTATTACATCTATCTACCTGGGTATCACCTATCCCGGTATCTACCCTCAACCATCTATCATTACCTACCACCGCCCTACCGCCTACCCCCCCCCCCCCCCCTGTTATCGATCCGCTGAACGCTTTTCCCACCTCCCTCCCACTTTCCCACTTCCCACTTCTATTTTTCTCTTATGTAGCATCGTCACGTCACCAACATCCTTTGGTAAAGGTATCAATCAATCAACCATAATTTCTTGTGCTTCCAACATGTAGCACCTGGCCTTTGCTTCTCCACGTTTCCCACACACAACAACACCTGACCACTCATTCATTTACTCCCAATTTTTTTTACGTTGCATGGATTGCATGGCATTGAATGCGTCGCATGTATTGCATGTACTGCATTGCATGTATATGTAGATGCCGCCACAAACATTGATACTTGATACTAACTGACAACCCGATCACCTTTTCGCAGCTTTCCCACTTTCCCACCCAGCAAGCCCAGGCTACCTGACTACCTGGCTACCTAATAATAAACTTGTCAGACCGTTGATAGAACCATAGAACCACAATTCTGCTACATCAACACCCGAGTCTCACTGGAAATCGTCACATTTCTTAGTTATCACCTACCACCACTTTACCACTTTTACCACTTACCAACATCCACCCATACGCACGTACCCACGCATACCTAGGTAGTTAGTTACCCACGCCATCATCTCCGTAATATACAACGCGCACGTACCTACACACCTCCGCGCCCGATAATTTTCTTATACCTTTTCTACAACCCACAACAACATACGCCGCCATACGCCATACGCCATACGCCATACGACATACGTCAAACATCATACGCCTTATGCCATACAGCACGATAACACACGACACTCGCTTACCTCTAACTTTAATTGTTCTGACCTTCCTCCGCGCGTAGACGGCCCGACGACAGTGGACACGACAGCGGCGACCGAAAAAAGAAAGAAGAAAAAAAAAAAAGCGCGAATGCACGTTTACTCGAGCACGCCCGCCTTCCACCGCTTTTTTCATGACAAAGAACCACTTCCGCGCGCAACATACCGGAGTTGCACATGACAAAGAAGTCGGGGACCATGGAGGAGGCAGCCAAGTCGATTGAGAGTATAGCAAAACATATCCTACCTACTAGACCTCACTGCCTATCTATTCATCCCGACCGACGCTACCGACCCCATCCCGACGACAAACGTTTGGAGGAGCAGGTGTTCAGGCCTCTGCAGTACCAGACTTTCGTCAGTGACGCCGATCGTGGAGTCACACTGACGCGCGCTTACTTCGATATACGCGAAGAGCCCGTGAACCCCCACAATGCGAGATCCAATACCCCCGCGACACGAACCGACCCTACGAAGCCCGTCACCAAACTCTCTTTGAAAGACTACAAGAATCGGGGAAAGCAATCCGAAGGAGATTCCCCCACCAAGCCGCGACCACCCCAGCCTAACAACGGCGTCGCGTCCAAACCGAAACCACCACCACCACCCCCTCCTAAGAATGTGCCAGAGATCGTCGCGAAAGATATGGACAGTCCCGGCGATCCCAAGAAGGGCACAACGAAGCCTAGGTCGGAGGCAATTCGGCGACGAAGCCCGTCGCCTGAGGTGAAGAAGCGCGTCCCCCCGCGAGAGGATGACGCCAGACCAGCGAAGCGTATAAAGGCAGACGATCCCCCACCCAACGCGACGGGCACGCGCCCTTCCAAGCCGGAACCCCCTAGCAAGCTCGAGCGCAAGATATCACACGAAAAGAAGTCTTCCAAGGAGACGAAGTCGCTATCAGGTGCGGTGACCAACGGACGAACAGCATTGAATACTTCGAGCCAACGGAGCTCCTCCCCGAAGCCGGCGGTCCGCGTCAATGGATCGCAAAAACCCACCACAACCACCAACACTCCTAAGAAGACGGAGGGTAGTTCTCAAAGCTCGAGTGTCCCGCCATTACTATCCCCACTAAGGATCGACGGCCTAGATCCGAAATCCGAGGATCTTAAGACGATCCGCGCCAGTCCCAAGAAGAAACCGCCAGAGGTCAGTAACACAAAACCGGCGAAGAAATCCCGCGACGACCGTGAACCGTCGCCGAGCCCAAAGAAGCGCAAGCTCCCTTTGAAGGTCCCTCCGCTCCTGTCTCCCACCCTTCCTCCTATCGTAATGGAAGAGCTGGAGAGGATGAAGAAGACCGCACCGGCGAAAGACAACCAGAAGAACTCGCAGGTGGAAGAGTCACCGCAGCCCTCAGCACAGAAGACGGTGAAGGCATCTAAACGAGACGAGACGATATATGTCGAGAACAAAAAGGAGGAGGCCGAGAGCTTTGTCGTAACCTTGAAGTACAAGAAGCGCAACGCAAAGCGGGTAGAACGACTCCTAGCATTACAGCCTAGGATAAAGAGACAGGCCGATGGCTTGAAGAAGGAGGAGCTTTCAATGCGGGAACGCACCGACAGCCTGGAGCCTAGCACCTCGCGCAAGCGTCCACGCACAGCAGCAGATGCTCATCCAGCGGAAGCAACCAAGCGGCCACGAACCTCGGAGAACCTCCAGCCGTCGACGCCGCTACCCAAACAGTCAGCCTCGATGACTCGCGTCGCCTCTAGCAGCTCCTTAGCTGGTACCCCTGGTACATCGAATGATCTTACCCCGGGCGCCCCGCCGCACTCCGAATCGCGGCGAGCACCGGTGGACGTGGAACAAGTCAGGAGGCTAATGTCGAGAGCAAACGCCTTCCGGGAACTAGGCACGAAGCTCAAGCACGAGCGAGATGCAATCATGCGGGGTGCGAGGGGACCCGCTTCGGAACGCGACCACTACATCGGGATGGCTGCTGGCACGCAGTGTCTCCTCGCATACATGCTAAGCTTCAAAATAGAAACCGATGCCCGCGATCTCGAGCAGAGGGCACGCGTCTGTACTACGTGGAAAGAGCTGATGCCTCTATTGCGAGTGATCAAGAACGATTGCGGGAAAAATAACCAGATTTCTGCCCTGATTGTTCGTATGCAAGGCATCTGTCTCGTCTATATGGGCCGCGCCCTGTGGTCGTATCCGAACCAACCCGAGGCCGCCAAGGACCTCCTGCAGAACTCTAAGGAGCAGCACGACGTATGGCGACAAGCCGAAAAAGCGAGAAAGGGCCTCGGCGTGTACGACGGCAGCTCCAGCTCGAACGACGGCGGTGTAGTAGGCAAGCTCATCGACCGACTCGGCCCGTGGTCGAGCCCAGAAGACGCCACCCCCGTCGCCATCGAGATTCTGCGCAGGTCTATGCGGTATAACGAGCATTGGAAGCCGGCGGGTGACCTAGCTAGACTGGGACACTCCCTGACGAACGGCTCTTCCCACTAGTCAGTGATACTCGCATAGTCGAGTTTCTACGTATACCTTACCTTTATATTCAAAACTACGCACGCTCCTTGCGCACACAGACACCTTACCTTGTTCTACAACCTCTCTCCAGCGATCCCGTGTATATTACGAACGATGATTGATTTCGACGAATGATACCAATGTCTCGATTTATTTGTTTTTTTTTTCTCATGTGTGTTTTTTTGAAAGCTCGCTATTACATGTCTCAAAGACGCGCGATCTCTTCATCTCCATCTCTCTCTCTCTCTCTCATGCCAGGCAAGGAGGGCTCATCAATCTTCCGAGGCGGGGAAGACGGCAAACGGTGTTACGGAACTGTGTATTTTTGGACGGTGTTGTTTTTTCCCCATTGATGTTGTTGTTTCTTCCATTGATATCCTCCTCACATACTTGGCGAGGGCGGAGGTTTCGCGGCGTTTTCAAATAGGTACCCCCATCGGACAGGGGCGAGTGAACTGGGTTTAAAACTAAACCTCTTGCGCACGGAACTGTTGTCTGTTGTTAATGAAATCATTCCATAAACCCCGGCAGCCGGAAGCTGTTTTGTCGATCGACCAAAAAAGTACAGAAGGGGGGGGGCGGGGGAGGGGGCCGCCCATTTACACACGAATGATCGCGAGCTGGAAAAGGGAGGTGGCGAGGAATAAGAAGTAAGAAAAAGAAAAGGCAATAGCAGCAGGTTTTTGCTTTGGGGTTTACCGAGTAAGATCGATGTACTGTTGAAAAGGGGGGAGGGAGGAGGTAGAGGTAGGGGGTAGGAGAGGGAGGCGACAGGACTGAGAAGGGTTGGCTGGACGGATGGGTGGATGGATGGGATGGATATACCTCGTGTCGTGTCGTGGTTCATTTACCTCCGCGGGGGTTTTTCGGCCGAAATCTCTCTCGGCAGCAACAGCAACAGCGAAATACGAAATTTATATTCCGCCGGGGAATCGTGGACTATTCTATGATATGTCTACATGAACATGTAGGAGGCCAGCCATCCAGTCAGGCAGCCAGCCCGGCCCGGCCGGTTCGAGTTGGAACACGACAATGCGGCAGGTCGGGTGCGGCAAATCGACCACCAACTACAAAGGAAAACGAACGAGGGGGGGTTGTGTTATGCTATCTATCCATCCCATCCAGTCCCCTTACGCGCTCGCCCGTCTGCCTTCTTTTGTCCCGAAACCTCTTTCTCACCTTACCTTTAAAATCTCCTGCCTGACTTGGATCGATTATGTTGATATCCCCACGGCCTTTTCGGCCGAGCAAATGAATCATTATCTGTTTGATTTTTTTTTTCTGATTACCTGTTGATTTGCTTATGTGACGTGATGTGATGTGATGTTACTGTTGTTGTTGATGGTCTTGTTGATGTGATGTGGTGTGTTATGCCATTTGGTTTGTGATGATACTTTTGGTGTCGTTTAGATGTAGGTTGGCTGGCCGCGGGACTTCTACACCTGATTAGATAGATCTCCGGCTCTGTCTGCGCTTTACGCGCCTATGTATGGTGGTGTGCGACGGTGAGTTCCGGACTTGCGGGGTGGGTCGGTGAGTTCGGGTGGTTGGACCGAACAGAGCAAGGTCTGGTCTGGGGAAGCTGTATCTATTTCCCAATAGTTAAGAAGCTAGCTGCGTAGACAATAGGTAAATACGAGAAGATATTCGGAGATATCAACTCTGCTACCCCTTCCCTCCCTCCCTCTTACGATCCGTCTTGGAGGGGTTAGCAACCTCGACTACGGTCGGGGGAAGAATTATCGATGGCGACATGACATCGCCAGATATCGTTCGCGGCGCACGGTGGGGCGTCATCCCATTTCATTCCTTTCTCGACTGCCTGATTTCTGATTCCGTTCTTTGTCACATCGCATTCACGAACGCGCTACAATTCCAACTCCTCCCCCCTCCCCCCTTTCCCTTTGTCGCGCGGCGACTACCGAGGATTTCTATTAGACTGAGAGACCTGAGTTGACTCGCTGGCTGGGCGCGGAAGGACGCAGATTTCGGGTGTGTCGAACGGAACCGCAACGGTTTTCTAGCCCCGGGAAGCGAGGACTGGGGGATGCATTAACTAGGACCAGACATCAATTCCGCACGTCATGTGGTGTTCTACATAACACTGGTAGCCACATATCTAGTAGTATGTTAGCCCTTATCATCCCTGCTCGTCTATAGGGTTTATCGGTAGCGGCGGGGCCCCCCAGAAGAACAGGCGACTGACCAAACCACTCCCCCTCGTTCTATCTAGTTGGCTAGTATCCGGGGGAGAATGTCGATTCCTGGCGATCTCCCCCGGTTTATGATGTGCTATATCTCGTATCGCTGCCGAGCGAGTCCTTCTCTAGTCGAACGGATACCGGCGCGCATTATTAGCTCCGCATATATCGAGAGGCTCTTATGCATGCGTTCTCGCAGGGATGAAAGCACGTATTTTCGGGCTGGGCAGCTAGTAGCAGATAGACTATCACAGAACTGCTAGACCAGGTTGCCAGGGCTATTTACATTGTGCCATAGGCCCTGCTGCCGGACTTATGGGGAAGAGACCAGGGGTGGGTAATTCGCCCAGCGACCTGCCGCTTTGGGGAACTCGGGACTGGGGGGGCCTCGGGGGGGACCTGGGACCTTGCATCGGCTCATTGGGGAGCGATCAAAAGGCCAAGGTCCAAGTGCGCGGCGGCCGGCTAAGACTAGATAAAATATTTTTGCGGGTGCATTGAATACGACATCCTACCCACGACAACAAGCTTTTCCTTGGCTGGCGATGCGGTCAGGGGGGGAGGAGGGAATACGATATGCGGCGGTAACATAAATAGGGCCCGGCCTGCTCGGAATTCTTGATGATCGCGGTCGATTATGTCGCTACGTATCTCCTAAAGTGTTTGCGCTTCCCCGAGTCGATTCGTGGGCTTGAATCGCCATGAAGGCCCAATACGCTCTTCTCTCCTGCCTGACGGCCACCCTGGCCCAGGCCAGCACTCCTCCCCTATCCCGTCGCCCGGCCAATGCCACCGGCGTCGAGCCGTCGGCGATCCCTGGCGCCTACATCGTTGAGTTAGAAGATAACGAGGTTCGTATTCTCCCTTCTCGTACGCGTGAAATCTCGTTGGATCCTGTCCTTTCTTTTATTTTTTTTATTTCTTTTTTTGATACTGACAGCCGAGCCAGAATGCGGATTCGTTCTACGGCGAGCTGCGGGGCAAGAACGTGCGCGCCACGCCGCGCATGGACCTGTCGTTCTCGATGTTCAAGGGCGTCTCGTTTCAGATCGAGGAAGTGTCCGGCGAAGACGCAGACGCCTCGGCCATGCGGATCGCCAGCATGCCCAAGGTCCGCAAGCTGTGGCCCGTCCACGTGCACGAGCGTCCCGACGACGAGATCCTGTGGGTCGCCGACCCCGGGAACGTCGACCACACCCCGCCGATCATCGGCTCGGGTAACAGCCGCCGGGCTTCCGACAACGACACTTTCTCCCCCCACGTTATGACGCAGGTTGACAAGCTCCGAGCCGAGGGCATCACCGGCAAGGGCATCCGCATTGGCGTCGTGGATACTGGTGTCGACTACAAGCATCCGGCCCTCGGCGGCTGTTTCGGCGAGGGCTGCCTTGTTGCTTATGGCACTGACCTCGTCGGCGATGATTACGATGGCAACAACGCCCCGAAGCCGGACGACGACCCCTACGACAACTGCGCCGGCCATGGTACCCACGTCTCGGGCATTATCGTGAGTTCCCCTACCCGCTGAGTCGCGAAGCACATATGAACTAGCACTGACAGACCCACCGCACAGGCCGCGCAAAAGAACGAGCTCGGGTTCACGGGGGCGGCGCCGGGCGTGACGCTCGGCGCGTACCGGGTGTTCGGGTGCAATGGGCCGGCGGGCGACGACGTGCTGATCGCAGCGTTCGCGCAGGCCTACGAAGACGGCAGCGACATCATCACCGCGTCCATCGGCGGCCCCCGGGGCTGGAGCGAGTACCCCTGGTCCGTCGTCGCATCGCGCATCGTCGCCGCCGGCGTCCCTGTCACCATTTCCGCCGGTAACAGCGGTGATGCTGGTGTCTTCTTCGCCAGCTCTGCTGCTGATGGCAAGGGCGTCACGGCTGTTGCTTCTATTGATAACACTGAGGAGCCTTATGTAATTACTGGTGCTGTGTTTAGCGCCGACGGTAAGGAGGAGGAGACGTTCGGCTACACGGTCGGCACCCCGGCTTTTGCGAACGTCACGTTGCCGCTGTGGGCCGCGAGCAATAGTTCGGATGCCGGCCCCGACGCCTGCAATGCCCTTCCCGAGGATACCCCCGACCTAGCCGATTACTTGGTTCTCATCCGCGACGCGGGCTGCTCGTGGGTCACCCAGGCGGAGAATGTCGCCGCTAAGGGCGGGAAGTACATCATGCTCCACCTGACCTCGTCCGGTGTCCCCTCGGCCGTCTACGTGGCAAACGTCAAAGAGATCGAAGGCGTGGGCATGACCACTTACGAGCAGGGTACCGAGTGGATCGAGCTGCTCAACAAAGGCGAGAACGTCACCGTGGACATCACGGAGGCGGCGACGGCGCCAGTGTTCCTGGGCTCGTTCCCGAACAACCAGACGGGCGGGCTACTGAGCCAGTTCACGAGCTGGGGCCCCACGTGGGAGGTCGATGTCAAGCCGCAGATAGCGTCGCCGGGCGGCATGATCCTGTCGACAATGCCGCTGGACCTTGGCGCTTACGCCGCTATGTCCGGTACCTCGATGGCGTGCCCGCTGTTGGCCGCGACCTACGCGCTAATCGCTGAGGTCCGCGGGACCACGGACCCCGCGACGCTTGAGGCGCTGGTCGTAGCAACGGCTAACAAGCGCCCTTGGGCCGAGGACTCGAGCGATCTGCTCGCACCCGTGCCGCAGCAGGGCGGGGGTCTCGTGCAGGCGCATGACGCGGCGCACGCGACTACGCTCCTGAGTATCACGGGTATCTCGTTCAACGACACCGACCACTTTGTTGAGAGCGCGGACTTCGAGATCCGCAATCTCGGCGACAAAGAGGTCGTTTATGAGCTCGGCCACGTTCCCGCCGCCTCCGTCTACCTCTTCAACGCCGACCCAGCCGACCTGTACCCAGCGTACTACCCGCCTCCCATCGCCGAGGGCGAAGCCACGCTCGCGTTCTCCGAGTCCAAGGTCACCGTCCCCGCGGGCGGATCCGCGAAGATCACCGTAAAGGCAACGCCGCCCGGCGGCGTCGAAGAGCGTCGGATCCCCGTGTACAGCGGGTACGTGACGCTGAGCGGGAGCAACGGCGAGGAGCTGTCGCTGCCGTACCTCGGCGTCGCGGGTAGCCTGCACGACTCGCCGTCCGTGCTCGACCCGGAGTGGGTCTACCTCAGCAACTGGACCGATTACAACCTAGACAGGTCGCCCGCCGGCACCGCCTTCAAGATCCCGTACCCCGAGGACCCCTCCGGCCAGCCCATCGCCGGCGTTTCGTATCCGGCCACCATCATCCAACTTAATGTTGGCACAGCCCTGCTGCAGGTCGATGTCGTGCCTGTCAATGGTGGGGGTAACGGCACGGCGGGTAGCCTGGGCGATCCTATTGGAAGCGCTACTGCGTTCCCCATTGAGTACAGCCCCCGTCGGTACTACATCACGGCGTTCACGGGCATGCTGGCCGATGGCAAGGTTGCGCCTGAGGGCCGTTATTTGCTCCGCGTCAGCGCGCTGAAGCTCTTCGGTGATAGGGAGAATAAGGATGATTACGAGTTCTATGATACTGTCGAGTTCGAACTCGCCTACGAGTCGACTCCTTCGAGTAATGAATAGTTACTTAATGTCTTCAATAATATAAGAGATGTGTAGATAATACAATGGAGGGGCATAAATGGAGATTGGGGCTGTTTATGGGTAGCTATACCCTTCAACTACTCAGAAAACTTGGAATGTTCTGTAAGATCTTGCCGCATATGGCTACAGGGGCACTCCATGGATTTAACGCCAAATACCACCTATCTATCCCTCTCCCTTCGTCTCTCGGCCCCCGAGGTAGACATGCAAGGCTTTCTTCTCGCGAAGTCTGCCTGGGTTTGTGGCTGATGCACGAGATGGAAAAAAGTCCCTTCTAAGTTCACTATGTTTCGCTATTGGTACGCAGCCTGGCATGGCCGACAGCATTATTGGGTTGCATGCAATGTAGCATCACCTATAATAACCACGTGTGACGATTTGATAGGTCTTCACATCTACTGCTCAGCCTACTTATATTTCTTAGCATTATATCATGTAATCACCACGACGGTCGTAACGGATTTCCTGTACGTCGCATACAAAATATCGCTCCGCGGCCAGTGTTCCAATAGCTTATCTTTCTCTCTGAGCTCTCGGAGGAAATCTGTGCTTCCACTTAGGCAGTATTACAGCATCTTAGAGGCGCCCAGCGAGAACATTAAACACATATGAATCTCAAAGACGGTCAATACCAATCACGCCTACTTCCCCCACTACGCCTGGCCGCTCACGAGCTCAGCCCATAATTTTGACACCAATTAATTTCCCAACGATTTACCTCTACAACAAAGTACATTGCGCCCTCATCCCGTTTACAATGGCGAGATATCAATATAGCGCCATTGATACCAGCAGCTCCGAGCCTCATATTAGACTCCTCAAGCTTCAAGGGGGGATTGACAGTGAAATCCGGGGCGAATTATTCCATGCTTACCTTGATGACGAGAACCTCATCCCCTATGAAGCAATATCATACACTTGGGGTCGGCAGAGCTGTCTGGAGATAGACATCTGGAAGATTTGGATCGGAAATGAGATCATCCCCATCACTGAAAATGCCTACAAAGTGCTTGATCATCTGCGCTACACTGAAGCTGGCCGAATTGTTTGGATCGACAGCATTTGCATTGATCAGGGAGACAAGGCGGAACGATCACATCAGGTTCAACAAATGGCGCAGATATATACCAATGCCGAGAGGGTGCACATATGGCTCGGATTTTCCCAAGAAATTTATTCTCCTATCATGGAGTCCTTGAGACAGTTAGAAGCCGAGATCAAGAAGGCAAAGGCGCCCCATAACGACAAAGAATATGCCCGATACTGGTCTATTGTGCAGTCCAACTTAGAACAGCTCTTTGACTATCCCAAAGAACGCCTAAAAGAGAGTCTGGTCCATATTCTCGAGTTGCCCTGGTTTCGTCGCGTGTGGATTCTTCAAGAGGTCGGCAATGCGAAGCGAACCCAGGTGCATTGCGGACTGAATTCTATCCCTGGCAGTATATTCGCTATCGCACCTGAGCTTGTTGGACTAGAGCCTGATTCTCACTGTCAGGCCGTCCTTGATCTGATGAAAAAGCCAGAGAGAAGACCGTCATGGTGGTCCGAGGACCGTGATCTGTATGCCTTGCTAAAGAGGTTTGGTGCTTCTGAGGCTTCTGAGGATCGTGACCATATATATGCCCTCCTTGGAATGTGCACAGACCCCGGACTTGAAGTCAATTACTTGGAAACAACAGAACATGTTATCTGGCAAACTATCGCACATATTTATCGGCTGCCCCTCGACTTAGTATCTACAATAGCACCGCACCATAAAACAGTCAAGTCGTTCTGTTCAGAGATACATTCGGTGGGCAATAACCTTCTTCGTCAGCTCGCTCGGCACGGGTATATCGATACAATACCAAGCTTGACTCAGCAGGGGCGCGATATCACCTTGACCTTGGACTTGCTTTTGAAAGTTCTGAATGACCTGAAAGGGCAAAGTGGCCATGAAAAGAATGGCCATGAACATATTTTCGAATTGCTTTTAAAGCAAAACGTGGCAAAACAAGTAACTCCAGAATCTCTGATGGACGCCATAAAAGAAAAACCAATGGGCGAAAAGTTCTTAAACTCGCTGTTACAGGACACCAATACCAAAATTGAATTGAATAGAGCGGCGCTTCAATATTCAGCACTTTATGCAGCACCAGAGACGACGGCCTTGCTTCTTTCAAAACCTGTAGCAGCATCAGTGATTACTCCAGAGACTTTAAATATAGCACTACATCGTACAGCGCCAGAAACAGTAGCCCCGATTCTTTTAAACCCTGTCATAACATCAGCGATTACTGAAAGGGTTTTATATACAGCGGTATGCCACATAGCGCAAGGAACAGCACCAGAAACAATGGTCTCGATTCTTTTAAACCCTGGGATAAAATCAATGATTACTGAAAGGGTTTTACGTACGGCGATATCCCACATACGGTTAGGAATATTAGCACCCGAAACAATGGCCTCGATTCTCCTAGCCCCTATTAAAACATCAGCGATTACGGAAAGGGTTTTACATACGGCGATGTTCTGTATACCACTAAAAATAGCACCAGAAACAGTGGTCTCGATACTTTTAACCTCTATTGCAGCATCAGCGATTACCGAAAGGCTTTTGTGCACAGCCCTAAAAGCTGCGTTTTTCATGTCAAAGAGACAGTCAGGCATGAAAATCAATATTAAGAATTTAAGAATTCTCTTCCGAGCACATGAAGCGAAAGAGAAAATCTCCCCCGATGTGGTACGTCTTCTAGTAACAGTTTGGGGCACTATGTGGCCCACTATATTCCCGTTCGGCCATGAAGGGGCAAGGAAGACACTCGAGCGATGTACGACAATATATCGCCACTTTACAATCTTACCCGTTTGGATTCATACGATCAAGAAGCAAGTGTATTTGCCCTTCCATCCTAGTATGAATGGTAAAGGGGAGGGGATGTTTATGGCAGCGGTTTGCGGTGATACAGACAAGGTTCAGCGGTTGATCGAGGGGGGCTGTGACATCAATGCCAGTGACGGGTTTGGCTGGACTGCACTCAGATACGCGACTGAGATGGGCCATTCTGATCTCATCGACTGGCTAAAATTGCACGGCGCGAATCGATTAGAGGATGAATTATTGAATGAGGATGTTCGCGGGTAGATTGCTTACGGATAACCTCCCGCATGTATTATTAAGTTCCGCCAGACAAGAGACACGTATGAGTTAGGCCCGTTACGTACATCACATCTCGATTCACGTGAGTGAATCCCCATCTCCAGTAATTGAATAAGAACTATAAGCTAGAACTCTACTACTGATCATGACCACGTACCTGCCCCGCTTCAAAGAGACAGGGTCGGTCGCAGTGACACTCGCCCCTATTTACGAGCTACGATAGACTGGGGCCTCAGCCCCGTGTGTCCAACACGGGGCAGAGATCAATGACTATTCAACGTCTACGCAAACTATCAAGCTACCTCACGGTGACCTACCGGCTTGTATCTCTCACTCTACCAAATCCCATGACATGGCCATGGCAAGATGGGTTGTTTTACACCCATGAAGAAAGAGACAGCTTCATCGAAACACCTCATGAAAAACAAGTCGTATTTTTCCATCGCATTAAATATTGCCCCTAAGACAAGGGCTACGATCTATGAACCATGAAATCCATAATCAACGCGCAAAGCGGTCAAACCACCGAGGGGTCGGTCATCATGTAAGTCAGACAGACACCCTAGCTTTTGTATCATGTACCTGAACGCCAGACCTGGTATTTCGCCGTATCTCATCGTATTCGTTCGTCATCGTCATTACCGTCATGTATCATTGGCGTATCGGCGCATCAATCAACCGCGGTTGCACTGATCAACATTGCCAGAACCGGCCAGCCAGCCCCATAGGGAAGCGCAAAGGCCCATAAGCAGTAGAAATCGCGCCATGTAACGCCGCCATCCATCCACCCATCCCATCCCATCCGTGATCCGTAATCAGGTTAAAGTCCAAGTCCAAGTAACCAGTACTAGTCCCACTCCAGCCTTCAAGACACAGTGGTTCTCCAGAACCTAGAGGGCCACAACTTCGACGCGGCGCGGACGGGCTCCTCGACGACCCTAGCGACGGGGGCCTTCTCATCCGACAGCTGCTTCTCGTTCTCAATCTCCTCCTTGAGATCCTCCTCGCTGACCTCGTAGGGGAGGTTCAGGGCCTCGAAGATGCGGCGCATGCCCCGGAGCGGGGTGTCGATCTGGCGTAAAGTCTCGTCGCACCAGCCGGCGCCGAAGCAGCGCTTGCCGACGAGGCGGGCGGGAGCGGGTGCGGGGGCGGCCTTGTCTTTCTCCGACATCGTGGTTGCGGCGGTGGTTGCGCCGATGGACACGTGCTTGTTCACGGTGCCGCGGAGCGTGGCCTCGAACTGGCCGCAGCGAGTGTCGAGGGCGCCGGTGAGCTCGGCGAAGACTTCGCCGGCGCCGTTCTGGATCTCGAAGCCGCACTCGCCGAAGCTGATCTCCATAGGGCTGGGGTTGGCGACGCGGATGGTGAAGGTGAGCTCGTTGCCCTTCTCGGTGTCGTTACCATTACCGTCGCCATCACCATCGCCACCCTCAGCGCCGGCGCTGGCGCTGACGACGCGGACGTGGGGACCGTTCATGCCGGCCATGGGCATGTCCTTCTCATAGCAGACGGGTTTGGGGCCGATGCCGAGGGCGCGGACGGTGGTGTGGCCGTCGCGGAGCACGAGGACGGCGTGGGAGTCGACGATGACGGGCTGGATGAAGGCCTGCAGCGCCGCCTTGTCGGAGATGCGCACCAGCTGGTCCGTCACGACGATCGGGGCCCCGTCCGAGTGGGTCGTGATCGCCGGCAAGTGGACCTGTCCGAAGCGCCCCGCCGGCCCGCACAGATCGATCGTGAAGGCCGAGAGCGTTGCGCTCGCCGGGCCCGTGTTCGTCGTGCGC
The DNA here is from genome assembly GCA_023313575.1 of Eutypella sp. D-1. Lineage (NCBI taxonomy): Eukaryota > Fungi > Ascomycota > Sordariomycetes > Xylariales > Diatrypaceae > Eutypella > Eutypella sp. D-1. The sequence goes on along the minus strand of JAJTTP010000008.1, from coordinate 1,574,322 downwards.
GCCTCGATGGAGACGTGGAAGGAGCTTTTTTTTACTTTGTTAGTATGTTTATAATTTAAATGGCATGTTTTTACTGCTTCTTGCTGTTACGATAATAGGCAGTAGGACTTACTCTTCAGTGATTTTGGTGATCCGAATCAGGGAGACGATGAGCTTGCTGTGGCGCAAGATGAACTTGACGACGTTCTGGAAGGCGAAATCCATCTGGGCGTTGTGCGTTTCTGTATGAGTGACTGGATGCTAAAGTGCGTAGATCTTGGGGAAGCTATCCAAACGAGGGGTGAAAAAAGGGAGGGGAGGGTTAAAGGGGTGGGGGGGGGAAGGGGAACTTACTATGACGATGATGCTGTATACCGGTTTGTCTGCTTGTTTCTGATCGGGTGGTACCTGAATGAAACCGAGGCAAATTGGCCAGCCTATGGATTTTGGGTAGAAGAATACGTAGAGTTTGTCTTGGTTGGAAGAAGAAGAGGAGGTAGAGGAAAAAAGAAGTAGAAAGAGCGGAGGTCACCAAATATTATTGGTACCGGTAGCTTGTAAAGTCAACAAGTATGTGACAGGTTTGTTTGTCAACATTGAATTTGTTGAGTTCAATGGTGTGTACGAAGTAGGTACCGTTTACGATAAGGGAACATACAGCTGAAAAACTGGGAAGGAACCTCACAGTCTAAGTATTAAATTGATGCATTGAATGGTGGGAAAGAAAGAATTGCATTGTAGATAAAACTTACTGGCCTGAAGTCACAAGGCATAATTAAAAGAAGAAGACGAAGAGAAAAAAGGACCCCATACTTTACTTACGGGCCCTTCTGCCTATCGTTGGAGTTACATCCCGCGCTGTACATCATTGCCGGAGGCAGTCAAAGGTGAAAGGCGATTAAAGGACGGACTTCGAATGGAAGCATGTGATCGGGACGTCACCAAAATCAGGTACGGTCCGTTTTAGACTTTCGTGCCTGACCGGCCTAAAATCGTCTTAAAATGTGGGGTTTCAGCTAACGGATACAGATGCATGGTCTTTACGGTAAGTTATCGTTATGACGTACCGTTTCTTATTATTCAAATGCTAAAAATACTTCGAGGTCTGTACAGGTATACAAGATAGAGCTATTATATAATGTCCTCATGTACCACAAGAAGACAATTTTAGTCGAAGGAACTTTCAATACCTGGTAGTTTTTTTTGTTTTTTGTTTTTTTTTTTAAGATCAGTGCTCTACTGACAAACTTGGACAGGCAGGACTGTGGCCTGAGCTAGCCATTAGTTACGGCCTTACTACAGAAAACGGTAAGCCGCTACCACACCCACCTACCCCACCGTATCGTCAGAACCATATCAAGGAACGCATAAAGCCGGCTATGTCACGAGGGGGGAGGGACATGCACCATGATTGGGTATCATTTGTTGTTTCCGTGTACTACTACGTATGAATCTGCGGTACAAGCTACACTAGGCTGCCGCCCGTGTATGATGGCCCGCCCGGCTGTAATGTTGTAATCATCACCTGCGCCCAGGTGCGCTGGCAGCTGGGGCATTAGCAGGTTATCACATGAAACCGTAGTTCTAACACCATGACGCCAAGACCGAGTAGATGCCGCGATGCGATCGAGCAAACCCAACCAGCCGTTATGAACCTCCTCCTATAGTTATATCTTATCTAGATAGCTAGTTACGGTAGTGAGGTGGGCATGCAAATGCTGTGCTGAAATCACATTGCCCGGCTGCCGTCTAGCTTCTCGGCCGCGTCCTTGCTGCGCGGCTCCGTTTCCCCACCGTAGTGCGCCGCGTCGCCACCGAGCGCGTCGATGGCCTCGCGGCTGTGTTCTTTGGACTTCTCGCTGGTGTCTAGAGATATTTTAGCACCGCATAATGCTACTCATATTTGTTACGAAGAGGTGGTAGATTGATTCTGTCGTCCTATTTAAATGGTGTGCAAAAATCGCTACGTGGAGCGCGTGCATAGAGATAATTCGCGTCGTGCGTCGCCTAGGTCAAACTTACTGGGATTGGAGAGGTTCGCCTTGTGGCCCTGGACGGTCTTGGAGGTCTGCTCCTTGCCCTGCGTCAGCTCCTCGATGTCGCGCGACATGGTGGACTTGGCGCCCGCTGAATCCATGGTGGCTGGCTGGCTCACGGATGACGTATGTGGGGTTTGGGGGGGAGGGGGTGTTTTTATAAATAGTTCGCGAATTTCTTAGCTTTGACTTGTAAGAAATGTTGTTCTATGACTATTATTGGGGCTGCTGAATGGGTAAATGAGGAGGACAGAAGCCAGTGGAATTATAGATTATCGAACAACTGTCGTGCCCATTTTATACCCATATCTGACCTACATCTGAAATTTGGAAGTACACGTTTGGGGAAGATATTGTCATGACGTTTCTTGTGTACTCATGTGAAGGGGTCGAGCTTCCCACTTAAGCCCTACATGGGATCTAACTGGCTAGAAATGGACAGCATGAAAGAGTGTATTCATCCACATCGAATCGTAGATTCTAAAGACTGGGGTCGAGCCCATCTACGACGTCAAATATAGCAGATGTGCATGTTATGAAAGAGAGCAATGGGGATAAGATACTTAGTGCATCCACACCACCGGGCTGGAGCTGCGTCATCGACGCTGACCCGCCAAGCCTTACCATGAGGTTTTCTTGCAATCGATCGAAGGGTCTGTGGATCCCGGTCCCCTACATATACGCGGTGATTTGGCCAACTCTTTGGTATGCCTCGTGCTGCTGCCAAATACATTGATGGACGTTGGAGTGGGTAACGTCGCAGCACGCGACGGCGTAAACTATGTATTACTTCACTCAGATTAGATGGAGTTTCAGGAGGAAAGGAACGGAGATTGAATACGAAGCAACCCCGCGCCAAACCGCTGCCGTGCCGTGCCTTGTTCGTAAGGACAATCCCACTTGGATTATTGTCGCGCGCAGCCGGGGGTTCTAGATCGACTTCAATACTGAACATGCTACTGCCAAATTCTTGCGTATCTAAGTCCTCAATTACATACACGACTTGAAGTTCACATCGCCGCTCACGATTGCATTCACCCAATCAATGACACGTTAATGGCCTAGGGGAGATACGCCCAAACCCCTTCACGGGCATTCGCGCATCTTGCTGGCTCCTCGGTCCCATCACTACCCGCATCATCACATATTCGTAGTCGAAATCGCCAGCGGTGGTGTTGCCGGCGTCATAGTAATCCTCCTCGTACGTACCCATGAGGAGGGGCATCTGCGACACCTTCCCGCCGGTGATGGAATACACGACATCGGAGCTCCGCAATAAGTCGATGCCGGCCCCGGGGTCCTCGACGAGGAACATCTTGGCGACGGCGCCGTCCGCGTACTGACACGACGGGGAAAAAAGGGTTGTCAGCGAGGTTGAAGGCCACGAAGTAGCCGCCATCGACGTCATTGCTACTGCCCTCATCGCCCCCGTCGCCATCGTCGAACTCAAACGCAGCGACGATCCCACCGGCCGGGACGTCGTCCTTGTGCGCGATGCGCAGGCGACGGACGCCGACTGCATCCATGGTGTTCGAGTAGTCGTACGCGAGCCGGCGGGCGCCGTTGGCGACGAGGATGTCGTTGTAGGTTGCCCCACAGCGGCATGCAGGACGGGTTGTCCTCGGCGTTGTCCGACGCCACCGCGTAGATGCCGCCACGTCACCACCACCAGGACAGCCGCGTCCGGCGTCGTCGGCAGGTTGTACTCGTACCCGTCCGTGCCGTTGTACGCGTACTTCGCCGTCGACTCCGGTGTGTACGTCAGCACGTCTCCGGATCTCGGAGCGGAGTCCGTGGCGTCGTCGAACCCCCCCCTCTTATTCTGGACCGAGTCGTCGCGCTTCGCGATGTGTGATTCGTGGGTACCTTGTGGGCTCGCTCCGCGCTTCACCGGCAGTAAGGCCGGCGTTGCTGTGGCCGATGGCGACGATACGGACGAAGACGTCTCTGATTCTAGTGGCTCGGAGTTGGGTGTGGTGGAAGATACAGCAAAGGACGAGAGAGAGAAGTTATATTAGCCGAAGCTGCAAATATGCTCGTAGACGCGACTGGTGGTGAAGTACTGTTCGACGGCGACGGCGACGGCGACGGCCTCGGGGGAAGAGCAACGCAACCCTGGGCGAGCTTCTGGTCATCGGTGTCGTAGAGGTCCAGGCGCTTGAACCCGAACATGTCGACGTAGAGCTGGTTCCTCCAGCTGACATGGGTGCTGATGCCGGTCCGCCGCTGCTCGCGTCGAGGCCGACTGAGGCGGCCACCTGCGCGGTCCCCTTGACCGAGGGCTCGTCGATTAGCGCGATGCTCTTCTCGAACGAAGAGACCTTGATGCCGATGGGCAGGCCGAGCGATGCCGATAGCGTGAGCTCGCCCTTAGCCTCGAAAAAGGGCTGGAAGTAGGGCTGCTGGAGCACCGTTGATCGACCTAAAGGACTTATATCCAATGAATGTTTATGAAAAGTGCATCTGTTTCCCTCCTACTGAGGGGAACCCCCCCCCCCCCCCCCCCCTCTAAAATTGCTGATATCAACCGTGAAGCTTCAGCCGAGCCAGATGACCATTAAGTTTCAGAGGTAATGGTATCGCTCTCCTATCATTTCTACTGATTGGCCGTGTATATTCCATGCCAGATAGAAACCTAAGCTGTATAATTATTAACATTCCTTCCTCTAAGAACTATACGTCGGCGCATGTTAAACATATTAGACACCGGACAATTTCCCTGTATGGCGGTGGGACCAAGGGAAAAGAAAAGGGCCAGGGTAGGAAGACAAGACAGAATATACTGGCGGCCCTACGAAGCGTATAGTATATAATATACATTACGATCCCATCCACAATCCCCTCACACCTCGATTCGGAATTCGTTCGTTCGAGCGTAAGAACTAGATTCTCTCCATGAGCTGGGAATACATAATGAGAAAGGCATACGTAGAAGATAGCCAGAGGTATCCGAGAGAACTATAAGTGAAGTGAAATAAGGATTTTGACGCACGAATCTATCTAACATCGAAAGCGTATTCTCTTATGGGAGCCCATCTGTCGCTCTCTTCCCTGCCGGGGAAGTGCACCTCGTACTACATGGTCTACTACCTTTTTTTTTGGCGTCGATGCTACGCTTGGAGAGGTTGACATAGGCACTCGAGACGGCGGCGGCCTTGGGGGGTTGAAATCGGGCAGTAGCCTTAGCCTGAGCCATGCCGAACGAAGTCAGACAAGGCAATTGTGACACCTAGGCCCGTTGTAATTTATTATTGGAAGGGAACAAACCCTCTCTATCTCTTGCCCTGTAATCCCCCAAAAACAACGGGATCACCGTATTTTCTGTGCTTCCTCACGGTGCCCAGTCACGGTGAAGAATCTGCCACGCGACGCCAGGGACCGAAGTGAGCGAAGGGCAAACTGCATGTAAAGGCGTTTCAAGTTCGCGGCCGGACTCCCGGTTCCGGTAGCCGGGTGTACATATGTTTGCTACGGACTTGTTCGGTCAGGACACGAGGACCTGATCTACAGAGTCTGAAAAGACTGGAAGGGAGCTGGCAATCTTTGACTTTCCCATTTATATGCGACCAAGAGCGAATAAATAGTGCGATGTCACTTTAGGGCTGTTTTTTCTTACCTCCGTACCGTAGTACTCCGCGCCTTCCAGGTAATACCCATGCTGCCCCAAAGGTACCAACGGTTAATTAGTGGGCCCGCAACGTTAAGTACCGAGCCCCGGGGTATGCGTGCCCGGGAGACTACTTAGGTACCTAGGTAGTCTTGTATGTATGCTCGAAGTACTTATTCGTTCCCTAAGCAAGCTCAGGTGCCATCCCTTTGCCAAGGGCTCGGGCAGAGCAGGGGACGGGCAGGGGATAGCCAGGGGAGAGGCATCATTCTACGGATAGCGGCAAGCGTGATGATTGGTCAGATAATCACATTACGAGTGCTTTTAGTTTTGGGTTAGTTTTCAAGTTGGGTCAATTACCAGGTTTCGAAGCAACAGCGGCCGGGCTTTAACTTAGGTAAGCCTGTCCCGTTGCTCCTCCCAAATCTAATTAACTAGGTATCTCTTCCATTAAAGAATTATTATTCGCTGAGGGGGAACTCCCGAGGTCGTTCTTCACTTGTTTCCACTGCACCCCGTCTTTGCTTCAAAAATTATCCTTTTATCCTCCATGATTTCATACGATCAGTTGTTGTTACCCACTGCCTGGACGAGAGCTACATGCCTGGAGCAGCAGCAAGAAGAGCAGCAGGTGCAGCAGGCGCAGAAGCTGGTACAGCAGCAGCAGCGACGACAGAATTTCCATTACTTTCGTTCATTTTATTCCAAGTTAAACAATCGTTTTGAGGACGGTTGAAGGGCGGCCGAGTAACACCAAGCCTGACCTGCCTGTCCCTTTTATTATTATCGTCATTATTATCATTTTTTTGGGAGGTGTCAAAAATTAATTCACATGGGAGTACAACACGCAATACGCAACACGACGGGGACCCGTGGATATCGCTCATCTTAATTTTATGTTTTCCTCCCCCAGGTTGATCAAGCCTTGAATCAAATATCTTTTTTTTCTGACAATACAAACAAACGTCCAAGCGTCTTCCACGCACGCAAAGGGTCGGAGATTCCCTTGGCAATTAATAAAAATCAGCCTTATTCTTATTATCCACCCAAGGGTGTTCCCCCCATCATAAATTATTGAAGTAAACGGAGTCAGATACGAAAGTCTGCCGACGACAACCTCGAGCGAGCTATTTTCAACAACTTTTAGTTACTACCTCCTCCACTAGTACTTTTGGTTTGAGCTCGTATTACGCCAAAGTGTGCCCTCTAAAGTGTGCTCTTTGTGTATGTGTACATACCTAAGTACTAATAAAATACCCGTGGATCCGATCTCGGTTAGCAGCTGCTACGGAGGAACCTCACCTCATCACACCTTACCTGAGCATCCTCCTCCACTTTCCCGTTACTTGACCAGATCGGCCGAGCGCAGCTGTCACATCCGATATAGAGTTCGAACTATCTAAGTAGGTGGATGTGTGGATGTGTGGGTTGCGTGTGTCATGGGTATTGGAAGTCACCTGCAGGAGTGCCACTATTAGCAGTGTCACCACTACTACCACTACCACCTAAATAGCCCTGAGAAGTGGTCAGTCAGGGCTTCCAAAGGCTGCCCAGGTGGGTTGATAGAGTTCAACTCAAATGTTTAGTGGAAAGGCAGGTGTTCTTCTCACTGCCAACCCTCGTCTCCTTCGAGCTTTCCCAACATCTGCTTGAATTCTTGCTTGGCTCCTTGCTTGACTCCTTGCTTGATTCTTCTTTGCTTGAATACCGACAACAGGAGCGATCCATCGACCCATCGATTCATGCAACTGGCTATTGCCGTGGATACCTACCTCATATGGTATTGCTGTCAATAAAGTACAGTCTACTCTAACAACTCACCACCAAAATGGTGTCCCGACCAACCCGTCCACCTCCTCCGCCCCCTCCGCCTCCCGCTATCCCGCACCCCGACGACTCCACGATTCGCGATCAACCATTGCCTATCCCTCCACGTCAGCGAAGACCAAGCCGTAACACTACCAAAAGACTACCTGACTTCCAATTCTTCGGCAACCGCTCCCCCGATCCCTACTCGAGCTCTGATGACGACGAACTTGACCCCGTTTCAGCTCCCCAGCGGCCCTCGTCTCACTCTCGCTCAATGAGCCATCCGTTCCCTTCCTTATTCTCTAAGAAGAAAAAATCCACCGACCACTCACGTTATGAGGACTCCACAAGCTTGGACGACGATCAAAAGCCCCTACCACAACCGACCCCGCGAGCCCCTCAAATGCCGACTAGGAAGGTCACCCGTGGACCTGCAGATTACGCTACTGGCAACTGTATGACCTGCTCTAGCCTGGTGCGCTGGCCCAAGGAGCTTTATACTTTTCGCTGTACAATCTGCTTGACCATAAACGACTTAAAACCATTACCTCCAGACCCTCCGCAGGCCGTAATGCGTCAACCCGCGAGGGAGCCCCATCAGCTCGACGACAGTCATAGTCCTCCGAGACAAGACACCAGACCTCGTGCGCCACCCTCGCTTTCCTCGCTTTCCTCGCTTTCCTCGCTCTCCTCCTGTTCCATGAATCCCTACGACAACCACTAACATATATAGCCCATTCGATATCTCTGGACCGTACACGGGCGTTGATTAGACAGTCTTTGCGAGCCTCGATACGCCGGTATATCTCACAGAACACCGAGCGTGATGATGGCGATGATCGTGATCCATCTCTGCCTGGGCCGTGGCCTGATCGCATTTCCTCGCGTCCATCTGACGAGATTTCTACGCCTGGCAATGCATTAGAGAAACGGGCTGGTTCGCGCTCTAAAGGAGACCCGCAGTCTGGTTTCGTATATAACGCAGTCTTTGACGATTTTGCGGATCGCTCTGCCGAGTCTAACGCAAATAACAAAGATGCGAGTGAGACGCGATCTTATTCCACGTCATTTCCCGAGTCGAGGAGCGCCACTTTTCCCCGTTCGATGTCAGTACAACGCGACGATGTAGGCAAACGCCCTCATTCGGATGGCCTCGACCCCAAGAAGATATTTAAGCCGGTGGAAGACTATTTGGTCCTCTGTTTTAGTTCTCACACCTGCGTCAATAACTCTTTCGTTCCCCGCCGTTCCAGTGTTGGCTCCAGACACGTCTCTGATGCTGCTAGGAGGCGGCCGCCCGAAGCTAGAAGACAGCCGCGACCCGTGGTGCCCGATGATGCCCCGGTTTCCGAGCTCGATCCTAAGCTTCTGCTCTTAGGCGATTTCGCCGAGAACGGTACTTGGTGGACTGGTGGCCGAGAAGACACGTTGCGTCCGAGGGCTCAGTCAAAGCCAAGGGACGAGCCACCTTCGATTGTTAATTCCCGTTCGCCGCGAATTGACTGGGGCATAGTTATGGAATGGTACCGTATGATACTTAACTCCGTAGAGCCGTGGTATAAAGTATATGAAGAAGAGGTGGAGCAGGATCCCAGCAGCAAGTTGCCCGACGACAATCTGCAGCAATTAGAAGCGATTCTACTCCGTGCTCAGGAGAGCCTGCAGAGACACCTGTTGAAGTGCATCGAGATGCTCTTAAAGCGGCCTGGGAGGCTGATGAAAGACCCGCAGGATGTACGGTTTTTGCTCATGATTTTAGCTAATCCGCTCCTCGTGCCGAGCTGTACGAGCTACTCGGGGCAGTTTCAGCATCCTGCGAAAGGGAAGGCAACCGCAAGAAATCCCGAATTTGAACGCCACGCCCCCGGCCGGCATTCGGGTATTATCAAGAGGGTGCTTGGACTCCTAGCCAACTCGTCCGAGAAATGCCACCATTACATGCCCATGTGGCTCTCTAAACTACCGGAATCCCTATTCCTTCAGATTAAAGACCTCATTGCTAGTTTCGTCACTTACAGACTGACACGAGTAAGCGAGAGGACAATCGAGCCAAGATTCGACATGACGGGAGGTCTGGTCCCGCAAATGTCCAATGCGCGCTCTGCCAATACGCCCGCGAACCTACATGCCGCGCTGTCTGGGCCAGGGCCGTCTAAAAAGGAGCGAGAGGCTGCTGAGCCAAGACTGTCAGCCTATCCTGATGATTGGCAGATCAAGGCCGGGGCCAAGGTCATGGCCATGGTGTTTACCGCGAACAAGATGACCTACGTTCGGCGTAGCGACTGGGTTGACGGACGGACTCACGGCCATCTGCTGACGACGAGCGATTTTTACAACAGCCTAGTCGACTGCTTAGATTTCAAGGAGGACTTTGATATGTGGGAGGCTAAAACGAGCAAATTTGTTTTCTGCCAATATCCCTTCTTCCTCAGCATATGGGCAAAGATTCGAATTCTCGAGCACGATGCGAAACGCCAGATGCATGGCAAGGCGCGAGAAGCTTTCTTCGATAGCATCTTGACGCACAAGGCATACATTCAGCATCTCGTTCTCCATATCCGGAGGGAATGCCTTGTGGATGATAGTCTGAAGCAGGTGAGCGAGGTTGTTGGTAGTGGTAGTGAGGATATTAAGAAGGCACTGCGGATCGAGTTCCGGGGAGAGGAGGGAGTCGATGCGGGTGGTCTTCGCAAGGAGTGGTTCCTCTTGCTTGTGCGGGAGGTATTCAACCCCGACCACGGTAAGATATACACGAGCCAATTGGCGAATGCATGGGTAGTTGACTGACTGACGACCTCAGGCCTTTTTATCTACGACGAGGACTCGCAGTTTTGTTATTTTAACCCGAACTCGTTCGAGACGTCCGACCAATTCTTCCTCATTGGCGTTGTCCTGGGCTTGGCAATTTATAACTCCACTATCCTAGACGTTGCGTTCCCCCCTTTTGCATTCCGGAAGCTGCTCGCCTCGGCGCCTAGTGCGGCACCCGGCTCCGCGGCACACCCCCGCCCGATCATGACGTACACATTGGACGACTTAGCAGAGTATAGGCCCGCTCTTGCACGCGGACTCCGGCAACTTCTGGAGTTCGAGGGGGATGTCCAATCAACCTTCTGTCTAGATTTTGTCGTCGAGGTAGAGAAGTACGGGACGCGGCATAGGGTGCCCCTGATGCCGGGCGGCGAAAGTCGGATGGTGACCAACTCGAACCGGCGGGAGTACGTGGACCTCTACGTGCGCTACCTGCTCGACGTATCGGTGAGCAGGCAGTTCGAACCGTTCAAGCGCGGCTTCTTCACCGTGTGCGCCGGCAATGCGCTCTCGCTGTTCATGCCGGAGGAGATCGAACTCCTCGTGCGCGGCTCCGACGAGCCGCTCGACATCGAATCCCTCCGCGCCGTGGCTGAGTACACGAATTGGCCGAACATGCCGCCGAAGAAGCCGAAGAGGGCGAGATCAAGGTCGAGGAGGGGAGAGCCGGCTGCCGCTGCTCCTCCTTTCACTCCCGCCTTCGTCCCTAGTTCCAGTCCCGCAACTCCCACTGCCTCCTCCGACCCAGCCACAGCCGCGACGTTCTCGCCGGACACGGAGCCGACGCTCCGCTGGTTCTGGGCGACGTTCGAGCGGGCGTCGGCGCGGGACCAGCGGCGCTTACTCTCGTTCATCACGGGCAGCGACCGCATCCCCGCCACGGGCGCCACGTCCCTGGTCATCCGCATCAATTGCCTCGGCGAAGACGAGGGCCGGTTCCCTACTGCCCGCACTTGCTTCAATATGCTCTCTCTGTATCTCTACCGCTCCCGCGAACGTCTTGAGGATTGTCTTTGGCGCGCTGTCCATGAGAGTGAGGGGTTTGGGCTGAGGTGAGTGTGAGGGTGGATGAGGAGAGAAGAGGAGGTGGGGTATGGGGATGGGGTTATGGGAATGGGGATGTGCGGGCGGTGGCTTTTGGGGTGGGGTTTTGGTGCTCTGGCTTTTTTTGATCGTCCTATCTATCAATCTGGCTTTGATTCATTTTATTTATGGGGGTGTGGTGTGGCGCGGTATGGAATTGGAGCGGAGTGCAGTAATTCGGCGTTTTCTCTTTCTTTTTCTTTTTTCCTTTTTGCTCTGTTTTGGGGAGGATTCCCACTATTGTTCTAGCATCGCCGCGGCGTTTTTCATCGTCATCGTCATCATCGTCGTCGTCATTATAGTAGCATTCTACCGTTTCCCTATCTATCTATCTATACTATCTTATCTTATGGATGGCTCTTGTTTACCTTGGGAGAGTACCTGGGGGGGGGGGAGCCCGTCTGTTTCTTTCTTTTCTTGGTGTTGTTGCGTTCTGCCGTTTTTGACAGCATGGAGGCTTTTGAGGGTATTATATCATACCATATCATATCACATCATATCAGAGATAGAGAGAGCAAGAGACAGAGTTAGTGAGTGAGTGGGTGAGAGAGAGACAGAGGAGAGGCAGGGGAGAGGTAGAGGGAGAGAGAGAGGAAAGAAGAGGGGCAAAGAGAAACGCACCGTACCTGTACCTATACCGTAGCCCCCCGAGCAGATGAGCAGCCGGGTCGGCTCTAGGTAGTAGTGTATCCATACCTGCCTTGCCTTGCCTTGCTTGGTTGCCTTGGTGCGTGCCTTTTAGCTTTAGGTAGCTAGGTAGGTAGCTAGGCTTTTTTATAGGAGACAAAAAAGAGATCGTCGTTTAGCGCTCGCTTGCCTTAAAAAAGGAGACACTCACTAGTTAGGAGAAGGTGGTCTTTCGTATACTCCCGGGCCGATCTGGGAGGATGTGGCAGTAGGTGCTGGGGTGCTGGGGTGCGACAGGATGTATTTCCAGTGTAATGGTACATGGGAATACTATTTTGAGAAAGCTGGGTGGTGCGTCTGTCATGTTTTATTCCAGGGAGATTTCGGTTTTTGGTTTTCGTAGGTCATATGTTGGGTCTGGGGGGGTTGGGGTTGGGGTTAGATCGTAGAGTGGAACGAGGCTCTTCCCGTAGTAGGTGCAGTGCTGGTGGTCAGTCATGCCTCCTTCAATGGGGCTGCAGTGAGATAAGGGGTTCACCTTGATCCTATGCCTGATGATTCTACTCTGCTTTATGACATCCTTGCAATTGACATGACATCTGTAGTACTGCGACCGTCTAAGGCGATGGCAGCGTTACATAGGGTAATGTGTGCAGGATGCGAGGCATGCCGTTAGTTGGCAGACTAAAGACAACTTCGAGCCAGACGGGAGTGTCGTTTTCTTGAGTCCAGGGTAAGAATCAAACAGTAGGTGGGGGGGGGGGGGGGAGGAGTCTCTGTCCATCAATCGTGCCGGTGCAATTTTCTTACCGCAGGAATACAGTCATTCATGCATCTCGGTTAGCAGGACTGCGAGTTGCTGGGATAGGGGCAAAATGTACAGTTGGACATGATTGGCTAGAAGTATGGATGTGGGTCCCTCAAATAGGGGGCTCCCAGTCCTCCCAGGTTCTTGGCCGTGGCTTGCGGAGGGATATAGCTCGTACATGCCGTGTAAATAGAGTTGTTGGTTACACGTACTGGGAAAACATTCATGAAACTGTTTGTTCATATTTCAGCTATGTCAGTAGACTCACTGGCTATGGGGTATCCTTGATTCGGTGTCGTTTGTAGTCATATTAATTTCGTCGATGGTGTACCAGGTAATGCCAGGTTGGTCCTGGACGATTTGTAGCAAACAGTGATAACCAGATGGCTTCTGTTCTATTTTTGGCTCTTTCTTTGGCTCTTTCGGGTTATATATTTCAGGTATCTCCGCTCAGAATTCACAGATCTCTTATCCACAGCCATCACCTTCACAACCCTACAAGCTCTCTCCACCCTAATTCAAGCCTAGGAATAGGTGAGATTGCCATTTTCATTCCCTTTCACTCCCATCATTTTACGACGGTATAAATCACCATCGAATTCCATCACCATTCCTGTGCCTATCACTTTCCCTTTCTCTTTTAATCTTGAAAGGCTGTATCAGAATGTCGTACCTTTTCGGATCCCAGGGGATATACATAGTTTCTAGTCTCGGCAGTGATAAGTGCTACCCTCTAGCGGTACTACGCCGAGAGATACGCGATGAAAATGGGGAAAATGCCCAGGACTTCCATAAGTGTAAGTGGTTTTCACCTCAGGGGCTTTCGGCTCACAATGTGGTGCCGAAGACTCCAACCCTCAATCTAGCCCATGGTTCTTCCACAGTCTCCTAACGGTATGTAGTTATAAGGATGAAATGGCTTGCGGAGGTATTCGCATGCCCCAAAAACCGGATTCCCATACAGCACGAGCTGGCCCTCGCGAAAGTCTACTACGTGGATGGCGGGAGAACTGAGGCCGAGTCCCCTTCCCAGTTCCCGTTCATTGCTACCTGTTTGGTCGCTGGCGCGTTATTTCACCCCGGAGGTCATCTCGACTCGGCTTCCGAAGTTTCACTGGAGGCGCCTAGTCCCCGCCACGACGACGATGAGGCCATTGTTGTGGACATCACAGAACCCCAGCATCCGTGCCGCTTCTATGTCTGTAGTAGTAAAGAGGACGGCGAATCCCGTGGTTACTGGGGTCAGCAAGATAAAGACCATCTACCGACCCCAGATCTGCACGTTCACACGCGCCAGGACACTCCCCGGAAGGCGACAACTCTACACAAACTTTGGCCCGAGCGCAACTGGTTTTCCACGTTTATAGAGCCAGCCCCGCCTGAAATGCCAGTTGCTCCTTCCGACGTGCAAGGTAATCGAGATTCAGAGTTGGCCAATTTAGCGCTGAATACTGGACATGTCGATGAGGACATTTGGAAGGCGGCCACGAATCCCGAGACCCGAAGAACAATCCGAGAATGCTTAATCGCTCGTGCTCGTGAAGTTGAAGCCTCTCTTGTCCGCCGGAAACTACTACAGGCCGCCTTCACTGAGGAGAGCCTCGTCGACTTGTCGCCATGGCCTCTACTTAGAATCGAAGATGTCGCTGACATTTTGAAGTTTCGGGGCATTTCACGACTCGTGAAGACAGTCTGCGTTTCATCCCATATCGAAGATGAAGATGTCAAGACACTGGTGGATGCCCTACCAGAGCATAGCTGCCATGAGCTCTATGTGCTCGAAAGCAGCGAAAGATATAGCCAGACATTATGCATTCCCGAAGCCCACCGCGCCCTGTCTACTAAAGTCAAAGACAAGTTGGTTTTGGGCCATGCGCTTCTCAGATCCTTAAACCCTAATCCTACCCAGAGTGTGCCCAACTATGAGCACAGCGGAAATCCGATTTCCCAGATCCTGATTGCGGTAGATGGAGTTCTTGATGGTGCGTTCATAGGAGACGCAATGCTATCGCCTACCAGAGTCATCACGGGGCTTTACAACTTGCTGCGACTTTGGTGGGCATCGCCCAAAGAAATCCAGAAGGGAAGTTTCTCAGAAGATATTGCGCTAGCCTTTGCCTGCGCATCATCCACTCTTCCAACCATTCTTCATCCCTTCCCCAAGGCTGACATCGGCCATTTTCCTGGAGAAGCGCTGGATCTAGGGGGCCGGTGCCGCCACAAGTGCCACCTCCGTCCCATTAATCAGGGAGACTGGACAGTACTTATCAGCGAATCGTTGGTTACGGTGCCTGGTGCTGGCGTTGAAGTTTCTGGTACGCTCAAAGTAGGGTTTGTCCGAACTACAAAGGACATGGACATCTCGCAACGGGGCTTTGGCCCGACTGCATCTGCACGGGACTTCACTGTCTTCAGCATCAAAGAGTTCCTGCACAAAACGACGCCTGCAGCCGTAATTGACGGCCCCCCGGATGAGGTGACGAGATCACGTAAGGCTCGGGAGGACGCGCTCGCGGCCCAGGAGAAGCTCATTGGGATGCTAGAGTCAGATCTCGAGAAATCGAGAAGAGAGATGTGGAACCAAGCTATCGAAGAATCGAGAAGCGAGACGTGGAACCAAAGCAAGCCAGATATACCGTTGATGGATAGTTTCACCCCGGCCGAGGCATACCTCCTGGTCATGAAGGTCTCACAATGTGTCCTGGGTGATTCCCTCAGTGATGAAAATTAAAGGAGGGCCACATCACCCAGCAACTCACCCATGCTGCTATTTCTCTCTCTGTCGACTATGGGACACAGTTTTATAGCTTAAGCCCCCTTCTAAAGGTCAAGATGGCATGACTGCTGGAAGCTGGTAGAAGGAATGATGGATTTCACTAGGCTTGAGGTTTATAGATCATTGCAAGCATCCGACACTTTACAGACCATTAATGCATTCCTATAACGTGACTTTCTTCCACTAGGAAGTTGCAACAGTGAATAGGGACATGTAGGATATGAGGTGCGCTGAATACAAAGTGGGTTAGTGCTGATGGGCGCAGGGTGATTCCGGGACGGATAAATCTCTCGTCTGTTGTGTTTGGAAATCGATTATGAGTGTTGTCCTACAACGGCATCGACTCCAGCTAATACATCTTAAAAGAAAGCTTATAAGCCTCATTATCCAGTTGCTAGCCTTACCCCATCCCTAAACCCACACACACATATAGAGAAGACAGCCAACACAGCATAATTTTTAGCCCTCCAGTATACCAGTAGCTCGTTCAGCATCATCTTGTGGGAATACTTGGAACATATCCAGTCTCCGAAACCATCCTATCTGCCAATTAAGAGCTATATGCAGAAAGACTCCGCCGTACACGGCGCGTACGTGTTGGTGGGATTGTGCTATTCAACCCACAGCCAGTAGTCACACAAGAAGAGACAGTATGGATGTACCTAATTTCGCCAGACTCGATTCTGAATAGGTGGCTGTCGGGCATGTTCTGATCGGGAACGGAACGGTCGAGGCCAGGGAATCCGAGGAAGATGTCGACGGCTCCCATGACCTCGTCAACGACAAAGCGGCGGTCCGTAACGACGAGTGTGGAGGGTAGGCCAGCAGCAGTGCATGAGTCCCCCGTCATGTTCAGTGGCGCGGTGGAGGCGCCGCCCTCGAGGCGCGAGCAGGGCGTACCGAATGGTACCTTGACGCTCTCATTCTTGAACCGCTCGAAGTATGAGTTCCCAGACGCCTGGATGACTTCACGCGTATCCCGTAGCTCTTCGGGGATCGGCTCCCAGCTCTCCAGAGAGTTCCAGTATAGGTAGCCGGTCGCGTTGAAGAGCCAGTCGCCCTCGTCCGTCACGATGGACTCGATCTGGGTGATCTGGTGCTCCTCGTTGTACAGGATGCGCGTACCGATGACATAGGGGTGTTCGTCGCTTGCGTCGATAATCTCGGTGAAGCTCGCGCAGTTGCCCGTGTCGTGGATGCTGCGGTTGTGGTCGATGGTGATTGACGTGGTCAGGATACCCTTGCTGATATCCGCCGGTACCTCGTTCTCCGTGTACGACAGGTTGCCCACCGATATGCTCTTGACTAGGTCGCTGTCCCCGCTTGCCTGGGCGGCTACATAAGTATCCGTGGCATTGATCAGGGAATCGCGATTGCAATCCGCGGAAACCGTTGTGAAGAGCGTGAGGCCTGCAAAAAGTATATAAGCAGACATGTTGTCGTCTCGGTTGATGCGAATCGTATCCTAGTTGTTAGAATCGGTCGCATGCGAGATATGTCTAGCTGCAATCTATAGTATATCATTCTCTTTTTCGTACTTTATATGTCTATTGTAGACTCGTCGCTGTAGGTACATCTCCCTGTTGGGTCTATCCCTTTTCACACCCACCCTCCGCCAAACCCCAAACATTGGAAATTGGCAAAATCATCATACGTCGAACGGCTTCCTCGTCCGTCTTGCTTCTCTATAGGCAGTAGCTACACTTTTAGCAAGTCCGGCAGATATGTACCTGCATATGTAAAAGTGGGGGGACATATCGGCATTGCGGTTTGCTGCTGGAGAACTAGAAGGATGATCATCGTTAGCGGGCAATCGTCTTTAGCCGGAAAGGCAGAGCCGCTGCAGACTAGTACACGGATATTTTAGTCGTTTTAATGAGCAATTGGAACCTTTAGTAGTCAATAATGAATTATGTTCTGCTGCTCCTCTTGCAATAACTTGGATTAATAATTAACCCGACCTTTTAGTGTCAGCCCCTTTTTACCCCTTTTCCCCACTCCACATTTCCCTAAACGAAACATCTCCACATTTCAAGTGCTTCGACTCTGTTGTCTGAATTGTCGAAATGGAAAAAGACAGACACATCCCATTAATTCTGCGTGAATTGCATTAGAATCTCGACTCTGATAGCTGTCTTTGTCGAAAACATAGAGGTGGCATTTCAAATGCAGAGCAACTGTTTTAGAGGTATGTGATATTGTGCGCCGGGCATGGTCAGATGACTTCTAAGGATGCATGTATGGACAATGTTAGTTCCTTCCCTGTTAGTTGGCCCCAACGATTATATCTCTTTCCAGTTTATGTTTAGTCTCGTATGGAATCATCGTCTATTGTATGATATGGATGATGGGTCGCTCGATCTGGTGATCTTGGGCGTGCAATCGTAAGAGCATATCCATGTCTACTTGGTTCACTTTGTAGCTGTGTCGTGTTTCTGCCGCCACGGGTCCGTATGAAATCCAGGAGCCAAGTTATAAGCCGGGATTTTCCAAGTGTTTGAAAGACTTTCGGAGCAGCAGGTAGACAGAACACCAAGAGACCACAGGTGATTTCGGAAACGGCACAAAGCGCGGAGCGGGGCATCAGGTTGAAGGTCGTGTCCGTATCGTACAGATATGTGATTGTTAGACCTAGACGCGTAGTGACACTGATGCAAGCGCTAATCTCGGGGGTTAGCTAACGAAGCATTAAGCCTTACATTGCGAGGGCCGAACTTACAGTAACCCCACACAGAATAGTAAAGATACTTGGGCCTTCTTTCTTGTGGACATATGTAGCTGCCAGATAACTCTCTGAGGGAGAAGAATGATTAAGATATCGGAGAGAGCGAGAAACAGAGCTAGGATAATCGTGGAAGGCTGTATATCGATGCATTTCCCTCCTGGCACAGTGAAGTCCCATATCCTCTTGGGTGGAATACACGCTAGATTAATCGCGAGCAGGGCCCCAATATATACTGCGATATGGACACCTAATACAATGCGGCATGTCCAGTAAAAGCTATTGCGTGTTCCTTTGGGCACGAATATACGCGGCCATTCCAGTAATATGGCCATTTTTAGAACTGCGGCACCACCAGCATATAAGTTAGCGCCGATAAGTTGCATCTGCAGCATGTTAGCCTATTGTGAGCAATGATACTGAGTTGGGCTAAGCACACGCGAAGTCTCTCAGAATAGTCTCTCAGTCTTATATCCCAAAGGTGAACAAAGTAGTTGTTGAAGGAGATGATGTGAAAGACACAGTAGAGGGAGCCGATGAAAGCGCCCTATTAGAAGACGAATTAGTCTTTAGGGTTAGAGGAATGATCAATAGTAGAGCACGGAGGCGCCCATTGACAAAGTCAGTAAATCGGTGACATACATATGCCACGACACCGAGTGCTGGGAGGGATATCGGATTAGATACAGCTCTTAACTTGGGTAAGACGGTTGGGTAAACTGTACCATCTTCGAGCCTTATTTTCTTTAGAATGAACAATCTGGAGTAGGCTCTGACCATGAATGCTACCGTGCCAATGACCAGATTCAAAGAGAACACAGCGTAAGCGATGGCATTCTTGTTGGCTGAACCCCTGAAGTTTGGTTCTACGCCTATGGGTGGTGTCAGGGCGGGCCCTTCCAGAATGCGCGCTTGCTCTTCTGGATTAAGGTATGGAAGTTTGTCCATGATTCAACTATTAAAGAATTGTACTCTTATCTAGATGAGAAGGGAATATGTAGTTCGCAGAAAGCAAATATGAGGGGAACAGGAAGGGATAAGTAGGTCGTGAGAAGCCAGATCATTCCTAGTAGGGTATACTGATTGCAGATCCATCGAATTCAATCACCATGTAGTCGCCGACCCGTAAGCAGCCTGAACGCCTCATAAGTCATGGACGGAATCTTACGAAAGGTATGGGGTTACCTTGCAAGCCTCGGTGATCTGGCATAATGGAGACTTGGAGGATTCTATCAATATGATGGAATCAATCGAGAGAATTTGCATGGCTGCTTCTTAAGAAAGAAAAGTTAGAAACCTCAACGCCCATCATTGACATGGCCATCCTTCGAGTTCAAAACACCCACACCAGCCTATGTCCATACCTCCCACTAAGTAGTAGAAACGAGCGCGTCAGCTTCTTCGAAATGATAGGTAGGCGCGACGTGATTGGAGGACCCTTCCAGATTGGCGATTGGAGAGTATTATGAATGGTAGGCGCGGAATTGGTAGGATGAGCCCCTAGTCAGGCCCCCAGGGGCCACCGAGACTCCAGAAAGTCGCGGTCGGGACAATACAACGTAGAAAGTAAGAGTAAGATGCTGTCTTGGTTAACTGGGGATTACGAACGGAGAGAGAAGTGCACTTGGATTACGTCTAATCTCTTATCTACAGGCTATGTGACATCGACGATTACTAAACTCATGAACTACAACCCCCCCTTCGCATCCTTTTCCATAAGGGCTCAATGTTCATCATTCGCAGGCGACCGATCGAAAGGGGTTTTACAGTTTATATTCAATATCTAGTGGCAAGCCCTGATTTTCCGAGCACTATTTTAAGGCCGCTCAGGAAATAATTTGAAGTAGAGAGAGCGGTGATCACAGGGGATTTTCCTAGGCCCCCCCTTAAACTCCGGCGTGGGCGACTACCACTACGCGGCAACACTGTCCTTCAGCTGCGACATCGAGAGCAGGCTTACTTTTCAGTATAGTTTAATGGCCCAATAGACACGGGCCCAGAGAGGCATGCTGCGTCGGTGGTCAACCTCCCCCCCCCCCCGTCCCCCCTCCCTCGCCCCAGCATAATGCTGTGTAACTTCAGAACCCGCATGTGCATGTCTTTTAGGCAACTCGCTACCCAAAAGGTATAGTGCATATAGGGGCTGCGGCATATGCGACGGGGCTTGGAGCATTTCCAGGGCTACGGTCAATCAGAACAGACTTCAGCGCTGCGAGACCTTTAAATAAACTTTCGATCCTGGCGCAGTGCAACCCTTTGTGCCGGGGTTGAGACATAGCCGGCGCCTTACCAGGACCACATCGGAGTGCAGAGTAGACACCGCGTCGGATGGGAAAGTATAGCAGTATCATGACACGTTCATCACATGATGCAGCTATCAATCCCTGGCATGACCTTTATCATTCGAACTGCTTCGTGAATTATTATGTGTAGACTTCGCCAGTATGGCATACGTAGAATCTGCTTATCATACATATTGCGCAGAGATTTCAGCCGTTAAATCAAGAACCCATGGGTTTCGATAAGAATCTATTATATTATCATGATCCTTCGAAATGTCCGTATGCATTACTATTCTGAGGGATCTAAACGGTTGCAGCCTCGGCCTTGCGAGGAGCATCTACTGGGGTGGTATGTAACCCTCCTTTATATCAAATAGCTGGAATCTTATATTTTTAGTCATTGCCCGCCGGATATATCAGGCTGAGCTGATTCACTATGAGAAGAATCGTTCAATCATCCTTGGCATGCTGGACTCAGGGAGGCTGAGCTACTCGTGCCGTCCCTGGACGCCTGTACTGATATATCAACTTGTGGGCTTCCCCAGCTTTCTGGGTCGACTGCCGTTCTCCACATTCCTTGAAATAAATCTTGTGTCATTCTCTCAAGGTCCTCATGGAAAAGCATTGACATCTAGGTGACAAGCCGTCGAAGCCTAAAAACCTCAACTACAAGTTCGCGTCAAGCTTGAGCATGTGCTATGCCTGTACCCGGCGCTTTTCGGACAAGTTGACGCGGGAGAATACGATCTACGCCTCTTAAGAAGCTGAACGAGCCAGCCAGTCATAGCAATGGATGCTCCACAAGTGCCGACGCCAGGGCAGAAATATGAGTACTACTCACGCGAAAAGTATTCAATTGAAACACCAGGTTTCAGCCCAGATGGTCCGTCAACGACTCACACCAAGCAATATGGGAGCTCAGCACAAGAATGGCAAAATAACGGACAGCAATGGGCCCCGACGCAGACGCATCATGAAATACCAGAAGGCTTTGTGCATACCGTCGATTATGGTATTCCGGATGGGTTCACATGGGGTACTTACGCAGCGGGTGATTCGGGGCAGGAGAGTTCCGCCGCCGAAGGCACAGCGGCTAATTCCGCCGCTCAGAATTACAATACCGAGGTGGTTCCTGTATCGCCAGCGGCGGCTCAGATTCCCTATCAATACCCCTATAACGAGATGGGTGATTTTGCCGGTCGCTCTCCGACCCCGTTACTATACCCAAAGGGGTCAAAATCAAGCTGTTTCGCGCCGTACTGTGGACTTCAGCGCCGAGACTTCTGGATTCTCATCGCGATAGCGACGCTCTTAGCGATAGGTGCCATTGTTGGCGGTGTGGTCGGAGCAGTGACCATCAATAAGAATTCCGTGGCTAGCGCTGCATTGGGGGCGAATACCCCTACAGAGGCCCCGTCGCCGCCACCCCCGGGAAGTGATACAACCCAATCCAGCCTACCAGTTGAGGAACGATCAATCGCAGCTTCTAACGTGCGAAATAAATTAGCGAAGTCAAATTATCAGATCGTTTACCAGGATCTAGAAACTTTGGATTTAGTGTATCAGCTTGTATGGGATGACAAGCCAGCGAGCAAGCAGAATATGACTGTGGGCATCACGCCGGATAAGGGCACACCCTTAGCAGTGGTCGCGACAAACTCGAACACCACCGACAACATCAGCCTTTTCGTATTTTTCACGACATGTGAGGATAGATCAAATGCGCCGCTTCTCGCCGCGGCGCAATTGAACTGCATCGTCGGTGCGTCCAATTGCACCGAGGTCAGTCATTTCCCCATTCCCGCCACCAGCGACCTGGGCAAGGCATCTAAACTGGCAGCACTTGCGATGAATGACGGCACGTCCCTTCGTGTCTTCTACCAGGCGTCAAATGGCCATATAAACGTCTTGCGTGCCGACACCACAGCGAATGTGGAACAATGGAAGTCGAGTCCACTCGACATGTCGGCCATGGATGGCTCGAAGATAACAGCCTCTATTCAGGAATCTAGCAACGATCTTTTAGTTGTATTCGTGGGCGCGGAAGACAGAGTTCTGCAGGCTCTCCAGTATGATGATATCTCCGGCACACAGGAAGGTATGTCCAAGCGTCAAGGGCTGGTTAAACTCCAGTGGACTCACTTTTGTGCTTAGTTTTCATGCCTGACAAGACGCCAGGCTCGGCCTGGTCCGAAGATGCGTGGATTTCCACATCTTATGTCCGTGCGGAAGACACCAGTTACCTGTACTATGTCTCGCCGGAGGCGAAGCGCATCATGCAGTACTCCAGGCCGAGCGGCAACACCGACTGGGGGCCGGCTAAGACGGGCTTCATCCAGTGGGGGACGCCACAGAACGGCATCGTATCTGTATCCTGGGATGATCAACTTAGGCTGGTATACGAAGACGGCGGTGAGATGGTCGTATCTGCCTTATCGCCGGACGGATGGACGGGTCCCCAAAAAGTCGAGCTTTGACGAATAATGAATGATGACATGAGATGAGCCATAGCCACCTGCAAATAAATATATTTGAGATACCCCCACAAAAAGCCGCGTTATCAATTACGCGACAAAGGCAGTGCGTGAGCGTTGAACCTTCAGTGAACCATTGCCGGGAACGATCAATACTCCAACGCGGCAATCTAGTCTGACTATCGTGTAATAGTCGTGGTGGGTACCTCATGGATCTATGTGCCATGAACTGTCATGGTGGGTTAGGGGGGCCCTATGAGGTGTCACCACAGCCTACTAATTAGTGTTCATGGATAAGAGCGTGGGACCAGGCTGTGCACGAGCCTTGGATCTACATGTGATCGAAATATAGCTATCTACCAGCTATGGTTTATAGTTTCGCAGGCGCCGTCGCATCTCCCTTGTCATTCAGTCTCAAAATGATTAACAACACCATTGCACTAAACAACCCCCTTGCACTAAACAACCCCCTTGCACCTCTAGACATGGGTTCGATAGAGATCCAGAACGAGTGCCCGACATGTGGCTGCAGCCTGAAGAATCCCGACATGGACTTATTCCATGGTGATGGGAAATTACTCGAAGATTTTCGGAGAGGGACCGAGGCAGGCTGCAGTTTCTGTGCTGTCGTTGTGGCTGTTACCGATGACGCACGAGAGAAGTTCGGATATACACCAGTGCCCGGACTAGACTATGTGACCCTTGCGCGAATAGGGGACGAGCCGCATCGATTCATATTTACGTTGATGAAGCAGACGACCAAAGGATCTTGGAAAAAGGTCTCAGTCCACATTGAAGGTATATCGCTATACCTTTCTTCTCAATTCAGTGCATATTAGCTAGCTGGGTTTAAACGCGTCCGAGGGCTAACACGACTTTGAATCTAGGAGATGAATGTCTGCACACCCGTCTTGCACCTTACCTCAAGTTCTCTACCAGCTCATTTTCACCCGAAGCATTTCAATGCGCTGAGCGCTGGATCTCGGAATGCAAGGGGTCTCATGAAAGATGCGGTTCCAGCTCGAGGTACATACCATCCCGTCTACTTGACGTAAGTGGTGATAACCCCAAAATCGTACTCAGATCTGAGGTATCAGATGCTTCGGTTTATCTGGCTTTGAGTTACTGCTGGGGGAAAACCAAGCATTTAACAACGAAAGGGGCAACTATCAACCAATATCGGTCCAATTCCGGAATTCCTCTGCAAGAGTTCCCCCAGACTATATTAGACGCGGTCACTGTTACGAAAAGACTCGGCTATCAGTATCTGTGGGTTGACTCCCTCTGCATCATCCAGGACGATGAGGAAGACTGGATAGAGCAGTCGACCGACATGGGTAGAATCTACCATAACGCCGAAGTTGTGATCGCCGCTACGGTTGCTACGTCAGCAGCAGAAGGATTTTTGAGGGGCAGGCCCGCCTACAACGAGGGCTTGGTCAAAGTTTGCTCCAAGGCATCGCCTTGTATAACTGCAAGATATCGAATTTACCCCGAGGAGACTGATCCGGAACCGCTAGATACGCGCGGATGGGCTTACCAGGAGCGCATTCTGGCTCGGAGATACCTCAGCTTCGGCAAATATCAGATGCAGTGGAGTTGCAAAGAGGGCTTCCAATGGGAAGCCGGGGAGTCCTTCTGTGGACCAAAGAGACTACTCGGTCTGCTGATCGACGAAATGCCAGATGATCACACAAGTCTCTGGCGCTACATCTTGGGTGAATATTTCGAGAGGAATCTCAGTAGAACCTCGGACAACCTCGTCGCATTGTCAGCGGTAGCTTCTCGTTTCCACTCCGTTTTTGGTGGCACATACATGGCGGGAATCTGGAAGGAGGAGTTGGCAAGCGAGCTTCAATGGCAGTCATTCCCGGAAAAGCCACAAAGGTATAACTTGCCAGAACCCTCTTTTGCCCCCACTTGGAGTTGGGCGTCGGTGGTTGGGAGAAAAGTCCATTATTACGAGTGGACAGAGCAGAGAAAGCCACTGGTAGAGCTGGTTGATGCTTCAGTTGTTTTAAGAACTAATAACCCGTTCGGTCCTGTGAAAGATGGTACCTGGATCAAGCTCCGTGGCAAAGTATTTGGAGCTACCATCAGCCTAAATCAAGATAAGGTTGTTTGCCTTGAGCTCGATGGATACAACTGCGATACGGATCTCGACCTAGACGTGGAACTCGTTCCATTTGTGCCAGATTCTAAAGTTGAGGGCGAACAGGAGCCTGGGACACACATTTACGCCAGGAGAATATCTGCCGACGAAATCAGTAGCGGCAAGGGTACCCATAATGAACCGAACGACGATACTGGACGCAGCGGCCGAGATTCCCCGATGGAGGGACAAAACGATTTACCACATGGACTAAGGACATTCGTTCTCCCTGTCTGCTCTGGTACAATACCGCGTGAAGAGTCACGGGGAATAGATCTTCTCGTATTAGGGCCATCCTCGAGAACGCCGGGTAGCTTCGAACGCCTTGGAAAGTCCTCTTTCCGCCTGACTGCTGCCGAGTTTCAGAGATTCTTATCAAAGCATCAGGATCGAGACATTGTTATGGTATAAATTCTTTCTGTCAGCTGGATGGAGAACGGAAGTAGAATAAGATGTACAGTAGCCCCCGTCGGGACGGCATTAGAAGGAGTTCGGATTTATAAGCTGATAGATGGCTCTCATTATGTACAATCACAATGTATAATATAATAATAATCAAATCGCAATCCAAAATTGATTTGACAAAGCACCAGGTATCTATCGCGTCTATGATGTGACAAAGGAGATTCGGCGGAAACCAGTACTGAGGTAAATGACATGAAAGTTTATGGAAGATCATCTCTAGCCTCCAGAACCACAATTATGAGTTAGAGACTGTGCCAGCGGCAAGATCATAAGTGACGACCGCGTTCCCAGAACTGTCTCAGTTTACGGAAACGTTCTTTCTCTAGAATCTTCTGCCAAGAATATGCATCCAACATATCTCTCCGGAGATGCTCAATCTCAGTTCCTATGATGCACCGTTCCAGATCGACTTCCCTGTACGCATATTCCAAGGCCTTCGTGACGTCGCCTATGGCTCGACTATAGTTAGAGCAGTCACGGTATCTGCGTAGGCTCATTATCATCAGCTATGCACATGCGCTGTGTGTGGAGGTATAGGTGATAATACATGGAAGGTGGCCTCATATTGACTTACGTTTTGCAGAGTTCCATTCCCTCTAAGCCCTGTTTCTCTAGTAACTCCACGAGTTCCTGGGCAAACTTTAGAGCTTCAGTCGGGGTCTTGGGAATATGAGGCAGTAGAGAAGGCGACACGTCGTTCCCTATTGTGCGCATCTGTGTCTTCGCATAGGCGGCCAGGCCCTGATCTAGTTCGAAAGAGCGTCGCCTGAGAACATCGACAGCTGGATCAACGCACGCCGAACAGCCACACACGACGCCTCGTCGTAGGAGGTCCTGTGCTCGCTGTTGTTGTGTCCGACAAGCGTAGTTTACATAGCTCACGAAGATTTGCTCGCCGGCTTCGATGTCACGACATGCATGCACAGTCAGACGCCTAAGCGTCGGGTTGTAGTAGTTGCGAGCATTGGGCACACAGGAGTGATTGATGCGACTGAAAAGAGGAAATATGCCGACGACTCCCCCGCCTTGATCGGCAGTCCGCATAACCACCCGATTGGTGAGGAATATGGCGAACCGCTTTACCATGGTCTTTGCAGCGTCCTGGAGTTTCTTGCCCTTGAGTATCTCTCCGTTCGTATTGGTAGCGCCCTGATCCCGGTACCACTGACGGACTCTCGCGCGCGTCTCGCTGTTCAGATGGGCTGCGTTGCAGTACAGCTGGTCGAGCTCCTTTACTTTCTCCTTCGATAAGTGTTCGATCTCATTGCAGAAAGTGGATGGATCCTTGTCGCTGCCTGGACGAGTCGAGAATGGCGTTGAGATCATAGGGGATTCTGCAAAGATTCGAGTGCCTCGATTGATTTTCTTGGTTGCATAGAGCCCATCGCCCATTGAATCGGTGGACCGGACCTCCACAAGATCTGTTTCCACTGAAAGCCCATATTGTACTATTGGTGTAGAAGCAGTTAGTCAATATCGCCATGATGTGCATGAACCATACTTCGGATCATACCCGGCGGAGCAGAATAGCTGAATGGCTTGGGCCTCGGCGACGGTGGTGCCCGTCTAATAGATTCTCGTTTGGCAGAAGTCCAAGGATCTTGGACACTGTCCAATCCCTTCAAACGCGTAGGTGGGTGTGATAACATCATCGTGGTGCGGCTCACTATTCGAGAACGTAAAGATGAGGACTAAAATGAGGGCAAACTATGTTCGACAGTCATGTGTATTAATGGGGAAAGAAAGCAAATTCTTCCATATATTTAAGCATATCCTCTACCATTGGGTACCAAAGGACAGCCGCCCAATGTACCTGAACAGCAGCTCCTCTGATTGCCCAATATAATTCGTTAGGCGCAATCTGAGTTTTCCACGTAGTTCGAGAATCCTTGGGTTGCATAGTGCAAAATACGGTGGCAGCCTTGATTCGTGCATCGTGAAGTATATGACCGCATCGAATGCAACGATTCACGCGAGCCCTCGACAGGCTTAGACGTGTGTCATATGCCCAACCCCTCATCCAATCATCAGCTTTGGTTCTTACAATACTAATGTAGTCATTGACTGCGCAAAGATTGATATCACTTACAAGAAATTAATCTATATTACCCCATTATTGATAAGAATGGTAAACAGGAACAAATCAAAGAGGGGATGCAAGCACACAGGACTGATGTACACTTCCATAGACAGTGTTTCTACTTGGAGCTATGTATTGAGCATTATCAGTGTAGATACCATGGCAGCCTGGCCAGTGACACTACTTCTGATATGACAGAACACTCCAGTTTAACTTTACAAGTTATACCACACTGCCTATGAATATGTTGTAGAGCCCTCGCCTCTGCTCGAGGTGGGTCCGTGTTAGTGTCAGGAGAAAAGGGGCAAAGGCACTAGTGGGAACTTAGCCCCTATCACGGATTTAGAATATCCGGTATAAAGCTGTCGCCAGTCTCCGTGTTTAGAAAGGGGAAACAGCTCAATATACATTCGACATGACATCCGCCCTACATTGCCCCATTATCCATCGTCACTATCCTCCCCATAGATACCTCCCCCTAGTATAACGCTGAGCAAGTCATAGCAAACTATTATTCAAGCCAGCGAGTATTACTAAGGTCTAAGGCACGGAGAATTAATGAAGAACAGCTTGCCTTTTCTTCCAATGAGAAGCGGCGGTGAAGAATGCGCGAAGGTAGGTGGTGAAGGCGGCTGCAGGTCTGTTAAGACCTGATATGATGAGTATCAACCTTGAATAATAACCTATCTACAATCACATCAGCAGCTGTATTGGTACAATTGGAATCGAACTCTCCTTGGATTAGGTATCTAAGTTTTCCTCAACACCATAACACGATTATTCTCGTAAGTGCAGCCTATCGCGTGCATCTTCCATACAGACTAAGCCTGAGTAATTTGGGGCCTTGAAGACTAATCCATATGGTAAGTAGTCTCCCTCTGCTATCAGTGATGCTCGGTCCGTGATTTGGTTCTCAAATTACTTGCCCATGATACCCATTTCCTATACGGCGTTGGAAAGGTGGCGTGCAGACCTGCAGTCACGATTGGTGTTGCAAACTACATTGGAGAGGGTGCATGTCCCCTGCAATCCAGTTAGAAGCTCCACTGCTAATCCCTGGCATCCACCGGTACATTCGGGTCTAGGTGGCAAGGTATATTCGATTCCTTGACCTGGAAACCCAATGTATGGTGGTCTCCTTCCATTCTTGGACAAGAAAGAGTATCATGTTAGCTGTGAATCATTTCTGGTAAGCCAAATACGACCCTCTATCATTGAGGCCACTCCTAGTACTTACGGGGGCCGATTGCATCATGAGCTGCACTGTGAATGCCCAAGTTATCAATAAGTAGCCGTGCTTACTCGCCAGGGATATCTAGGATATAATCCCCGCTGCTCCGATAGCAAGGCGTATTGGGGTTTGCAAACGATTGTGCTTCATGACAGGATACTATGTACTTCAAGAGATAGAGTAAATGAGCTTTCGATTCCTCTCAAGTATCCCTTGTGATATCTAAGAAGCATTATATATCCAGTGGTTACGTCCGAATTGTGCATCATGATTGGAGCATACATGGGACTCACAGGTGCAGTTTTCCCCATCTTCCTTGGCAGTCGATGCTCGATACGGGCTTAAGGTGGCCATCCATGCCGATGAGCAAGGAATAAGGGACGAATCCCATTGGAAAAACGGCATTCGCGTCTTTGCCAACCCGACGCGAGATCACAGGAGATGTAACGTCAAGCTCCTTTTCGTGCATGCGTGTTACAGTCCCTTGCCATCGAAACAGTATAGCGGCGATCGGTATGCAGAACAGGTTGAACAAGGCTTCCCATCAAGCAATTCCGAAGGTGGGTTCTCGCGGTTTCGCGTAGTTTTTGATGTCCGCTATAGCCGACCTCTCAGTATGGGTAGAGAGGGTCCCATGAATGTTGATATGACCGTCCTGTAGTGGGTTCCGGAATTGGGGTACCTCAAACTGATGTAGGCACATGCAGATATAGTCTAGTTATCTATAAAGCTTTTGAATATGTCCAGAATTTTTGATTCATCTCTACAAGTGTAAATACACTTGTTTCTCTACGCTCAATACAAGGTCGACTTGAACAGTCAACTCGAACACCAGGCAACTATGGCAAGAGGGTTCGGAGAAGAACCATTGAAAGTCGTGATTATAGGAGCGGGTATGAGTTTCCCCAGATGCCTTCATGAGTCGGAAGGTATGCTAACGTATCAAGGCATTGGTGGGCTCACGGCGGCCATTGGGCTACGGCAACAGGGGCATGAAGTCACGGTAAGCCTTTATTTACATGCTCTCGGTCACTCTCCCCTAGACTAAGCAGAGACTGAACACATGTGGGTAGATTCTTGAAAGGGCTACTGGTGACGTCGAAGTTGGTGCAGGAATCACCTTGCCCCCCAACTGTCACCCTATCCTCTCAAGATTTGGAGTTAACTACGAGAACTTTAAAGGGTGCCCGGTCAAGGAGGTATACTCTCATTATCTCAGAATTCGGGATACTATTGGCTGATTTGAGAACCACTGTAGTATGTCCAATACCATCCGGACGGCACCTTAGCCAAGAGAGTAGACCTGAGCGAACTCAATGCGAAATGGAAAAGCGTGGGTGATAGAGTTTACTTAAACCTCTATTCAGGCTAACGCAGTTATTAGACTTGGATTATGTGTCATCGTGTCGACATTCATGAGGAGCTGAAGAGAGTGGCCACTGCAACGGAAGGCGAAGGGAAGGCAGCAGTCCTCAAGAAATCCACCCGTGTCGTGGATGTCAACACCAAAGCGACGTCTGTGACTTTGGAAGATGGTTCTGAGATTGAGACAGACCTGATTTTAGGGGCTGACGGGGCCAGCGTGAGCAATGTATCCCCTATACTTTTGGATATCGTGCCTCGATTGATACTCTATGCTAGTCTGTCACGAGAAGCCATGTTTGCGGCGAGAAGGCCAAACCCTTCAGCTCTGGGAAGAGCGTATTCAGGTTTACGTTACCTCGACAGAGGATTGAAGAAAAACTTGCTACCCGAAGCCTGCTTCCCCCCAATGGGCGTTTCTCATTCTGGTTCGCGGGTGAGCGAAGGTTCATCATGTATCCCTGCAGAAATAACACAATCATAAATTTCGCAGGTATACACCCTAGAGACCTATCGGATACGGAAGTCGGAGGTAGGCTAAGACCTCTAATTATACCAATGTTCGGCAATGGCTTTCTAACATTGAACCAAAACAGGAAGGGGTCAAACCGGCAGTAAGGAATCTCTCCTCACGATATTTGGGGACTTTGGGGCAGACCTGAGAGCGCTGCTGGAACTCAGCGATGACCAGAGCATACGACTCTGGCCACTTCTTGACATGGACCGTATTCCTCGGTGGGCAAAGGGCAGAGTAGCACTGCTTGGAGACGCTGCTCATCCTTTCTTGCCTTGTGAGTGTTTACGCGCTTGATCGGATTGGAGTAAACCGACTGACCATTCAACCATCAGATCAAGGACAAGGAGGTATTGTTTTAAACCAGCCTCTATTTTGATACCATGGGGACTAACATGGCTGCAGCGGCGATGGCGATTGAAGATGCTGGCTCTCTCTGTGCTCTACTGCAGAGAGGTACTCAGCGAGGGGAGATAGAAGAGAGATTGAGCCTTTACGGGCTGATCAGAGATGAGAGGGTATATAAATCCCAGGTAATGACGCGGATGGAAGATGCCCATACCGTCCAAACGAGACATAAGGACACACACCGTAAGTAATGCAGACGTTCACACACACAATGTGCGTAGACGCGCTACTAACAGCAATAGCTTTTGAACGTTCGGACGCTGCTTATTTCAGTCACGATGAATGGCAGAACTCTTTGGATGCCCTTGAGAAATCGTTGTCGAATGGAGCCGCAGAGACATAGACGGAGAACGGGTGAGCGGTAATGAGCAAATGAGTGACGGGCATGTGCGGGCATATTGAGGAATATGTGCACATCTCAGTAGGCGTACTATTTCGGATTTCTCGTCCTCAAATCATAACTATGACAGTATAAAACCAAAACCGACTCTCTTCTCATTGATTCCAATTTAAAGAGCAGAAGCCGCATTATAATGCACCCATCATCAAACCAAGTATCGAAAGCCCTTCTGCTGCTGCCTGGCGGTAGAGATATCGATCCCTTCTGTCTCGGCCGTCTTCTGCAGCCTCTTCATCTCTTTATCGCTCAATATAACATCCTCATTTTCAAGATTCGCAAGTCGCTGGTTCTCGCGAACTAGCAGCATTCGCTGCCAGATGCCGCCAATTCCCGATGTGACCATGAGCCCAATGACAATTCCCAGGGCAACAGGGTATCTATCACCCTGCGAATCGAAGTATGTGAATGATGTCCAGATACTCGCGGCGTTTCCGACGGCATTCATGAAACCCAACGCCGCCGCGCGCTTCGCTGGAGGTCGGGACGCGCAAGTTGACATCCAGGCATACGTCGTGCCGTTCATGGTGAATACGAAATTTAATAGGAATAAGGAAAAGTAGCGTGGCCCGAAAGACGTCGTCGTCATGAAGATCACGCAGCCTGCGATGACTATAGGGATAGGATCTATTGGAAATCATTAGGAATTGAAACAGCCGAGTCGGGAAAGGCTCTTAAACTTACACATAAAAAACCAGAACCGAACCTGGACCCTGTCTGATAACCAGGAGTGGAAGGCGCAGTAGAATGCCATGAACACATATGGCGGCGCGACCAGTAACAGCGAAATCGTGTCGTCGAACCCAAGAGTTCTAGTTAATGTCGGGAAGAAGTTTTGGAAACCACCGGCGCCGATGAAGGCATGTTGGGCAACAGTCAACACCCAGACCTTCGGGTCCTTCAAGGCCATCTTGACTCCTTCCATTTGCGTGCCCGAACCGGTAGAGTCAACGTCGACTTCAGCTGCATCCATCGCCAGTCTTCGCTGCGCTATCTTTCGCTCCTCTGGGGTCAGTCTCTTCCAAGTTTCGGGGAAGTCCGGCAGGACCAGGCAGATTGTAATGCCCGTGGCCACGGTAACGACACCCTCGAGGATGTACAGCCATCTCCAAGCAGCGATACCCCTGACGCCATCCAGACCCGTCAGAATGCCACCCGCAATAAGATTCCCGAAAGCGCCTGCAATGAGGGAACCATTATAAAAGAGGGCCATGCGCAGTGAAAGCTCCTTTTTGGTATACCACTTGGAAAGGTAGAAAATGACCTATGAATTCTCCATGGTTAGTATTCCGGTACTAACATTACTAGACACATCAATCAATGCGTTGGTCAGTGTTGGCGTCGCAGTACTACTCACACCTGGGAAGAACGGTGCCTCTGACCGGGAGAATTAGTATCGTGTCTACATGAAGCCCTTGTAGATGTGAGACTAACCAACAAGACCGAGGAAAAGTCTACATATGACAATTCCCGTAAAATTTTGAACCAGCGACGTCAAGGCGGAAATCAGGCCCCATGCGATCGTGAAGAAACCCAGGTAGTAGGCGGGTTTACCAAAGTGATTTAGCATCATGTTGGAAGGGAGTTGGCCCAGAACCTGAACTGGTTAGTTCCCCAATCCCGCAATCATGTGAGGCGTACTGGATTCGACTTACGTAGGTGATAAATAACACGGAGAGACCAATTTGATCTGTTTCCATGACTGCATGTTAGCATCCACCCACTTCTTACCCGCCCTACCAGGAGGAGGGCTTTGGCAAAATGCGAGATGATCAAGAGTAGACTTTGGGACACGAGAAGATCCAATCATAGGGAGGGTCCCTCTTACATTGCGTATCAGTAAGACCGAGCGTCTCCTCCAGACCCTGAAGGCGAGCAGCGGCATAGTTGTTCCTATTAAGTGTGAGCTAAACCCTGTCGTCGAGTTATTATCATCACCAACCGGTCAATATAGTTCATCAAGTAGGTCCAAACGATGAGTGGCATTATCATGAGATCAATCTTCCACCGAAGCTTCCTCTCAGCAGCAATCTCATCCTCAGTTAAAGGGATTAAGTGGGTCTGTCCCGAATTTTCTCGTGTCTCCTCGGTATGGCCCATAATGTCGTGGTCGTAAGCCTTCGATGGGACATCATCGTTACCGGCCTTACTGTCGGGGGTGGCCATTTCTCTGTTACAAAGTCAGGATCGGAAGAAGTTCTCTAAAAATGAATGCGATGAGTCGACGATGATTTGCGATCTTGGAACCTCAGATCTGTCAAGCATGGATGTATTCGAACCTTTAAGTAAGGGAGTCAGTCGAGTCCCCTGATGAAGCCCAAATTCGGAAATCTGGGGCCCCAGAACTGGGGAAACATGGGGCAACCGATAGCCTCTTGTCGTCATATGGGGAACTATCGTGGGGTGTTCTTGTCCCTGGGGAAGCTGGGGTCGCGGACAGTGCTCTCCGTGCACGGAAAACGCACCCCGTCACCCTAGTTTAGGGGCAAGACTGGGTAACAGAAATTAAGTGCTGCGCTACCGAGGGCGGCGTTCTTGGCTACACGAGTAAGGATCCGCGGTGTAAGTCCTCGTAGCGCTACATTTAGCGTTTTGTCGTCGCTTGGCTCGCTGACCCCTGAAGAAGAGACCCGCTCCGTTTTGTCCGTCTACCATACACATACGGAATCTGGTTTTCCATCTTCCACTTTCCTGGTTCACTTTGCTCCATTCCTGCTACAAACCCTACGTGCATGCCCCATTAGCCCTGCATAAGAACGCCATTCGCTAAGTGGGTGATGCGGAATGCTGTCCCAACATACGCAAACACCCGGACCCGGCACTCCGCCGGGGGTGCCATCAGAGTCCGGGAGCTTAGATGTCCCCCGTAGAGCAACGTCGCGTGGCCTCCGGAAGCGGTTAGCGTGTCATCGGTGCCAGTCCCGGAAGATCAAGGTAAGAAACGACCCAAGGGGACGGGTCCAGAGGAACGCGGAATATAGGAATCTAACCAGGCCGTGCATACAGTGCGATGGATTAAAACCATGCTCCGCTTGCCAGCGAGCGAGGACAGAGTGTGTAGACGGTAAAACGACGTCGCAAGGACCCAGCATCTCAAGAAGGTCTGCCTTGCCAACGAGCCGACGAGAATCTATCGTTGTTAATTTACTAAACGCTTTGACTTTTAGGGAAGCTGCGCGGCTACTAGACCAGAATAGACTTCTTCTGGATCTCGTACGCCAAAGATGTCCTGATGTTGACCTTGCCTCAATAATAAACGGGGCTTCCCAAACCAGGTTTTCTCATGAAGATGGCGCGCAACAGAGCGCACAGGTGTCGTCGATGCCAATTCCGACACCATACACACGTTCATCTAGCCCTGATATGATGAGAGCTAAGCACTCGTCCCAACCTAGGATGGCTGCTATTAACCAGGGAGAATCGACAGGAAGTCATGTTTCAAACGACATAGCACATGAGATAGGCATGATACCACTTTCAGCCGGCGTCAACAAGTATGTAGGCCCGTCAAGCGGATTCTCAATTGCCAAGTTGGTCCTCGCTCGGGCAGATCAGGCTAGTGGGTACAGTCCGGAGGGAAGTCAAAACGACGAGTCAACAGCAGAGGCGCGATGCCGTTCGATGTTCACGATCAGTCCGACATCCTTGCCAACCTCCATAGACCAAGCCATGCAGCTTTCCAGTATCTACTTCGAGCAGGTCCACCCGCGATATCCCTTCTTGCACCAGCAGAGTCATTTCCGTTTCATCAACGAGGTGTACAACAATCCTCAAGCACCGAGATCTGTCAGATTTCAGGTAACTATGGTTCTGGCCATCGCGGCGACGATTTTATCTAGGCGTCTGAAGATCCAATTCAGCGGAGAAGGCTTGTGCGCTGCGGCCATGGAATACACCGACGAAATTGACTTCCAGAGTTCAACTGAGGGAGTCCAATGCCTGCTACTCATATCCATGTTCACGCTACATAGCCCCTTCCTAGGAATCAATCCTTGGTACCTCAACTATCAATGCCTCGCCGCTGTCCTGGACCTTGGTTTACAACAGGATCTATCGATAGGTGGTCCGATCGATCCATTTGAGCGAGAAATGCGCACGAGGATCTTTTGGGTGGTATTTTCGATTGACAGAATCATTGCCACCACCTTGGGAAGGCCAGTCGGGCTGAGAGATGAATCCTGCAACCTCAGGGTGAGAAACTGTAGGATATTCCTAAACACAGCATTTACTAACAACACTCCCAGTTACCAGAAGGCCTCGAGGACCATCAGCTTGATGCGTTGAAGGACCAGACCCTACTGTCATCGGGCTCGGCAGACAGCCCGGGCCCTATATCATGCGCCATAGTCCACTTCAAGCTCGCCCTTCTTAATTCCGAGATTATGTACACTCTACACAGCACATCGCCTAACGCGCCCGAACAGACGTATCCACGGATCCCCGACATAGGAGCGTGGCAAAATGACCTGTACAAACGCCTGCTCGCGATCCGCCAAGACTTCCCAAGCTTCAGTACTGAGAGCAAGTATCTTCTCGTTCTATGCGAAATCCGATACCACGAGATCGTGATGCTCCTATTCCGCCCCACTCCGCGTATACGGGCGCCCAGCAAGGACTCGCTTATTCATTGCTACCAGAGTGCTGAGGCTATTATCCGGCTATGGAAGGAGCTCTACAACTCAGATAGGATGTCCTATTCATGGACTAGCATCTACTCCATCTGTCTGAGTGCGATCATTATACTGTACTGTGTCTGGATGGTCCGAGAACTCACGAATAGCACGGAGATCGATTCTCTGACGCAGACGATGGTGGCCGCCTCCAACCTGCTCAGCGCGGCCGGGGAGCACTGGGTGGATGCGCGACGCTGCCGAAATTCTTTGAATAACTTAACAACAGCGACGGTGCGTTGGCTGGTGAAATTACGATCGCGTCAGCAATCTCTTGCCAGAACGGCGGCGGATCATGGAGCACAGACAGACTCCAGCAGACAGCTAGCAACCGACAGCATGACCGTGGATGGAATCTCGAGCCAGCAGCAGCAACAACAGCAGCCATTTATTGGGAACGGGGGCGGGTCTGATGTGCCGACTAATTCCGAGTTCCCATGGGTTGATACATACATCAATGGAGAGGATCTCGCAAACCTGTTTAGGACGTCCAACACGTTCGCAGCCGACGACCTCTCGCTTACGATGGAAGGGATGTTCAGTGAATATCAACCGCTATTTGATTTCTATCAGGGTACGCAAGAATTTAGCATGTAGCTCTGCGGGGCCTATACATCAATATTTACGTAATGACCAACAACACCTTGCAGTGCGATATGCGTTGTGTGAGACCGAGTAACTAAGTCATGTTCTTCAACATTCAAGTCGAATTAATTCCTTGGCATTGGAAGCAATGAATTTGCAACCGATTCTTGATCCTATGTTCTATATCCATACTCCTATTTGGCATTCCTCTTATCGCCTTTGTTCGGATACATGACTCGAGAGTCTCCAGACTCACGAAGAATTGACAACCTCCTGAATTGAGTGAACGTCGCTGTAACAACCACACCAAGAGTATAAGATGGATCCTCTCCAACCATGCCCAGCCTTTAGGGTCTTACTCCTGACTAACAGAAATACACTAAATCGCGGGCTTTCATATCCGTTAGGTATAGTTATCGGTACCCCGTATCCCGCTCTGCACCCCAGCTCGGGGTGCTTAAGCCCGCCTATTGGGGGCCAAGCGATCACTTGAACCCTTGCATGCCCCATCGCCCATGTTACTGTACCCCGTTGCCCCGTAAGGGAGGAGTTATAAACCCCCAGAAGCGAAGAATCCAGGGAGCTAGAAATACGCTATAAAGAATAGTACGGCCACTGAGAGGAAAGGCCTGGGATCCTAGATGGAGTCCGGAGGTCGTTGCATAGATGTTCACAAATAAGATTTTGTAATAGCGTCTTCCATTCGTAGGAAAACAATATCGACACTGATCCTAAGGTGTCTAAGGCTTAAATCCATTTGATCAAAATGTCGCTCGTGGCGCTGGCGGGTGACTCCGGGTATGCTTCTACTTAGAAATCGAAGAGACGACATCAAGAATCAGGCTAACAAGTTCACAGGACAACAGTGAATGTTGATGTGCTGCGAGAAGTCGCCGCCAAGAACAACATCAACATACCTGAGCATGATATAGAAGGCTACCTAGCAGTATTGCAGTCTGCGGAGCTAACCGCCGCGACTGTCGAGGCCCTACCCGACTATATCGACGAGAGGTTGTTACCAACGCCTACGGTCGGGGGCACTCGCAAGTATGAGCGCCCGCAAGCGAATGACATGAATGCCTGGAGCCACCGAACGGACCTCGTTGCGGCGAACCCATCGTCGAGCCTACTCAAGGGGCGCAAGATCTTGATCAAGGATAACATGTCTCTCGGGGGCGTTCCATACACATGCGGCACATTTCCCCAGCTCATCACGAAGAGCAAGGAATACCCGCTGTCCCCGATAGATGCGGTCGTGGTGAAGCGGCTTCTCGACCACGGAGTGACGGTCTCCGGGACGGCGACGTGCGAGAACTACTCGCTCACTCCTCTGTCCTACACTTCCGCCAATGGGCCAGTCCATAACCCGTGGCTCAGGAATTATAACGCGGGGGGCAGCAGCAGCGGTGCGGCCTGTCTCCTGGGCCTGAGATTGGCGAGGAGAGCGGGCGTCCCCGGCCTCGGAGGCGCGGGCGAGGACATCGACATGGCGCTTGGCGGCGACCAGGCCGGTTCGATCCGGTGTCCCGCGGCGTATTGCGGTGTCTATGGGCTGAAGCCTACACATGGCTTGGTGCCGTACACCGGCATCGCGGGCTTACTTCCGATGATCGACCACGCCGGCCCGATGGCTCTGAAGCTAGACGATATTGCCCTGCTCTTGCAAGTTCTTGCAGGCTACGATGGGATGGACGGGCGCATGACCCCAGAGACGCCCCTGGTAAACAACGTACCGAGATACCACGAGGAGCTGCAGAGGTTTTCTCAGAAGGGCGCCGGCAGAAAACCTCTTCGCGTTGGTGTCATCAGCGAGTCTTTGACAGCCCCTTACACGTCAGCCGAGTTGGCGTCTGTGGTGCGCAATGCAGCCTTCAAGCACTTCTCCGCCGCCGGGGCGACAGTCTCTGAAGTCTCGGTGCCGATGCACCTACTCGGCCCTATGATCTGGACAGCGTCGTGCAGAAACCATCTTGGACTCCTCGCGGCTGGCGGTCGAATCCCCGACATCCTCACGCACAACCTGCCGCAGTGGACGCCGCGCTGGCCTCCGGACCAGGAGATGTTCGACCTCTTGACACACCACAACCCAGCCATCATTCACATCATCCTCGGCGAGACCATGCTGGGGCAGAAGTTCGGGCCGGGGGCGCAGGCGAAGGCGCATCGTCATGTTTTCCAGCTCCGCAAGGCCTACGATGACATGCTGAGGGACTACGACGTCCTCGTTACCCCGACGACGCCGACGGTCGCGCCGCCTCACCCCGACATGAGGCCGGTGACCGAGGGCGGCAGCACCGTCATGGACAAGGCGAAGCTGGCGCTCGGCGCAATGAACAACACTTGCCAGTTCAACGCCACGGGACACCCGGCCCTGAGCGTCCCTTGCGGCTGGGCCACCGCCAGCAACGGGAAGAGCAAGTTGCCCGTGGGATTGCAGATCATCGGGAGGCGCTGGGACGATCTTGGCGTACTGAAGGCGGCTAGGGTCTTCGAGAACGGGGGAGGCGGGTTAGGGCCGTGGCCTGGAGCGGGGCAAAAAACCCGTGATGGTTTAGGCAAGCTATAGACAGCCGACAGCTAGATAAAGTCTACTTATCCGCATGATAGAATCAAGAATACTAAAACCGATACACCAAGAAACCTGCTTGGTAAGATGCATCGCGCAATGTGTATTATCGTTTCTCCATGCCGCTTACGCAACGTAACCCTGTGTCGATGCTGCCGCCCGCGCCGCCATACCCGACTTGCCAAAGAATCGGCCTCCCTCGTGAACTTGAAATCTGCGGGTGAAAATGGGAATGTAACCAGCCCCTCCCTCTCCACTGTGGGGGAATAGCGCACGCGATGCGCGACCCGACCAGGATACTCCGCATGTCCGAATAATTAGCGGTGGTTAGCATCGCTTAGATGCGAGCTAGGGGACAGAGATCCCGCCGGAGTGAGCGCAGGCGGGATGGCGACTTCGCATTCACAACCATGACTTAGTCTAGGGGGGGCAGAGGGGGGATGATTGCTTCGGAGGACAATTTCCCGTTAGGCGGTTCCCCCCTTACCCCCATAATCACTCCGGCCTATGAGGGGTTGGACAATGTCAGCACCGAGGTAGTATACGATGAGTATATGCCCGCGGGACGAGCATGTCATAACAAAATAATTTGCATAGGTACTTTATATATATGTAGCGCATAGTTAGTGTAGTATATACCTTTCTTAACTTCTTGGCCATTACAGCTTTTGAATGGGCAAGTGGCGCAGGAAGTCGAAGACGTGTTCCTGTCTAGAATCTCAGAATTGCAAATATTACAGGACTACCTAAACATGGCTGAATTGAAGACAAGTAACAATGAGAAGGCGATCGCGGAGGCGATTCGCTCCGACTATGACCTCAACACCCCGGTGGCAACGGAGCAGGGAGGGATGCGCTCGAATCTCGCCGGGTACGGCGACGCGCACTTCAGTCTGTTCCTGCGGAAGGTGTTCATCAAGGGGCTGGGGTACACGGACGAGTCGCTAAGCAAGCCGATCATCGGGATCATCAACACGTTCTCGTCATTCAACCCATGCCACGCGCAGGTACCACAGCTGATCGAGGCGACGAAGCGCGGGATCCTGGCCGCTGGGGGCCTGCCGATGGAATTCCCGACCATCAGCATCCACGAGAGCTTCTCGAACCCGACTAGCATGTACCTGCGCAACCTGATGAGCATGGACACCGAGGAGATGGTGCGCGCGCAGCCGGTCGACGCCGTCGTCATGATCGGCGGGTGCGATAAGACGGTTCCCGCGCAGCTCATGGGCGGCATCTCCGCTAACAAGCCGTTCCTGCCCCTCATCACGGGACCCATGATGCCCGGCTCCGTGAAGGGCGTGCGCGTCGGCGCCTGCACCGACTGCAGGAATAACTGGGCGAAGTACCGCGCCGGCGAGATCGACATCGAGGATATCATGGGAATCAACGAGGAGCTCGCGCCGACGGCGGGTACCTGTGGCGTGATGGGCACCGCGAGCACTATAGCGTGCATCACGGCAGGGCTGGGCCTGATCGACCTCAAGGCCGGCGCCACGAGCCCGGCAGTCTCGTCCGCTCGGTTGCGGGTGGCCGAGACCACCGGCAAGCAGGCAGTCAAGATCCTACAGGAGAAGGAGAAGTTCAGACCTCAAGAACTCCTATCGTACGAGAACTTCCTAAACGCCATCATCGTGCTGCAGGCGATCGGGGGCAGCACGAACGCGATCGTGCACCTCATGGCAATCGTGAACCGGCACCCGACGGTGCGGGGGCGAATCACGCTGGCGACATTCGACGAGATAGGCCGGACGACACCTCTGCTCGTCGACCTGAAGCCCAGCGGCGACAACTACATGACAGACTTCCACAACGCAGGCGGCATGCTAGCCCTAATGCACACGCTACGACCACTACTCTACCTCAACGCGCGGACGTACACGGGACAGACGCTAGGCGAGATGCTGGACGCGACGCCGTTCGCGCCGTTCGAGTACTCGCGGCGCATCGTGCGACCGCTCGCGGACCCTTTGCACGCTTGCTCCAGCCTCACCGTGCTCTGGGGCAACCTG
The DNA here is from genome assembly GCA_023313575.1 of Eutypella sp. D-1. Lineage (NCBI taxonomy): Eukaryota > Fungi > Ascomycota > Sordariomycetes > Xylariales > Diatrypaceae > Eutypella > Eutypella sp. D-1. The sequence goes on along the minus strand of JAJTTP010000008.1, from coordinate 1,532,866 downwards.
GCGCCGCGGGGCGCGGTGATGAAAGCGAGTGCGTCGAAGGACCGGCGACTGCTTTCGCATCGGGGACGCGCGTGCGTGTTCAAGAATAGTCGGGATCTGAGCGAGCGCGTCGACGCCGAGGATCTTGACGTCTCGCCCGATTCCGTGCTCGTGCTCCAGGGCATCGGGCCCGTCGGCAACCCGGGGATGCCGGAGGCCGGGCTCATTCCGATTCCCCGCAAGCTCGGCCGCCTGGGCGTCGCGGATATGCTGCGGATTAGTGATGGGCGGATGAGCGGGACTGCTGGCGGTACCATCGTGCTGCATGTGTCGCCTGAGTCCGCGGATCCTGACTCCGTCCTCGGTATCGTCCGCGATGGCGACTATATCTCCTGCGACGTCGGGAAGCGGACGCTGCACCTGGAGCTCGAGCAGGACGAGATCGACAGGAGGATAGAGGAGCGGAAGAAGGAGAAGGAGAAGGAGGCGGCGTCTTCTGCTCAGAATACGGGAGTGGACAATGCCACGGCGGCCAGCGCGCCCCGAGATCCCTGGGAGGCGAGGAGGACTACGCGTGGGTATCGGGGTCTATATGAGAGGCATGTGAGCCAGGCGGATAAGGGGTGCGATTTTGACTTTTTGACCGCGGATGGGCCGGCGCTGGAAGGATGAGTTTGTTAGGTGTTTTATCTTTTGGATTACAAGTTATGCCAGGCGAATATCACAATTTACTTCGTTATGACGTTATTGTTTAAGCCTAACGAAGGAAATGAGGCGGGCTTCTGTCTTTCTAGGAGAAAAATTGATACTACCTCCCCTGCTGTACGCCTGGACTATGACAATCGTCGCTGTTTACCTTGCTCATCATTGAAGAATATCGCCGGCGGTCTTTACACGTAACTTACGCCTTGGGCGTTGTGTATCGAGCCCCCTCTGTCCGTTAATTATGACTCCCATTGAATGCGCGGGATATGATATACCTACCAAGGCAACCACGTTCTGCGTTGTGTATATATACCGAAGACGTGAGTGCGCTCCATCACTGATGCTGCAAATGTTCGGGGCTCGGATTATATACGGAGGCAAAAGATCGGTAGATAATGGCACGAATACAAACGTTCCCTCGAGAGGGTATTAGGGCCATACTAGGAAATGCGTGTATTGGCTATGCAAGCATTAGAGATCATCATCATAGTCTTTCTATTCCTCATATTGAAATCATTACAACAAAACCCCCAAAATAAAACCAGATCCCATCTCCTTACGTCCTCAACCAGCAGCAGACGCCGAGCACGAAGACGCAGACGAGCAAGTCGGTTCGCACGGTGCTGAAGATCTGGAAGTAGCGCAGGCCGTGGCGCAGATAGCGCTGGAAGGGATCGGGCAGGAAGCCAGCGACGGACCAGAGGATGCCGGTGGGCGGGGCGCTGGAGCGGTCGAGCAGCAGGTATCGGGTGGTGAGCAGGACGGCCTCGACGGAGGAGAAGAGGTAGAAGAAGTAAGCGCGGGTCTGCTCCACGCGGGCGTCGTAGGACGCGTACCCGATCTCATCCCCGTCCCCGTCTCCGCCCCGACTCGCGATGGTGCCCTGCTCGCGCTCCGCCCGCGTCCCCGTGAACGTCGTCGTCAGCACCACGTACAGGCCCAGACCCAGGGCGAAGATCGCGTGCACGATGCGCCAGAGCCGCGCCGTCTTGTCGGCCTCCGCCTGCTGCGCCTGCTGCTGTAGCGGGTTGGGCATGCCGCCCAACCCGCCTGGCATGCCGCCGGCCAGCCCGCCGAACAGGTTCTCCATGCCCGTGCCCGCGAACGGGTTTGCGCCGGCGCCCATAGTCGCACCGCCTGGTTCACCGGCTCCCGGCATCCCGCCCGCCATCATCTGCGATAGCATCTTCATCATGGGGTCCTGGTCCATGCCTTCCATTCCAGGGGGTGGCGTCCCTGCTGGCTGACCACCCAGTCCTCCCAAGAACGGGTTCTGGGCGGGATTGTCGAGGCCGAGCATCATCTGGCGGAGCTGCGCCTCGGATATGTTGGAAGAATCAGCAGCAGACGGCTGGGGAGCGCGGGCGGTGGTGCTGGGTTCGTAGTAGTGCTTCGATATGTCGACCTCCTCCGGATCGTCATGGCTCTGAGCTGAGGGCGCAGCAGAGACGGAGGGCTGCGATGGTGGTGGCGAAGAACTTTGGGAAGATGGCTGAGGTTGAGGTTGAGGATCTGTAGACGAACAGCATGTTAGATAGAAAGATAAAGAGACAAATGGATAGCATAACGGAGAGTGAAGAGTAGCAGGGCTATTATATTATGTATCTAACCTCGCTGTATACCGCCACCTAGGCCAGTAATCTTGTTCAAACGTGATGCTGCGCTGGTCTTGATCTTGGCCTCGCGGCGCTCCTTGCGCAAACGAGCCTGTTCGGCAGCTCGAGCGGCAGCGGCATCTTCAGGTGACTGGGTCGATTCCGTCATGATGTGAGTTTTGAGATAACGTTGTGTTAATTATATTGGTTGGTTGGCGGGTTGGTTGCAGAGGCTGTTGAAGTTTGTATTGTAATGTAATGTAGGAGTTGGTGAGTTGTTCAAGGTAAGGGAGGCCAAGTGTGAACACTGAGCAGAGCATGTGTTATAGCTTGCTTAGCTGGCTCGCTGGCCTTGGGCGATTCGCTGCTGGGGCTGGACTTAGGCTGGACCAGCTACATGGATCCAAGTCCCATAACTAAGCTACTTAGGTGAAAGGTTATCGATAAAAACTTTATAGTGGGTCACCACTGCCGAGCAAACTTAAAAGGTCATTGCCTAAATAGGTAATATTTTTCTTTTTTTTACTTTTTCCTTTAAAGGCCTCGGCCGGTGCATATTGTTATATTTTATAGCGCTAAGGAATTTTCTAGAGGCATGAACGAAAAAGAAAAATTACCACGAGGTCCACGTGCAAGCTAGATAAGTTGCGAATATACACAACACTTTCGCAAATATTGATCTCGTCTTATATAGAAACTCAGCATTGGAGGCGCAAGCGTTATTGTCCCGCCCCGCAGATAATGCTGCACCGTGCTCCCATATCAAGATGGTTAGGCACGGCTCTCAGAATAAGTGAGAGACCGGCTCACGTCGAGTTGCCCATCTTTCTCTGTCCATCAGTTCGATGCGCAGCTGCCTCAACACCTCGGGGGGCACGCCGCCTACCATGGAGGCCGCACCAACAGCAGCAACGGCGGCGCATGCATGCGCAAGCCAGCGCTTCAGCGCCTGTCTCTCCAGCCGAAGATAACGCCGCCGCCGCCGCTGCTGCTGCTGCTGCCGAGCCAATTATTCCCATAGAAAAGCTGCCGAAGCAATGTACCGGATGCGGTGCGCTGTCGCAGCTCTCCTTTCCCGACCAGCCCGGCTACTACGACCTCAGTCGCAAGGCTGTGCGGAAATACCTCGGTATGGAAGAGGATGATCGTGGGCCGCGGTCTACTACTCGCGAAGAGGACCGAGTCGCTGAGGAAGCGCTCAAGAGCTTCCTCGAGAAGGGCGTGGATCTAGATGCGCTCGGTCTAAGCTTGCCTCCGGCAGAAGAGCCCAGGCGTATGTGCATCCACCCCCCTCCCCCCCTTATGTCACATGATATTATATCTTCGTACTAATCATACATACACACAGCGTCATCAAAACCCCAGAAGCCGCCCTTGTGTGATCGGTGTCACTACCTAATCCACAACCATTCCGGGAAGTCCATTTATCACCCCACGATCGACTCCATAAGGGACACCCTGATGGAGTCGCCGTACAAGTACAACCACGTCTACCACGTTCTCGACGCAGCGGATTTCCCCATGTCCATACTACCGGGCATACACTCGCTCCTGGATCTGATGCCCCTGCGCACCAAGAACCGTCGGTCCAGGCTCGGCCGCTACTACCACGGCCAAAAGACCGAACTGAGCTTCATCATCACGCGATCCGACCTGCTGGCCCCTACGAAGCCCCAGGTGGACCGGCTGGTGCCGTATCTCCAAGAGGTCCTGCGCGAGGAGCTCGGCCGCAGCGGGCGCAACGTTCGGCTAGGAAACATCCGCTGCGTCAGCGCCAGAAGGAGCTGGTGGACCAAGGAGCTGAAGGAGGATATCTGGAAGCGGGGCGGTGCCGGCTGGATGGTGGGGAAAGTGAACGTGGGCAAGAGTCAGCTGTTCGAGGCGGTCTTCCCGAAGGGCAGGATGGAGTGGAAACCGACGAGGCACCAGATCTCCGTCGACCTGTACAACAACCGTCTGACCGACAAAGCTGACGACCAGAAGACGCTCGAGGAGCTCGATTTGTCCAATGAAGATGCATTCGACGAATATGCCCTGCTCCCGCCCGCGCCCGCAGAGACCCAGTACCCCGAGATGCCCATCGTGTCCGACCTCCCGGGCACCACGGCCTCGCCGATCCGCGTCCCGTTCGGCAACGGACGCGGGGAGCTGATCGACCTGCCGGGACTAGAGCGCACGGGCCTCGAGCAGTACGTCAAAGAAGAGCACCGGCACTTACTAACCATGAAATCACGGATCGTTCCCGAGCAACTTGTGTTGAAGCCGGGGCAGTCGCTGGTGCTCGGGGGCGGACTAATCCGCATCACGCCGCGGGAGCCAGCCCCCATCGTATTATCATACGCCTTCACGCCCATCGAGCCGCACCTGACAGCGACGACGAAGGCGATCGGGATGCAGGAGCAGACGAGCGAGGTGAAAGTCGAGAGCATCGCGGTGCCGGGGACGGGCGAGAAGACGCAGTTGGCGGGCTCGTTCGCGATCAAGTGGGACGTGACGAAGCCGCGCACGGGCCCGCTGACGAGGAAGCACGACGTCGGCCTCAGCGTCGATCGTCTGCCCTACCGGGTCCTCTCCGCCGATATCCTGATCGAGGGCGTCGGCTGGGTCGAGGTCACCTCCCAGGTGCGCACGAAGGATCTCTTCGGCCCTAAGCCGGCCACCCCCACCACCACCGACGATGCGGAAACGGCATGGTCGACGACAACGCCGCCGTCGGAGAAGGAGAGCGAGGCTCCGCCACCCGAGAAGGAGCTCACGGCGCTAGAGCGGCTCGAAGCTCTAGGCGAGGATCCGAAGAAGAAACAGCAGCAGCAGCAGAAGCAGAAGCAGGCACAGGACAACCGGTCATGGGCGGAGCAGGAAGGGAAGGGGGAGGGGGAGGGAAATGGGGAGGAGATGCAGGGCGAGCTCAACTGGCCGATCGTGGACGTGTACAGTCCCGAGGGCAAGTTCATCGGGTGCCGACGGCCGCTGAACGGGTGGCTGTTGAACAAGCCGAAGGTGACGAAGGCGCAGAAGCGGAAGAGGCCGAGGAAGAGCATGAAGGGCGCCAAGAAGCTCGCGAAGAAGCGCGCCCGGGAGGCGGCTGCGATGACGGGGACGGCGTCGTTTTAAAAAAATCCGGTGGGTGTGGTCTGTCTCGCGTGGAAAGCATGCCATGCAAGTACGGAGTGGGTGGGGGTTGTTAGAAGTATTGTATCTACCTTACCTTACACATGCATGTAGAGGTCGATATCCTGATCTTGTATAAATCAATGAATGAATACATACCCTTTCTCGCCTCGAACGGCCGTTGTCGTTGCTATCGTCAAGTCATATCAGGGGGCTTGCATCTATGTATCTGGTTGGGTGGGTGGGACAACCCGAATTACCCCTGAAGGAAAATGGCCCGCAGGAGGTGTCTAAGGAAGCATATTTAGCGCTATCGATAAAGCCTGGGACGCCTAACCTGCTAACCTAGGGGCCCTAACGACTTAGGTAATGACCGCTGTCCCCGGTAGCCAGTAAGTCATGACATCTGCTCCCCTCTTCATCTTGCTTCTTACACACAACAATTTAGCTTTCAAGATACCTTCACTGTTCGGGTTCGTTCAAACACCTGTCTTATTTTTTCCGCACCCCAACAACCCAAAACAAAATTGACACATCTAAGTAGGGTCACAAACAAGCAAGCCAATGTGTACCTCCTCGCCACGATGAGCCATCAACGCTATCCCTCCATCGACCCGCTGAAGGAGCCGCATTCCGTCTCTCTTAAGGTCCTGCGGTACGTCCCCCCTCCCCCTTCCCCCACGTCCATGATGTCTCGACTGCCCTTCACGACATAACCCAACGCTTCTTATACCCCCCCCCCTTCCATCATCCTCCGAGGGAATTCAGCTGATTTAGCTAATGCACCACCACTCACCCACCAGACTCTCCCGCCCATCCCTCGTGACCCAACACCCGCTGCCAGCCCCAGCGCTCTCCTCAAACCAAGATGCCACGACGACGATTCAGCCAATGCCCGCATCACTAGCCTACAACGGCCACAGCAGCAACGAAAGCGACACCACGAACCCAGCCCCCTTCCTGCTAACCCCGATCCTGAACCTCCCGCCCTCGTTCGGCTCCGCCTACGTGGGCGAGACTTTCAGTTGCACGCTATGCGCGAACCACGACGTGCCGCCTGCTCCCGACGCCCCTACCCCCACCCAGCAGCAGCAGCAGGACCAACTACAGGCGGCGGCGGCGGCGCCGAGACGCAGCAAGTTCATACGCGACGTGCGCATCGAGGCCGAGATGAAGACGCCCGGGTCCGGGAGCGCCGTGCAGAAACTCGTTCTCGGGCCGCGAAAGCACGGTGATTCCAACTCCAACGATGACGACCACCACCAGGACGAAGACAAAGCCGACAAAGAAGAAGAAACAGAAACAGAAACCGACAAAGGCACGGACCTCGAGCCCGGACAGACACTACAGCGCATCGTGAGCTTCGACCTGAAAGAAGAAGGCAACCACGTGCTGGCGGTGACGGTGTCGTACTACGAAGCGACCGAGACCTCGGGCCGCACGCGCACCTTCCGCAAGCTCTACCAGTTCATCTGTAAGGGCTCCCTCATCGTCCGCACTAAAGTCAGTTCCCTGCCGCGTCTGCTCGTTCCGCCTGCTCCTTCCCGGGAGCGTGGGAAGAAGAAGAAAGGGGCGAAGGGGAAGGGGGAGGGGGAAGGGGAAGAAGGGATACCGAAGCGCACACTCAGATCCTGGGCCATGGAAGCCCAACTCGAGAATTGCAGCGAGGATATCATGCAATTGGAGCGCGTAGGTCTAGATCTGGAGCCGGGCCTGCGGTACGTCGACTGCAACTGGGAGATCAACGGCGGCGGCGGAAGGGGGGCCCGCAAGCCCGTGCTGCACCCGGGCGAGATCGAGCAGTGCTGCTTCGTGGTCCTCGAGGACGACGGTGGGGGTGGCGAGGAGCTCGCGGAGACGGAGGACGGCCGCATCCTCTTCGGCGTCCTCGGCATCGGTTGGCGCAGCGAGATGGGGAATAAGGGCTTCCTTTCTACCGGAAAGCTGGGGACTAGGGTGGCGAGGTGAGGGGGGTGTGGGATGCAGTTACTCTTGCCCGTGCCTCCTTTCCCCAATTTGTGTGGGGTTAAGCAAGCCGAGGACCACGGTGCTGTCATGACAAAAGTCAAAAGTCAAACGGCCGTCACGGGACGGCGTCAGGCCTAGTCGCCGTTGAAGCACTCCGGCAATGTCACCGCATCAGTAGCACGGCGAATCTCATCGCTGTCCGTGGATGTCTGTCCCTCCATCATGAGACCTGATCAGTCGCCGTGGTCTACGCGCAATAACCCCCCCCCCCCCCCCGGCGGCCGCCCTCCAAGTACACCAACACATCGCAGCCTATCGGACGGCACGGACAGCCGACCGGATAGTCGACGAAAGACCCGGGTCCATCGCACGGAGAAAGCGCCGCTCCACCGACGAATCCGCCGTCTCCATTGCATGATAACAGGCCAGGGGGGCTTACAGCGACTCCACCCCCTGCCTACGGAGTCCTGATATCGCATCTCAGGCAAGCTAGCCCCTAAGTCCGTACGCGGAAACCCAGCCTTTTACGCTCGGGAGGACGACGTACCCCGGGTTCATGCGAAGTACACATAGTTCTACGAGCTTGATTGCTTGATAATATGCACGCAGCGAGAGCGAGAGCGAGAGCGAGAGCGAGAGCGTGCCTTGGGGATTACGGACGGAGCGGACTTAGGTTTGCCCAAGGATGCGGTTGGGATTGGATATGAAAGGGCAGCGTGGCGTGTACAGCATCGATGTGACATTATCTCATCTAGCCAAGCGATTCTTTCTTCATTTTGGGGGTTTTGGTTTGACTTGAGGAGGATCCAGCTAATCTCGTCGATTCTTACCTACGTGTCCAATAACACCAGCGCCGAGACATCGTTGCTATAACATCAGAAATAACTTCTCTCAAAGTGCCGGTACGATCACACGAGTTTCTACAACAAACAGCAGATTTGCTGCATCTTACCACATGCACATACAACATCACCTTCGCATCCTGATAAGCCAGAGGAGATTATGCCAAATTTTAAGTTCCTTAACCAGAGAGAGACAGAGCATGATTATAGTACCCAGCCAGACAAGATAGAGAATATTTTATACAACGTGATGATACAGAAGCCAGTAGAAGCGCTGCCTCATTAATAGCCTACCTTCTTTTATTATGCTCATATGAACCGTCGTCGTCGTCATCATGATTCCCCTATAGCCCACGCACCGATTAGATAAACCCAAAAAGTACAGAGGACCACCAACGAAGAAAAAAACTAAGACAAAAAAGAATAGAACGCCACGAAACAAAACCAAAAATACCCCTTTCTCACTAGACAAAAAAGAAACCAGCCCATGTTAGCCGGGTACAACCCTACACCTCAGTCTCGACATCCGGTTGTCGACCGCTGAGGGACCCCATCTTCGTGACGCGACGGACGGCGAACTTAGCCTCGTCCTTGGCGAACTGGACGTTGCGCATGGGCCGCCACTGCATGAGCCCGCGCTGCTGACGATGCAGATCGCGGCTGCGCGACCTATAGTCGCGGTACGCGCGGATCGGGTTCTTGCTGCTTCCGCTGGCGCCGCTGATGGAACTGCTGCCCCGGCTGTGCTTGCTGTCTGTTGATCGTGATCGCGACTGCGATTGTGATTGTGATTGCGAGTCTGTTGTTGCGCCCGAGAGCACGTAGCCGTCTGCGCTCGCGGTTGACTCGCGTCTCTCCCGCCTTCCCGCCGCGCCGCCTTCTCCTCCCTCCCCTACTTCCGTCGTAGCGTCCGAGATGCCGAGGTCAGCGGCCTGGAGCTGTTTTTTCTTCGGGGCGCGCGGGGAGGACTGGGCGCTGGCGCTGGCGCTGGCGTCATCGTTGTCGGAGTCCTCGTCGGAATCGTCGTACTGGTCCTCGGGGTCGAAGCTGACGTGGGAGCGGCGGCCAGCGATGAAATCAGCGGGATCGACGCCGAAGGCACCAGTCCAATCGGTGCCGTCGCGCGCGAGCCAGCGGCGCTTATCCTGTTCGGAGGCGGCGGCGAGGACGTCGCGGCCGTGGACGAGGGACTGCTCGTGGAGGCGGGCGACGGCGGGGGGTACCTCGGCGCGGACCTCCTCCTGGCGGACGCCCTCGGCATAGCAGGCCTCCCAGGTCTCGATGGTCTCGCGGGAGTCGTTGTCGGAGACGAAGCGGAGGTGGTCGCGGTCGGTGCCCGGTTTGAAGCGGGCGCGGAAGCGCAGACGGCCGACCTCGCGGACGTCGAGATCGGGGACCGAGGACGCGTTGGCCGCCGTCACGTAGTTCTGCGATAGCCGCATGCTGTTGTCGCACCGCCATACGGGAACGTCGAAGTCTCGCTCTTCCATGTCCGCTAGCTCCTGCAGCCACACCGCCGCGAAGTGCTCTGCGTGCCGCTTGCCGCTGACGTGGAACTCGAAGAATACCGGCGACCGGTACCGGTAGCGCACCGGTAGGCGCGGGCGCGGATGGTTGTTGGTCGCTCCGCTGATGTCCCACTCGAGGCCCTCGCCCTCCTTCGAGCATTGCTCGCGCTTGACTATCGCCGAACTGCCGCCCGTCCGGAGTTTGAGCTTCACCTTGCCGGAGCCGGATGAGTTCGGTGTGAAGGTCGAGGTGATCTTGTCTGAGAGGAATTCGAAGGTGCCGACGTCCCAGCCGAGTTGCGCCGGTGGGAGCTTGAGATCGACGGATCTGAAAAGTACCGAGATCCGGATGCGACCGAATCCGATACCACCGTCAAGAGGATACCAGCGGGAAACCTAGGTGCATATAGATCAGCTTTGTGCCCAGTTTAGTAGAGACTTCACGCCAAAACTCACCTGGCTGGAAGTTTGTAGGAGGTCAGAAAGCTTCAGCGGGACAACGCCGATGATGGGGTCATGCTGTCTGTTACGGGAATCGCGGACCGTGACCGTGACGATAGCAGATCTCCAGTCACGGACAAAACGCTCAGTACCGGCGTTGAAAATCGGCTTGGAAGACACGACCTTGGTTCGAGTTTTGTAGATCTAGTCGCCCGGTCAATATATAAACATTCTCCAATTTCCACTGCAATTGTCCCAACAATAACTTACCAGTTCATCATTGAGGAGCATAGTGCAGTAGGCGCTGGGCACCTTCTTGCTCGCCTCCTCCTTGATCTCGCCGGCGTCGCGCGCGGGCTCGAACTCGCGCCCGCCCTTGCGCTTGCCGCCCTCAGAGCCATAGACGTCCTCGAGCTCGAGGCTAACGATCTGGTGGACGATGACGCTGAGGATGCCCGAAGGCCAAAGGGGGTCGGGGGGCGTGTAGGCGACGGCGTCCCCTTCCTCGCCCTGCACGGCGCCCTTTTCGTCCTGCAGCTCCTTCTTGTCACGGAGCTCCTTGGGCAAGTTGACGTCCTTACCGTCGGTGCGCAGCGCCGCGCGGAACTGCGTCTTGCCGAAGAACCCGACCTCCCAGTGCAACTCGCCCGGCATGGTACTATCGGCCTTGATGCCCCGGAGCTTCGAGATCTGCGGGAACATCTGCCCCGGGTGCTGGATGAGCTTCTGCAGGGAGAGCTCGACCTTGCCGACCACGTCGTCGGCGCTCGAGCGGTCGCTGTCCCAGAGCTCCATCGACAGCTGCTCGTCGACCTTGAGCAGGTCCGGCGTGATAAGGAGCCCGCAGCTCTCCTCGAAAATGGGGTTCAGGTCGTCCTGGATGACGCGGGTGCAGTACATAGGCTTGCCGAACTTGGAGAAGCCGACCGTGATGTAGGGGTCCGAGCCACCACCCTGAGACCCCCTGTGGTCCTGTTTCGAGAGATTGGTGGCCTTGTGGATCCGAACGAACAGCACACCCAGCGCGTTGGTCTCCTTCTCGATATCGTCGCCGGCGAGCAACTGGCCCAGGTCCAACGTCATGGACTTGGGGGCGACGTACATCGAGGCGGCAGTCTTAATCGCCCAGTTCACGAAGTTGGATATCACCGGCAGGTTCAAGATATTGACACCCCGTTCGATCATAGGGGTACAACCAGCTTGAACCTTGGGCACCCCCATCAAGGTGAAAGTGACGGCTTTGAGGAAAGGTGGCTCTGGCGTCATCTGGAGTCTGATGCGCACAGTGCCGACAAGACCGGTCAATTCAACCCCTATTATATGTCAGTAGGCAGCGAACGTCTTGGTCATGCAATGTGTGGGTACTCACAAATAGGTAAGGGAACACCGAACAAGCCTTTGATACCAAGGTAGAAGATCATCTGCATGCCCATATTCGCGGCCTTCGCAGACATGGACTTCTCCGGCTTGGCATGGTAGGCGAACGAGGCCTCCAGGTTGTAGTAATCGCCGCCCTCCTCATCAGCTTGGAGTTCTTGCGGGTCCTTCACCTTCTCGTTCTCCTTGTGCATCTCGTCCTTGATCTCCTTCATGTGATTGTCGGGCAGCGCGCGGAGACTCAGAATACGGATCGGGTTGTTTCCCTGGCTGATGTCGGCCACCTTGACGTTGTCGATTATGCCAGGGACGGAAGCTTGCATGACGTCCTATTTCTCACGTCAGTCTTAGATTACCTACAGATGAATCGAGACCCATACCTCAAGCGTATCGGCGACAGAAGCGAATAGTTCAGGGTTGAGAAGACCCCACACAACAGTGAGGAAGGTGTTCATCCACTCGACGGACTCGGGGATCAAGTTAGCGGTAGCGATCTCGCCGCGCTTCTGCTCGCTGGACCACTCGATGTCGCGGCCCTGCTTCACGACATCCTTCATCCACAGGAAGATGCCGGAAGTAATACATATGGAGAGGGGGATCAGGCCGAGGAGTCTGCCACCGAAGAATTTTCCCATGAAGATAATAGCAAAGAAAACGCCGGCGCAGAGAACGGTGGCGCGCCTCTCGATAATGTCATACATGGGCTCATAGCTGACTGACGGGGTCGGGTGGAACAGCACGTTCGTCTTCTCGCCGTGGATCGGCACGTCTGAAGTGGCGCCCGTGGCGACGGGATCGGGCGGCGCCGTGACATCTTGGTTATACCTATACTCCTCGCCCGACTGTGTGGGCTCCGTCTTGACGGTGGCGTCCTTGCCCAAATTCGCATTCGGCACCACGAGCTGAGGGTCCTCAACAGCTTTCATAAAATCAGTGTTGACATCCTCTATCTCGATCTCGTTGCCGGTGACTGGGTCAGTGACCATGCGCCCCTTCTTTTTAGTAGGTTCGTTCTTGTGGTCTTTAACGCCGTCCTTCTTCTGGCCCTTGGTCTCGGCATCAATCTTGGCATCCCGTTCCTTCTTGTCCCTGTCGAGAGAGGCGGCGAACTCCTTGATGTTGGGGATACGATTAAAGCCGGAGTAGTGACCGGGCTTGTGCTGTTCGTTGGCCGACATGATGATGTGTTTCTTCTTAAATGACACGGAGAACGCCAGATCAGGTATGAGACAGCTTTGGACTCGATTCGTGTCGTCGGAGAGTGATAGACTAACTATCTTGTCGCTTTGATGTCTAAGTTCTCATCTGCATACGTTCAACTATCGATGACAACCACCGCCCACGGGTTACGATTAGGAGAGGGGGTATCTCAATAACAAATGAAAAGCCAAGGTAGGGTAGTATCCAGGTGAGGAAGAGGAGAGGGAAGAGGAAAAGGTAGAAGAAGAAAAACGTGAGAGAGCCACAGAGGTTGAGAAAGTTGGAGGTGATAGGAAGGGAGGTAGGTAGGTAGGTAAAAGATTTATCTGGGCTACCTATGAGCTCTAGGTGGTCAATTACTGTCCTGGTATTCGGGTATTCCTGTATTCTGATTCATTACGTCTCTACGCCATTCCAAGTTCCTGGTTGCATCACTGCACTCGTAATCGACGAATTGACAAGCCCCTATGTTCCAACGAATCTACCTATCACTAGAACTAGTTCAAGCAGGAAATAGGTATTCTTCTTCCCGGTGAAATTTGACATGATTCAGCTTGTGACACTTCTTTCCCGAAGTCTAGTTCTTTTTCCTCTGGTTCCATTTACTGCTGTAAATGTTCTGTATGTAGGTGTGTTCTGGTTTTGGTGGCTTATAATACCGATGTATGACGTAGCTGTAGTACCGATTGTAAAAAGGAGCCCTGGAGGTTACTTCATTAGTAGCCAATAGCTCCTTAAGCTCTCACTAGCTCCACTATATCAAGCGGGAGGCAGGGATAGTACCTAGGGAGGTACCCACTATACTACTTGCGCAACTTGAACCGGGTGGATGGTATTTAAGTGATGATGCTGCCGTGATGCTGCTTCTTTACCAGTTCACCAAGGTACCCTCTGCCTCTATCATATGCCTAGAATTACAGTGCCTTGGGTACCTAATCAACTCCTGTGTTGTTGCACTTAATCTATTTCCATATGTGTGCGCCCAGTCCGGATTAATTTTCAATCTTCCCTATCGTCATCTCACATGTTCTGGGAACAAAATGACCGAAGCTGCGCGTTATAAAACCAGGGAATGTATGAACGCCACTTGGGGCCATGCTATTACTTTTATTAATGAATCCTATCCATTCCTCGAATGCTTTTCTGCTTCGACATCAAGGCAATTAACATAGAAAAACCAAGCACATTGCTACTTCAAATAGACAGACCGAATCCGGGATAGGTGGGGTCTTGCCGTGTTAAGTAATCTTTCACGAGCCGGGGATGCGCTAAGATCTACGGCCGGGATCCCCACTTTACGTCATGGGGCGCTAAGGCCGATCAACTCCGATCTGGAATGCGACGCCTTGGACGCTACCAGCAGGGAGTCGCGATCAGGTTTCAAGAACTCCCTATCCCGCCTTGCCCGCTTATTCACCAGCCCGCCTTTACAGGTTTTACACGCTTTCCCGCATTCTACGTTACATGCTATGTTACCATGAACTGCCACACGATGGCCCCCCTTGCCTACGCTCTCTGGTCGTAGATCCACCCCATGATATCCATGGTCCTGTCACTGGTTGGGGGCCAAGGGGCTTAGGTAGTATCCTGATTTTCAGACTTGATTTCTAAGATACCGCAGGTTTACGATTCTTATGTACTAAGGCTGAGGTAGCAATACCAGCCGCCATGTAGTAAAGCCATAGAAGCGATGACGCCCAGCGAGTTCCGGTTGGCAAGTTAGTTGCAAGGCTGCAAGGTTGGAAAGGTAACGCGTTATGTCACCCTACTATTTCCAGAATTTGATCCCGACCCCATGGTTCACCAGTATCACCAAAGTAAGTCGGAGGAGTGGCACCAAAAATACTGAGGTGTGCAAGGCTCGACGTTACAATCCAATCTTAAATAAAATACCTCTGCGGCTGACGTACGGCCGATTGATACCTACCCCTGCTTATCTATGTCGTGCCCCTAATCATAGGCGCACAACAGATGTAGAGTAAGGTGTGATCATATTGACGAAATTACAAACCGTTACCAGCAGTTAGCGGTGAGCGTCTAGCTGAACGCCTGATCAACATGGCGGCCGGTGCCAATCCTGGGGGGCAGGACTTTCTCTCTCCCTGGCCTCTATATGGAAGAACGATTATGATACTACGCTACACTATACGCAGTAAAATGCCGTTTCGACTACGATACCTTCCCAATTAAAAGGAAAAGTCTATAGACCTTAGGGGCTCACAATAGCCATCCAAGACGTAGAGCAATCAATTCTTGCGTGCATAATGCAATCAATGTAATTCATATACGTCAATCTATGTCTCATATCAGGTCGTCATATCTTCATATCGTCATCACATCCCTTCGTAGCAAATGCGTGCATTTATGCCCCATCCAGCCCCGCTTCGCGCGTAACGATGCAGTAAAAACAGACACAGAAAAAGAAAGGCAAATAGAAGCAGAAGTATTAAAAAGAAGTCAAGTACTAAAAAGGTATCACCACCCAACCAACAACCCATGAACTAAAACAAACCCAAAAGAGACACAAGAGCAAAACAACAGTAGAGGAAGAAAACGCCAAATGCTACCATGTGTTTTTTGAATTGCCTCGCGGTTTATCATGCATGTATCCCAACCCATCTCCCCACCCCCGAACCCACACGTTGCTAGTCAGGCAGTCACTAGATCCGGCGGGATGGGCGTATCCCGCCTCGTAGTCCCGGTCCCGCTCCCGGGCTCCGATTCCGTAGTGCTCGGGCCCAGCGACGCCAGCCTCTCGGGTTCCTCCTCTCTCCGGCCTTCCGGCTCTTTTTTCCCCGAAAGCGTAGCGACGGGCGTCGCGAGATCGATCTCCATGCTGTAGGGCGTGGTGGCCCTGCTGCTCTCATCATCGTCTATGTCGTTATCTACGCCGGCGGAGTCGTCGCCTGATGACATTTCCACGTCCATGTCCATGTCCATGCAGTCACCCTCTGAAGGCCGCGATTGCACCTCTGCGGCCTCGACGCTAATCTGCACTGCGGTGACGGGCTCCGGTGTGCGTTCCGCCTCACGAGCACTAGCGTCGATGGAGAGACGCGGCGGTTGTGGTGGTGGTGGTGGCGGCGGCAGCGCTAATATCGGCCGCGACGATGCCCTGGGCGTAGAGATATCTGCATCTAACAACGACGCGGTCGGTCCTTCCCCGCCGGTACGTACCGTAGCACCAGCATCACCCTCGCCACTCCTCCTGCGTCCCACAGACTCGCCTTCGTCGTCCTCTTCGTGATTCCCGATCGTCCAGACCCACTTCCGCCTCTTCTCCTTCCTGCGCCTGCAGTGAGCAGCGCCGCTACTACTCCGCTTCCTAACACCGCCCTCCGTCCGAGGCGAGAGCAGGGGGCTGTTCTCGGCGACCGCAGCCCCCGTCGCCGTTAGGCCGGTCATCCTGCGCCGCATATCCTCGAAGGGGCCGGGGGTCTGGCCACCGTCGCGCGACTCGGCGGCAGTCATGACGAGGCTGCTGCTATTGTCGGGCCCCGCATCCGCGGCGGTGGGCGACGCCCCCGCCATGCCCGCCTCCTCTGCCAGCAGTAGGTCGATGTGCGACTGCGTGTACTTCTCCGTGGTGATGGTCTGCGTCAGCGGGCTCTCGTAGCCGACGCGGCGCGCCGCGCGCTCCTGCAATCGCCGTGACTGCCGCCGGGGCGACACCGGGGATCGCGCGTCGGCCGCCGCCGCACTCGCCGGCGGCAGCGGCGAGTTCCGCAGGATGCTGTGGAGTGAGCGGTTGCGCGTGTAGGGGGCGCGCTGGATGCCGCCGGCTGCTGCCGCCGCGGCCCCGAACGCCGAGTAAATAGCGCGCCGCCGCGCCTGCGCCGGCGACGAGGGGACGTAGGGGTTATTCCCGGCGTTCTTGGTCGCCTCGGAGGATTCGGCGAAGTTGAAGGGCCGCTGGCCCGAGGCGTCGGACGCACCGGCGGACAGCGGCGGCGTCGCCGTCATCTGCTGGCTGGGGAAGACGATGTCCATCGGCTGACCGGGGGATAGGGGGTTGGCGCTGAGTGGTGTGTCGGGTAGCGCATTAGGGAATGTTGGTTGTAGTAGAGTCGGGTTCTGGTGCGGGTGGAGGGTGGCCACATCCGTTCGGAGCTTGAGTGGTTGCTGCTGCATCTTGATCGCCGTCAGGGGCGTCGCTTGCGTCGGCGTGGACCTCTCGATGGCGGTCACATAGACGTTGGACAGCGTGTTGAATGTGGTGGGGGACTTCGGGTCCGCGTTCGCCAGCGCGGATCTCCTGGTCCTGACCTGCGAGCCGGGCATCGGCTTAGTCTGAAGTGACAGCTTCGGCCTCCTCGATGTTCCCGGGCCGGCCATCTTCAACTTTCGTCTCAGGCCGTTGTCAATGCTCGAATATCTTTCCAAGTAATCCGATATATATGTATAGAGCGTCGTTACAAGTTAGGATGATACACCCGACGACGACAAGACTAAAAAAAAAGCTTAAAAATCCTTTCAGGAGATTGTTGGTATATGGAATTCCTATATCACTCGGCTTATAAGCCTGTGCAACCCGCGGACGAGGGAGCCTTCCAAGCAACCGCCTACCAGTATAAGGTGTGTCAAGTGCAACAAGGAGTGAGAAAAAAAAAGGGACGATTCGGATGGAACCTAGAAAGAAAGGGGGGGAGGCCGGCGGCTATATAGCATCATCTATCATATTTTCCACGCCAATGACCCGACAAAGAGGGAAGGGATGACAGGGGGGATAGACGGACACCCATGCCCCAAGCGCCGCCGGGGCACATCGGACTAATGCAAGACGCAGTGTGAAGCAACAGTTAGACGCGAGGAGGACAGGCGTAAGAGGTGGAGGGGGACGCCCCAGCGGGACCGCCCACCCAACGCCCGAAACCACAAGCACAAGCACATTGGTTAGGCATGGGAAAGCGAGGAGACGGTGAAAGAGAGGGGCAGAGGGAAGGGGGGTTCCCTGAGAAACAAAAGGAGCAGTAAGCCGTTGGTTGGCTATAAAAAGAGTCCGGGGTGGTGGTTCTGTGCTGTGGAGGAAGTCTACATACTTTACATGCCTAGTTTGGGTGGGTTGTTGGGACTTGCGGAGACCTTCGCAGTCACAGGCGCAAGCGCCGAGTAATCCTGGCTTCCTGACGCCAACCCCCTGTCCAACACAGCCAATGGCTTACTGGTGGCCGCGCGATGGCGGCCTTTTGGCGTCTATTTTTCCTCCCCCCCGTTGTCGGACATAGGGCCCGCCAAGAGGGCGATCCCCGCAATGCGCCTTGGGCGGGCGAATTTCGCAGCCTAACGCGATTATGGTCTCTTGTCTTATATATCTATATAGTGGTGTAGTTATCTTTTATTATCACTTAGTTTGTCGGTGAACGACATATATAACTCAAGAAGTAAGGGCCCAAGGTACCGAGAGAGGTTGATGCCTGCAGAAATATCATTGTTGGTAAGAGGAATCAGTAGACCACGATCCAGGAGCCAAAGTTTCAGAATTGACATGTCATGAAAATCCACATCCTAGGAAGGGCAGGTACTATGTAACAGAAATCTGTTACTTTAGCCGCGGTTGGCCTGGGTTCGTATGTACATACACACACAGGAATGCTGAGCAAGCAAGGGATGGGTAACCGTAAATGGTGAATTTATTGCAGTAGTAATTAATCTGGGGCGAGGTGTGTCTATTGATAGTATGTGTGTTTCGCTTCGTTTCGTTTCCGGTGGGATTCGATTACTTTGCGACGACGACGACGACGACGACGTGCAATTTCTAGAAACGAAAGTGACACACACACACACACCTCTGCGGAACCGGAAGAATCCGCAGCGCATTCTCGATCAGTCATGTTACGCTGCGCAACTGGTTGACTGGGCATTGATCACGGGGTGTTCGCCCGTTAGGCGAAAAAGACTACGCAAGTCAGTAAGCACCAACGCCTCTTTTCGTACACACGGACACATCAGCCACGACAATAGCTTCTGTCCCTGCTGGGGATTGAAAGTGGCAATGCCCATTTCAGGCAAATCCAAGTCATCAAAACGAGATTGAGCAGAGAGCCCTGGGAAGTAATCAATCATATTAGTCGTGAGTCAAGGAGTTTCCTGTGCCATGCCGTGACATATCTCAGAGTCCCAGACAACCAGCAACCAGGTATCCGAGAAATGAGGACCGTAGATTAAGATCGTTATTAGCGGCGCTGTGCCACACAATTCCTTTGATAAGCGAGCACCGCGTACAAGCACCACACCACGGTGGCTGATCAGGAAGGCAAAATAGCACATGAGGTAATCGTGGGGGCAGTCCGAGGACTATGACAAGATCTGTCATGGACAACGGCAATCAGACACCCAGACTCCTCACCGCTAGCGAAGAAAAGACAGAAAGACCTCTCTCGTGGGGCAATTATCGAAGCATTGGATAGGTATGTACATTTGGGTATGTAAAAGAGGTAACTTGAAGCCAATATGAGAACTTGGCGAACCCCGTACACGATCTCCCGATGAACTAAAGAAAGGATTTCGATAGATCTGGGCTTGTCAATCCTTCCTATAAGCGAATAGTAAATAGTTTCAACTTGGCAATTAGGCAGTTACGCACTCAGTTAAACGAAACAAACCTTGGATGTTACTATTTTAGTATAAGCCCCAGTTTATGTAATTCCTACTACAGTAGCTAGCTCTTGCAACATTCTACATTTTTACATCTACCCCCTGAGTATTGGAACACGGGACCTTCCGATTCCTTAGTTACAACTTTTTGTGACTCAACATAACGTCTCTACACCTTTCCTCCGCAATTTTCGGTGCCGAAAAGTATGACAAGACCCAACAGGGCAAGGTAAGGCGTGAATGCGGGGAGGAAGGATGTGTTTGCCAATCCAACGAAGCATCCACAGTTCAGTATCGCGATCTCTTTCTTTTATTAGTGTAGGCTCTACTTTTCCCCAGTAGATCCTATCAAGGTGGCCCGGGGACGACCGGCCGCCCCGCCAGCATCCTAGGCAAACTACACACGTTCCTGCGCCCAATCGGGAGGGTAAAGATAAACAAAAACAAACAAAAAAAAGATCAATGCGGTTCCGGGGTCGTGCCAAAGATAGAAATAAATCTATGGTCGTAACAAACAACCATGGAACGGGAAGATGGCCGCCGAACTCATCACGAACGCAACAGGGCTACTCGCGCCCCACCATGCCACAAAGGACACCGCCCCCACTAGCAACAACAAGAGTGACGACGATGGCCGCCACAGCAACGACAAGGACCGCGTCATCCTCCACCTAGACTACGACTGCTTCTACGCAAGCGTATTCGAGAACGCGGAGCCGGCGCTGCTACGGGCGCGGCCGCTAGGCGTGCAGCAGAAGTCGATCCTGGCGACGTGCAACTACGCGGCGCGGGCGCGGGGCGTGCGGAAGCTGATGCCCGTGGCAGAGGCGCTGCGCGCGTGTCCGGACCTCGCGCTGCGCAACGGCGAGGACCTGGCCCCGTTCCGCGCCGCCTCCCGACGTCTCTGGTCCGCGCTGCGCTCTCGCCTCGGCTCCACCTGGAATATCCCCGTCGAGCGCCTCGGCCTCGACGAGGTCTTCGTCGACGCTACCGATGCCGTGGAGTACAACGCCGCCCTGCTCAACCGCAATGATCTCCGCCACTCGTTCTTCCAGCTCGACCCGGGCGACCCGGAGAAAGGGTTCGCGTTCGACGCCACGGCGTTCTACGGACACGTGTACCCTCCGCCGCTGCCGCCGTCATCGCCCGACGGGGGAGGAGAAGGCGGCGCGGACACGCCGGCGCAGCAACAACGGCTCGACGTCGACGACCCGGCGCAAGTCCGGCTGATGCTGGGATCGCACCTAGCAGGCCACCTACGGGAGCGGCTGGAGTCGGAGCATGGACACACGTCGAGCGGCGGGGTGGCGACGAACAAGGTCCTCGCGAAGCTCGCGGGGTCCGCGCACAAGCCGCGGGACCAGACGACGCTGCTCCCGGGATCCGCCGGCGTGCAGGCGTTTCTGGAACCGCTCCCGATCCGCAAGATCCCGGGCGTGGGCTTCCGCACGGCGGCATTGATCGAGGAATCCATGACGAAGCATTCCAATCCGCAGCAGCAAAGCGCCAACAACAACGACGACGACGAGGCGGCGAACCTCACAGTCCGCGCCGTCCTAGCCCACCCATCCACAAGCTCCGCAGCAGCCCTAAGCCGGATCCTCGAACACGGGAACCAGCAACAGCGACGCGCGACCCTCGAGCGGGGCGCCGGCGCACGTATCTGGGCGCTGCTGCACGGCGTGGACGACACGCCGGTCCGCGCCACGGGCGCCGTGCCCACGCAGCTCGGGGTCGAGGACACGTACGCGGCGAGGCCGCTGCGCAGCGGCGCCGAGGTGCTGCGGGAGCTGCGGGCGCTCGCTTCGTCCCTCGTGTCACGCATGCGCAGCGAGTTGCTAGTTGATGACGAGGGTCCCCTCGACGCGCCTAGAAACAACAACAACAACAACAACAACAAGGACGGCGAAGGCGGTAGTGGGGGTAAAGGACAGAGGTGGATCGCGCGTCCGCGAACGATACGGCTCTCGACGCGTGCGCACCCGGGATCAAGCACAAGCACGACATCGAATCCCAGCGGCGCCTTCGCCCGCAAAAGCCGGAGCCAACCCCTGCCATCCCTCGTCTTCGACGCCTCTACCGCGCCGGCCGAGATCGCCGAGCGTCTGGTGCAGGGGACTCTACTGCCGCTATTTCGGCGGCTGCACCCGCAGCCCGGGGGGTACAACCTCGCGCTGCTGAACGTTAGCGTCACGAATATGGTGATCGTGGCGGGGGGCGAGGGAGGAGGTGGTGGTGGTGGTGGTGGGGGAGGAGAGGCCGGGGGAAGGGATATTTCGCGGATGTTCCGCACGCAGGAGCAGAAGTTGCGCGAGTGGACGGTCTACGATACCAGCGACGGTGGGAGCGGCGTTGACGACGAGCCCATGGATGCGAGCAGCGGCACAACAAAACACCGGGACGTGGAGGACATCAACCTAGAATTTACAGAAAATCGTCAGCAACAGCAGCAGCAAGCGGTGACATGCAAAGAGGAAACAACCTATTTCGACACCACCCCCTCGCCGAGGAAGGAAGAAGCGCCATGGGACGGAGGGGACGAAGAGGTATGGGATGACGGGGAGGAAGAGCTATTAGACGGCGACGGCGACGGGAATTCCGGCAGTGCAGGTGGTGGAAGCGCGCAGAAATGCCCGCTGTGCGGGTGCGCGCTGCCGGTTTTCGCGATGGCGGCGCATGAGAGATTCCATGCCATGGGTGGGTGATGTGTCGTACTTAACCATACCCCTACCCGTATAAGCACCTCTTCATCGCATAGACTCCACGAATATCGTATGCCTACTACTTACTACGTAGATATCACAAATAACATCGCATCACATCCCATGTGTCCAAAGAGAGAGATATATATATATAATATATGGCTTCTTTCCGCGTAGGAAAAAAATGAGCTCGTTAGACAAGAGATCCAGCAGTCAAATCAAACAGGAAGCACAAGTATTCCAGCCTTCCAGTATTCCAGAACGCACAAGAGCGCTTAAGAGAAAAAAAAAGGGGGGCTTTCAGCAAATTCAATTCCGGGGTATTTCTCTCTCTCTCTCCTTATCTCTTTCTCTGTCTCTCTCTTTTATCTCGTTGCAAGCAAAAGCATATCCATAAAAGCCATACCACCCAACCGAAATTCATTTTTCCCAGCCAAAATATTTCCCTTCCGTCCTTAGCCCATGAAACCACCTCCCTCCCGCCCTTTCCTCCCTTCCCGTTATTTCCTATATCCCATACATACATACATACAAATCATCACAACGTTCTAAGGGGGGCGCAACGCACACGCCGTTAAGGTAAATATCTGGGAGAGAAGACGCCTACTTGCTCTTTCTGCTCTGCTGCTGCTGCGCTCCATATGCGAACCAACGAACAGACGCCGTAGGGACCCCGGGAAGAGAAGTGAGCGCGCGAGTCTATAAGGTCTTACTAAAATTTCCACGTGCGAACAACGATCCATTCCCCTTTTCTAGGTGAAGCGGCCCTGCTGCTGCAGCTCCTCGTTCCCGCGGATCAAGTCCTCGAGCCAGTCGGCGGCCATGGTGAGCATCATGCTCTTGCTGTAGCCGCTGGAGCCGAGGTTGGGCACGATCTGCGAGAGCTCCTGGTATCCCTCCTTGATGGCGCCCCGCCGCTTCTGCTCGCTCTTGATATGGTTCTCCCTTTTCTGCGCCTCGCTGAGGTTCTCCCGCGGCGCCTTGCCACCTCCGCCACCGCCACTACCACTGCCGCCAGCTGTCGACCGTCGTCGCTTCCCCGGCGTGTTCTCCTTCGCCGCGCCGCCGCTCGCTGAGCTCTCGCTCGGTCCGTTCGCCGAGTCGGCGGCCTTGGTGGATTTCCGCTTCTTGGCCGCGGGCTTCGTGGGCATCGGCGACAGCGAATCGTCCTTCTCCTCGGCTTCCTCCTTCGGTTTGCTCTTCCGGCGCTTGATGGGTGATGCGAGGGGCGCGCGTTGTTCCTCCTTTACGTGACCCTTGTCGGGCTTGGCGCCGCCCCGTATATCTGCAGCAGCTTTGTTATTCTCCTCGTTTCTTATCGGGCTGGACGCCCGGGTCGTGGCGGCACTCTTATTCAGTTCGAAGATTTGGAGCAGGTCGATGCGTTTCCGCTCGAGGGCCTCGTGGGTGTCTTCTCGGGAATTGGGCACGAAGCCCTGGGACTTGGCGAAGCTCGGGTCGGAACCCCATTGCAGGTCCGGAGGTTGGCTCATCCTGTGCGCGGTAGGCCCGCCGAGCGGGGAATTTCCGAACATCATGTCCCCGAAATTGGGCTCGGGCTCGACGGATGGGTTTGGCCGGGCCAGGCTTCTCCTCCGCTGGGGTTTTACGTGGTGTTGGTTCATCTGCTGTCTCATGTTCCCCAGGCCGGGGTTTTGAGGATTTGACGGAGGGAAACTCGCGCTACCACCACCGATACTGCTCCCTCGAGCTAAATGGCTGTTTTGATGATTATTTTGGTGGCCGTTCTGGTGGCCATTTTGGAGCGCGGTCAGGACGGCAGCTACATCAACTTGCGCCGCAGTCTCTAGGGGGGTTTGGGAAGCGAAGCGCTGTTGGTGACCCAATTGATTCTGGGTAGGGGGAATCATGGGTTGGCCAAAGTGAAAGGCATCAGGCGGCGCGGCAGATGATAGCCCATGAGACGGGGATGGTAAATTATCAGGGTGGGGGTTCTGCTCTTGCTGGCCGAAAGACGTGGTTGTGCCCATAAAGGTGGGCGGAAGGTCGCTTAGCCATGCGTCGGAGAAATTGAGGCCCTCCCCAAAGGCAAAGTTGTAATTGTTGCTGTCGAAGTACTGGAAGAAGTCGTCCAGCCGACCGGAGTCGTCGGTGCTAAGAACAGGGGGGCCCTGTGGTGGATCAGGGGCGGGGGCATCGAAGAAAGGAAAATCCTGCGAATCTTGAATTTGATCTGATAGCATTGTTAGCCAAGAGCTGATGAGCTGAGGTGAAAAAAAGAGGAACGTGAACGTGAACGTGATGATAGAAGAAGAAAACGGTGAGGATATACGTACAGCCAAAGGGCAGACTGCCGTCCGAGGGCTGAGATGAACCCATTCTGGGACGTTGTAAGGCAAGCATGAGGGCTTTTTGAGGGCTTTTGTGGAGGTCGTCGTAGAAATAACAAGCTCAACAGTGAGCTGCCCGGGATGGCCGGGCAGAGGACGTGCGGGTGTGCCGGTGTGCCGGTGTGCGAGAGCGTGCGAGCGTAGAGATGGAAGTGAAAAGTGAAAAGTGAAGGTGAAACTGAAAGTGAAAATTCGTCACAAGGTTATTTCAGTTATTTCAGTGTTATCACCGTCCGACCATTGTTTTTCCCTCCAGATTAAATGTGCCACTCGCCCACTTCCAAACTTTTCCAAACTTTTTCAAGTCACCGCCGTCGTCGTTAAAAATCGCTGAAGTCGTAGCTGTCGTCGTCGTCGTCGTCGTCAAAAGCAGACACCGCCCTTGACTCGGGTAGCGGAGTTTCTCAGCCCGTTCTTCCGTTGCCACGACGGATGTTGGCTACCTAGGAGGTATAGCAGGATTCCCCGGAACTCCGGTAAGATAGAAAATGCAAGGCAAGTAGATATAAATTCGGTTATAATGACAGGCAATTAGTGACCGGAGGTCTCCGTCAGCGTCGGCAGTGGTGGCGGCGGCTGGTAGATTGTAAAAAAAAATCGAGTAGGTATGGTATCCGGGATCCGTTTTATCCTTCAGGTAGGCCTCAAGTGGTATATCATAAAGTCTTTTTGCTCGTCTTTATTATTATTATTATTTACGCAGTATTATACTACCTGGATATACGCAGGGGCTCTCCTACGGTGGATATACGTCAGTTGTGGGTGTGTGTATAATACCAATAATAAAGCTGTTGATTTGGTAAAAATTCGCTGGTGAGGAGTGTAAGGTATGGAGTGGTAAAGATGAGAGACTTTATTGTGTGAGACAACTGACGACGAGCTTGTATTAAGTTGTGATGGTTAGGTATGGTGGCAGAGTACTACGCTACGCAACTGCGGGCATCCATGGATTACTATGGATTTATTACTGTGGACTGGTGGACTAGTTTACAGTACTAAGTACACTAGCCGCACAGCAATTTTGAAGTGACGCCGGAGAAAACTACTAAGACAAGCCGTTGGCCCACTTAATTCTTCAACTTACTCCAGGTACTCCGGTACCTATATCAATTAGCGGACTTACAGTCACCTGTTGCAGCTTTTTGGAGGCCGGCCAGCTACCTTCGCTTTGGAGATGTTATATACCAATAAGTACATAGACATTCGTGTAACCATTCAGTTCCCAAAAGATAAGCAAATTCTAGACTTTGGCTGTTAAAAAGATCTTGGAGGATGGTTACTCTGTATACATGCATGTGT
Organism: Eutypella sp. D-1; assembly: GCA_023313575.1. NCBI lineage: Eukaryota > Fungi > Ascomycota > Sordariomycetes > Xylariales > Diatrypaceae > Eutypella > Eutypella sp. D-1. The sequence goes on along the minus strand of JAJTTP010000008.1, from coordinate 1,507,194 downwards.
ACATAGTGTATATATAATTAAGGGCAGACCAGGCGGAGTGTCCCGAAGCATATACGGATCGGATCCATGGACGGCTTTGACAGATCCATCAGAGATATGTGTGTATGTAGCTACTTACTACATGCTACATACCCAGGGAAGTAAAGATTGGTATACTCCAGGGCTGGTACGGATGTAAGGAGGTCGGGTATTATGTATTCGGTCACCTGGCGTCACCCAGCTTCGGAAGCGGGGCAGAATACTACATCACCTTCCTACCTTGCCAGCTTGCCCAGCTTGCCTGCAGCATGATATGCATGTCTGCTCTACCACCTGCACTATGTTGTATGGTAAGCATAGCGGGCAAGAGGACATATGGACCTACCTAAGTAGCAGCATTATAAGAACGGCATTAACTTTAGGTAGGTATAAAAGAGTTGAGGCTCGATTCAACCCCTCTATATATGGCTGGCTGTCAAAGTCTACCCCTCGTCCAGGTAGTAACTGATTCATGGTAGACAAACACGTCCTCAACTAACTACGCAGGCCATAAGCTCTTCAGCCCCTTGACACAGTGTTAGACAATGATTGAGTGAAAAGGAACTCATATTGGCTTCTTCAATTGTGTAAGTCCCGGCCTATCTAACCCCTGGGTAGAAGCTTGGGGTAACCTGAGGTTTAGTACATATGCACCTGCCACACGTGCCTTAAACAAAAAAGACGCCGTCAAGCTCGCGACACAATCACATGTCAAAAATCTCGCATAAAAACCCTCTCTCCTCTTCCCCTTATGTAGGCACATCCATCCCACCACGATCTCCATAACCCGACCAAACCAGCCGCCAGCCAGCCAGCCAGCCAGACAAATATCGCCATCGCCTACTCGACTCCATTAAAAAAGCTACTCTTAAACCCCGGTCCCGTTACTACCTAAGTACCTAGACCAAAAGCCAGGTTACCGTTATCGTTGCCGTTGTTTTTTTTTTTCTCGCAGACCTGCCTGCCAAGCCAGCCGTTTATCCCATCATCGTTTTCTTTTTTTGCCCCTCTCTCGCTTCACCTATAAGATCCAGGACGCGCTGCTGGTCTCCTCTCTGATGTGGCCTCTTCGATAGTATGCATATACTATGTATTAGTATGCTGCTAAGTACGTACTCTGAACTAGCCTGCTACTACATAAGGGCCGTCTCGTCACCACTCGCAATCAAAGGGGGACTTCGGGGGAGTGGCCCCGAATAGGTAGACATCACATGTCAGGGGCAGAGCTGTGGACTAGGTAGTCTTCACATACATTACATACTATATCTTCGATTTACCGAATACGGGATAGTCCGTCCTTTTTTCATCTCATGCAAGTACCTTACATATACTGTACTACAACTGTGTAGAGATATATATATCTATGAAGTCTATGTCTAACTGTGGCTGTTAACTGCTATATTCTGCTCACCCTGAGCCCATAACGCGCGGCGGTCCTGGTACCTTTTTCCCTACTGCCGCCTCATGTCTCCGGCATGACTTAAATAATAATAAAACTTCTCCCCTAGCTACGTAACGACAGCGTCATAATCATTTTAGAGAGGACGGGCTTACATCGTCACTTAGTATCAAATGGAGCCGAGTACATATGTAATGACCACGCGCACAGAAGAAGCTGTCCCTAGGTGATCGAATCTAATATAGCGCCCGGTAGAAGCCAACAGAAATGAACTAGAGTTACTAAAAAGCGAGAGACGCCTCCTTGAGCCAACTTCAACTCGATCTCAAGCCAGATCGTGTGTGCCCCCTCCCCCACAAAGTTTAGACGAAAGGCCCGGTTGCAGTTAAATGCGCCGATCCAAATAAATAACTACATACAACCCGGGGAATCGGGGAAATCCAGAAGAGCAAAATGCAAGTCATCCCGCGGGATCTGAACTCTAGGATACCTGGAGATGCCCATTTTACAACCATATGTATATAGTGACCTTCACTGTTGTTGCGTTGCACATTGCAAGTTACCGAGGCCGAGGCTCACTTCCCTGGATCGTGGGGATTTTTCATCTTATTGGCCGTGCCCGCTTTCTATGTAGATCCTAGGTACAGAGGTAGGTACCTTCAGCACCTTCTAAGGTTACGGGGTACTTAGAGCAGTTACGTACCTGACCTAATTACACATTACACGCATAGCTGGAGCTCACATGCACATGAGCACGAACGCACCTTGCCTTGCGGCTTACTTAGGTACTTCAGAGACAGCCTTAGCAAACATACATGCCTACGTAACATTCTAGAAGACACGAAGAAGAAAGAACGCTTGGAGTTACCTTACCACTTCTCTCTCCATCTCATCTCATCCCCCAGATCAGATTCGATAATTACCCGTCGCTTTAATACAGACCACCCACAGGCTATAGCTACCTAGGTACCATATTACAAATGGAAACCCCATAAGTCGAAGTTCTGCTCAGTGAATTTCCCCGATTTCCAACCCCGGCCCCGTCGCGGTCGCGGAGGTGCCAGTTGCGCGACGCCCACCCCCTGCGCCGCACCACTACATCATACCACACCACACCACACCATCCCCATCCCCATTCAAGCTCACCAACGCCGCGCCCACACCGCGCAAAACCCCACCGATGACGTCCCCCGGGACGGCGGCGATGGCGGCGCCGTCGTCTCTGCGCGGGGCCCACAGCAGCAGCCGCAGCAGCATCGGGTCCAGGAAATGGGATGAGTCCGTGCCGCCGGTCCTGCGGCCGCTGATCCGGGCCTACATCCTGGGCTACGCGTCGTCCGTGGGGCCGCGCATCGTGACGCTGGTGCTACAGTTCATCTCCGCGCGGCGACAGCAGCGGCGGCGGCGGGGGGATCTGGCGTCGGATCCCGACGCGCCGCAGCTGCTGTCCGACTCGCCGCCGCCGCAGGAGTCCTTTGCTTCTTCGCTGCGCCGCATCTTGGTCTCCGGTTTCGATCCCCAGCGCTTCCCGGCCTTCTGCGCCGCTCTTATCGGTGGCGCTACGATGCTAGAGGTGCGGACTACGTGCCCCTTCCCCCCCCCCCCCCCCGTGGCTTTTGGAATTTTCTTCTTTCTTTCTGTTTCAATGGTCAAGGCTATCGCGATGCCCGTCCCGTACTACGCCGCGCATACCACACGGGAACACAGCCGAGCTAACTTTGCGCGACTAGCGCGTATTTCACAGATCACTACCGCGGCTCTTCAGCCAACTATCGGAGGCAGCAATCCTAAGGTGAAGATTATTGCATTACAAACCCCTCTTACGCAAAGCTTACACATATATCTCCAGGATATCTCGGATCCTCGCCAGCTTCATCTCCGCGTGGCTGAGTCTCCGACTATTACAGTCGAAGCACAACAACAGCTACACCGCGATCGAGCGCGTAGTAGAGGAGCTGCCGGACGGTTCCTCGCCCGGAATTCCCGAGCTCAAGTTCACCCGGTACGCGGGCCGGACCCTCGACCTGACGCTCTTCGCGGCGTGCAGGGCCGTCGATGTCGTGGTGGGAGGACTGTGGGAGCGGAGGCGCCGGCGCCGCGTCGCTGCTGGTAAATGGACGCGGGTATGTACACGGAATCCCGCCAAGCCTTAGCTCCCAAACCGCAAAGAAACGAACCTCCCGCCCCAAATAATGTAACCAAAAGCTAACCCACAACCCCATTTCCCAAGATCGAGTCCTCCATCTGCAAACTGGTCGACCCGTCAGTATTCGCAGCATCAAGCGCGCTGATCATGTGGGCATGGTTCTACCAGCCAACCCAACTCCCGCGCTCCTACCGGAAATGGATCAGCACAGCAGCAGCGGTAGACGTACGACTGATCGAGGCCCTACGGCTCTGCCGCACGGGACAACTACGGTACGGGCAGGACACAGGCCCCGCGGGCCGGGTACTACAGGGGATGTGCGCGGAGCGCGGATGGCCTCTGACATGGGGCGACCCGGCCGTCTCCGTGCCGTTCCCCTGCGAACTCGTGCACATGGGCGCTGGCGGCGCCTCGTGCGAGCTGCACGCGCTGTCGCGTTTCGCGCGCTCCTTTCGCTGGGCTATCGCTACCCAGCTCCCGCTGAACTTGCTCGTCGTCGCGGCGCGGGCCTCCAATCGCAGTCGCCGTGCCGTCAAACGCGCCCTCCTCGCTGCTTTCGTATCCGCTGCCCGCTCCTCTGCGTTCCTCGCTGCGTTCATCGCGCTCTTCTACTACGGCGTATGTCTCGCGCGAACGCGGATAGGGCCACGGATGCTCGCCCTAACAACCCCAGCCCACACCACCTCCTCTCCCTCATCCCCAGCAGAAGCAAAAGCAGCAAAAACAGCCCTAGCCCAACGCATCGACAGCGGCCTCTGCGTAGGCACAGGATGCCTCCTCTGTGGGTGGAGCGTGCTCCTCGAACGCGGCGGAGCCGGGGGTTCACGGGCCGCGAACCTAGCGCTGTTCGTGGCGCCGCGGGCGCTCGGCACGCTGCTGCCGCGCCGGTACCCGCTACGGCTGCAGTGGCGCGAGACCCTCGCCTTCGCGGCGGCCGCCGCCGTTGTTTTGCCTGTTGCCCGTGAGGACCCCCGGCGCGTGCGCGGGGTGCTGGGGCGTGTTTTGGGGGGTGTTTTGGAGCCTTGAGGAGAGTAGGGGTTGTGTGACTGTATACCTAGATATATGTATTATAATGTAATATAAAGTAATGTAATTTAGCATCGTGTATTATCTTCTATAATAATTTCTTGTGGACTTCAGAGAAGTATCCATAGCATAAAGCTGCGTGAAAGCGACAGCTCAAACTAGAAAGGTGAATCTCATCACAACAATTTGCCGTATTGTGTCCGATGGTCAGGGACTTTATTCCAGCTAGCGACACTCTTCCAGCATGCCTTGCTCTCATGCCATCATAAACAAAAACAGACAGTATAAACTCGTCTTCAAGACAGACAGATGATCAGCCCCGTACAACTCTTCCAAGGTTGCAAAATACTTGTACATATGTAAAAATCCCCTGCCCCAAAGCGCCTCTTCTGATTGGCCAACGAGATCCGGGGTAAAGTACCCAAGTACTGATTTCCATAAGGATGGGTTCCGGGTGATAGGTACCTAGTATCCACAGGAGGCCGTCAAGCCGTTGCGTGGTGGTGGTACGTAAAAGAGTACGAAGTACAAGATTGGGGGGCAAAGAATGGAATAATATCACTCAGCACACACCCGCAGGGGTCCCCTAAAAGCCTCTAAAAGCCTGCCTGTATCACGCTACCTAATGCTTCCACTTCCACCTCATACATATTCCAACCACAACCACAACCACATCCTCCCCCTCCCTCCCCCCCCCCCTTTAGGACCCCTAAAGCACCAATCACCACCACACCACATCCACCAGACCAAAAAAGAGGCATCCAACAAAACAATTCAGGCATCCGCAGCCGAACTTGTGGCAGAGAAGAGGGAGAGGCGAAACAGAGAAAGGGACGCATGGACCTACCATCTTCAGATCTTTTGTCGAGGATCCGGGGATTGATTTACATCTATCTCGACATTCCCTTACCACTTCACTACATACATCACATAGAGTATTAACTGCCAATAAATAATACCCTTAAAAGCCCTCACATAATCAGTATTCTACCTACTTAACTGTAAGTAGAAGGGAAGGGAAGAGAGGGGGGCAAAAAATCAACTTTTTGTCTGTCTGTCTGTCTGTCTTGTCTCTTTACATATCAATCAAGGAAGGACATATGCAACTCCTGGCTTTGATTCAAAAGTTCCTCGATGGCTTGTTGATCTTTCCATTCGACTCACTTCCACACCTTCCTGCGCCATCCTTGCATCAAATCCCTTTGAACTTTCCAACCGATCGAAGCATTTCTCCCCGCCCGTAACGACGACGAAGCGATCCCAACGAGACTGAACCCCGCAAACGCATCCCCCGTACTATACACACCATACATTTCAGGCCTTCCCAGACAAAACATCTCACGATGTCGGGCTCACAAACCGGCTTCTCCGGCCAACTAGCGCAACAACAACAACCGCAGCAGGGCTCGCAAACCCAAACCCAGGTCCAGGAACCCTCGCAGCAGCAGCAGACACAGACGGAGGGGGCGCAACCCAGCACCATCCTGCGCCTACGCGGCGCCCACGCCAACCCCGCCGGCCACCGCGTCCAGTGGGCCGAAAACGTGGTGGATAACGAGGGTTTGGGCCGGAAGAGCTCCAAAGGTACGTCCCCTCCGCCTCCGCCTCCGCCTCCCCCTTCCGGTTTCCCATACCCGTGATCGTGGAGACTAACCCTCCAAAATAGTCTGCTGCATATACCACGCGCCCCGCGCAGTCGGGGAATCCTCCTCAGACGAATCGTCCTCGGACTCCGACTCCTCATCATCCGACTCCGACTCCGACCCCGACTCCGATCCGGCGCGCGACTACGATCCCCGGGAACGAGCGATGGCGCAGCGGCGACGGCGGCAACAACAACAACAACCGGGACATAACCACGACCACGACCACGATCACGATCATGGGGAGAACGGAGCCGGAGCCGGAGCGGGTAGTAGTAGCAGTAGGAGTAGACGATCAGATAAACCCACTCGCAGGACCAGGAGACCGAGTCCCAACGCCTACGAGAAGCAGCCGAGGCCGAAGCGCAGGGATGGCGGCGGTGGCGGGCCCGGCGGTTCGGGGGGCGGTCCCGCGAGGGCTTGAAAGCCCGGTCGGTCGGTCGACTCCTAGAGACGGGCTATCTCCAGCTCACGGTGTTTACCAACCCGATTTCTCTAGCTGGACAAGAGACATTACGAAGGGATCAGCGTGGCTGCCTCCCGCCCGTCTTTAGGGGTTGAGTCCGCTGCATCATGAATATCACGTAGTTACGAATGAACAATATCACAAAACCAAACCAGGAGGGGGGGAAGGGGGGGAGGACACACGAAGAATTAATCGGGCTGTTAACTACCAACTGCATCTTCGCGGCGTTCACTCGTTTTTCTTTGCTTTTCTTTCGGGGGACAGGACTGTCGGTGATAGGTCAATACCAGGCCCCGCCGGCGCGCGGAACAGATGAAAGAAGAAACCCCCAAAACCACCAGTTTCCTACTCGAGAATCCCGATGTCAGGGGGGGAGGGGGGGCAGGTCTCCAGGGACATAAGCAGGTAGAAAGGGCCCTTGGCTGCATAGCTATCTCTCTTGTCCTAAAGAGAGTCCAGCTCTAGATTCAAATAGGAAACGAGTCAACCGGCTGGGCTATGGCCTATTATCGCTTGCTTCTCTCCTCTTGTCTTCCCTTTCAGACGTCTTGAACGGTGATGCGAGGTTTTCGAGCACGGGGGGTGATGTGTGTGACAAGTGGAAGTCATATATAAGCCCAACTCCCCCTCCTCTCCCCTTGTCCGCTCCGCTCCGCTCCTAAACCACGTGCTTAATACCTACCTACCTGCTAGATCGATCTAGCATACATGCAATACAGGGTACCCATAACAGGAAGCAAGAGAAGAAAAAAAAAGAATAAGAAAAGAGACGTAGACGATAGATTCATTATAAGAGGGACGTTTAAGAAAACCTACATACGCTGCTAATAAAAAGGAATTAAATACAACACGCAGTACGACTTAACTTGACTTAACTGACTGACTGACTGACTGACTGACTGACTCCAAAGTCTGGGATAGAATGAATGAGACGCAAAACTCCTACACCTGTCTTATCTGTCTCTGTCTTGCTGCACTGCACTGCACTCACTCACTCTCCAGCGGCGAGGGGGGTGGGAGGGTTCCATCCCGTCTCGTCTTCGATTTTTCTTGGAAGAATCTCCCCTTCTCTCCTATTTTTTCTTTTCTTTTCTTCCCACCTCCCCCCCGCCGTCTTCTCCTCCTCTCCCCTCTTCAAATCCAACATTGGATGGATCCCCCACCTATCTTCACACGCCCACGCACACACACACACACACATTCCCCAAGGTCCGCGGGGGCAAACAAAGCATAGAAGAAAACAGTTGTGCGTAGGCTAGGCTAGGCTAGCTAGCTAGCTGGTCGGAGTCCCCCAGTCAAGGAAGGGGGCGAAGAACAAGACACAAATATAGGATAAACAAAAAACATTACGATTCAGGATTGATTTGGCGGTTTCTTAGCATTACATACACACAGACAATCCAGACAGACAGACAGACAGACAGGCAGACAGACAGACAGACAAAACAACCACCAAACTACCCAACTAAGCCAAGGCAGATAGGATTTTTCATAAAATAAAAAACAGATTAAAATACAAAGACGGACTCAACGCGGCGCGATGCGATATGATATGGATATGGATATGGATGTGGATATGATGTTATGAGAAAGGAGCCAAGAGAGCAGAGCAGAGCATCGACGGCAATGGCGATGACGCAAAAAACAAAAACAAAAAATAAAAATAAAACAACAAAAGAGACGGTATACATTAGACAAACGGGGAAAAAACCCAACAAACGCAAAAAAGAGAGAAAAAACAAGAAAATGATTAATGGTAGAGTAGTAACAGTACTAAGTAGTAAGCAGTTAAATAGTAAAAGGGGGCTTTCCCCCCGCGCCGCCCCCCTCCCCCAACTTCGCTAGCAGCCCCAGTCCCGAAACGCCGTTCCGCTTTCGAGTATACGCGATATATGAGGTATGTGGTGGTGATGAGGTTATATGGTATGCGGTAATGTGGATATGTGATGTGATACGGCTTCTGCCTTTTGGCGAGCCTTCGTGACTGTGACGATGACGACGATGGATGGATAAAAGAAAACCTCAGTTTCCTCCCATCCCTCCTGTTGCTTTCATCTTTCTCTCCGTCTCCCCCTTGTCGTACCGTACTGACCGGCGGGGCCGATAAAAGGATAGCGGGCAATAAAAATCCTGAGCTGACGTCTCCATCTATCTCTTTCGTTTGAGAGAGGGTTGGATAAAAAAACCAAAACCAAGATCAACAAGGGCTTGCAAGATCAGACAAGACAAGACGAAGACGAGGGACAAGAACCAAAAAGAGGGCGGGGTAAGGCGGGATATTATGGGAAATGTCTCGAGACTTATTATGTAAACAATGCCTCCCCCTTTCCTCTCCTCTCCTCTCTCCTCCTCTCCTCTCCCCCTTTTTCCACTCCGGCCCCGGCCCGGTCCGAACATCCCCCTTCAACTCAACCCAAAAAGCTCGCGAGTCTAGAGTTAGATAGATAGATAATTAAAAAAAAAGAGAGAGCCCCCCATCTCCCGCCCAAGCCCTTTCGCCGCCGCCGCCGCTGCCGCTAAACCGCTAACCGTCCTCCCCCCCCCCCCCCCGTCTCCCTCGGCCCCTCCCCGTAATGCAGATCATATCGTACACGAAAACGAGCCCCCCCTTCTCCGCGGGCCTGGGACGAGAGAGAGAGAGAGAGAGAGAGAGATAAGACCTCCCTCCCTGCCTGCCCCCTCTTTTAACCAGTAACTTTTTTTGGATCAAGGATACGTCTTATTCTTACAATTTCTTTTTTGCTGTTATATAAAATTTCTGCAGGTGCCGGTGTGTTATGTGTGTGTGTAGTGTGTAGTGTGTAGTGTGGTATGTGTATATGGGTGTAGGCCTGGAGGCCACCTACCCCCCCACCCCCCCTCTTAGCTAATTATTATTACCGGGGGGCTTCCGGGGAGGGCGGGGTCGGGAAGCCCATCATGCTCGGCACCTGTTTCCGCATGACGCCCCTCTTGCGCTGTTCCGGCCGCGGCACGCCCTGAATCGCGCGCGGCTCCTTCATCAGGGTCGGGTCCAGCTTCGCCGGGATCCTCGTCGTGACCGCGCGGTACTCGCCGTTGAACTTCGCACTCGGCACGGGCACCGACGCCGTCCGCCAGATATGCTCCGTTGTGTTGGTGAGGAACGTCGGGGCTCTAGACCGGGACGACGGTACCCCCGGGAAGGAATTCGACACGCCGTGCGACGCCCGGATCGTGGAGAGCCGGGAAAGGCCGGACGAGATACCCGCGGTCCTGCCTCGCGACTTCTTGGCCACGAGGATCTCGTCGAACAAGCGAATCTCCGGATTGGTCGATGGCTGCGTCTCTCTGAGGTGGATGAACTCATTGAATACTGCTGACAGTTAGCTCCAGATCTACGACTCGGGTCGGACGATGGATTTACCTTGCGTGTCTCTCATCATCGCTGCGTAGTCCTGTTGATCGTGCGGCAGGCTCTTAATGAATCCGTTCATGTCAAATGCATACAGTTGCCCGTTGTTCTTCTGCTCCTTCGAAGGTCGACCTAGATGCTTCCGGTACGTATAGAGTAGGCTGGCCATGCATCGGACGAATGCGGCGCGGACCTTGTCGGCGCTAAACGCAGAGGGGCAGACAAGCGAGACGCAGCCCAGGCAACGCCCGTGGGATACTATACCGCACCCGGTACACTTATAACACCCATCACCTTCGGCACGCTCGTCGCAAAGAACGCAGATCGAGGTCGTGTCCCGAGGACTAAAATTGAAGCAGTGGCCTTCAACCCACACTACGGTGTCCGTGTTCTGGACCGGCTGGACCAGCATGTTGGGCATAACAGTCGAGGCGGCGATGGTAGACTGCGCATAAGTCGACGGCGCGTACCCGCCGTACGATGACTGCGAGTCGACTGAGATGGCGGAGATCGACAGGTTGGCTTGGTGTCCATTGAGGAAGGGTAAGCTGGGCCTATGGGCGGGGGCGTGTGTGAACGAGGAGCTGCGCCTACCACTCTGGCTGTTATCCTTGAAGTGGCCGGACCGCTTCTCTCGCAACGTTGCTGACAGGGCGAACCCAGAATCGCTCCTTGAGACTGGCGTCACCGGCATCGGCGGGAAGTTCACGGAGACCGGAGAGACCGACGACTGGGGGCTGGTCTTATTCGACTTGCTGGTCGCGGGACGATCGGATGTGCCAGGCTTGGAGTGCGTGAAGGCGTTGAAGACGGGTGTGACCATGGCCTCCGGAGGGTCGGGCTCTCCAAAAGAGGATGAGTTCTGCACGACCCACTTTCCGAGGGTGCTTGCCGGTGGTTTCTCATTGAAGAGTGACCCGTTTTCGGCGGAGAAGGCGTCATAGGGGAACGATTCGATGGCATAAGGGGGTGGCCCCGTCGTGACTCCATATCTGAGGTGGTGAGGGGCGCCGAGCTGTAATAATGACATCAATTTCCTCCGGTGCTGCTTCGGAAGACGGTGGGGCTGCGCGGTGGAATCGATCGTGTCTTTGTCCAGGTCGACCAGGACGTAGTCGTCATCCGGTAACTGGATGTTGTCGTACCTTCGCTCAATACCTACAATGTAGGGGCACGGAGCATCGAGGGCGGAAATTAGTCGCGCGGGTAACACGGGTATGAAGATGCTAGCCCAAGTTAACGGATATAGAAGGCCAGCTATCGCATGGCACGCCAGGTGGAGCATAGACGTATGGGATGAAAGGAAGATGATGCGCGATTCGGACATGGCGAACTCGAACAGCGTGACTACGTTCTCTAGAGAAAGTGATCGGAATAGAGCATAGAGGTCTGTGCTGCGCGATCCCGGAAGTTCGTTGTCGGCCTCCTTACGCGCGTACATGCGCAGTTCGCGCACACCAATCTCGACCTGGGTCTTGGAGCTCAGGGGCGTGAGAGCCTCGGCGCAGAGATTGACAACGTAGCGCTCCAGAGGCTGCCAGCGTCCGATCCTCGGGGAGCTTGGTGGTACGCGGAGGACGCCCCCATCTGTCATGGGTACCACCACGGCTCGAAGCCAGTCCTTCCAGAAACTCATTCGTGTTGGATCCCTCCCAAGGATCCCATATGCACGCGGTGTCCAAAATCCGCTCTCACCCACGGTCAAGCCATCGATCTTAGAGGCGGCGCCGTGTCTTAAAGGCCGAAGCATTTCCGTCATCAGGCTGATCTTCTCTTCCACAGCACTAATCTCATCATCAAGTTCCTCTCGTTCCTCGGAGTCGGAGGGGATGTTAGGGAGCTCGGCCAGCAACTGCGACAAATGTGCGCGCTCTGCGGCAAGTCTCGTCCCGAGGCTTCCTGCGAGCTCCCGCTCCTCTTCCGTCATATTTCTCTGTCTCCACTGCTCACATCTCATCTCGATGTCTTCTGCGATATCTGACGGTACGGCCGTCCAAACGATGATCGTGAGCCCATAAATCTTCGCATTATCACCGGATGTCATCGTAAAGCCGTGCCACGTGGAGCGCGGACGATCGTCTGAGGAGACGATCTGAATGTCGTTGGGGAAGGCAAACATCGGCACGTAATCGGGGAATCTCCCTCTCCTAGCGAGGTCTTCATCGGCGTTTCGTGGCGGGTAGCGGTCAAGCAGTTCGGGTTCGAAACGACGTTTCAGTGGGTGCATGTTTGGGTCAAGATTGAGAGGTTCCGGTGGGGGAATGACGGAGTTGTAATTGCTTAGTCGTTTCGCCGTTCGAACAGAGGCTATTTCGTACAAGTCAGTGTGGAGAGCGGTATTATCATCGCGAGAAACAGATCTCCATATAGAGCGACCACAGTCTTCCACCGGGGGAAGAACCGGGGGCCCCATTCTCAAATCATGAGTAGAGGACGTACCAGGTCTGGGCGTCGACGGTTGTTTCCGGGCACTATTCATGTCCCGAAAGCTGATCTTCCGCCTTATGCTGCCACGAATGCTACCCCTGATGCTCTTTAGCGGGCTTAAGCGACCGCTCTGCGCCTCCTCTGCCTTTATCCTCTCCGCCCGCGGGTTAACCATCGGGGGCCGTGACTGAATCTTGGCGCCAGCGGAAAAGCTGAGGTCCTCAAGAAAATTTTCCCTCTCCGCGGCAAATTTGACGAGGGCGGTGTCGAAATCGAAGTCGGGGAGAAAAGTGCCTTGCGAATCGGACGGGTCCGACATCAGGTTAGGTCTTATAGTCGCGCTACTCCTGTTGCTTCGCGTATTCCCATCCATCTCCTCCAAAGTGTGAATCGAATTCACCAAAGACGCCCTCGAAAGCCAGCCATTAGAATTTTGCCGGGAATGTCTGGCAGTCGGTTTCGCCGGGGTCATAGGTGTGGCAGGACTGGCGGCCTCATCGTCGTCTTCGGGCTCAGCATCCTCGGATATCACCGTGTCGACTGCGGTATTCGTAGCAGGATGGGGGAAGTCTTGGTAGGAGATGGATTCGATACCGGCGATCCAGAAATAGTCGGCCAGCGGCGCTGAGGAGCTATCCATATCATCTGCTGCTAGCCCAAGGGCTATTTTCCTGCTCTTTCTATCTCTCGAAGGGGAAAGGCCACGCTAAAACTTGAATGGTGACGGAATCAAGCAAGTGAGAGGGGAGAAAGTCGTGGAGTGTGAAGGAGTTCAGTTCAAGTGTTAGGTTTTTCCCTGAGCAATTTCCTAGATGGCCCTAGCTCTGTCGAGAAAATATCACTAGGATTGGCAGGTGAGCCACCCAGTGCGCTCTGAAAGTGCCAGAGTCTGGTGTCAGAGTCAAGTGTCAGAGTCAAGTGTCAGAGTCTGACTTTCCTTTGTCCTAATCAGAGATCGGTGACTTGAGCCTCGTTACTCCGAGACACACACACGTCAAGCTATCCCAGGTCCTTCAGCAACGAACAACGACGAACTAAATGCAAGTCATAGGCACTCGCGAGCCTCCCTGTGTGACCTCAAAAAAAAAGTCTAGTCACGCCTCATGGATTGCTCATGAAATGTCGAGCTCTTCACCCGACGGAAACAAGGACGGAGATCTATCTTAGCTCCCAGGGAGCAAACTTCGGCTGGTTACGCAGTCGAGAGTGGTTTTGATCGGACGAAAGGGGGAGTTGCGAATAATCAAATCTTGCCGCCCGAACAGAATTATACCAGGGCCGTATCCTTGTAAAGGGGATTGTAAAACTTGGGAGAGCAGAATGTCAGTGATCGTCCGAACGAATGACAATAGGCAATAGACAGTAGACAATGGATAGTAGATAATAGATGATAGTGTAGATATTGGCAATTTTTTTCCCGACACCCCAGGCCTTTTTTTTTTTCTTTTCGTCTATTACACCCCTTTGGCTGCACGAGGGTTCTTTTTTTGGTCTTTTCCTTTTTTTTCTTTCCTTCTTTTCTTTTCATGCAGGAAGATGGTTATGCTGCAGATGGTGTGCAGGGGGGAACGGGACACTTGGTATGGCGTGCGGGACGTCTCGTCCAGTCTTGTAGTAGGTATTGAGGTATTAGGTAGGGTATTTGGGGGGTATTGAGGGTATTGTGGTATTGTGGTATTGTGGTTTTCTGGTCAAGTAGTATCATATGTAGTCTTGTGGCCCTGTCTTTGGTGTATTGGCGTATCGGTTCGTCTTCCCAATAGCAATCAATAATAGCAGCGACTTCCGTTCCACTATCGACTACTACGCGGTCCTCTACGACCTCCGACCTCTGGCCTCTCTCCTATGTATGAGTGTGTAATGTGATTCGATACAGTGGGATGCAGTGGGATACAGTGAAATACAGTGAGATACAGTGGGATACGGTGAGGTACGATGGGATACAATTGTAGGATACGATGTAATGCAGCTCTTCTTCCCTCTTTCCCCGTCTATGGGTTGTTCAGGTGGGTTTGTTCAGGTACGCCCACCCCCAAAACTTTCATTATATTACTCACCTTGTGTCTCTGCTCTGTTACTTGCTGACTTGGTACCTGAAGAAAGCGGACCGGGAAATTGATTGCTGTGGGTATTGTAGAAAAGAAAAGCAGTTCTTTATACAAGTTTGTTTGCACAAGTCTGCTTGGATGAGTTCCGGCTCAACAAAATGGATGTCGGTGAGGGCCAGAAAGTGGTCAGTTCGTTCATGAATTTCGTGCTATTTTTCTTAGATCCAGGGGAGAGAGGGGGGGGGGGGGGATGTTTAGACAATCCACGTTAAAGAGGGGTGGAGGAGTTTTGGTGGTGGCGGTGGTGGTAGTGGTAGTGAACTGAGTCGAGTGACCGAATGTAACCGAGTATCTTTTTTTATCTTTTATCTTTTATCTTCGATTGTCAAGTTCGAATTCAGCTTTCATGAGAAAACAGGAAGAAAAAAAAAAGGTATTAAAGTTAGAAGGATGATTGGATGGAGGAAAAAGGGATAAGGAACAAATGCAATCAATGACTATGAAATGCCCAAGAAGAAGAATACTCCGTGCTAATTCTAAGGTAAAGTTCCAATGTTGATAAGAAGTAAGAAGAGGAAAGTGTGAGAGAGTGAAGAGTCCGAAAGAGAGGAGCCTTCCCCCCCCTCCTCCCCCCTGGAGCTGGCCCAGGGAGAGGAGAGGTTCTTTAGTTTAGGTAGGTTAGTTAGGTAGGGTAGGTCCCAGAATTATGGTATGTACAGTTTGTTACAAGCAGTTAAGTTAAGTACATACATGTCAACTATTCACAGTACGTAGTGCCCGATAACACTACTGCTCCTACTAGGGTGCTGTTAGCTAAGAAATAATTACCTGCCTAGTACCTCGTACCAGATTCACTTACACCAGAGAACATGTGAAAAAAATTAACCCTACTCGCCTACATACTTGTCTTCCTCTCTGTCAAGTCCTGTTAGTCGGTTCCATTAGGTTAGTTCAGTTTACGGCGACATTTCAACTAAACAAATAACTACTGCCCATACCTGAGTAGAACATACTGTAAATAGAACCAGGTACGGTCGTTATAGTTATATACTTCATCCTGATCCAATCCATTGTATCCAAATCTATACTATTATGTACCTAGCCCTGGAGTAGGTATGGGGCCTGGGTGGCCTGGGTGGAAATGCCTGCACCTATCAAAGAAATATTAACCCCGTTAAAGACCAGGATCCTACCACATACATACATACCTGTGTTACCTAAATGGAAGCCTATGGCATGGCACGGCATGCATGCATATGCACGAGGTAGTGGTAGTGGTGGTGGAAGTGGAAGTCGCTACCTACTTACCTAGGTACTTCCCAACTCATGTACTTTACTTATTCTATATGCAGTGTATAATACCGCATTCTATACATGCCCAGATACGTATAAACCGGTTGTCAACAAAGACTTTCCAAGTATAATACCGCTTGCCTGGTATTGATATAAATACTTCTACTTCCCACAGGAGTATCTATCAGTTCCAATATCAACCTTAAAAAAGTTATGGTCAATCGTTGCCCAGATGGAAAGTCAGTCAGTCCCAGGTCAGGCAGGCATATCTGCAACTACAATCTATGTAAGATTGATCACTACTAACTTTGGAAAGCCGGATTGGCCAATAAAACCCTCTCCTCCCCCTTTTTGGGTTCATTGGAGTCGACAGGTCGTGAATTGGCTGATTCCAGGTTTGGGAAGGACAATCATTACCTAACTGAAATAGCCGTTCAGGATCTCTTTTTGGTCCTTATGGCGGGGAAAGAGGCTTAAGGGGGACCCACCCTGATACCACCTGGGCAAGCCTGGGCAACCTAGGCTAGGTATGTACACTACACTACCTAACCTAGTAGGTACTGCTGGGCACCAACCTTGGAAGGATTACTGTACTCATAGTCAGTACATACTACCTAAGTACATGCCGATATAACACCTCTAGTTAGCAGCAAAGCAGCAGAGCAACAGTAGTGTCATATCGCTCTCTTTCACCGCAATATCATCAGAAGTAGTTATGGTCTGCCCTTGATGACCTCCTTAGTAGGGTGTATATACATATAAGTATAAGCGATAAGATCGAATGCCCCAAACTCTTCTAAAGTAGCAGTTCGTTTTTGCTTATTTGCATGCACTACTACTATCTCTCAGGGGGGAACTAGTAGGTATGACGCCGGCTGGTAGGACTGCCTTTTAAGGCAACTTTTTTTCTTCCCGTTTTTCTACCTAATATGTACCTAATGCATTTAATATACGTGCCAGGTATTACCCCGTTATTGCTATTTTTATATACGGAAAGAATTTGATAGTTGATATATACTGCGTACTTTCCAAGGTTTATTCTTCATGCTTCGTATGTATGCCCTCTTCCATCTTCCATCTGCCTATCTCTTCTCCCCCCTGGAGTGCCCCCTTTCCATACTTGTTGCTGTTAAAGCCGTCTATGGATGGCATCACGTATTTATTCAATAGATATCTAGAGGACTTAGGTAGGTACTATCCGCTGGAACTCCATTTGTCTATTGTCAGTTTACACATGCATCATCATAATCATCATCCCTCCGGGCTGCCCACATATCACTAGTGTTTCGAGGCCAATCCAATGAATGACACACATCTACAAATCAGAGATGTGTGGTTCCTGCAGGCTTGTGTAAACCAAGGTATTCTCCCGTTCTCCCACTGGTGCCCGGCGGCCCCCCCCCTTCTTACTCCAAGTGGGCATGCAAAGGACTGGATGGGCCTTGGCCGGTCAGTAAGACAACCGGGCAAATGCAAGGCGAGCCCTCCCCCTCGTTACGGGAACTGGTTATAGCCGATACAACGTGTTCCTGCATAGGGAGGAGGGGGCGGCAGTACGTGGTATGCGCTGTAGGTAGGTATTGGCTGGTTAGTGAGTGAGCAGCAGCAGCAGCAACACAGTAATAAACAGCACTTACGTGGGAGAGACGCCGGCACCATCTCTTTTGGAGTTCGATTTCCCCCCCTGCCCGCAACATGGATAAATTTCTAATTGTGCGTCTCGGCTCCGGGTATGTAAACGAACCCATCGATGATGGCCCGATTGCATTGCTGAAAAAACCTCGTATTTGAGCTTTTTAAGCCGCCGGCAGCTTGCGAAGCTATACTATGCTCCGGTCCTGGTAGTCCGTCCCTGGCGGGACGAGCTAACCTCTTGACTACTACGACTTTTTCTTCCGCTCTCTTCCACATAAAGACAGGTTTAAGTCCGTAGTCGCATGGTTTTTGGGGTCTTGACTGCTCCACCCGTTGCCGACAAGGGACTCGGCGACGGGGAGGGGCCTAACATACCCTGCGAACTGGTTGACTGGCCAAGTGTCAGTCAACCAACAGTCGTTCTGTTTTGGACATCGCGTTTTTCCCTCTCACGACACATGCGACGACGCCTACAACACGTTTCAGGCAAGCTACACCCTCAGAACTCTGCAGCTCTACCATTCTCAGGGGTCCCACGGCAGGGGTTGGGCAGCTGCGCACCTTCAGGCCCGTGAACCCCCCCTGCCTATTCTGATGATCAACAGCTAGACAAGCGATCGCAGGTATCCGCGTGTGATCTGGCGTTAACCATGTATAAATTGTCCGATTGTGGCTGTGATCCGACAACCGATGAACCCCCCGACCAAAAAAGCACCCCTTGTTTGTTTGTTTTTTTGTTTTTCAAGGGGATTGGGGAATGTCTCCTGAACTCCCTACTGTTCTATTCTGGTGTTGTACATATCATACCACGTCGGTTCCTCATCGATGCTCCGATTAACTCTATGTATTGGGGTAGGCCGAGCCATGCTACACTCACACATACTCCATCCTCTGTTGACACACCCATTCGGATGCGTATGCCCGTACTTGCGTAGAACGCCTCGCAGCACATTTTACCTGGGCAGGGCAAAGTCCCTGATCTGACCGACCTATGCGTGGCGCGGAAGTTAGTAAAATAGATGTATTGCATAGGTATTTGACACCTACCTACCCTACCATCAGCCTACGTCACACGAAGCCAACCGCCGGCAGGCGTGGCGGCGGACGCCACTGCAGACACCCACGCGGAAGCCCCTCCGCCATAGTCAGATCGTCGCATTTTTGAAAGGGGAAAAAAACGGCTCGTCGGCCACCGCGAAGGGGGTGGAAGGCCACGCCGACCCAACTGGGAAAGTCGCTGTCACGTCGCCTCCCTTGGCCTACGCGATCTCCCCAGGCTGCCCCGTCTCGTCTGGACCGCCTAGGCCGCCTACCTGCCTAAACCATACAGCTCGTTGTGCTAGGTTCCACGCCCTGCAGGTACGGATATAGCTTGTCAGCTCTACCTCGCCGCCCCCCTCCCACCCCCTGCCCCTTCTCCAACGGGTCAAAAGCAGACGATCTTCACGAGCCTCCAAATCCTCACCTACCCGTACCTGCGGCGAGGCGGCGTGACCAAACGACGGCGTAATTGGGATGATAGAGACACTGACAGAGACAACGCTGACACATTCTCACAACTACGCGCATTAGGATCCAGCAATACGGTGAATCACCTTGTATGTCTACACGCACAATGCATTGTATGCAACTTAAGTCGTCCTCGTAATCGGCAGTGCCCTATACTATAGTAAGCGCTTTCACGGTCGGGGCGCCGAAGAACCTGTCGTTTCTCTACTTCGCCGCCTTTGCAGGTTCTAGATTCGTCTTTTTTTTGTGCGCGTGTTTGTTTGCAGCGGACGCTACCCTACATGCGAAGTCGAACGCCCTTCTGCACGTAGGTACGTACGTGCAGGAAGAGGCGCTTCTGTAAAAAAGCAAAGAGAAAAAAGATAAGAAAGCAAAAACAAAAAAAAGGCCAGCTCACCGCCCGCCCCGTCTCACCTTACTCACGACTTACTGGTCAACTCTCCGAATACGCACGTATGTAAGTTCCTGCCTTCGCACAGCAGCTTGGATTCTTTATCGTCTACGTCCGGAGTCCGTTTTTGTTTTCTCTCTGCATTATACGTATCATATCGTAAAGTCGCGATGCATCCGCAACACCAAAAGATAAGGGGAGAAAAGCACTTCAAGAAATGCTCCTTGGGCATACATGTGTATGAAAATAACCCGATCGGACTCTTCTCTACACCCTTAACACCGAAGCTAAATGGGAATCCGGAATGTCGCACTCCCCTGATCCTGGCTGCCACACCCGGCTCCCTGGGCCAGGGGAGGGGGAGGGGGCTATGCCAAATCTGTAGTAGCATTTTCTTCTCTGGGCCTCCTCCTTCCGCCTCCCTCTCCCCCCCTGCTTTGGAGAATTACGAGATATCGCTACACAACTTCATACTATATACGCAGCCACATCACAGGCAAAAGGAGGGGATTGGGGGGAAGGAAGGAAGGAAGGAGGTCGAACGCGGAAAGATAGGATTGAACGTTCGGTGGGGCCGTTTTCCGAGATATCTATCTTAATATCTACACTCTACACCTGCATACCTAAAGTGAGAGTAGGAGCGCATATATAAACTGATAAACTCGCACAAGGAGGGGAGGGGGGAGGCACGCACACGAGCGGAAAGCTGGCTGGCTTGATCTTCGGCTGCAAGCGATTCCCAATCTTATCTTCCGAACCCCTTAGAAATACCGCATGGCTAAGTAAGTATATAAATATAAGTTATATATACATACATAGATAACCCACATAACTCCTTCGCCGTTAGGTAAATGCTACATGCGCGACGCGCATAACAGGAGTCCCATCCACAGATGATTTTTCGAGGAGGAAAAAAAAGGGGGGGTTTGGACGTGTAAAGAGCACTTCCCCCTCCCCTTTTCCAACAAGCCGTCTTGTAGTTATCGTATCACATGCCTCCTTGCGGTATGTGCTTGCATCTACCTACCTACCTACCTACTTACCTACCTACGCGAACTACCGCCTATATCACAAAGCAATACCACCACCCAACACTACCACCATCACCACCACCTCACGCGCAGCATCGCATCGAGCGCTTAAACGTGTACTACTAAATACCTACTACTAAGTAATTCCCTATCAGGTAATAGATGGATGGATGGATGGAATCAGCGCTATCGACGACAGTAGGCCAATAATAGGGGGGCTTCTCAAACCGGCCTGTCTGTCTGACCAAGTCCATCGGGTATGAACCACTATGCCGGCGACTCCTTCTTGGTTCCTGAAAATACACAACTTACCTGCCCTAACTTACATACTTAGCGTTTACATACAGGCCAAGCAATAGTGGTTCAGTGCAGGTGGTATTTACCTCTTGATACTTCTACACTTCTTCTTACCATTACTATCTGCTACCTCCATACATACCTAAGTACATAAGGGGGCGGCAGTCCGAACTTTAATTGTCACCCACCTGGCCCGCCCACCTCGTCCCGGTAAACTAATTACGTAGTGTAATACGGAGCGACATTAGCACGGGTCCCTGACGATCGGTCAAAGGACCAACCACACCTGCACCACACACACAAACACACACACACACACACCACCGTACTTCCGTGCCGTCCCAGTTGACTACTAAGAAGGGGGAATTACATAGGAAGATAAAAGAAATATCCAGGAAGAAAAATAATAAGAATTCAAAGTACGATAACTACAAGAATTTTCTCTTTTTAAAAAAAAGATTTACATCCAAACTGCTATTATCTCAGTAAACAGTAATCAAACCACACCCATCATCATCCATCCCACTTGCAAGACAGCTTGCTGCTTGTCCACCACCCTACCTACCTCATGACCAATAAAACCAATAAGCCTTTCCCATCCATACCTACATCCATACATATACTATGTACATACATACATACATAAGTATATACCCCGCAGGAGTAGATCGCAGGAGATCAGCAAAGCCAGATCGGCCGCCTATCCCGGAAACGGTTATATGACAACGCCAAGATCGGCGCGCAAGAGATCAGCGGCATCGTCATTCCCTTTTTCTTTTTCTTTTCCTTTTTTTTTCTGGGCTCCAGAGTTTATATGTACACTATAGTTAGTTAGTGCACATGGTTGGATGAGGGGGGGGGGGGGCGCGCATGGGCGGAAAAGGAAGTTGGGGAGGAAGAAAGACTGCCCGTTTGCCCGTTTAACGCCCCTTTTTCTTTCTTTTTTTTCGGCTTTTGCCTCGAAAGTATCCGCGTGTGTAACGGTCTGCCGAGGACGTACGGTTGGGATAGCTACTTGTAGTTATGGATACTATGTAAAGGGTTTGGTTGTACATCCACCACCAGCTCTGGAGATTTCGCTCGCCTCCCGAGGGCCCAGATAGCAGCCACGAGATACATAACCGGGCGAGCCGTCAAAAACAAAAACAAAAAAAAGTGGTAAGCATTGCAAATAGTTAAGGTTATGTAATAAAGTATGTCACGTAGATATATTGTGCAAGCCCGTACTATCTTTACATAATTAACTGAAGATACGCGCCGCGCATACACAGATATGTATAGACCCAGACACGTGAGCGGCGTTCATGATGCGTATGTATGATATGATGGGCGTGATGTGATGGGTGAGGTATAAGTGCATAAAGAAAATCAAGGAAGTCAGCCCAAAGCGCCCTATCTACCCCTTTTCTAAGTCCGTGGTTGGACTGGGACGAGAACAGTCAGTCAGTCAGTCAGTCAGTCAGTCCCCAAGTGCACACGGACACTTTTACATGCCCTCCCTACTTTGCATAGATATCAGGGTTACACCTGCGGCTATATATATATATTTAAGATCATGTCCGTGTATGTGTGTGTGTGCCATGCTACCCGATCCGACCCAGCCCTGCTTGCCCCCCTTACGTATCTGTCCACGCGTAGAAAAGAGGACAAAACACACACACACACTGCATTACACGACACTATATACCCCCTACATATCTCTCTTGTAACCCCCTCAGACGGCAACCACACGCCCGGGTACTACTCGAGAGTGTACGCGTGCGAGGACGCGATATATTATTATTGTTGTTGTTGTCCCTTTTCCTTTCTTCCCTTTCCTGGTGACACAACGAGAAGAAGCTTTTCCTGTCAGCCAATCAATACTCCCTGGGCTGAAGGGAAAGTCCGGAAGGTAAATAAACAATATTGGAGCAGTCGTGAAAGTTGAGAACCAACCGCATACCTTGGGTACCCCCTTTCCGACTGAAAGGGGGACGGTCCGTGGGCGGTCCGTAGACACGTGTGTATTGTGTAACCCTCAGCTGATGGAATGGAATCCAGCAACAGTAACACGATGGTCGGCTTTTGACTGTGGATGGGACTGGACATGGTCAACAGAATACAGTTACTGTAACTGATAAGGGTTTACTGCTTTTTCAGTCCCATAACTCGCCTCACAATCGGCAAGAGGTTGTCAAACAGTTTATGGCCATTGGGCTCGGTGTTTGGAAGGAGGATGGTGAAGACATGCATGTGATATGATAGGTTATCTAGAAAGAGTTTGAAGACTCATGATCTTCTAGCCAGGAACGGCTCAATGTCTATGTGTGATCTTTCACTCACAGCTAGAATCTCTCCTCCACGCACGATAGATGGAGAGAAGGGGAAATGCAGACATAGGAGGTGGATGCGATGGTAGTTCGGTTTTAGGATTCAAATCCATGCTATATATGTACATTCATTCATGGTGTGTGTGCTATATGAGGGATACGACCCATATGATACACAAGTGTTTTTACACATCGGCGAAGGCCCATCCTGAAGAGCTGGCCTCCTTCCCCTTCCCCTTCCCCTTCCCTCGCAACCAAAACCGAAGTCTCATCATCGTCACGCACATACCTCCTTCCTTTTTGCTGTTTCCATCCCTTGTTTCTCCTCTCTCTTGGAAGGATAGGATCACTGGTTGGACAGCCTGATAGCCTCGGCCTCCTGGCGGGCCTGGGCGAGCATGCGCTCCTCGCGGCGCTTGTCGTCGAGGTACTTGCGCATGATGGCGCGGTCGACGGCGGCCTTCTCGCGCAGCTCCTCGACCTGGCGCATCTCGACGAGCTCGTTGGGGGTCGGCTCGACCTTGACGGCGCCCGTCTTCTGCAGGAACTCCTCCAGGATCGCGTCCGAGTGCACGTTCTTCATGTCGATCGTCACCACCCGCTCCCCCTCCCCCGGCGGCGGCGCGGGACACTCCCCCGACGTGCTCGAGTGCGGCTGCTGCGCCAGTGGTATCGGATGCCCGCTACTTGCTGCTGACTTTTTGCCTTCTTTCGATGGGGCCGCCGCTGGTGCGCTCTGCCGGAAGTAGATCGACATCGTCGCCGGCCCCGCCTGGTTCGACGACCGGTTCACCAGCATGGGTATCGACGGGTTCCAGAATTTAAGCCGCGGGAGACATATTTTCCAGAATTTCCTGTTAACCCCCAGCACCACCAACCCCGTTCCGTCAGTCAAAACAACTTGTTCGTTTCATGCCCACCGGTGCATGACATTGTGTGGCGTACCTTGGCCCGAAGTGGCCCTCGTTCCACCTCAGCGCGAAGTCCATATGTATGCGGGTGATTTCGGGCGGTAGTATCGCTGCGCCTTGTCCATGCCGTAAAGCCAATAACTGCGATCATTCAATAAAATCGTTAGGAAATAGGTGGGAGCCGTGCGGTCGCATTCAATGGGCTAGTAGTTTACCTTCTGTAGGACTTTGTTAGCAACTCAGTTCGCAGCGGCACTTGTAGTATCGGGGTGAAGGGGGAGGGGGGGGATGCAAGAAAGAAAAAAAAAGACGTACGGCAGTTAATAAGTGCATGCGCTTCCCTGGATTCACCATCTTGACCTCCTGACGAGCTTGGTTGCTCGTCTGAAAAAATTGCCCCTAATGATGATGTTGTTGTTGTCGTCCCGTCGGCCGGAGCTTATCGGTTGAAGCCTCGAAATGAACTTTTAGTGATGTGATAGTGACCTTGGGATGTGATAGTCATTGATAGGGATTGATGATAGCGTTGATACCCCGTTTAATTGATTGCTGCCCCGGGCCATTGAATTTCGGGGCCTGTCCGTCAAAAAATCTGTGCTGCGGATATTCTAGTCCCGCTATTGGTCGAGATGTCATAAAGTGGGTTCTTCCTAACAGCCGCGCTTCTAGATTTGGCGGCTGCGCTTATTTTTCGAAAGTACTGAGGAACGATTGGTTAATTGGCTAACACTGCGATTCTCACCTTTACATGTACCTACCAATTGAGGTAACAGTTTTACCCGTGGACCTCCGACGGTTTCTTACTACCTCAGTACCTATACATGTATCACGGATGCTTATGGCTGCGCCTACTATATAAGCAGGCTTTACACTTTTGCTCCTGACTTGCCCCTGACTTGCCCCTTAATTATGTAATCAGCATGTCTCTCGGGTGTAGCATCCAAATCAGTCTGACATTAGGAATACCGAGACATGTGCGGCCCTGCCTAGTAGTTATGTATTGCGCATCATGGTAGTTATCAGGCCGGTTCATGCAGTCGACATCCAGTGAGCATTGTTTTATGTATAAAAGATACTTACACGGCATGGTAAGCCTTTAAGCCCGGAGGGGCTTAAGACGAAGGAACTGCGTCCTCTATACCTAGCCGACAAGCTCTCATGTGAAGTTAGGAATAAGTTTCCATACTTAGGTAATGAAGATTACCTCAAACTGTTGCTTTGAGAGGATCATGCCTGCGGAACGTTTCATTCTTCGTGCGGCGGTTGCTGGCATGACGAGTATCTGTTAAATGGAACTGACACCGAAGGAACTTTGCATCGACAAGATCAAAAAAAATAAAAAAAGCTAAACTGCGTTTCATGACTTTCCTGCCTCATTACGTAAACAAGGGTATATCTCATGGTCCTAACTACATGCTGGTATCTTCGATTTCAAATTCTGCTCATCCCCGGCCGGACTCCCCCCAAAAAGAGAGCAGCAGCGATTTCCTCTCTCGAGAGGGCACCTATTATAGCGCCAGGGCGACCACGAGGGCAGCGGCACCAACAACACCCATACCGGCGCCGACGCGGCCGGCGGCGTTCTCGTCGTCATCGTCATCGTCGTTACCCGAGATCTTGTCGCCGGCCTCGCTGATCTTGTCGCCGACCTTGCTGGTGGCGGACCCGACCTTGCTCCGCGCGCTGTCGATCGCGTCCTCCGCCTCCTTCACCGCGCTGTCCACCTTGTCCTGGGCCGCGTTGCCCGCCGCGTCCTTCAGCACCTTGGCGCAGATCTCGCTCGTGAGCTCCGCGGAGTCTGTTCCCCGGGGCGAAATGCATATTAGTAACCTGTTACGGGGAAAAAGGCGCGAAGGAGGGGGCTACGGAGCTTGGAAACAAAAGAGAAAGAAAAAAACTCACCATCGAGCTCGTTGGCGGTACAGGTATCTGCGGCGCACTCGAAGGCCGGTTCCATGATCTTCGTGGCGTTCTTGCACTTGCACTCCTGGTCGTCGGCGGCGCAGTTCTGCTCCTGCGCGGCCTTGTTGATACACGTGACGGCGCAGCTGGGCAGCTCCGCGGTAAGTTCCTGGACGGTCTCGGCGGCGGCCAGCGACGCGAGGAGCGAGAGGGCGACGATCTTGAACTGCATCTTGAAATATTGTTGTGTGTTTTTTCCCTTTTGAAAACTTAAAATATATCGATCGCGGGAGCGACTGTGTGTTGAGTTTGGTGTATGTTTGTTTGTTTAATGAGTGGTTTCGATAGTAGAGAGCGTGATAGGCTTCGTTGGTTGGTGATGGAGAGGAAAGATCTTTACACACCAAGACTACGATGGAGGGGGGATGGGGGGTTATAAAATAGGTAGACGGGGAATCCATCGCCTGCCTCGCTGCCAGCGCATTGGACCACCCAGTAATGGATCGCCAACGCCTGATCGCGAGGCGGCATGCCCGTAACCGTTAATAATAGTATGATCCTGACCCCTGGCTGGATCCTGCAAGGGTGGAACGTCACAAAAGGGGCAACATGAAGTATTCTTCATTCAGCCGGAGCCAGGGGTCCCCAGGGTCCCATCGAACTACTATGTAAACCGCCCTCCTTCCAAGCTTCCCTAGATCCACTTCTTCCAACATCGCCTTTTTATTTTTTCTCTTTTTTTTCGGCTGCCTGGCTGTCCGGACAGACAATCCACGTGGCTATCAGATTCTACGGCGACATTAATAGCAGTATGCATGTATTATGTATCCATATTCCTTTTGTTTTGATTTATTGTATCTGTCTGTCAAAGACGGTCACCGATAACAATCTATAGGTTCATCTCAAACGACCGAAGGAAATTAGTAGTTAAAGCATAATTCTGGAACGAGGACTTATAGCGAAGCATCATAATAATTCTAATTATTAGTCAAATAAATACGTTTAACTTATAATTGTTCAAGATTCAAAACTCGTTCCGGTTTGTTTTGTTTATCGGGGACCCTTCAGGTCTTGTTACATCGGCGGCACGGGCCCGCAAAGATCGTCCATGACCCGGAGTCTGGGGGTGGGAATGAAAGGCTGCTTCTGGGTTTCCGCTGCCAGCGAGCCGTTTCAACCTTTAACTTTCAAGGCAGACTCGAGCCGTCATAACCGAGAACTCACATAGACCCGAGGCATAACCGGGCGTGCCCGCATATGTACCAACTGACTTACTACAGCACTTGGAAAACCCTCCAGTCAAAAAACCACATGCCCCCCCTGAACCCTTACCCAGCGGTCTGGGGCCCCGTATTTCTACAGACTAAAGCAGTTAAGGAAGGATGGGGGCGAAGCGGGGGGGCTCTGTCTTTTCCCTTCTGTGATGGCGGAGGAGGCTTCTACATTTTATTTGGTTGCCTGACCCCGACAATTCGTAGTTAGGCCAACGAGAGCGACAGGCAACACGAGCACACGGTTTGGCGGTGGACGAGAATTGGAGGTCTCGCCAACCTTTGTCGACCCTTTGCCAAGACATCGTCGCTAAAGCGAAGCACCGGTGTTATTAGTTCCAGGGGTTGGATCTCCAATCGAGTCCAGCAGCGAGGGGTCCGCCTATTACCTATATCTCAACTTGTCAAATCCCCCTGTGGGGAATGGCATGGGTGGGATTGGAGATTTCCGAAACCCAACTTCGCAGGGATGAGTAGTCCTTCCATAATAATAAAAAACGTTTGATAAGATTCTGACGTTTCACAATCTAATATGCAGGACTTACTATGCAATGCTCCAAACAACTCCATCTACCAGACTACACAGCATTACTGTATACGGCAGCTCATATCGAAAGATTGATCTGCGATGATAAAAAAGAAACGGCTATGGAATATCCCGCCTGCGCGGCGGCGGGAACCGCAATGCTGCCTGCCGGAGGCAGCCAAGACTCGCCAGGTGGCCGGTCATCCATCCCATGCCAGATTTAAGCCTCCACATCCAAGACATCGTAAGAAGCTTATAGCCACGAGACATGACACCTCCCATATTTCCTCGGGGGGGCCCTCCAATGCCGGCTCGCGCTCTCGTGAGCGAGAACTCATCTCGGCCAAGATCGGCGGCGTAATGGTATGGCACCCGCCTACATAGGACCCGGCACGCCCCCAATATTTCGGGCTTTGGAACCCAGCTGTGGGGACTCCAAAGGCCGATGGGCGCTCAAGCGCATTGAATTGGGATTCCAGGCAGCCTTAAACGCAGCCGCATGGCTCTCCAGCTGCAATCGGGGGTCCGCGGCTCGCTGCGGCTCCTCGGGACCGCTCAATGGTTTCCGGTGGAGGAAGCGGCCGTTGGTGGAGGAGCTAGGCAATGCCTCGTATGGGGGGGGGGCGGGGGATGTTGCTGCCTAGGAGACGGAGCAACCCACCTCGGTCCTCTGGCACGGCTGGTGAAGAGATCTCATGTTCATCATGAACAGCCTCCAACTGACCTAGGACGCACCCGTACGCCTCGCCCGGTCCGGTAGTTGCCTGCCTGCTGGCTGGGCACGCTCCAGAGCCGCTCGATCAAGTATAGATGGGCACGCGAGGGCCGATACCACACATCCGCAACCTGCAATGCTTTGATCTTACGGCATATTGCCCGGCAAAGCATGTATCGGATCGCTCCGTTTTATTCATTGCTGGTGTTGAACACTCTGCATGCTCACTGGTTTACCGCCCCCAAAGCAAGCCACGATCATATTCCCTCGCCATGATCCTTCTCAAGGTCGTTGTGGACTCGGAACTAAAGACCTGTCCTTGAGGCTCAGCATGACCCAGATGAGAAGATGGTCTATCATACGTCCGCAAAGTGGCCCGTACTGCGTGCTCACTATAAGTTGGGCACGGGCACGTTATTTAACTTTACTGGGAGGGCACAGCGGATCTCACTAACCATGGTGATCATCACCAGGAGCAGTACGATTTTCGCATAGCTACGTGATTTATCTTTTCTTTCACTACACCTTACCAGACTTAGATGGGCAGTGTTCGTTTGAACTGCTGGGCATTGTTATCGAGTTTATTATATACACACATACGTATCGTATCGTATCGACTATAAGTCTGTACTCACCGTACAAGGCACCCAAAATATCGGCTACATACCTCAACTCGATAAGAGAAACGCTCTATCTTACCGATAGTCGGCGGCTCCGAGACATTCCCTACCTTCAGGAGGTAAACTTACCTACACTTACTGCTTTCCAGGTGTCCCTCCGGTGATAAGCTTCACCTCGTCCTCAATCTTCTTCTCAACGCCCTTAAGGGTCCGCTGGAAGCGGTCCTCCTGCATACGCTGGAGGATCACGAGGGCTCGACCGTGGCGGTCGAGGGACTCGACGCGATAGCGCCTCTGGTCCTCTTTGGTGGGTAAGACCCAGTAGTCGACGGCCTTCCAGTCGACGGTGGGACAGTGGCGGCTCTCGAGGTGGCGGAGGACGCGGTAGACGAAGAGGGCCTCGGCCCAGGGCTCGTCGGTGGGCGGGTCTCGCACCCATCGATACAGGTCCGTCGGCTGGGGCTCGCGTTCCCCCAGCATCGCGTACACGCGGGCCTGGTAATCCGCGGCCGCGATGGGAGAGGGCGACGGCCGCTGCTCTACGTACTCGTCGAACGCGAAGCGCAGCTCTTTCTCGCCCAGCACTGTGATCAGCTCCCGCGTGTTCGAAATCATCTTCAAGATGTCCGAAATTTCCCAGGGTCCGTCGCCCTGGAGAACCCGCTCCTTGGTAACGACTGCTGGTGCTGCCATCTTGAGAGGCTTACTTACCTTACGGTAATTAGATTAGAAAGAGAACGTGTGATTCTGAGCTTAGGCCTGTCTGCTGTTGACCAACCCATGATATGTTACGGCTTCGACTAAGAGAGTTGTGCCGCAGAACAAAGGAGACTTGCGCGCTTTCATGTGGACCGTAGTTCCACAATGCCCATTCAGCAGCGTCAGATGAAGGGATTTGTGTTCGTCTGAATGCACTACTTGAAAGTTGCTTGGTTACTGGCGCACTTCATGCCCTTTGTGAGAGGAAAAAAAGGGAGGGCTAGAGGCAACCGCAAGATAAAGCCTCATCCACAACCCTCTCATATCACAACCAGTCTAAGCATCGTGTGCGGTAGACGACTGCTAAGATAATACAAAGCCTACCAAATGCGTACGGCAAACAAAGCCAGATATACTCTTGAGCCAATCAATACTTTCCCTAACTCTGTCAGATAAGAGTTTCAAAATCGTCTTCGAGAAACCTAGATCAGAGCCCTTCTCGTTACCAGTTCGTCGCCGCGGTGGGTTATCGCACCTTGCGAGGACGTCCGTCTTATCCAACCCAAGTACGTGACGCACTTTTTGGACGTTTTAGCCGTTCTTGACCTGTCGGAGCTCACTATCAGGTCAATACACAGAGAAACATCTCGGAAATATCTTCAACCACTTCAGCTGACGGGTAGGCAGGCTCTGTGCTATAAATACTACTAGAAGAAAAAAAGAAAATGTGCTAGGAAAAAGGCGGATATATTTCTACCGTCGCCGGGCCTTATCAACATCAGCGTGCGTGGCCGATCGCCCACCATGCTACGATACATCCGCTATCTTCACATAGGTATAGGTATACGCAAGGGCAGATCAGATCAGATCAGGGGTTTCGCACCGAGCAAAAAGATCCGACAGCAACGAAGGCCGGCGGGCGGGCGTGATTCTTTTGTCTAACTAAGTAAGCGCCTATTTCGTTCACTGTTTGTTCCCATATTTATCGCGATATACTTAGTGGAAGAGGAGAGATATCGTCGTTCGCAGACTGTAATTGCACAAGGCTTGCCCCCTCCCTGCGCAAATGCAAATGGGATGAAGACTTAGTTTAAATAGGCACTTAAGGTCCAAGCGACGAATGGCTTGCTTGATTTCCTTTCCTCCCGAAGTAATCAATGCATACAGACGACCCAACCCAGCCCCCACACACATACGTGCCTCGCTCATCGCCTCACTCACTCACTCAGTAACTTACTACCCATCGTATGTCCCTTTCCCCTATGCAACAAGTAAAGTAAAAGTTATCCATCACCGTTTCAACCGGACTTTCGAAAAAAATAAACACAGAAAAAAAAAGCAAAATGCATGCGTCCCTCACGTGGCCGAGCATCCAACAATCCCATTTTAAGTTTTCCCCATCCACTCCACTCCCTCCCTTTCTTCCTCGTTTCTTCTTCCCCTCGGTACGCAATCAACCACCAAAACAAAAATACAAGATGTGTTTTGCTAGGTGGCGCGCCGCCTGATTTGACTGAACCGGATACTTCAAAGTGGTGCCGTGAAAGTTCCAACAATGCAATGCTCTCTCTCTCTCTCTCTCTTTTTCGCGTACTAGGGCGGACCGGAAAAACCGCGTCATAAACTGGATAAATAATATGATCCCCAATCCGGCATTCCCATTCGTTCGGGTTACCCTCGCATCACATCTCGTCACACGTTCTTCTCTCTCACCAGACCCTGCCCTAGAGACCGGGAGGAGGCGGGACCTGTGAAAAAAAGAGAGCCACGTAAGCTAGGAGCCGGGATAATACTGGGAACTGTGGAGGGTACGTACAGCGCCGTAGGGGCTAGCACCGGGAGGCGAGCCGGAAGGTGGAGGAGGGGGCGGTGCCGCGCCTCCGGGCGGGGGAGGCGGCGGGGCTTCGGTCGGCGGGGGAGGAGGCGGCGAGGCGGATGCGCCGGGGGCCGGGGGCGCCGGGGATCCCTGCTGGCCGGCTTGCTGGGCCGCGTAGTACTGCTGGTAGTATTGCATGTAGCTGTTTCACGCGTTAATGATTAAATTAGATCGTGGCATGGGGGGAACTTGGTTCACATACGCTGCGTATCCGCCATATGCGGCGTAGGGGTCCTGGCCACCGTAGTACTGTGCGTACTGGGCAGCGTAATCGGTGGGAGGACTTCCCGCACCGCCGGCAGGAGGCGCGGGGGACGCAGATGCGCCGCCAGGGGCAGGCGAGTTGTAACCGCCATAGCCACCGCCACCACCACCATGATGACCGCCGTAGGAACTAGAGCGGCCTCCACCCCGGTCTCCATAGGATCGGTCGCCGTATCTGTCTCCTCCGTAATTCCGACCACCACCGTGGTGTCTACCACCATAATTGTCGCCATGATCGCCGTGACCACCAAAGTGCTGACGCGGAGGGCGGGCTTTGAAGTCCTCGTATTGCTCTTTGACGTTGGCGAGCAAGTCCTCGCAGAGCTCCTTGGCCTTCTCTACCATCTTCGGGTCGGGGCCGCTGAGGAGATATTAGCTTGAGCACGAGTGATGAGATGAGAATATCACACTTACGCTACATGAAGATACATATCATCCTCACTCTCGCGATTCGTCGAAGCCTCGAGATAGCCGGAACCGCGGCCCTTGATCTGTACGCGGCAGCCAGTCTCCTGCTGAATATGCTTCACATACGAACCGCCATGGCCAACGACCTGGGCGCGCAGGTTGAAACCTGGAATCGGCTCAAGGTCAATGGGGATGCGGGCCTCGGGCCATTTGCGCTGTTCGGGGTTAGCAAGTATGTCCAAGTCCAGGGCCTTACATTCGCGAGTAGCCGTACTCGACCAAACTCGTCGCGCTCGACCTGCTCCTGATCTCTGCGGCGGAATCGACGCTCGTCTACGAGGTTGGGGAGCTCCTGCTTCATCATCTCTTCGATTTTGGCGATGGCTTTATCTAGCCCGGACTTGCTAGTGCTAGTGACGTGGAGGTACAATGGGGGATTCTAAGGATATATTAGCTTAGGTGTCACCAGGGAGAGTTGGCAGCTTGCTTACCGAGGGCGTGGCCATGCTCTTGTCGGGATAATAGCTTCCTCGGGTCGTGACATCTTTGAAGGTCAACCATGGTTCTACAAGACAAGATCAATGGAGAGATTTGAAGGTGTATCGTACCAGCTCCGGTTTCATCTTTTATCTAGATCAAGCAGGGGAGGTCAGCAGATGCCAGAGAGGGATTCCGTGTGCGAGCTAGCACGCTTTCATGTAAGCAGAACTGTCCGCACACGAGAATGGGTGGTTAGGTTATATTGGGAAGAAGAGCGCGCCGCATTATCAAGATATCATGATATCATGATATCATGATATCATAATAGAGGCAGGAGATTAGAAGGCTGGAAGGCTGAAAGGCTGAAAGGCTAGAAGGCTAGATTTCTGAAAGTCTGAGACTCTCTGAAATGGATCAGTAGAAATTAACCAAAAGGGTATTATTTACCATCTTCTGGGTGGATCCCTTGGTGAGAAGGTAGCGGTTGCGTAGATCGTTCACTTCGATGTCCTTGATATAATCGCCGTCTGCAATGTAGACCTCGCCGTTGATGTTCGCAGCGGGAGCGCCGCCGGCTGCGGCGTTAGGTCCAGGAGACTGGGAAGTCGATTTGATAGGAGGAACATCAACATGCTGGATGCCCTTCTTCGCTTGAATCTGCGCATTGATCTTGGCAGCGGCGGCAGCTGTGAGAAAAGACAAAAAAGACACGATGATGGTCAGCAAACAAGACAGCAAAGATAGTATCCTCCTCCAAGTAGGCATGTGACGCGCAGTCGCGCAATATCTACAATATCTACGAAATCCCAAGATATCTACAGCATATTGGAAGGGTGGTGGGTGAGTGGTGGGTGGGTGGTTGGGGGCAGCTCACCAGCAGCGGCAGCAGCATCGACAGGCTTCTTCGGCGGCTCGGAGGCGGCAGCATCGGATTCCCCCTTGAGAGGACTTCTCTCACGAGCAGAATCGGATTTTCTGGTGGGCGGGGGCGAACGAGATCTTCGGTCAAATCGAGATCGACGAGGCTCGGGCTCGGTTTGATCAAATCGCGACCGTTTTGCGGTTCGTCGTTCGGAATCGTCCATGATGGAAGAAGAGCAAAAAAAATTAAAAATAGTGGGCGCTGATGCCGGTAGAAGAAATTAACTTAGGGGAGGTTAATGAGAAAAAGAAGAAGAAATGGTCAATTGCGAGTATGAAAAGATTATGTAAAGGGTAAAAGAAGAGACAAACGTGGAAAATTGGCGCGGTATGTTATAAATGGGAGAAATATTGATAATGGTAAAGTAAGTCGTATCGCATAGTTTAGGTATGGAAAGATGTAAAAGTTGGTGATCAGTCAGTCAGTAGGTACTTAGGTACCTAGTTAGGTAGTCTACGGGCCTAACTGAACTTAGCAGCCTAGGTAGCTGACCTTAAGAAGGCTGGGAACAGTCAGTGAACTCTTGTAGAGAGACTAGTCTAGAAATAGCTAGCCTTTTTTAACAAGTTCCAGTTGCGAATGCGGGAGAGCTCTGACCAATCAGATAATGGAGTCATAGGAAACCTGGAATCATCACAGGAAATCAAACACATGCATTAAACGAAGCTGAGCACATGGCATTTGGGGTTATGGAACCTGGAAAATAAAGAATGCATATAACGAGAACTACCAATATGTATGAAGAGGTAGGTGGATGTAGCGGAGGTATCTCATATGCCCCACATCCATGAGGTCTCCATGCATGTCCGTCCGTCCATCCATCCAACCCCTCCGATCCTCGCAGCTGGGTCGCCGGCCTTAGAAGAAAAAAAAAAAGGGTCTAAAAGTTTATAGTCAGTCACCACTTTTTAATAGTTACACATTTCTAACTTAAACCTACCAAGTGACCTTAGGCAAATTGGAGTTCCCCCCCTTCGGCTTCACTTTTGCATATGACCCTGACCCGAGGCGGATGAGTCAAGGAGGAGGAAAGAAGAAGAAGAAAAGAAGAAGGGAGAAGCTTATAATTATTTGAATTGTGTCAACTAGGACGACATAATTAATTATCTTTTGGCCTGCCAATTCCGGCCGTCGTCGTCGTCTTTCTGTAGTCGACTCGAAATTGGTGATCGGAAAAGGAATAAAAAGGAAAAGGAAAGTTTAGGGTAGGGGACCATGGCCGCCCGCACAGCTTTCCAGGCTTCTTCCTCCTCCTGGAGGGCCGTCACCGCCGCCACCACCACCAGCCTGCGGACAGCCGCAGCTCCGCAGATAGCGCGGTCACAGACGACGATACGATGGGGATCTAGCAGCAGCAGCAGCACGTCGGCGCTGGCGTACAAATCGATCCGACGGCGTCAAGCACCGCTGCCGACGAACGACCCGCCGTCGGCGTGGTCGGCGCAGGCGGCGGTGTCGAACATCCTGTACGAGACGCCGACGCCGTCCATGACGCCCCCGAAGCGGCACATCCTCAATTGCCTGGTGCAGAACGAGCCGGGCGTGCTGTCGCGCGTGTCCGGCATATTGGCCGCCCGCGGCTTCAACATCGACTCCCTCGTCGTCTGCAGTACCGAGGTCGAGGACCTGTCGCGCATGACCATCGTGCTGACGGGCCAGGACGGCGTCGTCGAGCAGGCCCGTCGCCAGCTCGAGGACCTCGTCCCCGTCTGGGCTGTGCTGGACTACACCAATGCCGCCCTCGTCCAGCGCGAGCTGCTCCTCGCCAAGGTCAACATCCTCGGCCCCGAGTACTTCGAGGAGCTCATGGCCCACCACCGCGAGATGACCGCCACCGACAGCGAGCTCGAGAGCGCCGGCCAGAAGTCCCTCGACGAGGTCGCCGCTGATTTTCACCCGAGCAAGATGGCCGCTAGCGAGGCCCTGCGCCAGAAACACCAGCACCTCGAGTCCATCACGTACTTCGCCCACCAGTTCGGCGGCAAGGTCCTCGATATCAGCACCAACAGCTGCATTGTCGAAATGTGAGTTCTGCAAAACCTAAGTAGCTATCCAACTATTTACTGTCCGCTATTCGTACTTTCCCACGCTGACAGTCTCCTTTTTCTTTAAAAAAAATAGTTCTGCCAAGCCCGTCAGGATCGATTCATTCATGAAGCTCATCGCACCCTTCGGTATCCTGGAGTCGACGCGGACGGGTCTGATGGCGCTGCCCCGGTCGCCGCTCTACAGCCCCGACGAGGAGCTTCTCGCGAAGGACGCCGACGAGGTTGTCGACGCCAGCCAGCTGCCCCCCGGTTAAATCATTTCCTCCCCGACAATATAAAAACGGTTCCTCTGGCGAAAAATCCGGCGTTTGTGGCGGTGGCGGTGGCGGCGGGCTGCGGCACGGCATACATATGTGACATAAAATAAAAAAGCCTTTACAGAGGTAGAAAATGGAGGTGCAAACTTCCCATGCTGGAGAATGAAATCGAAAAAAAAAATATAACGAGTGACCCCCGTAAGGGCAACAATTGCGTGGCCGTTGCATGACATGGAAGCACGTGATATTTTCTAATGCACTGCCCTTCATTATATCTACCAAGCTCTTGAAATTGTGTGTAACGGCTCTCACATCTTGTCTCTGAAGAGCCACAGTTTTCTTCAAAATCCACATCACAACTAACTACAAGCCTATCCACTAATCGAAAAATGTCACCATGTCAAGTGAAAAGAGCATGCTAGAATCTCGCATTTTTTTAAGACGCCTTATCGTGCCGTAGACTCGACCCGACCCCCGCTCGAAAAAAAGAGAATTTCATTCTCACAAGATCTTTCCCTTGTTCACGACGAAGGCCTCGAGAGCAGCTAGGATGAAAGTCAGTTGGGTAGACAACATTTAAGAGATGAGTATGGAATGAGGGCGGAAGAATAGTTAGGTAGGGGGTTGGAAGACGTACCAACAGCAGCCCAAAGCCGATTCTCAGCCTCAGGAAAAACAAGCGAGCGCGGGGAATAAAAGACCTCATCAGCGACCTCCTCAGCATGGCGGGGGAGACAATGCATGAACTTCCACCCAGGCTTCGCGCCGCCGCGCCGGGCCAACTCCTCCGTGACCTGAAACCCGGCGAAATCCTGCAGCCGACGACGCGCCTCGTCCTCCTGGCCCATCGACACCCAGGTATCGGTGACGATGATGTCGGCGTCCTTGACCGCTTCTTCCGGGGCTTCGTGCTGCGTCAGTGTGCCCGGTGTCTGGCTGCCTGTTGCCTGGGACGTGATTAGCGAGGAGGTTGCGGCTGGGATCCCGTACCCCCGCGGCGTGGCGACCGCGATGTGTACCCCGAGTTTTGCGCTCGCGATCGCGAGGTCGAAGAGCACGTTATTGGCGTCGCCGACCCAGGCGATTTTCAGACCGGGGGGCACGATGGGGGACCCTGCTTCCCCTCCCTTTGCACCGGGGAAGGTCTCGTGGATCGTCAGGAAATCCGCGATCGTCTGCAGCGGGTGGAAGTCATTGGACAGCGCATTGATGACGGGCACGCTGGAATGCTGCGCCAGGCCCGTCACGTCGGCGTGCGCGCCTACCCGCGCTACCATGCACGATGTCATGGATGAGATCACCTTGGACGTGTCGTGCAGCGTCTCGTTGACCTAGGAACGGGGGGGTGAGTAAATTTCGAAAGTCTTATCATTGGAGCTTGGCATCCCAAACAGGTGGTAGTGGATTTTTTGGGGGGACTTAACTGACCCCTAGCTGGATATCGTCCTTGCCCAAGAACATAGGGTGTCCGCCCATGAGCGCGACAGCGGCCTCGGTGGACACGCGCGTGCGCGTGCTGCGCTTGCTGAACATCATAGCGACGGTGCGACCTGCCAGCGCCTTGCTCAGCTCGCCCGGGAGACGCCCCGACTTCCCCCCCTTCACGGCCTGCTTGTGCGCGGCCGCCCGCCGCACCAGCGCCGTGAACTCTTCCGGTCGCAGGTCTGCGATCGACATTAGGTGCCGGACCTCGGAGGTGGAAGTGGGGGCGGCGCTGCAGGGGGAGGGCGTCTGGGAGAAGCATCTCCGCTGCGCCTGCACTTGCCCGATGGCGCGGGGTGTGCCCCTCGCGAGACGCAGAGCTGGTGTCCGCATCTTTTGTCTAAGGGGGGAGATGGGCCTTTCAAGGGATCCAATCGAGATGAATTGTGTAGAGTATCTCTGCGAGAACGCTTCCCGGATGGTGTGAAGAGTGCCCCTTGGTCATATATATCTATATATGTGTGTGTCCAGGCGCTTATCTCCTACGGAGGGGGTGAGTCAACTTTCTCCTTGCTCTTGGTCATATCGTACGTAAGTGGGGCACGGGAATGGACTCACTTTTATCTATTCAATGAAGTCGAATATATATATATTTCTTTCAAGATACTGTCTTGGTCGTCCGTTAAAACACCCGGATGAGATTAACCTAAATCCAAATCCAGTTTACCCAGCCACTGAATAGCTGCTATGTATGCTCCCTCTATAAAAATCCTTCAATGGCACCCTATCGAGAATTTGCTCGAGTGAGAGGTTCAAACGTAGCTGTAGGTACTAGTAGGTACCTACCCAGCACCTATGTACTGAATGTCAGCTGTCACACAGCTGGTGCGATATGTACCCGCTCGACGCAGGCACCATGCAGACGGTAGGGCGGACCCCAGATTACACTAAACCGTACGCGGGCAAGCTCGGTGGCTTAGATTGGTCTAAGTGGCACTCCATGGCTGGCACTCCAGTTGTCCAGGGCCAGTGCACTCCACTGTGGTGCTGTCCCTGCTGCTGCTGCTGCGTTGGGCCCTGTCATCACCTCTTGTTCCTGCCTACCAAGCCCTCCTTCTCCTTGCCCTCCCCCCCCTTTTGCCTATTACACACTTTATTATCCTACCAAGTATGCTGATGACGAATTACTTCCAAGCTTTTTCCGTAACTTCCACATCTTCTACATAGAAGCTCTGTTTTTCTTCCCACTTCCCACGTTCATCTCATCTTTTCTTTCCACTAGCGAACTGCCCATCATTATCCATTGTCATTCCAAGGTTAGCATCATCATCTCATCATCGTCATCGTCATTAATACCCGCCTCTCTGCCGGTTAACTCCATCGTTCTAAATCACTCTAAATCACGGCTCAATCCCATCCTATCGTTTAGTCAAGTACCCATCAACGCTTACCTAGGACGATTAGATCAACTTGATCCCTTCTGCTGCTACTTCTGATTCGAAGTAAAATCCCGACGATGCTATCATTTGTCTTCGACTTGTCCCGTTAATCATCCACCCAACCTACTGCGAAAATACCCCACGAAAGCGATCTGCGGTGATGGCGGAGAACGAGACTGCCCCCCTGCTCGGGGAAGCCAGAAATAATCGGAATCCCTCAAACCGCCGACCAGACGCAGGAGAAGAGACCACTCCGCTTCTCGCCGACAATGTCGATCATCCTGAAGCCGACAACGATGACACAACTTCCGTAAAATCATCTAGGGGAAATTCCCGGAGGTGGGCTTCCGGTATCGCTATCCTCATTCTCACCGGTGCCATCGTCGCTATCATCGTCCTTGCCTTCATACTTCCAGATACTGTCCAAGAATACGCCCAACAGGCTGCTGTCATCGAGCCTACCAACCTGTCCCTGGATTCCATCACCACCGATGGCGTACGCGCCCGCATACAGGCCGACTTCCATCTGGATGGATCGAGGGTGGAAAATCAACATGTCAGGAGACTGGGAAAAGCTGCCACCTGGGTGGCCTATCAACTTGGCACTGAGGAAACTGAGGTCGTCGTCCATCTACCCGACTACGATAATGTACTTCTGGGAAGTGCCGTCATTCCACCTTTGGTCATTAACTTACGAGATGGCGACACGACTAAGTTTGATTTCGTTGCTGAGATCAAGCCTGGTAGTCTCGACGGTATCCGGACTATCGCGAACGAATGGTTGGACGGCCGATTGAAGGATTTGCGTCTCCAAGGAAAGGCTGATCTCAACCTCAAATCTGGTGTTCTCCCCCTCGGCACGCATACTATTCTAGAAACGCTGGTATTCGAAGGTCAATCACTCTACCAATCTTTCTCTGCTCTCTACTTCGGGGAGAAGGTCTTTTTCTAGTCGGCCGGTTTTCGAGGATGTTTTCTTGTAAGGTCTATTTGAAGTTATACTGATCTTATAAACAGCGAACAAGGTGCCTGCTGTACCCAAGTACAATATTAGCCGGCTTTACGTCGAGGATGGCCCTGAGGAGGGCTCTGTGGTTGCCGATGCCGCCTTGACGGCTTTCAACACGTTGCCGATTCAACTCGATATCCCGGAACTCGAATTCGACATCTTGGTGCCGGGTTGTGACGTCGACGATCTCATTCTCGTGGCGGATGCTATGACGAGCGAAATCCACGTGGAGCCCCAAGCTGAAGTCGAGGCCGAAGTGAAGGGGGTAATTCGTGAATTATCCGATTCGCTCACCGAAGCTTGCCCCCATTCCGACACCTCGCCGTTGGACATGCTTCTCAAATCATTTATGCACGGCGAACCCGCTACGGTGTATGTCCGTGGTAGCAGTAATCCTGACACCGACACGCCTAAGTGGCTCGCCGACATCTTGTCCAGCGTTACCTTGCCTATGCCATTCCCTGGAAGGTCCCTGGACGGCCTCATCAGAAATTTCTCGTTGACCGACGTCCACTTCACGATGCCAGACCCCTTTGCCGAGCCGGGTGACCCCGATGCCGATCCAAAGGTATCGGGCAATATCGTTGTTACTGCTGGCGTGCCAGCCGATATGAATTTCGGCATCAACGTTACGAACCTCAAAGCGAGCGCTGACGTTCTCTACAAATCGAAACCGATGGGCGAGCTAAACGTGAAAAAATGGCAGCTTGCCAATTCGACCCGAATCCAGGGCAAAGATGGCGACGAAGCTACCCTGAGGATCGAATCTAGGGTAGAAGATGTGCCGCTAAATATCACAGACAGCGACGTCTTCAGCGATGTGCTCGAGGCGCTGCTTTTTGGTGACGATACGGTGGAATTAGGAATCGACGCCGCTGTGGATATCAAAGTGGTGACAGCGCTAGGGAAGCTGATTTTGAAGGATGTCCCCGCTGAGGGCAAGATCCCAGTAAAACGTCCGTCTTACTACTAGCTGTTTTGATCCTGTCAGTGGCCTCCACGGTGTCTCCGCCAGCATACGACCTGCCCGCGTACCTCAAAAGCCATGGTTGAAATACTTTGTTTGCTGACACCACTTCAGCTCTGCCTAAGGGCTCACTCGGAGACGTCGCACCCAAGGTCAAATCTCTGAGGGTGCTCGACACTACGCCTGATACTCTGACTCTTCAAGCGGTCGTCAACTTCACCAACCCTACCCCTTATACCGCTCACATACCATACGCCAACATTCACATCCTCCACAACGACACCGTCATCGCATCCGCTTCGGTGACGGACTTGGATGTGGTCGAGGGGGCAAACCCCGATGTCGTGGTCAAAGCCACCTGGGATCCATCTATGGGTGGCAAGGAAGCCCCCCACATCTCGCGGGAGCTGCTCTCGCAGTATCTCTCCGGTTACAACACAACTCTTACCGTAAAACCGCATAGCAAGAGCATCCCCGGCCAACCGATCCTCTGCGATGCCCTGTCGCGGTTCAATGCCACATTCTCCACCCCGCGGATGGACCTGCCCGGCGGCGGCGATGGCGATGGCACCGGCAAGAACAAATCCTCGCAGTTCGTCCAAGACGCGACCTTCCACTTCTTGACCTCGGCGGCGGAATTTACGCTCGCGTCGCCGCTAGAGCACAACACGGTGTATCTGGACTACGTGAACGCGACGGCGTTCTACAACCACACGGAGCCCGTGGGGCGCATCCTGTACGGGACGCCCTTCGCGGCACCCCCCGGACGCTCCCGGACCCCGCGCCTCCCCGTTCGCTGGGTCGTCGGCGGAGGCGGCTACGACGCCATCCGCAACGCCGTCGGCGGCACCCTCGAGCTCGACGCCTTCGCCTACGTCGACGTCCGCCTCGGGAACTGGCGCCAGTCCGTCTGGTACCGCGGCAGGGGCATCGGGGCCGCTATCAGGCTCTGAGACGGTGCGTGCCGTTCTATGCTGGTGGTGCGGACATCGTTGTTTTTCCTTTCTGGGTGGGCTTGGTTGGGAAGGTTCTTGGGTACGGGGCCGGGGATCTTTTTTTTTTCGGGGCAAAGAATGCGGCCAGATACGGACGGCTAGGAAAGTCCACTTTTCTTTGTGTGTGTGTGTGTGTGTGTGTGCATAAGCGCGTCGGCGTTGAGGGGTTCTGCTTTTTTTCTTCTCCCCCCCTTTTTTTATCTACGTTTTGGGCGCTCTTGCGCACATATATTATACATATTCTTCTACGAAGAGCGGGCGTCATATTTACTTTTTTTAGGGGAATAAACAAATTGTCTTGCTCCGTGGTTTCGTTGTTCTTGCTTGATCCGGTCCGTACGCGCCCCTCTCGTATGACTGGAATTGGGGGAATTAGTCGGGGGGGGGGGGGGTTAATTTGATGGTTGTGTGTACTGTGTAGCTTAACGTCTTGTAGCGTATATACTTCGGTGCTTCGCCGACAAGAGGCGCTCGTGAAGTGGCTAGAGGCTAGGTTTAAAAGTAAGTGGGCTTGGCGCACGAAATGGTACAGTCAAGAAGTTTGTCCGCAGGCCTGTCGGCGATGGTGATGTCGCCGGATAGGGAGATGCTATTTTCCATGAAAGACCCCTCAAGGACTAACTAACTGATAGGACATCCGCCTGCCTGGCTGCCATGAGCAGGAGTGGGAATGACGTTGCTGAGTTTTCTGACTTTGACATAGTGGAAGCCCTAGATATGGGATATAGTTAGTTTATGGCAGCCGACAAAAGAATAACAGTACGCGATGCCGATGGCGGAGGTTTCCGGCTTTGGGAGGTAGAGAGATATATTGAGACTTCGCGCGTTAAGTTAGGATTGTTGAAGCTCCTCAGAAGGAAGTTGTGAGGTCAAGCCCTAGTAGGAAGTGCTCAGTCTAGAGCCTTGTACGTTCTTCTTGAAGAGAGACGGGCGGGTAGTCTTGGGGGTAAGAATAACTCGCCGCTCTTTTCCGTGTATACATCACTTAAAACCGCGGTGATCTTTTTTCCTCCGCTTGTCTACCAAGCGAACATATTCACTTCTTACAAGTTAAATACGCCAACCGGTCTCTCAATCTATCCGCCGGAGCAAAATTTATTTCCACCGTTTTTATACGCAAACTACTCATGTCGCTCACCCACGAAGACCGCATTGATTCCAAAATCGACATGACGTAGGTAGATGTGTCCGACATCCACTTTCCCATGCATCATGTACATACACACGAGACCCCTGGTACTACCCGCACTAGCAGGGCGCGCGCATACATGCTCACGAGCTACAACCCACACGAGATGCAATGCGACGTGCAGTACCCGGGAAGGGTTTATATAGTGTGCTGTGCCCCGAGTAGATCCTGAATGCCCGAGCGCTCGATAATTATGCCCTACGACTCCTCATCGAGACCGGGGTTGGCTGCACGCCTATCCGTACGCGGGGTGCGTATGACGTCGATAACTCTCCGCGCGTGGATCATGGGAGAACGGCCGGGGGGGGGGGGGGGGGGGGGTTCGGTATAACGTCCGCTGTTCCGAGCCGGATGTAAAGGACGATGGTAGAAAGGAGGAGAACCGGGAAGACGCTAACGAGGAAGGAGGGTGAAATGGATGATATGGGGGAAGTAGATGACGAAGCAGACCGAGAGACACCCCGGATCGCAAGTCTGGAGGTGAGTCGGCGGACGAGTGGGGGAGGGCGACCGAGAGACACCCCGTCGGTCCCTCTGCGACAGCCCTGCGCAGGAAGGAAGAAAGGGAGAAAACATCAAATTTTTGATGCGGATGCCTGAGACATGGCTTGCATTCGTAGGGCTGAGGTTGGTGATGGGCGCACCATCTCAAACTGCAGAACAAGCCACGCACCTTTGGGGAGTCTAGAAACGCCTCGGCTTCCTGGACAAGAGAAAATAGGATTGGTGTAGTTAATATGATTGGCTCTGACTATAAGATGGGAATACTAGTCACTGCATAGTGCCGCATCGGTTGGGTGGCTAAGGGAAAGGGGTTCAAGGTAGTACATTCCGGCGCATTTTCCGAAGGCGTGATGTCTGGAATAGTATATAATGTATCATGGGCGTAAATCATTAAACAACCTATCTCGCTGATAAATCCGGCCTGTCGCCGTACATCCACTAAAAGGGGTAACGTCTAGATATATACAAGAATCGAGATGGCTCTATAGACAGAGGATTCACAACCTCTAGTGTAGTCGCTTCGCGTAGTCTCCCTTATACCACGACTATCTAGGAAACAACCTCGATGCCGTCGCTGTAGCTGCCCTCCGGCAGCTTGATCTTGCCGGTGTACATGCGACGCGTGGTGCCCTTTTGGTTGTTGGGCAAGTCGCGCGCGTGGAAGACGATCGTCTGCCCGTCCTTGGCGATGTCCATGTGTCCCGGCCCGTAGATCGACTGGCTCGCGTCCGTCTTCGCCAGCGTCTTCCGGTGCTGGAACTTCCCGTCCGGCGCCGTGCCCCATACATATTGGATGTCGTACTTGTCGGTGCTGTAGCAGTGCGTGCTGAAGAACAGGACCTGTTGTGTTCATGCGAGGTTAGCGACCGCTATTGATCAACGAGACTTGGGGTGGTCTGGGCGGTGGAAAGGGGGGGTAAGGGGTTCTTGAAATCTGGAATGAGACTTACATATGAACCAGGCTTGCGCTTGTACATAGCGGGGCCCTCGACGACGCCGTCATCCGCCTTGCCGGCGTTGTTGTAGATGTTCGTCGCTTCTCCCTCGAGGGACAGGCCGTCCTCGGACACGCGCTGGATCTTGATCCACGTCGGCTTGTACTCGTCGGACTTATCGCCGCCCGTGCAGGTAGTCGCTCCACCCAGCGCGTTGCCGTCGACCTTCCAGATGATCCAGTTCTGAGAGCCGTCGTTGAAGTGCACGGGGTCGATGACGCCGCCGCCCTCGTCGTCGCAGATCATCGGCGAGTCCGTCACGTTAAACGGTCCCTGCGGCGCCTGGGACCTGGCGACGCCAGCGCACCGCCTGCCACCGTTCTTCTTACCAGCGACTGCGGTCTGATGTCAGCACATCTGATTCTACTATAGGTCGATGACGACATCGTGTGCTA
Source organism: Eutypella sp. D-1 (assembly GCA_023313575.1). Taxonomy (NCBI): domain Eukaryota; kingdom Fungi; phylum Ascomycota; class Sordariomycetes; order Xylariales; family Diatrypaceae; genus Eutypella; species Eutypella sp. D-1. Next base: position 1,462,369 of record JAJTTP010000008.1, on the reverse strand, counting down.
GGGAAGAACTCACAGTACATAATGTACTCGCCATCGGAGTTCTTGAAGACACTGGGGGCCCAGATGCCGCGATCCTTAGGGTCGATCCAGGAACCGACGTCGGGCATAGCGTCGACATTGGCATACTTCCATGACACGCCGTCGCTGGATTTAGCCAGGGGGATATGGCCGTTACTCGACGTCGAGTACGCCCACCAGACGTCATCGTCGTCCTTGAGGAGTGTTGGGTCCGGGAAGCCTTGGTCGAAGGCCGGCCCGATCCAGCCGCGGGTCTGGAGGCCCTCCGTGTCGAACTCGCCTGCCTTTACGTCGAGAAGCTCGATCTCCTACAAGCCGGAATGTCAGCTGCGCCAGACCCTTGCAGCGAAGTGACTAGACTGGAGGAGTACCGGCCCACCAGTCCGGGAGGCGAGATAGGGAAGGGATAGAATGTGTCAACTTACGCCAAAATCAGGGACCTCAGGGGTTGCCGGGAAGGCTGCCGCCAGGCTGGCAGCCATCGTGAAAAGGAAGCTCTTCCTCATTGTGGTGGATTGTTTGGCTTCGAACGAGGGAACGGAGGAACAAATGAGGATCAGTTGTCGTGGGCTCAGGAATGGGCTAGAGACCGGAGGGGATCATGACCTCGTCACGAGGGTGGCGATCCGCCTTATATACACAGTATTGTATACCCTTCACCCGAAGGATTCGCTCGGCGGCGCAAGAAGACTACCTCATACTCTGCCAACCGCCCCAGAGGGAGAGGCAAGCAGGCAGGCAGGGCGCAGATGCTGGCTCAGTTCCATTGATAGGGACGCTAGTTAGTTTGACTGGCGATCGCCCGTCCAAGCTTTTTTGTTCCGCACGCCCCATCGACACTTTGGCCCATAGCCGGGCCGGCCACCTTACGTAGTACGGGTCTGTCAGCTTCGGCGGGATGGGTTGCAGAGATGGTCGGAAACGGAAGTTAACTGATAGTCTCCTGCCCGACAAGTGATCTGCAGGCACGTCGAGGAGGAATGCATCATTTTGTGGCGGCACACCCAGTCAGAATGCACGCGGTACGGAGTACACCAATGAGTCCGGACCACATACCCACCCCCTGGAGCATGGATCTTGCCAAGTTAGGGGCAAGGGGCTCGATGCCTACAGTATCTCACCGTCTCGATCGTCTTATCTGGAAAGAGTCATGGTCACCCAGCTATCCAATATACCTCTCTACATCTATAACTACTGTGTTGTATGCTCTGTCTTCGTGCTGCCACTATGAATGCCGGTTCCGTCATCACCGCCATAGCTTCATCGTCATAGCATGTTCTGGCTTCGCTTGGCTCGTCTCCCACTTATAATAAAATATTATAAACCTATACAATACCATCACCTACGATGAGATCTGAGACGCTTGGCCGCTTCCCCGGTCTCCTCCCATACCAAGATTTCCAAGTTGTCGAGGCATTAGTTTGATACTTAGCCAAGTTAAATCGTCACCAAATTATGTAACAAGGCTGCCTTGGGCTGCGAGGGATCGAGTCTATCTGAGAACCTAGTCCTTGACGTTCCATTCGCCCTGTGACTTCGCTGGAAGCCACGCCAAACGTGAGCCGGCCAGGCGGTGCAGCTGTGCTTCGTCCCCATAAAATAAAGGCTTGGGAATGATGAGTAGGACGAATCCGTAGGGTGATCTGCGTGACTGCATTGAACACTGTCCCAGCAGATCCACCGGACTATTACAGGCGCTAGATTCTTACTTTAGAAGCCTAAAAATAGTCTATACTCAAAAGGGCTGCGGGATGCGGGATGCTCGAGGGTTCTGTGTATTCTCGAATCCTTCTGAAGCCACACTGGAATATGTCAAATAACGTATGATTCTACTAGGGCTGTGACCAATACCCCTACATAGGTCCCAGGGTCCTCAACCCATATGCCGAACGAGATATGTTTATTGAGATCTACAACATCTGTGTTGTCAAATCCGAATTACCCGATGGCTTTCTCATACTTACCTTAGATACATAGTCAGAGCACTCAGGCCGACGCTGTCTCTTTTCTCTCTTTTTCTTTTATCCGGTCCTACAGACACTTCAGTCGTTCGAGGTAAAAACATTCGATCGAATGAGGGAGGATAAATGTGACGGGTGCATATGTAGTAGTTGCGCGCTTTCGATGCTTTACTACAGTCCTGAGCATGGGTCCCCTATCGCCTACCCAAGTGGGGAGAGGCTATAAAGGGGAGGCATTCACCAGAAGCCACGACGGGCAGGTCATTGGGCTTGAACGGAGCAATTGATCTAGTGAGCCACATAATAGGGTTGTATCATATGCATGCAACACTGAGTTTACTAGCTGGCTCGATTTTTTGTTATAATGTTACATCCTATCGCGACATCAGCGTCCATCAGGTGAATATGATATACGCGACACTATTCTGCGTCTCGTTCTCGGGTTGGTCGTTCCAACCCGATTTCAGGCAGGTCAAAAAAACGTAGGATTCAATTAATTTACCGTAGGTCGCTTGGGTATGACTTCTAAGTAGACAGTTGCCGCCAGCATAGATCCCCAGTCACCACCCAAGCACCAAGAGCCCTTGAGTTCTTCTAGCGCTCCTTCAGAACAGCGCTTCAGCTTCCAAGGTAGCGTAGTTCGGCTCCGGATGCTAACCGGCCGTTGACGGTAGGGGTAGCGGGCGGCTGAGGGGAACTAAAACCACTAAAATAGAGGAATACTGGTGGCTGCGAGTAGACATTAAACATTGACACGAAATCACCAGGATGGCATTCGCACAGGTCCGATTTCGAATCTCTGTGGCCCGGATTTCTACGGATGCTTAAAAGAGAGCGGGTGCGCAGATACCTAGAATTATCTCCTCCATCCCGCAAGCCAAGCCAGCCAAGCCCACTACTGGATACCCTTACGCATCTAACACTTCCGGCTGCGCAGCCCTACCACACTAACGAGCTGTGACGAGCTGAAGTGGGTAGGTATAAATCTCAGTGCAACCCTAATCACAAGGGAAGCCCTTTGATCTACCAGGTTGCATACGATTCACGGTATAGCTCGTATACAGATGCATGTTCAGGGTCGTATGGGATGGTCCTCCCATTCCGAGTAGCGACAGCAGCAGAGACTAGATCCGGAAGTTAGCGAGGTTCAAGACGACATAGGTTAGAAAAGGAATTGCGAAGCTGGAGCAAAGGAGATCACTTGCTTTCGACAAGAACTATCGTTTGGCTTGTTGGGTTTGCTAGATATCATATTCAAAGAGACCTCGTCGCATATCTACGCTGGCCTCTCGAAACCCCTAGTGGACAGATTTTCATTACCAAAGAAGTAAGAAACATAGGCTTAGGATACATCAGTTACGCCAATAACCTATTGCACAGAGGTCTTCGAAAGTATGGAACATTCACCCACGGCTCCTCCTTCGCGGTTAGGGATACAGTGGATAGAAAGACCTCGCAACGATGGTATCAATTTAAGGAAGGTTACAAGCCGCAATCTTGTGCGTATCCAATAGTAGTCTGTATGATCTAGATTGCAGACTCATATTTGGCTCTGTAGCGCTAAAAAGTATTGTCCGTTTCCGAGCGCCCCGATTTACAGTGCTAATAGCCCACCCTGGCAAGGGTAGATTAGTTATGGTCGTAGGCATCTTGTATGTGCTATATCATCTCGTCATATTATCGCCACAGCATATCCTGTGGTTCTCTACGCGACACGTCGCCAAGGTGATCCAAATGCCACCGTCGCAACGTTGGCTTACTGTACGATGGCGGCTTGCCCGAGAGCATGCGACGATGAAAGCTATTCCTAGAATATATGCAGGGCCTCAAAGTGATAGGATAGCATCTTTGCCTGTCCAGGTCCTATTCAAAGTAAGTCTTGTCTCTCAGGAACACTTCTATGTCAGATGCATGACTTGAGAAACCCCGAAGCCTTCATATGAAGAGAATATACTCGAATTGATCAGCCACTCCTATTCTTGGACCAATTAACACCGTTAGATAGACTGCTTTCGAAACCCTGTCTCCTGTAGCGCGAAGTACCAGTCTACGGTGTGATGAATATCACCAGATCTTGGAGATCTTGGCCTACAACTCTTCCAGACACGAAGTATCAGTAGGAGGACTCAGAGTACCTAACCAGGAAGTTGTGGTTAAAATAGCCTTTTTAGTAAAAAGCGAAATACCCTAGCTTACTACTATATCCGAATACATGATAGTGCAACCCCTTTTTGCTATCTACTTCACCGCATCAGACTTTCGGCCAGCATCGCCTCTCCCCATTGTCGAACTTCTTGCAACCCCCGATGCATTCCTTCGGGCAGTCGGCGTTGGAGTTGCAGGTCAGCCTGTTCCAGTCGCAGAAACGGGGCGCCAGGGGCAGCTCAGTGGCCCCCGTGACATGGTGATGGTGGTGTTGGTGATGGGTATGGCCATTATGCTGCCGTTCATGTGAGCTTGAAACTATATGAACAAGCAGAACGTTGTTATAGTACCTTGGCAGATGCTGTAACTCTCGAGTGACCTTCAGTAGGTGCACCAATGCTTGGGGTGGCAGAGAGGAGAGCCCCAAAGAGTATGGTTGTGAGTATGGTCTTCATTCTGGATTATAGTCGACTATTCTGCGGTGGACTTTGGCAAAGTTTCGGCCTTTGAGCGAAATAAGGTGGGTTACTATCTTTAAATACATATTCATCGCCTAGATGAGACTCGTAGACTGATGTCATTTGGTCCGGTGCCTATCCAGGGATTATCATCAAGGGAGAGAGGGGGCTGGCTGAGACTCATCGTTCGTGGTTGAATGGAAATCACGGGCACCCAAGACATTCTTCGACACTATTCAGCTGGCAGTTAGGTAATTAAGTTATCTGGTGTGGCTACTTAACTTCGTAACATTCCTGAGCCTACCTACGGTTGATCGGCGCGTGGACACCCTGACACCATATGTCGCAGTATAGACGCCTCGTCATCGGAAGTAGCCGAGGCCACGAGATCTCGGGCTCCATTGATGATTTGCATGATGTTTCTTATAAAGACACATGATCACGCGCTACTATCGGGCGCCACTCTGGGGCACGTTCCCTACAGCGTTGAGGGAACTCAACTACCAGCCATTGTTTCAGTAGCAAGCCAAGGCGACCTAGCCAGCACCGCTTCTCCAACATAGATGGAGAGGGGTTAATGAAGTCAGACTATTACTCTGGGACGTGTAAACACATCTTGGAAATGGCTCTATAATCTTATATCTGGAAGTAGAAGATTCTGGTCTCGCATTTACACTTCAGGGCCCATTCTTGATGCAAAGGTATAGCAGGTAAAGGATAGACATTGTCTATTGATAGGTGACTCCAAATAAAACTTCCATATTATAATAACAGCCATGCTTGTAGACGATAGATCATATATTTAAGCGTTAAAGCGATCATATAACAAGTTACCTATGTGCTGTTCTGCTACCTTAGATACGGGCCGATACTTTGATACAGTGTAGAGGATAGCACCAAGAGGACACCATTAGGCAGCTATAAAGTAACAGGTATATTATGGCAATTCTAATAACTCAAAAAAAAAAAATTCACTAGCTACGGGTTGAGTGATTCCCTACTTATATACCTGGGTGATCTTCAAACCCAAGGTTCCTAGCTCTACCATCAGACACCCCCCTATATAGCAGCAGCCTTACTTAAAAAGTCTCAACTGACAGACATAAAGTTGGAGTTGATTGACTAACCATCAATCCCTCTAGTCTCTTGAATCTGTGTGGCATAATGTCTCGTTTTGGGGCACTCGAGTAGATAGGGGCTAGGCCCACGCTAGCGCCTCAGCCCCTATCATCACTCAGCACCTGTTGTGAAGACTATCTTTTCTGATGATTACTTCAAGGACAGTCGCTTCTCTTAAGTATGAGTTTTCCAAATGCCTAATTTTTACTCTAGAATGAACATACATAATTGCCTGTTTCTTTATATTGGCGGTTCAAAGATGTTCAGTCCAGCGTCACAGTCCTAAGAATAACCCTTGGCATTTTGCCATGGTCCCCATTGCCTAAGTAAGGCCAAGAATATGTCGATTTCTATTCACCTAGTTCCAAACCCTCTGATTATCTCTACCGTATAACTGATACACGTTACATGTGATATTAGATACTATGAGCAGTCTATAGTCTTCTGATGGCTGTGTGATCCTATGTGCTGCTGAAGGAGTTCTCTTCCTGGGCAACTCTTACTATACCAATCATGCGAAGGGCCAAGACGTATTCATGGTCTCTTATGCACAGAAGTATAGCCGTAATTCATTCATCATGATATCTTTCTTTGCTGTATTGTAATGTTGCAACTCAGTGCTGTTCCTAGCACTTCCTCTATGTCCTACCCCTGTTTACCGGTTCAACAATCCATAGTGCTCTTTCTATGATATCCTATGTAGAACTGAGATAGATAGATGCTCTATTACTGCCTTGATAATAGCCTTGGCACTGCACATCTTGCTTGCAAACTGCTGATGTTCATTCACCAGCGTTAAGTCTGTGGCAGTGCTGCCCATTCTTGCCACTCTACTGGTAATGGTTCAATGTTTGCCCTGCTATTATGCCCTTGGAATTGCCCTCCTTGATGATTCGCGCATTGTACCAGTTCTCTCAGTGGGCCTACCTAGTCCCATAGTCATCCATAGCCTGAACAAGTGAATGCCATTCCCCTCCTATAGTCTCATTCATCCATGCTCCTGCTAGCTGCCCCTTGCCTTTCAGTAAAGGGTCCTGCCATACTTCCTAAGAGGACTTCCTGAGCATGCCGGATTGGCCATGCGGCTGCCATGCTGGCTCCGGACCCTCTCCGGGCCCGGCCCCAGCCCACACCCGGGATCTCAGCCGCGCGGCTTCAACATGCCCCTCCATTGCCCATTGAGCAAACCAATTCTAGGTTTGTTTAGCTGGTACTTCCTTATCATTCAATGTCTGCCTTATCCTCCCACTAGAGGCACTTCCATTTTCCAGGGAAAATTTTCTCTGGACTGATGTAAACTGACCTGCCCTTCTTCACTCTCATCTTCTCCCACACCTTTTTTTTTCTCCCATCCAACCCTCCTTTCCTCATTACATCGGACTTCATCTACTTCTCGCCATACCTGGAGCAGACGCCCATCTGCTCTCTTGTGGCCCGATTTGAAGGCCTTCTTGGTTACGCTTCCTTTCAAGGCCCTGCCACCCAGTCGATCGCCCAGTAAGTTGCCCGGCCTGTGTTCTCCCTCTTTCGAACTCCTCTCTCCTCCTTCCCTTATCCTGTTGTAAAATATTACAGCTAGGGCAATTTGCCAACCCCAGGACGTCCTTCTCCCTATCTTGGACCGACGCATCCTGCACAGGGTAGGCATAGGCTTAGTGTTCGGCCGGAGGTGAAACATCTACACTTGACTAATATTAATCGCGGGGGATAGGTATGTCTGACGTGTTTGACCCTCGCGTGATGGACGCGGCTTTGCAGCCTACACGGGCCGACAAGCCCTTCCCCATCACCAAGCTCCATACGGAGATTCGACGGAGTAAGCCGCCCTTTCATGTACAATCCTAGCTGTGGCATAACCAGATGTTGCCTATTACCCTGGTTTGGATACATATAAAAGGCTAGGTCCCAGTAATGATCTTAAATTTACTGACTTAACCCTTTCTTTCCGCTTCTCTTGTAGTGATCTGGGACGACTTCTTGGAGTACCAGGATGCAAAAAACAAGCCAATCCGTCACTACTTCATCAAAGCCACCAAGCACACCAAGTACGCCGCCCTCGACGTGGAGGATAAAGTTTACGTCGACAACCTGTTCCATGACGAGTCTCTGGAGACTGTGGACCCCCGAGCCCTCAGGGTCGGTGTTGACACCGTCATCGGATCACGCTACCCCCGCCTCTTTCTCGACGAAGACGTTGAAACGCCTGTCACTCATAAAGAGGACGTCAACATGTGGAAGGCCTCTCAGCTTAAGCATGTCGCTAACGATGAGTCCCATATAGCTTGGCTGGATTTCGACAAGGACCTATTCGTCTTCGGTTCTAAGTTCGGCGTGAAATACTTCATGAAGTGGGCCACTTTTCAGTACAACTTTGAGATGAGCGTCATGAATATGGCAGACGCTCTCCAACCCCATCTAGGATGGGCGTGTGAGGCCAAGAAGATCGCTCTCCTCATGGAGTACCTCACCCCTTCGATGGTCTCTCTCACGCCTAGACGCGGTGATTCGGTCCGCAAGATCGGGATCGACGAGAGTTTCAAGAATCTCGAGGTGGTGTACTTGGTGGTCGCTACTCGCCCACGCTGTCAGCAGGATCCTCCTATGTATTGGGGAATGTTCGATGAGAATGGCTTCGTGGACTTTGACGAGTTTCGCGAAATTCACGGTCAAAGAACATGGTATGAATTCGGCGAACCCAATTGCCGCTGCGACCAAGGTGTATGTTACCTCACTAAACATGAGGGCGGTAGCGCTGAGGCCTTTATCGCCGCCAACAACGTCTACGAGGCTGAGGGTGTGGCTGCTCCTGACACCCTCATCGAGGATGTCGAGGATGACAAGGACGACTGGGATGACTGGGATGACGAGGATGACGAGGACTACTGGGTTACCGAGGATGGCGAGGATGACAAGGACGACTCTGATACCGAGGAAGAAGGACTTCAGGACCGTCCCTATGAGGAAATTGAGCATTTCTTGTCTAATGACAATGAGGTTGCTCGATTCATGCAGGAAGCCTTACAGATGATCGTCAGGCCGGGCGTGGAGGTAAAGCTTGTCGTCGACCCTTTCCGTTGGTCATTATAGATGTCTATGCACCATCTTCTAGAAAGGGTGTACAGACCTTACTTGAAGACGGATGGCGTCTAGCAGGAGGACAGAGAGGAATGGAGAAGAAGGGAAAGGGAGGCGATAAGTGTAACGGGCACGGGCATTGCGAAAGTGGTTACGATGGAACTGGATGAAGCTGTACTCACTAGGCTCTACCACTAACTGACGCTGTGATACTGGTGGTTGGACGACCGTCCGCCAGTCAGTGAAGTCAGTGATGCGAGCAAAGACGATGAAGATGGAAGAGGTTCGATACAGTGTTATTAGTGGGGCTGAGCCGCTGAGGGCCCTGAAAAAAAGGAGGATTGCGTCTCCTCTGATAGGGGAGAAAATCCTGGGCGCATGCCAGGATCCCCATCAGAGGATCGCAGGGGGAAAAATGGCCCTCATCATCGACTCAACTAGCTGTCTTCATCCGGGAGAATGATACGCCAGGCACTGGCGTACTTGCAACAGCGGGTTGAGTTGGTGGTGAGGGCCTGTCGGAACAAGATAGCACAATGAACTCCACTCTACACTAACTCTTCCTTTCGTGATCGTATTGTTGAACCTATTCAGTTTGGGCTGGTGAACTAAGGAGTTTCTGCCTTGAATGTCGTAGAACTGTAGTAAAGAACGTTGGCTCTGAGGTTCATTAAGACAGATAGACCTTTTCTTCCATCTGGCTGTAGGCAGCTCGTTTACTTATGAGCCTCAGGAGGCAGGAGAACAAAAAGTGAGACACAGCACGCAGGCAGCTATCCTTACCTTTGACGCTGCTGGTTTATGTTGCTTTATTCATTTCCGCTTGACTAAGTGCGTAGGCGCCAAGATAACAAGCAGCAGCGGAAAAGAGAAACATGGTGTGTCTAAGAAAGTCTACCCAATGAGGTCAATCGATGAAGGCAGCCATGGGGTGCCCTAGGTTAATGGCGAACCTGTTTGAACTCATGAGGCCTGGTCGGGGGGTATATATATTATGGCATGCTTCGTAGCCTGGGATAACACAACCAACTCATCTCGGCAACATCATCACCACCATCATCATCAACATGCAGTTCTCCGACATTCTCCCCATCCTCACCCACGTCGCCGGCCTCATCGCCGGCGCGCTCACCAACGCCTACAACTCCATAGACCTACACCACAACCCCATGTACCTACGGCCGTTCATCCTACTCGCCGTGCTCCTCACCTGGATGCAGGCCCTACTGTCCTGCGCGAACTTAGCCAACTTCATCTCCATGCGGCGAGACCGGCGACGGCAGTGGGCCGAGGTGCGCGCGCTGCAGGAGTACCTGGCGGTGCTCTCGCTGATGAGCGAGGAGGACCGGGCGCGTTTCGAGCAGGAGATCGACGCCGTGCGTGACGCGGTCGCCACCGCGCTGCACTCCCGCCGCCCCGGCGCCGCGCAGGGCCGCGACGACGAGCACCGACGTGGTGGAGCCGGACCCCTACGCCTGGACCTGCGCCTGTGTCTGCGCGCGAGCGGGGACGGCACGCCCCTGAACACGCTCCCTGGTCTGCGCGAGCACGTCGACCGCCTCGTTTCGGCCCTGCGGGAGTGCGGGCATGAGAATATTGAGGTGATACTGGACGACGAGACGACGGACGAGGAGCTCCCCTCGGACAACGAGAAAGACGGCAACGACGACCATGCCAACAACCGCGAGAAGGCCCTCGCCCACCTTGACAACAACCGCGCCAAGACACCTGCAGACCCCTCCGTCGAGCCAATGAACATTTTCCACGAACGGTTCCTGAACAGCGTTTTGGGCGAGCTGGTCGCGTACCCGATGGCGTCGAGGTCGCAGGCCGAATCGGGATCGCCCGAGATGGCACCCACGCCCCCCAGAGACGTGTGCCTGACCAACGGCGTCTACAATGTCTACCACAGCCTCTGGCTAGTCTACAAAAAGCTGTCTCCGCAGGCGGTCCGGCTGGCGCTGCTGGCGGTTCCGAGCGGGGGCGAGCATGCAGCGGCCGGGGGCTCGCTGGCGCGGTTCCGGGGCCCGGCAATGCTGGGGGAGATAAGCCGGCTCGACGACTTAGTGTGGGACTTCGAACGCGACTGCCACGGCGCCACGCTACCGCACAGCCTGAAGGCCTTGCTCCATCGCACCAACGGCCTCGACATCTCGCGCGTCACCGACGGCTTCGAGGTCCAGCTCTACGGCATAGACGGCATCAAGCGCCTGGACGCGATCGCGGACGACGACGACGGCGCTGCAAAGGCACCCGTGGGCCAGTTCATAACGCTCTACGACGCGGAAAACGAGGGTGGTGGCGGCAGCAACACCTTAAAGAAAATCGTGACGAGAATCGGCAGGGGGGACCTGCCGATGTGGCCGCGCTATAATGACAAGATGTTGCTGATCGGGGCGCGGGGACCGCCGGGGGTGTCGAGCCTGGAGCTCCGCGACCACCGCATCTACCTATTGCCGCCTTTCGGGATCAACCGGGCGGCGCTGGCGTACCTGGGGGCCCCCGGGAGCGACTCGCTGCTCCCCGACTTCATGGCCCAGATGCGCCGCCTAAGCATCACGATCGACTGGCCCGTTCTGGAGTACAGCGCGAAGACGGGCGCGCAGCGCGTTTGGGCCGGCCTCGGGTACTACCTTGCCCACATCGGCGACGTGGATCGCGACGCGCCAATGGAGGAGTGAGGGAGGTTTGCCGGGTATGCTCTGAGGAAAGAGTCATCGGTCTTGCCTTTTCTTTTCTTGTGTTTTCCTTCTTTCTTTTCTTTGAGAGGACGGGGCAATCACGTGTGGAGGGAATTACTCACATACTGGACGATTTTCACAGGTAGACAGCACTAGATTGAGGAGGGAGGCCATCTGGTCACTTGGTATCTCTTCCTTGGACTGCTTGGGATGGGTCCGTACATTCACACAAACACCAACTCATCTGACAAGATGCTGTCCGTACAGAGACTCGTTTATGGATGAGACTTGCTTGATTGGAGAGAGGAGGGAGGGGAGATATGACCTTTCGATAATAGGCGTAAAGTCCCCGACGTTAATTTCATTCACTTTACATGGATCCGTGTCTATTCTATGCCACCTTCATCCTGGACCCTTTTTGCATCTAAGTAGTGACTATGTTTATTTGTTCCCCTATGATGATTCTGAAACCCAACCTTGAGGATGAGGGCAGTACTATGATAGGTACGCAGGTACTTGTACAACGCTCCTGGCCGATTTAAGTGGGACTCTCTAAAGCAGCCTTGGCATCCCCGGCAGCCAGCGTGGATGCAAAACATACATCCTGGGTACTCACTAATTAATAAGTACCTGAGGCAAGGTAGGTACTTAAACATACATACATTTAATCACCCAGACAACATCTGCGAATTCAATATAACTTCGTCCCATCAAGACTGGACTACCGAGGTCCTCGAGACAGACATATATTCTACGAATTGCTGAAGCCTTACCATCCTCTGTCAAGATGGCTCCGGGCCAGAAGATGTACCCTCGGGCCACGGTCAAGAAGATCGTCAAGGCGCACACGAAATGCAACGTGAGCAAGAACGTCGATGTTATGGTGAGTTTTTTTTGGATCCTCGCCCTAGGGGGGCATTGATTGAAAGACCCCGCCGCTGGCCCTTATCGCGTCTTTAAACGCGTCTGTATAGTTTTTTTTCTTCTTTTCTTTCTGCTTGCTGACGATGACGGCCACTGTAGATGTTCTTGGATTATGTCCTCTTCATGCAGACGTATGTATCTATGCGGATTGCCAAATCAACGCGTGGTTTAGTCTAATTACTACGCGTCTTCTTCTTCTTCTCCGTCTCAGGGCCCTCTTCTTCTCTCTAATAATGATTTGAAAAAAAAACTGACGGCGGCGCGCTTTAATAGCCTGATGAGAGAGGCCGCGATTGATTCCAAGCAGGCCGGCGAGAGAGGCATCAGTGCTAAGAGCATCAAGAAGGTCACGCCGGTAAGTCTAAGCCAGACAGTCTAGGGGGTTTATCTACCTACCGCTGCAAGCTCCAACCCCCCTGGCCCTAGATTGTTTGTCAGTTACTGACCTCGGATGAATTAGGATACGCTGAGCAAATTCAAGGGATGAGAAGTGGAGAGAAATGGGATCCAAACGGACGAGGCGTCTCCTTTGTTCACGTACACAAAACGCTATTGCTATTTGGCATTGTGTATGACCTGGCAGCCTGCTGGTGTGTATCGGTACACTTAGTGGGGCAGGTTCTCTGGGAGTAGAGGTTCTCCGGAGTACCCAGAGCAGAGGTCAGCATGAAGCGCCGTTATTATGCTCGACGATTTGCGATCATGGCGCCTCACTCTGCTTCTGCCCTCTTTCCGCAAGGTACATGGCGTGCTGCTTGCTCTGAAGATACCACACAGTTTCCATCAGCTGGCTATACTGCGGTGGGGGTGGGGGGTCGGAAGGCCTGCTGGCGGAGAGGAAGACGATTGGGATTGTATTAGTTTGTTGGTCGACCGCGATATATCAACGAACACTTGGGGACACAACACCATGGTTACGATGCCGCTTCAGTTGCATCTTATTAGGAGATAGCCTTGGAGGAAATACGCAGGTGCTACTCTGTATCTGGCGGTACCTCCTCGCTACTATATGTAGGTAGTTGTTGGTGTCCGTCCCCGAGGTCGGGTTTCAGCCTAGGCTGTGATACATCTAACCCTGCCACAGAGGGCTTCCTTGGGGTTCCCCTGGTTTCCGTCTTATATGCAACAGGATACCTATCTAGGTACCGTAAAAAGAGAGAAAAATACACATTGAATGTGAAGCAAATAATTGAGTACATACGATACTGCTGCTTGTGACTTTATACTTCGCTGGAGGCAGGTAAAAAACCTCGAGATTGTGATGTTTGCCCTACTTGTATGTATGTATCTGTGTATGTCTGTCTGTATTCCCGACTTCGAACTGAACAGCAAGCTGAAGGATTCCAGTTCCTTCCACTTGTGATTGCAACGCTAAAAATGCTGGTACCTGACCCGATGAGGTCGTTACGCTAGTCTAGTGCTATCGACAGCGTGAATAAAAGTAGGTACCTAGTTCATATAAGTACATACAGCCTTGAGGTAGGTAAGTACACCTGGACATACTTGGGTAGCTATAGTGGGTCTCTAACGCACTTCAAGGCTACCCTAGGTACCTACCGACATGTACACACTTGGTGTGACTGGCCCGGGGAGGTACACCCACACTGACGTTACCAATAGTTAGAGCCCAGTGGGTGGTAACAACCAACCTAAGGCGGTTCTTTTGGAGGGGGTACTTGGGGGGGGCATTGGGGGGGCACATCGTCACTTTTTCTCCCACACTTTTTTTCCACTCCCGTTACATCTTTGCAGTAAACAAAACTTATCATCATCTTGCATCCTAAAACCTCTAACCATCCACCTACGTATACACACTTACTTGCACACTTGCACACACACACACACCCATACGCACATAGACCTACTACTTCTCCATCTTTATATCTCTAAAACCCTAGAAGACAGACAGTTATTTTCAAGTATTTCAAGCTGCATATTTTCTTTTTGCCCTTGATTCTTGATCTTGATTTCTCGAGCATTCCGATTTTTTTTTTTTTTTTGGCAAGGAGTGCAAACGAAGACACCCTCTCTGCCCCCACCTCCCACCCCATATCCGTTTTCGGTTGTATCATAATTTTTCAAAATCCCATACCACACGCGACCACCTCTCACTCTCTCGCTTTACCCTAGAACACTCACCACCATCGATAAAACCATAAAAGGGAAAAAAAGTAAAAAATAAACATGCCTTCTGCTGCTGTTCAGAACCCCCCCGCCCAGACTGAGTCCAAGTCTGCAAAGAAGAAGAAGGCTGCCAAGGTCGAGTCCAGAGTCGAGTCCCCTGCCCCTTCGAATTCTCCCGCTACCGAGAAGACTTCTTCTGTTACTGGTGCGTACAACGGCCAGGATGATAATAGCGAGAGTCCCTACATCCGAGAGCTTGCGAAGTAAGTCATAGATAGCCCTGGAATTGATTCCCTTCCTTTTTCATGATGTTGGGTTCTCTACCCCGCATATTCTTTTGATATTATCCTTTGATCTTGCTGGAGCTGGGCTAACTGGCTATGCTTGTAGGAACATCCGTAACTTGAACAAGAAAATCGTGAGTTACCCCGAACCCCCCCTCATAGGTTACCCCATAGGTTACCCCATAGGTTACTTCAAGGTTACTTCAAGGTTGCTGCTGTTCGACGACTGACCCTTTTCCTAGTCCAACGCCTCCCGAACCGACTCTATAGTCTCCGAGCACAAGGACAAGTCCCTTGACGAGCTCGTCCGGCTCAAGCTCATCAACCCCGATCAGAGAGCCCAGCGTCTCAAGAAGCCCCAACTCGAGGCCCAGCTCGCCCAGATCGAGGAGCAGATCGCCCAGTACAAGAAGGTCGACGAGGAGTACCGGACACGCCTCGCTACCGAGAAGGCCACCCTCGAGAAGACACTGGCAGAGAAATACGAGAATGAGAAGGCCGACGCTATCAACGACGTGAAGGAGAAGGCTGCTGCCGATGCTAAGAAGACTCTGCATGACGGCCTGCTGGTTCTTTCCCAGTTCCTGCGTCTGGCCGCCGCCCGAAGGTCGGAGGAGGCCGATGCAGGACTTGACGAGAACATGGCCCTGGAGGGTGTCTTGCTTAACGTCTATTCCGGCGACGAGCATGCTGTCTCGACTATGCTGAAGCTCATTGAGAGTTCCGAGGAGAAGACCCAGAACGTCAACGGCGAGGAGCTTCAGACGACTTGTATGTGGCCCCGAATATATAACCCCTGTTCCGCCTTAGGCGTAAGCTAACTTTACGACAGTTGCCCAGGTGAAGGCCGCATCTGTGGCACATGTCAGCACTTTCGTAACTGCAGACGCTGCCCCCGAGACCACCGAAGCCGTCGAGGCTACAGAAGCAACCGCCGAAACCACCGCACCTATTGGCACCGATCCCACCGTCGCCCACGCCGCTTTGACCGAGATTGATGCCGCCGGCGAGACTGCCCCCTTGACCAACGGTCACACCGAACCCACCCCGGAAGCTGCACCTGTAGCGAACGCAGGCGTTTCCGACACCGCTGCCAACGCTGCCGCGGAGAGCCAATGGGACTCAGCCAACAACGATCTCAGTGCATCGCAGGAGGGCTGGGTTGAAGTCCCTCGTAACCCTACGGAGACCGAGACTGGCTTAACGGCAACTCCGGCAGAGGCAAGCAACGTTCAGTCATGGGCGGATGACCAGCCGGACCACCAGCCCCAGGTCAGTGCTTCATCAGATAAACCCCACCATACTCCTAACCAAAGTTACTAACTCACAGTCTAGACTAACCCTGCTCCCACCGACGCCAACGATGGATTCCACCAGGTCCAGCGCAACCGACCGCGCGGTCATGACCGGGAGGGAAGCCACGGCGGCTGGCGAGGTCGGGGACGCGGCTACCGGGGTCGCGGCAGCTACGGCGGCGAGGGCCGGGGACGTGGCCGTGGCCGCGGCGGACAGGGGGGTCGTGGCGGACGGCGAAATGAGGAGTCGTAGAACACTCCCCCAACCCGTCGGCCCCAGATCCCTCGTGCTGCTTTGCGTTCAGCTGCTGAACGACAACGCCCCGCGACCCACGACCGTCCGGAGCCGTTGAATGATGTCCTGACCAATGGAGTTGGCCACTTCACGATACTGAGGGGGGAGGAGGGGGAGGATGATTAAGCGGAATGCGTTCGCACTTTGAGCTCCACTGATGAGTTTCCACGGCGTGTACGAATAAGACCGAGAGAAGGGGGGAAGGCAGACGGGGAAAAGTAAAAAAAAAGGACAAGGTAGGGAGGGGTGGAATCAATTTTGCGGGTCTGGTTATTTTACGGCACAGCACGGCACGGCAGGCACGGCATGGCATGGCATGGTTATGGTTATGACATTGGCATGGCATGGCAAAAACAAAAATCCTCCTTTTATTATTATTTTTTGAACCTTTCCAACCCCCCCCCCCTTTTTTTTTCCCCCGTCCCATGTTTGTTCAGGAAGCGGGCGGATTCAATTACAACGTTTGTAACGGAACCTGGAACGGAACTGAATCGCAACATGGAAATGGCAATGGAAAAAAAGGAAAAATCTGGAATGGGGGTTGTTGGGGTTCGGTTTTTTTGGTTTGGTGCATTAGCAGGCGTTGCATTTCGAATATGAGCCCTTCCTTCCCGCACAAAACCTTTCCCTTTTTCTTTCTTGTTCTTCCTCTTTTTTTCTTCTTTCCTTTCGATCTCGATCTTTCTTATTACGTGAGCACGAACGTCAGAAAAATTCGGGATAGGAATAGGAAACATATACCCGTCTCAGGAATTAGAATGATGACAGGTGGAAAGGATGGCGAGTTAGGGAGAGAGAGAGAGCGGGTTGGATTCTGCCTGCCCCCCTTTTACGCCGTTGTCCTACATATATCCCGTACACGAGAGGAGGAACCCCGAGGGGGGAAAATAAGAATAAGACGGAAAAGAGAAGAACTAGACAGACTAACATCTGAAAGTAAAAAAAAGGAGGAATGCGGGGACCCTCGTTTGCATGTATGTATGCATGCATGCATGCATAAAAGGAGGAGGGAGAATCATAGATCATGATCACATTCATAGCTTGCTTGCTGGCTGGTGTCTTCCAAACAGAAAAAGGGAATGGAAAAGAGGGAAGGAAGGTCAGGGATAGGAGATAAGATGGGGGCGGAGGGGGAGCCTTCGACTAAGAGTGAAGAGTCCCGCTGCCTCCCAAAAAAAGAAACAGAAAAATATTAGTATAAAAAATAATATGAGAAGAAAAGAGATCACACCTAGTTTACTTAGATTATTGAGCGTGCTGTGTACGTCGAAGGGTAAGTACGTAAATACGTACGAGAGACGGACGGTGAGGGGGAAGGGGGTTGCTAGAGATTCTTCTACTTCTTTGCTTAGGCAACTAGAACTACTGAGTTTACGGTTCACGGCATACATAACCCATAACACAACCACATATTATATACCTAGACACATAGACACATAGGTACGTAGACACGTAAGCCCATCACGATTCTCGAAGCCGTAACCACAGCCGAAGCCACAGTCGTGATAAATAGCAATACCGGAGTAGACAAACGACCAACCCAACCCATAGCATAAGACGCATAGCATAGTCTGACCAGAGTCATTGCGGACAAAAATACTCCGGCGAAATCCCCACCAGGGCCTCCCCTCCCCTCCCAACCCAACACCCCGGGTGCCGCGTCTACGTGACCGCTAGCTTGCCGGCGTGTCTGCATCTTGGGAGATGGAAGGTGGAAGAGATGAAAGTGAAGATGCAGGTAGAAAAAAAAAGGAAGCGCAGAGCCGGCAATGCGAGGCCAGGCCAGGCGAGGCGTCTGGGCGGGTAAAACGTAAAAGTAATCCTGCATACACGTACGTACGCAGTACACGCCCAACACACACCTACCCACTCATCCACTCCCTCCCTACTTTATCACAGAAAAGAACCTACCATACTCACCTACTGTATCCGCGCTGCTGCGCCGCCTCGTATCCATCTATCTAGCTACGAGCTGAGCAAGCATCGAGCATCGAGTCACTTCGCACAGAGCAGAGCAGAGCAGAGCAGAGCAGAGCAGAGCAGAGCAGAGCTAGCATGCGCGGCGCGGTGCGGTTTTATGCCACGAGGGTACTTCGTACTGAGTATTGATGATGTGATATGATATGATAGTATCGATTCTCGGTCATAGTCACGTACATACATATATACGCGTATTCTATCATCACAACCACCACCAACCCCTCAAAACAACCAAGCAAGCACATGCCCCTTAAATTCCCCGTTAGCATGAGCAGAGCAGAGCAGAGCAGAGCAGAGCAGAGCAAAGCAGAGCAGAGCAGAGCAGAGCAGAGCAAAGCAGTAGTGAAGCACATATCGAACCAACTAATCAGCAAGGATTATTCATTCATATTTGGTCTCCTCTCCCTAGCGCGATAATTATTTAGGCTATCGACGTAACGACAAGACAACAAACAGCCCAAGATACACACACAGACAGGCAGACAGATCAGATCAGATGGACATACAAGAGAAGCCAAGATCCGCAGCATCATGTGGAAGAACAGGGACAAGAGCAAGAACAAGTACAAAAAGAAGAAAGACAACAACGCCGTGTTGGTATGCCACATATTCCGGAACGCCACCAGCCAGCCGACCCAGCCAAATAGATAGGCTTTTTTTTAGTCTCTCTCTCTCTCTCTCGCAAATTCGTAAGAAACGACGCCCGGGCGGAAGACACATTGCAAAAAAGATGCGTATGGTACAGAGTAGGGGGTCGAGATCGAAGGGATACAACGCCCCGAGGTAGACGTGAGCGCGCGTTTCTTCTTATGCGGACTTGTCCTTCTTCGACTTCTTCTTGCTCTTCTTCTCTGTCGTCTCCTCGTCGGCGTGCTTCCGCTTCTTGCTCGAGGACGCATCTTCTTCCGCGGCCGCGGCCTTCTTTGCCTCTTCCTTTCGCTGCTTCTTCAGCTCCTTCTTGCTGATGACTTGGGGCGCTCCGCCATCCAGCTTGATATCGCCACGCTCGTACTTGCGCTTGAACTTGGTGACTGAGATGCCCGCCTCCTCGGCTAGACGCGCGTAGTCGGCCTCGGACAACTGAGCGGGTGCGGCGGGTGCGGCTTCAGCGTCTCCGTCTCCGCGGGAAGCTCTGCGCTTCTCCTGTTCCTTCTTGGCGACACGCTTCTCTTCTCGGGCGATTCTGCGTGCCTCCTTTTCCTTCCTCTCCTTGCGTTTCGCTGCACGCTCGTCAGCCAAAGCCAGGTTTCTCAAATGCCGCTCCTTCTTGCGAGCTTTCTTGGCTTTCAGCGTAGCCCCGACAATCTCAGATTGCCAGTGTTCCGGAGACTCGGGAATAGACTCCGTGTCGTCGGAAACCGTGGAAATAGTAGGGGAACGAGGTGGGAAGGAGGATGAGGTGACTTTACCATTCTCTGTGCCGTCCATCTCGGCGTCCTCTTCCTCTTCCTCCTCTTCACTCTCGGCATCTGCCATGGGGGTGTCCTCGACCTCCTGGATCAGAGGTTTCGACGTCTTCTTGGAATCGGCGACAGGAGCATCGGCATCGGCGTTGTAATTCCGGGAGGTCTTGACCTCGAACTTGGAAGGTGCAGTACCGTTGGGTGCGATCTTGGTGCCCTTTGATATCAGGGGTCTGCCTTCGAGCTTTCGTAGCTTGTCCTCCAGCCCGGCGCGTAATCGGATACCCATCTCGGCCCTCTCATCATCATCAACATTGATATCTTCGCCATCCATACCTTCGGCGTTCAGTTCGGAGAGGGCATCGACACGTAGACACAGAGCAGTCTTGGCGGAAAGCATACGGGCGATCTTGCCCTTATTCTTGCCAGTCGCCTGTCCAACCAGGGACGAGTGGTAGATGAGACCATACTTGGGCGTGTCATGCTTGGTCTTGAGAGCTCTGAAGAGGGCTTTCTCAGCTCCTAGAATTTGGATCGTGCTACCGGGGCTCTTGGCCAACTTCATCAGAGAACCCGTGTGGGCGATGAGACGCGCGCCGACCAATTCACCCAGAATCTCGGTCAGATTAGGGGCAATAGCCTTCATCCGCGACGAAAGATACTGGGACAGTTGTTGGCGGTACTCGGTAAAACTAATGACCTGCTCGGCAAGCAACTTGATGTTCTCCAAGTCGATGTCAGTGATCTCAGTACCCATACTGACTTCAGCACCGGCCTTGAGACGGGCTTCGATGTCGTCAGGAAGAATCTCGGAAAGGTCAGCGGTGGCGGCGTTTTCTCGCGTGCCCATGGCGAGAATGATGCGGGCGTAGGCGAGGTTGTCGTTGACGATGCGGTCCAGCTCAGGGAAATGCCAGCCGTACCACTCCTTCACACGCATGGCATAGTTGTTCAGCTCCTTGTCTAGGTCATCAAGCAGCTTAATAGCTTGGACAATCATGACATCGACCTTGTCGGGGGAGAACTTGAGCTTGTGACGAGAGATAGAGTGGGACAGAGCCAGGGCCATGTTGCCTAGGTAGTTCTGGTCCAACTCGGGGAAGAGCTCGGGGAGGTAGGTCTTGATGGCGCGGAAGACCTCATTGGTTGAAGAATCGGAGACGGGGGAGATGCTGAGCTGGGGAAGAACGTTGATGGCGGCACCAAGCTTAGGGTCGGCAACAGCGAGGGATGCTTTCCGCTCCTCCTTTATGTCATCCAATAGCTGCTGAAGCATGGGGGTGACTTTGCCCTCTGTTAAAGAGCTGTATTCCGCAAGAGCTTGGGCAGAGTCCTCGAACTTGACCATCTTCTTGAGGGAAAGCCTATGATGATGAATGGGAATTAGTCAATCAATCGCTGGTAGAAATGTCCCAGGTTGTTTTCCCATGCTATCTTGACGCGATATTGGTTGCAGTTGCAGTGCGGCGCGTGGAGTGGGAGGTTAACGAGGTGAAATATGGGTTAACAAGTTTACTTACATAGAGTTAATGGCGTCGGCGCCATTGAGCTGTGAAGCGATATCATCTCGTGATAAGAGTTTCTTGTCTTTGGCCTTAAACAAGCCGTAACTGAATAAAAAACCGCGTTGTCAGTATTCATGCGATTGAGTTTCACCTATTCAAGGTTGCAAAGGAGGTTGGAGAAAAGAGAAACCAGATGGGAGAGGATGCGACTCACCCCGCGGGCGTCTCCGCGAGAACGAAGAGGGGCATTTTCGCAGGAAATTACGAATGCAGAATTAATTCTAAATATCCTGCGCAGCTTCCTTCCGTTGAAACTATGTCGTAATGAGGGCGTTGTGGTTGGTGATAGTGATTGAAGGTGTGGGAATTGGAAGGTTCTGCTGGTAGTTTTTCGAAGGCCCTTCTCTCTTACTTAGTGAAAATCAGCTGCTACGGGCAGATAAAGTTATTAAGAGAACGGAAAGTTCAGAGTTGCAAACAATTTTTTTTCTTGCTGGGCGGAGCCGGACAGGTACTGGGAAAAATTCGGGATTGGCTGGATTTAATTGATAAGCTGATAAGAACTTTAGAGCTTTGAAGGTACATATGTAGATATGAAGCTAGTCCTTCTTAAGCATAGCTCAATTTTTTCAAAAGCTCCGACCAAGATTGACCAAGATGAACGGGGTTAGGTTTGAGTTTAAGCCTAACTAGGTAATCTACACCTTAAATGTAACTCCCGCGTTACGTAGCTGCTGCTGCTGGGCTACTACAGTGAGTACAGTAGTGTGGACTTCATGCACGGCTACCAGTCCTGCTGTCCTACTGATACATCATCAACACCACCAACCTACACCACCACTTATCTCGATAACCCCGACTTTCTCCATCACCATATAAAATCAAGGATTCAGAAACTACAAACTACACCTGCCTGCCCAAGATGGAGGGCCTCTACTTCAATGTGAACAATGGGTACGTCTACATATCTAAATAGCCCGGGTAACTGAACACCTCCCGCTAACCCCCTGAGAATAGCTACATCGAGGGCATCGTTCGGGGCTACCGGAACGGCCTCCTCACCGGCGCGAACTACAGCAATCTGACACAATGCGAGACCATCGACGACCTGAAACTCCAGCTCGGCCCGGCCTACGGCGACTTCCTGGCCTCCTTACCCCCGAACCCATCCACCGCCAGCCTGGCGACCAAGACGACCGACAAGCTCGTGTCCGAGTTCCGCTACGTGCGCGCCAACGCCGTCGGCTCGCTGGCTCGCTTCCTCGACTACGTCACCTACGGCTACATGATCGATAACGTGGCGCTGCTCATCACGGGCACGCTGCACGAGCGGGACACGCGCGAGCTGCTGGAGCGGTGCCATCCGCTGGGCTGGTTCGAGACGATGCCCGTGCTGTGCGTCGCGACCAACATCGAGGAGCTGTACAACAGCGTCCTGATCGAGACGCCGCTAGCCCCGTACTTCAAGGGCAGCCTGAGCCACCAGGACCTCGACGAGCTCAACATCGAGATCGTCCGCAACACGCTGTATAAGAACTACCTCGAGGACTTCCACTCGTTCGTCAACACGCACCCGGACATGGCCGGCACGCCGACCGCGGAGGTCATGAGCGAGATCCTCGAGTTCGAGGCCGACCGCCGCGCCATCAACATCACCCTCAACTCCTTCGGCACCGAGCTCTCCAAGGCCGACCGCAAGAAGCTCTACCCGGCCTTCGGCCGCCTCTATCCCGAGGGCACCCTGATGCTGTCGCGCGCCGACGACTTCGAGGGCGTCCGTCTCGCCGTCGACGGCGTCTCTGACTACAAGAGCTTTTTCGACGCTGCTGGGCTCGGCGGGGGGCCCTCCGGCCCGGGCAACATGGCCGGCGGGTCCGGCGCCAACGAGCGGAGCCTCGAGGACATGTTCTACCAGAAGGAGATGGAGATCTCCAAAAACGCCTTTACGCGGCAGTTCGGCCTCGCCATCGTCTACGCGTGGGTCAAGCTAAGGGAACAGGTAAGGCCCCCAAATCTCAAACTCCCAACCCCTTCCTCTACCACGGTTTCCAGTAGCGTGTGCCTTCAGGGGTAGCCCGGAAGAAATAACTAACCAGCCCGTAACTTCATGTAGGAAATCCGGAACATCACGTGGATCGCCGAGTGCATAGCGCAGAACCAGAAGGAGCGAATCGGCAACTACATCAGCGTTTTTTGATCGGGCTTTCCTAGCTTATTCCTCTTTTTTTTCTTTCTCCGGGAGTTTCGCGTTGCATAGTCCTTTTCCTGTTCCTTTCTTTTTTTTTTTAATAGCTGACCTGTTATCGTTTTCATCTTGTCTGGCCTTTTGTCTTATCTTTGTCTTACAGCCTCTCATGTAGAACTAATGGATCGGGAAATACCAAATGACTTGACATATTTTGTCCTTTTTTTTTCTCTCCAAGTTGATATCAAAACTTGTGAACTCAGAGGTGTTTTGTATTCTTCAATAGAGACCTCCATCGTGAGAGTGTTCAAGAGAAACCATTGGACCCCCTTGACTAGACACTGATGTCGAGCGTGGTTGCGACATGTAGGCAGGCAGGCAAGCAAGCAAGCGAGCCTAATGTTGTTGATAATGTACATAGTAACACGGTGAAGCGATTTAACGACGAAAGCGTCGGCTTTTTCTTCTCTCTCCCCTTCTTCTATGGTACAATCGCCGAGTTCCAACGTAGCAGCGCAGCCCCAAACGTCATTCGTCCTATGTTCAAAACCCCAGATGGCCGCCCACCGCACCCCTTTCCCCCAACTTACAACGTGATCTGACCCTTATACGTGGCCTCAGTCAAGCCCAGGGTCTGCATCATATGCACCCAGCGATCGCTGCCGCGCTCCCGGCGCTCCATATACTGAAGGAGGCGCTGGCGGCGATGGACCATAAGGCGGAGGCTGCGCTTCCCGAACTTATCCTTATACCCACGGCCAGTCTCGAGAGCATTCGCAAGGGCGCGGATCTTAGCAGTGAGGATCGCGATCTGGACCTCGCTGGACCCCGTATCGGGGCCCGCGCGCGGGGTCGGCACGTGGGGCGTCTGGTTCCGGGACAGCGGACGCGGGCGCAGCGTGGTGTCCGTGACGTGGCGGCCGAAGGTCTCGATGATGCGGCGCACGTTCGCGTGTTTCCTGTCCTTCGATGTCCCCGCGTCGAGGTGCGTGATCCGTCGTACGGCTTCGACTGCGCGCGCGTGCTTTTCCTCGTCCTCTGCTAGACGCTGTCGCTCGCCTTCGGGGTCGGCGCGCGCTTCTGCCTCGTCGGCAATCGAGAGCATCGATTCCTCCTCGGCGCTGCCATCACCCACAGCAGCAGCATCCGCAGTAGCAGTAGCGGCGGAGTCGCCTTCGTGGCTATGACCGCGTCCGCCGTCGATGAGGTCGAAGCTCGAGGGCCGGGTAAACATGTGGGCTTTCTCGACAGCGTTCTCAAGCTCGTCGCGATGGAGGAGGTTATTGAGGATATGGGGGGAGGTAGGCAAGGGGTGGGGTTCCTCGAGCGGGTTGCCGTCGTCGTCGAGGCGGGGCTTGGACAGCGGGGCTTGCCCGCCGGAATCGAAGGACTCGACGAAGGGGGTCGGGAGGCCGCGGACGGGGTCTCCCGCCGCGGCTTTCCGCTCCGCTGCCAGCTGCGCCCGCCGCTCTAGGTGCGCGTTCTTTCGCTGCTGCATCTGCGCCCATCGGTACGGCTCCTGCTTCGCCAGTCGCTTTTTTTCTTGCGCCGATAGCGATGCTGTCTGCGTTACCGGCAGCAGCTGGAGGCTAGGGGTGGTTGTCGTCGGCGGTTTCAGTGCTGGTCGGAGACATACTACGGGGGGGGGGGGGGTTTGTCAGTAAGAAAAAAAGACATCACCAATGGAATGGGGGTAGTATCGCAATTGAGATCGAATGCATCTGGGACGACTTACATGAAAATGAACCGAGACGCTGTACGCCTGGTATTCGGGGTGGCATTGTGGGCGAGCAGGTGATTGTTTATGACGAAGTTGACACAATGGTTGGTTGATTGTTGAGCTCCAATACAAATCGATCGACTGAGCCCATCACCAACTTTTTCGCTGCAGAATCGGTAGAGGGCCGGAAGGTTACCGATCTTAGGTAGGGCATTGCCAAGACTTCCAAGTTCTACAACGGGCTATCACTGGTGAAATGGTGGGGCACCGATATCTCAAACGGAGACGGAGAAAATCCGACGTCCGGGTAGTAGCCGGGTCAGGTACCTAGGTACATAATGTGAGTGGGACAGCCTAATCAGGACCTGAATGTGAATAAGGTACATATACCTAAGTATCTAGCTTATCAGTTCCAAGGTTGAGTGTATCCTATTATCGATAACGAAACTTAGCGTTACTCCGATCTTAGCGAGGGCAGAATGCGCACTTGATAGTGGGATAATGTCATTAGCTGTTCCCACAAAAGTGATTTTTTTCCAAGGTGGGATGCAAACTTTCGTGAACTTTTAGCTTCGCCCAGCCTATGCCCCGGGAGGTCTTAACCGCAACACCACCACCACCACCTACCATTCACCATTCAAGGGACCAAATTTGCGCAAGACGCTTTCCCCCTCCATCACTACCATCACTTCTTCCTTTTTCTTCTCTTCACCTCTTCACCCCTTCATCATCATCATAACATCTATAACCCGACCACATAGGAAGAAAAAAAAGAAGAATATTCCACAGTCAAGATGTCTACCGGTAGTAAAGTCTTCGACGCGACGTCCCAGGACATCGAGTATCTCCTGGCCTCGCAAGCCCATCTGGGTTCCAAGAACTTGCAGGTTCACATGGAGCCTTATCTCTGGAAGACCAGAGCTGATGGTGTCAATGTGATCAACATTGGCAAGACCTGGTATGTTTATGGAAGCAGCTGTCGCAAATATTCGCAAATATGATTCACATGATATGCGACAGTGAACTATGCGATATATAATGCAGCAATATATGCTAACTTGCTTGCTTTCACAGGGAGAAGATCGTCCTCGCCGCCCGTGTCATCGCCGCTGTTGACAACCCCGCCGACGTCTGTGTCATCTCCGCCCGTCCCTATGGTCAGCGTGCCGTCCTCAAGTTCGCCGCTCACACTGGTGCCGTCGCCATTGCCGGTCGCTTCACCCCCGGTTCCTTCACCAACTACATCACCCGATCTTTCAAGGAGCCCCGTCTGATTATCGTCACCGACCCCCGCACCGATGCCCAGGCTATCAAGGAGGCTTCCTATGTCAACATTCCCGTCATCGCCCTCTGCGACACTGACTCCCCCACCGAGTTCGTCGATGTTGCCATCCCCACCAACAACAAGGGTCGTCACGCCATTGGTACCATTTGGTGGCTCCTGGCTCGTGAGGTTCTCCGCATCCGTGGCACCATTGCTGCCCGTGATGCTCCGTGGGAGGTCATGCCCGATCTGTACTTCTGTATGTTGAAGATTATTTGCTCTAGTATATCACTGCTGAAGACTAACCCGATAATTCACAGACCGCGACCCTGAGGCCGAGGCTGAGGAGAAGGTCGAGGAGGAGAAGGTCCCCGGTGCCGAGGAGGTCGGCGCTGCCGCTATTGAGACCGGCTTCGTCAACTCCGCCCCGGGTGACTGGGAGGCCGCTCCCGCCGCCTTTGCCGGTGCCCAGCCCGGTGCCGCTGCTGGCTGGGATGGTCAGGCCGATGAGTGGGGCAACGCCGCCGCCGCTCCCCCTACTGCCGAGTGGGGCGCTGCCGATGCCAAGGACAGCCAGTGGTAGGACCAAGGCTCCGAAGGCCAAGCTAAACCCCAGTCAACCGAGCAGTACATCACTGCAGATGATATCGAGATCCCGTGGTAAAAAAACAAACCAAAAAAAACTCTAGCTTAGCTCCTACCCCTGAGCTTAAGAGAAAAAAAGGATATTCCCATTTCAGTTGCCCGCAGCAACGTGAGGAGCACTCGATCGATCACCTACATCGTCCCCCGCAATCGCAATAGCATTACCTTTTTTTTCTTCTTCTTGTGTCTGGGCAGTGGCAGGTCAACTTGACAGCACTAATGAGGGAAAGATACCAGAACCGGTGGTTGTTCCGCGCGCGCGTGGACAACAGCCCGGGGACGGGGAATGCCCTGTGCCGTCAAAGGAGTGGACTTAATCGTTATTCCGCCTGCTCTGCCGGATAATATGTGTTCTCGCTGTCATTAGAACAGAAAGAAAGGGAAAGAAAAAATAGTTGATAAAAAACGTGGTTTTATGCCCCGTAATTCCGTGTCTTGTAATGCAGCAGTGTCGTGGTTAGCCCCTTGCCTACTTCGTAAACTTTAACTCCGCTGTCGCTGTATATGGTTCTCCAGTGTTGGTACCTGCAGTAGTTTGTGTATTGTACGGCACACAAGTATTGACCCGAAGAGGATGCTGTCTATAGGTAAACTAGCAGCAATACACAGATAGCAACACAGTCGCCTTTAACCTGTCTGCTACTTTCAATTCTACCAATCTTTATGCCTCCCATCGAAGGAAAAAAAAAACCCCCCTAGAAAAAGAATTAAGGCTTCAAGTATTCTCAAGCCATAAAACCTTGAGTTCCTTCCGACAGGGAGACTTTTTTCCCCACCAGACACGCCTTGATTGTTGGTCAAGTCAACCAACAGCTAAGGTTCTACACGCTATGCATATGTGCATGTTATGGATGGATGGATGGATACACCAAGTCAACTCACTTAGTCGCAAGGTGTGCGTAGGCAGTCCTGTCCCTCTTAAGCACGCAGTCTACACGACACGGTACGATGTCATACGTATTAGGTGTCTGTTAATACTCGCCTATCTGGTCTTCATGTTCTGTCTATTTTTTTTTTGTTTACGTTTAAGCCGCGCAATAAGCAAGCGGAGACGGTCTGTCGACGCAACACCCATTTATATAATAAGTAGGTAAGCATCTGCAGCCAGTCCCATCCATCACAGCAGCGCCCCGCCCGCATTCCTCAAAAATCCCCTCCCTCTTTACTTAGAAGGCCCCGAGCGCACGGAGGCTGTTGATGGTATCGACGATAGTCTTCTCGAAGGGAATCCACTCAATACCAAGGACCTTCGTAGCGCGGGCATTATCAAAGCCATAGACCGGATCAGGCAGTTCGCCGCCGGGGGTATCCGGGTCAGGGAGGCGGTCCTTCAGCTCAGCGGCACCGAAGTGCTTGCGCGCGATATCCGCGATCCCGCGATTGCTGTAGTGGCCGGCAACCGCAAAAAAACCGCTTACCGCCGGCATCGGGGACCTCGAGCGCGTTGGCGTGGGCGCGCGCGACGTCGCGGACGTCGACGAAGAGGAAGACGCCCGAGGCCGGGATCGCGGCGTCCGCGCGCCATTTCCCCGTTACGAGGTCCACGATGCGCTGGTTGCTCGTGTTGACGGCCGCGAGGTTGGGAACGTGGTGGGCGAGGGGTCCGAAGACGAGGGGCGGGTTGATCGTCACGAGGTCGAAGGCCGGTTTCTCCTTCGCGACGAAATCCCAGGCCGCGCGCTCCGCGACTGTCTTGGACGCACGATACGCGGTGCCCTTGTCGCTGCGGAGTCCGTCCTCGTAAGTAAGCGGGTTCCAGTCGGCCTCGGAGAAGACGTGCGCGGGGTCCTTTAGGGCGTCGGCCGAGAGCACGGCGGCGAAGGACGAGGTGACGACGACGCGGCGCACGGAGGGCGCGTGCCGCGTCACGGCGCGCAGGATCGATCGCGTGCCCTCCAGCGCCGGGTCCAGGAGCTCCGTCCGCGCGTCCGTCCACCCGTAGTGGAACGGCGACGCCGTGTGTTGCACGTATGTGAGCCCGTCTGCTTCTTGCGCCACGATGGCGTCGAATGCGTCTGCTGCCGCGATGTCCGGCACCACTGCCGTTCGCAGCTTCGCGCCTGGGTGCGCCTCCCGGATTTTAGCGGCCTTCTCTTCCGTGCGCACCGTCGTTACGACCTCGTAGCCCCGCTCTAGGAGCAGGTCGAGGAGGTGCGCTGCGGTGGGGTCACACAATCTACATGTTAGTAAGGGTTTCGCAAAAAGGGTTTTTTATTTTATTCTTGCAAAGGTTGGCGTGGCGGTTGGGGGGGGGGGGGGAGTAATTACCGGCGATGAAGCCCGATCCGCCTATATTCTCATGTTAGCTTCGCGCTCCTGTAAATCTACCTAGGTAGGTATGATCTGATCCACTTGCTCCTGTTCAAGTTTGGGGGCGAAGGGGGGGAGGAAGGGGGGA
This sequence comes from Eutypella sp. D-1, assembly GCA_023313575.1. Lineage (NCBI taxonomy): Eukaryota > Fungi > Ascomycota > Sordariomycetes > Xylariales > Diatrypaceae > Eutypella > Eutypella sp. D-1. The sequence continues at coordinate 1,432,890 of JAJTTP010000008.1, read as the reverse complement.
AGGGTGAGGGGTGGACCAGTTCGGTCTAGGCGGGGTAAAATCGTTGGTTGATGAATAATAGTGACGAACCTGTCAGGAGTACTTTAGTCATTATGAAGTCGAGTTTATGCGTCCTGTCTCTTGGATGCGTTGTGCGACGTAGGTTGAAAGTTACAATCTTTCACGATATTAGAATTCTATTCTAATCGAGTGTTTTACACCTTCTATTAAAGTTGGTTCAGAGAAAGAGAAGAAAAGAGAAAGGGAAAGCTGTACCGAAACCCCTCTCGAAAGTTCTAGGGCTGGCAAGTGTCATGTTATATATATACAGACCCTTTATGATTTTCGTCCGGTCTTCATAACGCCATCCACCAATGCCTGGTGGTGATCAACTAGCTACCTTACTAGGTAGGGCCTACTGAAGTATGGTAGATAAACTAGTGCAAAGAGGCCTGGAATTACATAGCCCGAAAGGTTCTCTAGGTCGAACATAGCCGTCGGTGGACGGTGGGGGGTTAGAAAAGGTTCAATGATGACCCGAAGCCTCGAGGATTGATTCATCCCATGGATGCGATGCACATGCGTAGTACCTTCTTGACATCCGAGACCTAGACTTTTCCATAGTTACCCCCTAACACCGTTTTCGTTTCGGAGATAATTCTTCATCATCCCCTCCCCCCCTTTTCGCCCCTCCTTTCCGGCCCTAAAACCATAACGCCATCGGCTCTTGTTGCCGGCGTTTCGATGTCCGGACCTTCACGGTCCTCTTTAAATCCAGGGGATTTCCCATACCCGTCTTACGTTGATACGCTCTGGTCAGACAATGAGATGACTCACGACGTCGTTCTCTCTGACCGTTCTATCCTATCCCCACCTAACAAACTCCTAACGGCGAAGGTCTCTACTTTGACTACCAGGAATCGTCGGAGACTTTCCAGTATGCACCGTACTTTGTTTTGGGATGAGTCAGTGGGGAACAGGGCAGAAAGAAAGGTGGGTGATGGGAGCGCGAGCTCGTCTCTATCAGCAACGGTTCCATCGTCCATGACTATTTGATTGCTTGGAAGTCTACGTTTGGTCAAATTACTCCATAATGATGTTCCATCCTACTACAGGCCAAGGACAAACATGAGCTATCTTTCGCAACCGCTCTGCTTCCACCCGAAGAACATGAATTATCCGATTCCCTATGGCAAGATATATATCATGTCACTCCTATCGACGTCTCGGGGGTTAAAGTGACTTGTGGAGTAGAAGTTTTGCCAGGTCAAGATGAGCTACGAGTGTTGAAAGAACGACAGCCCGATAGGTTGCCTACCTACCTGTGTAGTTCATCTACAGAACGAGAGTCGGCATCGGGTCTCCAACCGCGATTGGGATCGCCAATCTCCGATTGCGGGAATGAATATGCGAGACCGTCGCATTAGGATGGGGGCGAAGGGGGCGAGGGCGCCGAGATGTTCTTCAAGAGGAAGAGAACCAGTCCCACAGATGACACCGCAGACACCCTGATAGAATCACCGGCTGCCTGCCCAGCGAAGCTTCACCAGCTACATAATCACATAGGCAAGTCTTGGAAAGAATGTAAGCCGTGGTGGCAGTAGGGTGAAATGTTCTTGAAAGGATTTCAATTCGACCGTTCTGGGTCTCGTTTCTTTATTTCGTGTGCTCGCATGCTGGTCGCGTCTTCTTTTTTCCTCTTCTACTATCATACATTAACAATTACGTAGTCCCCAACCCGCCCACAGACGGCTGCCGTAGCTACCGTCATTCCTCCGCATACTCCGTTTGCGACCTGATGATGTTTGACCTTCACGTCACGAAGTGAGTTGATCCCTCGCTTTCAAGGATCATGCCTTCTTCCTCATCTCTCCCGGAACTCCGCCACCATATCTACCTGCTCCCCCAGCGCGACGCACGATGAAAAAAGCCTTTCGGGGGTATAGTATAAAAATACAAAGTGTGTGATGGCGGGGGTTGCGAGCCAAAACAAGCCGTCGAGATTAACCAAGAGAATAAACAGCTATAATGTTAAAGCCACCAATGCCATCTCCCCAAAAGCCGAACCGGAACTCCTTGCAAAATAGTGATAAAAAAGATGTGACGGGGAAAAAAAGAGAACATCAAACTGGAAAGTTTTAGGGTAAGGGGAAGACGAAAGTAGGACCACTGTCTTCTACCTTGCCATGCGCTGTAATGGCTCGCCCAGCTCGCCCAGCGCATGACAGGCGACAAAGACCACGCGGACATGAATACTTCCCCTCCTCCCCTCTCCTCCCCTTCCCCATCGACCCTCAAAAGCCGGGCCGCACCGACGACGAAAAGAAATCCGAACTACGTGGTATATATCCGAAGACGCGAGGGTGGTATATGTTGTTGACAACCAAAAAGAAAAAGAGATGAAGCAAAAAAAAAGAAAAAAAAGAACAAGCCCAAGACCCCCTATTTTTGAATGCAACCCGCCCATAAACACATGCTGAATGGAAAGAAACCCCCATAAATGAATACCAGATTAAAATGAGAGAACTAAAATAGGAAAAGGCCTGCAAGCGAGAAAGAATGGGGAATCTCTCCAGAGCGAAGGGGGGTTATAAGTGAACATGAAACTGGGGTTGTGAATAGAACATTGAAAAAAAAATTGGTAAACGCTTGATGCGTGGACATCAATGAGGTAATGCTATAAATTAGATGAGAGGTCGAATATGCATATGTGCGTGTGTAGTGGTACTCATGATATAAACAGCGGATAGCCAGCTATGTGGCGCTCCAGCGATGTGTGCATGTCGGCGTGGAATGGTGGACAAGGGGCACAGCATCAATGCCTCGGGTGGAGGAACAGAGCGCGGAACCCCGGGTTTGCCCATCTACGTTATCATTTACATCGTGTTCATCCTTTCGCTCGGCATCTGCATCGACGGGTCGTTCGGGTCCTTGTCACCGCAGAAGTCCAGGGGCGAGGGTATGAAGTAGATGTGCTGGAGGGCCGGGTTCGCAAAGTATCGCGGCGGCTCCTCGAATGGCGACTCGTGCGGCGGCGAGTAGAAGTCTCCCTCTGATGGAGACGCCCTGCCGTGGTTCTGCTGCTCCGCCAGCGGCGTGGGTATCGCCTGGAGCGGCGAGAGGTCGTGCGGCAGTGACTGCGGCGTGGTCGCGGTCGGATCGTGCGGGTACGGGTACTGCATCAAGGACTGCTGGTCGACGGGATTCTGGGTCGGCTGCAGGTACGGCGAGGGCTGATGCGTGTACATGGTCTGTACCGATGGGCTATGCACCGTACTAGGCGAGAACTGTACAGGGGTACTTTGCACGGAACCGACCATAGGCGCGGAGGTCGACGGGATTTCTAACCTGATCTCTCCGGTCTGCGGTCTCTGCATTGGGTAAGACGCGATCATTGACGTGTTCATCGTGGCAACGCCTGGATTGTTCTGATCCGCTTCGAAGAAGGGACGCGTCGGCATGCCCATGGAACCCTGCAGCATGATCGACGGGTGTTGTCGGGGCATCGCATGTCCTGGAAATGCATGCGAGGTTGCCGCCGGGATGGCATGGGGATGGCTGTATGGACCGTGAATATCCAGTCCGTCAAAACTCATCGATGATGACTGCATCTCGTGGAATTGAGGGCCATCTTGTCCACCAGATAGCTGAGCCGGCCACTGCATCGCCGAATCCTGGGGTGGGGAGCGAGGGCTGCTGTAGTCCGACTCGGATGGGCAGGTGTCATGCGGTTGCATAGAGTGAGAACGCCGTTGGTGTGATGTTTTCTGGTGCCTAACCATCGTCGTCTTCCGACAGAAGCTATTTTGTGTAAGTTTTGAGCCTTGGTGAGGCTGGACATCGACATACCTCCTCTGGCAGCCTGGGTGCGCACAGTTGTACGGCCTTTTGCCAGTATGTATCCGTCGGTGGCGGGCAAGACTCGACGACTACATGAACATTAGAACGAAAGCTTGGGGTTTTCCAGGGCAGGATGGATTGCACTTACGTCCGAGAATCGCTTGTCACATCCGGGAAAGGCACACGCGTGAGGTTTGTCGCCTGTGTGCGTTCGGATGTGAACCGTCAGGGCACTTCGTTGTATGAAGGCCTTGCCACAGTTCGGATACGTGCAAGAGTATGGGCGCTCGTCCGTGTGTATGCGGAAGTGCCGCTGCAAATCTGATTTGCGATTGAATGACTGGACTCCTGGTAAGCATCTCGAATATCCACCTTTGTGTGCTGATCCACCCATTCTAGAATGCGGTGATCGCGTCACGCACCTTGCCACATTGTTCCCACTCGCAGTGCCAAGGACGGCGGTTGCGCTCATCACTGATCCTGGTAGGAGCTGGTGGAGTCGAGTTGTCCATATCCATTTCTCAACTAATGCAAGTCGCTTTAAGTAGATTCAATCCGTGTCACTGGTACTTGAGGTGCGAATCTTCAAGGGCCGAGAGTCCGTCTGTGAGAGAAAGATGCGTGTTGGTTTCTGGTGCCTATGTTAGCCACTGAAGCCGCCATGTACGGCATATGTTGGCCTTGGTAGACTGAAACAGCCCTTGGCATCAACAAATGGGTTGAGCATAAGCATACTAGAGAGTTTTATTGTGGTGCGCTGGTCTTGACATAGAAGAAAAAAGTCATGCAGCAATAATATCAGAAAGGCCGTGTAACTCGTAGAGATGTCGTCGTAGTCGTATCTGCACATAAAATTAGATGGAGTCGAGTTTCTGTGGAAATTGCGGAGCAGTGGCATACACTAGTGCGTAGCTGAACTAAGGAATTGCAAATGCAAGCAGATACCAGTCCACGAGATATCCAGATTTTCGAGAATTGGGTATAAAGCGGAAGGCGGCAGGCGATGACTGAAGAAGAGGCGTAAACCAGGCTCAAACCGGCATTCAAATATTAAATTCGGAGCTGACTTTAAGTGGACGTATATCTTGTCGATAGAAGAGTTCGATGGCGATAGCAAGTGAAGCTATGTCGAGTCGAATACAGGGATCGAAGGCGGTCTCTGGCGAGAGTGTACGGGCACTTTGGTTGATATCCCCTACTCCAGAGAATCCTATATACTGTCCAGCTAAACTTGTCCTGGGGCCTAGGTCGAAGGCTCGAATAGGTGCCAATGGGAGTTAATGTGACGAGAGTCGTTGGTGAGTATCACACAGCACAGTTCTCAAGCCTGGGTGGTATATCCGGAGTCGTCCACGTATTGTTGAAGTTGGTTCTGACAAGCCGAATATTTTGGAGCACTAGTGGCGAACCTCTAAGAAGGTTGGGTCGGAGACCTATTATAAAGACTGTGATCACCACGAGGGAAGCATAGCATCCACTGAGCGAGTCTTGTCAAACAGTCGTTGAAAAGTGTGCCAGACAGGCGAATTGAAGATACGCCTCCAATAAAAGCCCAAGCAAGTACAGTAGTATGAAGAAGGATCCGTAAGGTCACACAACTGAGGCGGGAAAAGATACCTTGGCAACGTTAGCGACGGGGTGTTAACTTATATGTCCATGGGACGGGAACTCAGACGGACAGAAGTGTTTCGTTTATAGACCTCGAAGATATTAGCCAGTCTTGGGGTTTTTTTCTTCACTCTTTCTTTTGCTTTTCGAGACGATGCGATTACAATTATTACTTAGACAGTCATGCCAAGTCCTTCTCCGGGGACGGGAAGGAGGGTGGGAGGACCGGGAGATCTCTGAACGGAAGGGTCACCAAGCTGGCCTGCCGATTCTGCATCTGAGTTCGGCACTTGGGAAAAAGGGGGGTTGAGGGTATCTGGATTCTGAAACCTGGAATCTCGAATTCTGGGAAACGCTGAGAAAGAACGACTCTAAGTGGAACAAGCGAAGCAAGATTTTTCAAGGTGATAACATAAGTATATACAACGGCCGCCGGCGTTGATAGAGAGAGAGTGTGTGTGTTAGGGTGGGGGACAGAGACAACGGGAAGTCTGAAGTATCGAGTCGACGACCTGCAGGAACCAGACCACCTGACTACCTGTACATGCGTACTAGGCGGGAACAGGGAAGTTGGGGTGAGTTGTATCTTAACGGAGACGGAAAAAGGAAAGGAAAAGATAAAGATAGCAACGGCAACGAAAAGAAAAGGAGGGATAAAACGGTTGAAAGATTCCAAGGTTAAGGAGGAGATAGGTAAAGAAGAAAAAAAATAGGTCGCCTTCCACTTCATGGTACGTTGATGACGATGATCCTCTCTCTAGGGTGTCGGCAGGGTGTCTCTAGGGTATCTTTAGGGTATCTGTAGGGTACCTCGATGATGCCTGTTCCTATTCTTTCTTTTTTTCTGCCTTGTCACGGATGGTGCCTTTCCTATTCTGTTTATTCTGCTTGAAGCGGGTATGTTTTCCTATCAGACCCGTCAACATGGAAGGCCCTGGAGGTATCCTTGAAGTACCGCAGACCCCGGAAGCATAGCATGAAAGAACCGATACCAGGTACAGACAGAAATAAGTAGGCCTAGGTAGTTACCCTAGGTAAAAGTAGTTAGCTAAGTATACGTACCACAGGGTAATGACAGGGAGCATGGATGTGGGAAAAGGGACGACAACCAGGGACAGAGACAGGGACAGAGACAGGAACATCAAGGAGAAGGTAGGGATGTATAGTGGATGTTGTAGTGACCAAAAGGGGATGGTGTTGGGTAGGGGTCCATGATAGAAGCACATGCTGTGCAGGGGTAGACCCGGGAGCAAAATCCTGGGGCCGATGGGAGATGGGAGAGTGGGTATAAGGTGGAGCGGAGTTCTGATGCGGGAGCCGCTTGACCACTTTTGGATTTGCTGGGTTCAAACTGGGTCTACCGGGTCAAATGGGCCATCCTCTGTACCTGACCTATCTGAGGTACCTATATATGTACTTAGATGAGTTACGGAGTACGTACACATTCGCTTCCCGAGACGGGATGCTTGGTGGGTAACTGGGGGGCACTTCATACCCTTTTACTTCCAAGCATGTACTTATATACCTAGGTACATAGGTACATGAATGTCTCCATTGATGCAAGTGGTGGATATCGGGTCCATTCGCCTATTTACGTACAATGTATACCTATACCTAGAGGTAACCAGTCTGCCAGTGTATGTATACCTACCAAGATATATTGTACATTCAGGAGGAGTACGTATCCATATATGCAAGAAGTATTCTAGGTAATGTCTACGGGTTTGTTTATATAAATATATATATTATATGGACCTCATATTAAAGGTCGTAATGGAGAATTCCCAGAGCTTAGGTACCTGGTAGCTTGATGAAATAACCATCAGCCGGTAGATGAATTAGATGCTTACCCGTACGAAGTTAGAGCGTGCGGATAACTTCCAAGCCCTGGAGGTTGCTTCGTATATTGCATACCATCCTATCTCATCCCATCCAATCCAACCCAATGCACGTTATTCTATATCTCAAGAAATGGGGCACCCAATACCGCGCCTGCATGAACCTGGATGGGGCATCTCTTGGTTCCCGTCCATGTCCACGAATGACTTCTCCATAGGTTGCGTTCTCAGTCGACAAATGAGCGTCGTCGTCGTATCCGGTACACATCATTTAGGATTTTTTCACTTAACCTTAGAAGGATCAGGTAGAGCTAGGGTACAGCAGTGCCGTCGCGCTCTTTGACACCAGACCAATCCTCATCGAGGTCCTCGACACACATCAATGGATACTGGGTATGCATGTAATTGATGCTAATTAACACACGCCTGCACTCCAAGAACTCTAGTTGTAGGGCTAAGCTATCACGTTTCTTAGTTGAACACATCTATGGAGTAGATAGAGAATAGGGATGCAGTTATAGACAAGGAGGTAGGGTGATCGAGGGGAAGCTGGTTAAGAATCTGACGCGATCTAAGACACCTTGCCTCGTTCAGCCTCAGTCGTCAATCACTAGCTACTATTTCTCCTCCGGTCCCATCCTGCAATATCGTGTACATGAAGCGAAAAGGCCAGGAATGGCCAAGTTAGGGGTCCAACATCGGGCAACCGGGGAAGCATCGTGCATGCATACCCTACGACGCCGCTTCGACTTAAACGGGCTGCAGCTGCAATCCGGCCGTCCATCCTTAAGAAATTGCATGCAGCGCGCGCCCCGCCTTCAACCCTACCCCCCCCCCCCCTTGAGTGACTTTGCATTAGGCGGGAAACAACCTAAGTAAGCGCACCTCTCTTGCAGGTCTCCCGTGCAGAAGTGGCAATGGTAGCAGCACCAGTCTATCATACGTGCAGCTTGGTCTGTCAGGGACCCTTCAACCTCCCACTCCTCTCTTTCCTGCCTGGTTTATAGATGGAGTTCCCTGGGCATGTGTGGTGGAGAGAGCACGTACGTATCCACGTCGAACGAGACAGCAGAACAAGACGGCACGATGAATCCCCTCTTTCAAGAAGAGGGGTGGCAGAGCAAGAAGAGGGGCCCAAGCAAAAACGGACGATATGACGCGGGACGAGCAACAGGGGAGGGAAAAAAAACCAGAGAGGCCACGAGACCACGAGCCGCTGCATGCCTCCTTGTCTGCCCTACATACCTACCCAACGTAGTGTCGTAGTCAAGTCCAGGAAAAAGAGGTCATCGATCCTCATGACAGCGCTATACTCATCGCAGTTCGGACGGAAAATCACAAAACCTGTGTGCGCGAGGAAGCAAGCCGCTAACGCGATGCTGAAAGAGGGAGTTGCACAGGGGGGCTGTTCGTCGCTCGACCCTGAAGTACGTAACTATCGTCTCATTCGTACAGAGCCAAGGTAGGCCGGGCGAGGCGGCTTCGGGCGGTCGAAGTGACAGCAGGTCGCCAGCATGGTCTGGGATACCTGTCTTCCTGGCGTTGGCGTGAAATTAGACCTTGTAGCTACAGGTTATTCTGGCAGGCTGGACCTTGTGCCTGTCAAGATCGCCAACGAACGGTGCGACACGGGAAGATCGACGGGGAAAACCGCTAAACCCCCTACACTAAAACCTTAGATCCGTCTCGATTGCCTGCTTGGGGTCTTGCGGAACAGGAAAGCGACGACAGGTCTGGAATTAGCTATGGAGAACCCGTGCCTGAGTGCTAAGCTGTACGGCATCAATGTATGCCATGATTGTGTGCATGGTAACGGGAGTACGGGATACGGAGTATAGTTAGACTGAATTTTAGGGTCCGGCTGAGTAGAAAGAAAGTTGACCTTGGTAGATGGACTCACACCTCCCCCTATCAGGATTCTATACCTAATGATGCACAGCTAGGCAGGTCAGATGATGATTAGGTAGTTAACTACCAGCTGGCAGACAGGTGAGACCTAGGTGAGATGGGAGGGAAGGGAGGCCTGGGGGGCCTGTTGGGATTGAGGCGCGACCATCTTATCGTCACGTCACATTACGCAAAATCGATTCGCCAAGGAAAAGTCCAGAATTGTTTCACAGGAGTCAAAAGGCAAAAAGGAAAGAGAATGGTGGTGGGGACCGCCCCGTTCCCGGGTTCGGCGCCCGGCGCCGGTCCTACTTGGGGATATTTTTCATTGTATCTACGTCGTAAGTAATGTAAGGTACCATATTGTGCAGAATGTGCCAATGTGGTGCTAGAATGATAAGATCGACTGAGTTGTATCCTCCTCTCCCTTTCCTTCTTCCCCTTCTTCCTACACCCCACATGGCGGGGGCCCCAAACCGCGAGGGTAATGTTTCAGGAATCAGGAATTATCTGTACTATGGTCGTAGAGGGACTCGAGGATTTGCTTAAATGTGCTAATTATTCAAAAGGTCAGAGGGAGGCCCATAAAGCTAAACGGTTTCCAGATGCTACTGCATATCTAATTTGTCACATCTCCGTTTGGTCTCAGTTTTAGTCTATAGTACGTTATTATAACCCACCCACCCCCACATATCCACAGCCCTACCCAGAATGCTTGAACACTTCTAATTCCCAGTGTACTATTGACTCTACCAAATGACCCTGCCTTTCAATATAGACCTTAATTGCGTACTTCGTACAACTTTTCCTTTTCTTTTATTACTTCGGGTGGTTCGGCCACCGGGCAGACAGGGCGTAGCGTATCCGTATACGTACGTATGCTCCAAACCCAACCAGAGGTTAAACTCCACCATCAAGCACGCGCGGCTATTAGTACGTACAAACTTTATGTGATCGTCTTGCTCTCGGAGATAATCAGGTAGCAGACGGGATTTCCTCTTCGAAGGATGTACCCAGGTGTGTAACTGTCAAACGTATTAGACCCATAAGCTAAGCATGTAGGTAGAAGTAGGACAAGCTTCAAGCTTCCGGGGAGGCATTGCCGGTCTCAAGCATTCGACTATAAGCGATGCCTACCTGTTTCGTAATTAGCTGGTGGTGGGTTTAGCTTGTTCACTCAGGTAGGTATCCGTAGATATCGAGCAGATGCAAGATGCTGCGAGATGCTTGCTGCTGCAGCCTACAGCCCAGTTCCTCTACGCTAATCGGCATTCGGGTTATGGAGAGAGGAGATAGGGAAAATAGGTAAGGTGATAACGGCAAGGAAGAAAGAGAAAATCCCCGACGTGCATACTGCATACATATCTACTTACGTTATGATGGACTGGGAATGTAGGTAGGTCAGCTACTAGTTACTTAATAGGTAAGAAGTAGCCAGGTAGGGCAGCGAATTCTCCGTAGATAGATGCTAAGGAGATACGGGGAATATATTCCCATGCGTTATTCTTGCATAAGCGTATAGGTTTAGTCGGGATGCTGCAGCTCCGGAGGGCAAGCAATATCTCTAAGACATCATAAAACAGCAGCATCAAAATCAAGTCCCTTGACATAGATAAGTACGACGTTTAGGGTAGTATAGCTCAAGTTTTAGCTGTCATCTGCGTAACCGCGAAACTGTCTAGTAACAAGATTAGGCCAGAGGGTTGCATTTTTCGGGTCACGGGCTGGTTATACGGGTCACGACTTCATGATAGTTAACGGGTCGGCTCCGCGGGGGCTCCATAAGTTCCGGAAGCGACTCCCATCTTGGGTTAGGTAAGCATTAACATCGTCATCTTGGCGTTTCTTGCATTTTCCCCTCTTCTTTTTCTCTAAATCCGTCTCTCATTCGACACTTTTTGACTCTCTCTATTCCAAACATAGTGTCTTTTCTCTTCTCATGCTAATTAGTAAACGGCTACTTAAGAAAACCCCCACCAGGTACTAATAACGAACTACTGCATGCGTACGAGGTAGCCAAGTAGCCAAGCGTCGAGGCAGTTAAGTACATCTCGTCTTACCTGGCAGCTGCCTGGGTATGTACTTAGCTAGATGCTGGCTATCTTTGAAACCCCGAAACAATTGCGATGTGCGTTCACCTAGGTCAGTAAGTCAGCCAGTCTAAGGGAGGGGTTGGAGGGTTTTTTGGTGCGATTTTTCCTTGCTTATTCTTGTTTTTGGGCTGCGGCCTTGCCTGCAACCCTAGAATAAAACCTCCGGCACCGCGGGCGGCGGCGGCAGCGAACCTTGTTCTTACCTCCAGCCCCATATAGGCAGGTGGTGTGGCTCCCCTTACATAACCTCAGATCTTTTTCCCTGGAGATGCATTAGGCCCGTCAGATTGGCCAACGGAAATTTCCCGATGATGCATACACACTCAACGGTAGCGGTCGCAGCAGCAGCAGTAGCAGTAGTAGCAGTAGCAGTGAGTAGTGGTAGTTGTAGTAAAAGCGCAAGGGCTGGTGATGGTGGTGATAATTGTGTTCATTATAATCGGGGGTGGTGCGGGATGTATTCGTGATTTGTGATTAGTTATTTGCTATTTGCCATTCGCTATTCGCTAGTACGTTGGCTCACCGCCGCGGCAAAAACGAGCAAGGAACCAATCGCGACATTATCTCCCCCTCATGTGTGTACCCGTCAAACGCGGGGGAGGGTTATATGAATTGAGAAAAGTTCTCCGACCTCTCACCGCCGGACTGAGGTAGGTGTCCATTACCGGCCCTCATCATGTTCGTTCGGGTCTGACGCGCGCACGCCAGCAACCAGAAACATGGGGTGCTTATTACCTGCAGGTAACTGTGATGTGACTCGGCGGCGGCGGGGCAGGGTTAGTTTCACTGATCACATCGCCGGACAATTCCGGCGCGATGGGATTATCCCTACATAGACGTCCGGCGACAGGCCGGAAGCTATCCCCGGGCTGCCCGTCTTGACATATATCGTGATAGCGTCTTAGACTCCTCATGTGAGTATCCGAAACATAGGCAATGGGCTCCTAAGCCGGTGGTCGTGGGCGGCGGCGCCACGATGAGGCACCCCCGATTGCAACGCTGGGAAGGTACATATTGATGGGGTGATCTGAGAGGGGCGGGTGATGAGCGCGGGTGATCATAAACGGCTTGAATAGGCAACCGGATGCCCCCCCTTCTGGTGGTCCCTTTAAACTAAAAGAAGCTTCACTATGCACGTCGACAACGATCTCAACCCCGGGTCCCAGTATGAGAGGGTCAGTTCATGTTCGTGCCGCCACTAAACCATCCGTATAGGGAGTAGTAGAACGGGTTTGGAGATGCCCAATCACCCCTGGTCGATATGCGGAGGTCGTAAGTAAGCCCGTCGGCAAGGTCGCAGGCCGTTACTCAAAAGTTACTCTGTTATTTTCAGGGTTGTTGACGCTGGATCTGAGAATCTCCTCCGTAGAGGTGCGTCGGAGGGTCATCGCGTGGCATCCTTTAGCCCGATTGGTCGATCGCTGACATTGCATCGCCCCAGCATGTAAAGTTAGTTAGTATATCGGACGAACCATTGTCACTGTATGACACACACCCTAACCTACTCAAGCCTACTGTAGTCGAACCATTTTTTAAACTGCTTCGACTTGAAGCGTTATCTATCCAGAGCCTGGCCGCCACACAAATCCAACAATCCACACCCGGGACATGATGTTTTTCTTTTCTTTCAACGTCATCTCAACCAGTTGACCTGATGATGCACAATGCCGTGCCGCCCATCCTATATCTCGTATCTTAAACGGAATTAATAGCAGTCAGGTTACTACCGATATGAGAGGCCATGCTTTTTTTATGTCCCGACCCGACAGGTCTAGATGCTTTACCTCTTTTCTGTTGGGAGATATCTCTGTAGGTGTTTCATCTGCGGTGAGGGTTGTAGGTAGAAGGAGGGGAGGGGGAGGCGGGGAGGAGGGGGAGGAATCGGACACACGGACAGGCGCATTGCCGTTTTATGGTGGGGTCAACTTCCTCACAGTTTTGTCCGGTAAAGCGGCAGAGCGGGCGATCCAGAGTTCATGAAGTCACAACTGCCCAAGCACGGCACGGCACGGCAGAGAAATACGACGTAACTAATGCGCGACGAGTCCGAGCATGCAGCACAACATGTGCTCTATTCTCTTTTTTTTTTTTTTCTTTCTTCAATTCTTCAGCTCTTCTGTTGCACTTGTGCGTGCCGACCCTCTTTGCCTCTAGGGGACTTTGCCAAGACTATGAATGCTGGCGCGGGATGAGGTGGATTGGTGGTAATACTGAGTAGAAGAGTTACACACACTATGACGCAGGTGTAAGTATATGTGACTGTTCTATTTTTCCCCTCCCCCGGCCCCCCTCTGTGACACCCAAATGTCCATTTTAGATCATGATGTTTGAAACTTCACCAATCGCGACGAATGTGAAACCTCTTCACGTAACCGGCAGCTTGTCACACAATCAGACTCTAGAATTGGTTCTACTTAGTACAGGGTATGCGGCTCGGTACCAAGTGGGGTGGGGGTGCACAACCCTCCACCATCCATCCTTCTCCCTGTGGGGTTGAAAATCTAGATAGATCCAAAGCGGCACTCCAGCATTCTATAGGACAACTATCTGCCAATAGATATCGAGCATACAGCAGGATAATGATCGTAAACACCGGTTGATGATTAATGGTTGAGAAGAAAGCTGTCGCAACCCAAGCTACATAGATCAATTGACAGTTCCATACATGACAAAGTCTGTGCACGAGACGAGTTTACTTTTTTGTAATTGGTGGTATATACTGGGTGCGCATGATAATCTACGGACAGAACTACGTCGCAGCTGTCGTCAGATCGTCAGTTGTCGTAAGTTATGACAATCAGGTGCATTCGTTAAGTCATCGGCCCTATGGTGAAACATCGTCGGAAAAAACATAAATCCCTTCTGCTTTCTTCTAATACATCTCTCTTATTAGTATGTCGATCATATTGTGACAGCTTGAACCCGGCTACCGTAGTATTTCACACTACTTCCGATACTGCGGGGCCGATAACCCCCTGCCTCGGAACGGCCAATTGGCGAAGACGACCGTACCAACCCGGCTCTCCCTCTTGCTCTGCCGCTCTGCGTTTTGCGCTCCCGAGCTTCCCGAGGGCGACGCCGATCACAAGAACGAAACACCTGTGGTTCGCCTCCCGGACCTTACTGACAGCGGGACGGGTCGGTAGCGTCTTCGCCGGCGCATATACTACTTCATGTAGCACTAAGCACCACAAGGATGATGGCTGCCTTTGGACATACATGACAGGACAAAAGGCCGTCTGGAATGAAGATAGGTAGTAGTAGTAGTAGCAACAGTAGCAAGACAACAATAGCCATCAGAGGGCTCTTTGCAATACAGCGCATACTCGTGCGTCCGATAGACATAATTAATAAAGGACGTACCGTATGTACGGATAAGGTTAGACTGTGCATGAGAAAGCCAATCAAGGTTGGCGTGCTTAAAGACAGGGGCCAATCCAAGACGAGAGGAACCTCGATGGGTCTCCCGATTAGGAAAGTTGGAGTATAAAATGGATTTTTTATGCGACAGGGGTTTAGGGTAGCACACCGGTCAGCAGGGGTGGACCGTGCCACACTGACTGACTGACTGACTGATTGATAGATAAAGGAAAGGAGTCAGGGGCTACATATGTATAAGATTTCAGCAGCATTTTACTTCTCAAGTTGATTATTCACTGATGACCATAACAATGTAGTTTTACCTTATTTTCTGAAGGGTTCTGAGAATGATATTGAGATTTCGTGCCGTTTTGTTGACTAACTTGACTAAGTAAATTACTAGTAGGCTCACTGAGACAGGTTTCCTGGTGACGAATCGCGGTCGACTGCATTATCTCTGTGCACCGTGATGCAGGTGCGGGAAAAGATATATAGGTGTGGCTACAAGCAGTCTACTTTGTGCCTTACAATTTACAATGCAGAAACTGCACTTTTCGGAACGGCCAGATACATGATTTGACTCAGTTGAAGAGCAAATAGCTAACGAAACTCCGTGATATGTAGTGTGTCATAATGGAAAACAATCAATTATTAACCTGTTGTCAAGTAGCTGACAGAAACAGTAATAGACGCGAACCTTGACCTACACAGACTTCGGCATGCGCGTGTAACAGGAGTCGGAATGTCGATTTCCCCCAAAAACATTGGATTTTCATATCATAGGGCTAGATGGCTCGAAACGCTTTTTCGTTCTCCCGGCCCAGATAAGACACACAATGCGCGGGTAATATTCCACGGAACTCGTCGAACCTCAACCGCGAGTTCCGGGCACGTACCCCGCATTCCGCAGCCCAATAAGATAGGGGCTAGGTCCTGTCGCCCGTTACCTATCTTTGCCAAACCACTCTGAGCCGCCTCTTGGCCTACTGTTCACCGCTCTAGCGAAGAGAATTCTCGGGTCCCGTTAAGGGGCATGATCATCAAGCTGCGCACATTCAAGAGAACTTCCCCACGATCCTCACTTGAACGAAGTTTGGTTCGCACGCGGAGTGCAGACGACCATTGCGTGAGCCTAGGCGTCCCAGGAGTCAACTACCAAGAATAATGCGCCCTAAAGGCCGGAGACTACTTTGCATTTTCGTTCATTTGGCTTGAACAAATCACCTACTGGTCAAATGATTGGTGCGCTACCCTTTGGCTTGCGACGTATGTAACATAAGAAACACAAGTACCAAACGCGGGATAAAGCCCAGCGGGGGCTATCACAGTTACTGCTGGGAAACGTTTTGCTGCAGCTTCGTCACAGCGTTGATCAGACTCGTGACTTCTGATACCGTGCCGTCTCTCAAACAATACCACGCACGAGAAGAAGAACGAATTGAAACGAGAATGAATTTGAGAGCCATGCCCCGAACAGAGTTGGCGATATTTCGGTCTCCCCTGCATGTTGTGCAGAGACAACACGCTGCCACTTTTCAACTATGCCCCCCCTGCAACTTCTCTCCTCGACATCTTCTTATGTGGCACTTGCGATTTAAGGGGCGTGTTCAATCATATTGCCCAAACCTCCTCGATGAGCCCCACTCGCAGAGAGGCGCTGCAGAATTGACAGGCAGCTATTGCTAGTTGGTCGATCAAGGCTGGCAGGAACCCTTGGGTTTCATAGCCCACTGAAAATGGGAGATCAGTCAATCGCAGGTACCGTATTTCTCTGTGATCTCAGTTGCTATTATCACCTTTGGAAGCGTGATGGAGATATTGCTTGTGATCTACTATTTAGTAGTGGCTAGCTATCAACTACATAAAACTAGAGATAAAACTAATGAACCCCTTTCCTAGGTGCAATACTAACGTGAGCCAGTGCCACCGCCTAACTTAGACAATACTACTACTTGTAATCCACCACTGCGCGCCGCGCCGAAAACGGACCCAAAGCCATGTGCCATCTCGCTCCCTATCCGCTCTCTTATTCGGTTGCTCTAAAAGAACCCCCGGGCCATTGGCGGGCTCCCCTAGCCCTTGCGCCCGGTGGTGGCTGTGGTTGGTGCCAGGGGTGGGGACGTGTCGAGATGTTGGGGACGAAAAAGATCGACGCTGGTTCCCGCAGGGCGACGAACTATAACAAACCAATCTTAAGTTTTTCAAGATTCATTACAACTTCGTTTGACTGAGCCCAGGGCCACGCGCTGCCCTATACTCGCAATGTCTGTGTCGCCTTGACGATTTTGTCGTTTTGGCCAAATGCGACATGTACATATATATATTTTCGCGTTCGTATCCTCTTCGTACCTGAATCTGGCCTAGTCCTGCTTCGGTGAGTGGACCGCTCACCTGAATCCCTTACTAGTTAGGAAGAAGAATTTGCGGGGAAGAGCGAACATTCTCTTGCAGGGCTCGTCATTTTAGCGGATGGGCTTCGAGACAGGGGTCGACAATCCCACGCTCTTGCGCGCACAGCCCGAGGTCCAGCCTCCCGGTAACTCTGATGACAATCTAATCTTCTTGTCGCCCAGCGCCGGCTAACAATGTGAGCTCGCAATTACATTCAGCATTCAAAGTTAAAGGGGGGGGGGGTGTCGTCAATCTTTGGTTTAGAGTCTTATAAGGAAGCAGGTCGTCAACTACGCAGTCAGTCTGACGTCGAAGTGGATGATCGACTAGCTACATGGATATCGAACTACTAGAAGACTCGGACATGCCGGCATAAATTTGTTTATGCATGCATGCAGCCAGGCAGGCGAGCAGGCCTTACGGCTCTCGGGTTCGTGTTTCCGGCACCAGCTGCGCCCTACTCCTACAAAACAATCCGACGCCCCTATTCCTGCTGCAGATACCGTTTGCCAGAGGAGTTATCTAATGTCGAAGCGAACCTCCAGCAATATGTAGGTATATACGAGACACGGCGATTTAACTATTACCTAGTTATAGCTTGGCGAGCTCGACCTCGGCATGATGATAATCATAG
This sequence comes from Eutypella sp. D-1, assembly GCA_023313575.1. Taxonomy (NCBI): domain Eukaryota; kingdom Fungi; phylum Ascomycota; class Sordariomycetes; order Xylariales; family Diatrypaceae; genus Eutypella; species Eutypella sp. D-1. The sequence goes on along the minus strand of JAJTTP010000008.1, from coordinate 1,415,260 downwards.
GGGCAGGGTAAGTCTTGACTACTTATCGAGATTAATACGATAGAAGTTACTTACTATACCGCTCTGCCAGGAGTAATCGTATGTAACTCAGCCCAACTCAATAGTTCTATATTTGGTGGTCTACTTAAAAAGTGCACTGTTCCCATGGAGGCAGTTTGGCCCGCGCTGCGGGGGTTACACAGAGCGTACCGGGCAGCCGGGACTGTTGATCCTGGAAATGACCTCCCCTGAAGGCCGAACAAGCAATTTGAGGCCCTTTAACGAGATTAGCAAGTACCCGGAAAGCCGGGAAGGCTTGAGATGCTCACCGCGGAGATAGACAGTAGTAGAACTTTGTACTACCATAATATAGATGCCATTAATTTGAATCGTAGTCTTACAGTACCCGAGGCGAGGGCACGTAACGGCTCGTTTCATTAGCCTTGCCTTATTTTTTAAGCCGCATTCGTGTTGCACCCGCGCTGCTTACTACGACCTAACATCTACCTAGAAACATAGACTAGAGCTCGAATGATGTAACGTTACCAGTGCATAAATACTTTCTGATGTTCTACATAGCAATGTAGTGAAAGAACACCTATAGGTGTAAGATTCTCACGAGCCTTCTAGGCTTTTACCCCTTGAAGCTAAGGGGATCATGGGCATGAAGATGCCTACTTAGGAAGCGAATACACATGGCACGCAAGGTCCAAATGTGGCGTACGTAACGCGTGGGGGTCTTTCCCTGATAACTACGGAGGTGATTCTAAAGTAATCCTCACATTCTATTCCTATTGTCGTCACTTTGGACTTTTGTCCAGGCAAGTGCACGGCGGACATAGTATCTTCCAATTTATTTCGTAATCATGCGCTTGTCGGCACATAGTAGCCGTCCCGAAGAACATCGAAGATTCTTTAGTGCCTTCCTAACTAGGAGGTGGTCCATTCTCGCTTACAGCAATCTGGACAGACAACGTTCCAGCGGGAACGCCGGCGGAGAGAGGCAGACTGTTGTCGCCCCCTTGTTCTTTTGTCTGAGATGGGATGGCGCCCATTTCAGCCGCAAGAGTGGGGCCATACCGACGCTATCGTTCAGTCCCACGTGTTGTTAGTTACCAACACGGCTCACTAGTGATGACAGACTCGCGCTTCCAAAGATAACTAAAAAGCAAAGGCCAACGCCAATTCGGGTTTGGGGGAGGCCGGAGCTCTCGACATTATTGGTTTGGTACCTTTCTAGCCCGAAAGGAAAGTATATACTTCGATGGCCATTACGGCCCGACTGATGCATAGCATTCAGTGGGCGAGTGGGGGACAATGAAAGTAGAATATGTATGAGTATACCTAATATTGACTGCCTAAATGTTCTATTTACCTGCGTGTCTATGGTGGTGTACATAATAGGAGAACTACTCAGAAGTTACGAAAGAAACTCGAAGCCACGCCTGCTTGGAAACAATTCATCCTGCCGAGTCAAGTATTACGAACGCGGATCTACATATCCTTGGCTGAGCAGGGTCCCTATCGTGACTTTGTACGAAGTGTCTCTGCTTGGGTAAGCATTGCTGCTGCGACTACGTCATTTTCAAGCCATACCCGTTCTATTAAAGCTTCCTGTTATCAACTTGCCCTGAGATGGACTTGAATATAGGTATCATTTTCCTTGCTGTGATCATACGAAGTTAGGCGGCGTGCCGGGGCGGCATATGCATAGAAGCTCTAGAACCCTAGCTACTTCCCACCGTGGCGGAAGATGATGCCTTGCCAATGTTAGCCGACTCCCTCCCCTACCAAACCAAGTAAACAGTCTCGGCGTCTTCATTTTATGCTCGTCGACTAATCAGGTAGCTAGGATCTCGCGTCCCAACCTTCCTTCCTCCCCGGGCGCCATGATGACAAGTCTACAATGCACCGAAGATACCACCTCACCACATACTGCCAGCTATTGCACATCTGCATGGCCATCTACGTATCTGCAAGAAAGAATTACGAGGCGGACTAGCGCGTGGTATTCGACCTTGGCGATTTCGATTCCGGGTTCGGGAGTGGAACCGTATGCTTTTCCGTCCCCTTTCCATGACGTTAGTTAGTGGCTTGTCTCCGAGCCGTTCCATATCACCTGAAACACACACGTTCGTCAACTAGAATCAGGTTTACGCCGAGGCACTCGTGCATATGTAAGTCACTTTAGTCCGCCGAGCTTGAGTTAAGGGCAGATGTACTTGGTATAGCCGCCCCTTGGACTGCCAGCTGGACGTTAGCGTAGCGGCGGCCGCATTGAAGACACCGGGTTGAATAAGATGGACGTGGCGCAGCACGACGCTTCATGAACATCGACTTGAGTCGTCGTTGCGAGGTGTGATCGTGCCTAGCATTCATCTTCTTATGCGAGAGTCTAGAGGGGTCGACCATGATGCTGGGCCTGGATTTACCTGACGACTTAGCGTCAGATAAGGAAGTAGGAAAATCTAAGGCCATTGCACCTGAGTGAATCGCGAATGATGTAAAGTCTGATCTATCCTACATGTCGATCGTAGCCGATGCGTCCGAGCTTGCGGGCGGGTACGAAGCGACGAGTCCACAATACCCACCGGTCCGTCCGGAGGGCCGTTTCCAAGAGTTAGCTCCCGGGGGATGGCCTCCGGGTAGCAATTTCATACATAAGTAGTGGATACTGCTCGTGGACATGTATCTACCTCGTGCGCGACTCGCTTTAATTATATACTATGTAAGTATTATGCGGTACTCATGTCGTCTTCAATTCCGTACGGGGGTAGGACTGGGGAAGACAAACCAGACAGAAATCAGGTGTATCAACACTTGTCTGCGCGACTACATTATCCCACCCAGCTACAGGCATCAGCATCCCAAAGACAACGTGTTCAGTGACACTTACAGAACAATGAGCTTGTATTGCTCTAGGGATTCTTCCCCCAAGGTTGGGCTTTATCGAGGTTGCATGCAAGGGTATATTCATGTAGACATGTAACCCCAATGACTTCCAATAATGGTCTTCTAACAGCGACCCCGGGGAAGTGCCCAATACAGCACCTGCACTTCCATATATAGCTACATGCATGATAATACCATAGGATTCCGTCATCAACCATAGCATCTTCGGGCTTAAGCGCACCGCAGCCGAGGCAATTTGCGATTCTCCAAGTCTTATCCTGTGCCAGCTCCAGCCTCATGAATTTAGACTCCTCCAAGGAGGCGATCAGAACGATATTGACTAGGGCTCCTATAACCCGAAAGGGCCGGTACCACCCTACTACTACGACCGTTGTTCACTGGGCTGTCTCCAACCTGGATGACCCCAGTTCATTGCCAGGGATAATTGACGAATAGGCGACAAGGGGGTGGACATGCCGCCTGGCGGGTTCGGGGAACGAGCCGATGGTGGTGTGTCGAATGTGTGCGTCCGAATCCGGAAGCTGAATACACGCTGCCACCGATCGATTCTGTAGAAAAATCATCTAGAAAAGATCCAATTGAAATTCGTGGGGAAGTATCGAAGCTGATTTACGTCCCCGTATAACCACGATATGGCGACATGGCTTTTGGGCTTCACCGGCTACACGTAGCTCGCTTGCACACTGCAACGATGTCAAGACTGGCAGTGGTGGCCACCTACATACACGAGCATCGCTTTCAGTGTCGCGGTCTAGGAATGCGGCAGTGACCAGTAGGGCAAGCGGATCAAGCGCGATTACTTCGACTATATGCAGGAACATGTCGCATCACAGTACATGATAGCCTGTCAATGGCAGCATGTTGAGCCACGGCGTGGGATGAAGGCCCGGCCAGGTTCTCCATACACCAGTAGAAATTCTAGAGCTAGGTGCTGAATTTCTGCGCCCATCAACAACCCCCGCCAAGTTGATGAGCGGTTCACCGCAATCGGCTGGATGCCTTTCAGGCTTATTCCAGATGGGGGAGAGGATCGGATCCTTCTATAGTCGTGGCAATAAACGTGGCCGTTGCTGTACGGCGTTAACAGGGATTATTCAAATCACCTTCTGCGACTGCCATACCTAAAAGACAAGATTTGAATGATACTACGGGTTATATCAACGGTGAAGATTGAAAGTTCCTCTAAATTGCGTTTAACTCGAAGTATAATTCTCCAGATATTACACCTAGTGCGATGCGGCCTAATTAAATCTCCGACGTGACATGGAATCCGCAGCACCCAACAGTCAACATGCATACTCGCTGCAAAGTGTGTGGCTGTAAGAGTGGGTGTCCCTTATTTGATTCTCTTATAAGTCTTAATAAGTCATCATAAGTCCAACATATACCCAAAGAACAAAAGACATACCATACAATGCAAGGGGAAATGTTACCCCAATAACCCAAAGTTGTAAGTCCCAGGTTCGCCAGGTAACAGTCATCACCGCTTAGAGGGGGCGGCACCCCCTTTCACTATCTTCCATCATTATTATTAGCTGACCAGACGAGAAATACCAGCAGAACCGAGCTCACCTGTTACCAATAAGCCACGCGTTTCAGGGCATGCCCCCCTTCGCTGTGATTACACTGACATCACGCGCCCCCATGTCTCTATGCCGGCACTCAGATGTGACCGCTCAGAGATTTGGCGCATCACACATCGCGAAAGGAGTGACGTTGAATCATATCATGCCAACTCGTTGTCGCATCAATCGTAGTTACTACAGGCGTGAAACGCGACATTGACCAGCCAGATGAAGTCACATAATGGAGATGCTGGTGCCACCGGTTACCGGGAGTCTCGATTTAATGTGTGTATTTCGCAGCTGCAAGATGGCTACCTGCATATGTCTCGGCTGACCCATCCTGCTGGAGTCTGCAGTGAACCCTTACACGGAGAGGCTAACTCGTGCGCTTCCTCCGGCGTCCTGCAAGACCTCTATCCCCGGAAGCAAGGGCCGATAGCAAGACCCCGCCTAGTCGACTGAGACATACATGCATTATAGTACTTGATTGAAGATTCTTTCTTGTCTATACTGGTATCAGAAGTATGTTATGCCTGTATCCGCACTCGAGGGCGTTATATTTGAGCTTTGGGGGGTTAAGTGCTGCAGAAGCCTGATCGCTGGGAGAATGAAAAGGGTATACATGACGAACGCTGGTACTCATCGTGTCCGCATGTGCGGAATCCGACGATTCTACTTCTACGTTGCAGTCCATTGTTGCCAGATCACCTCTTTCCCATCTGAGCTACCATATGACTGACCCAACATCCGGGGTGTCGTGGTCTCAGGTATACTACATGCGTATTCATCACAAGCAGTTAGCCTTACGATATTTCGTATTGCGACATCGGGATTGCGGTATTGAAGTTAGTTGCTGCCTGCATTAGTTTGACTAAAGAGTGTCGCCATCAGGGTGAACGAGATATCATCCATAGAACGCACCACGTGACGTTATTGGCCCCTTATCGTGCTCCACCCTCATCAAACTTCAAGGACCAGACCATGACAACTATCAGTCTCATCTCACAGATGTATGCCGATCTACTCTAGATAGCACTACACTTGATTACACGACGCCTCCAATCCTATGGGTGATGAAGGTGAGGAATGCGGCGGGACTCGACGCGGCCGGCTACACGAGATTCACTTAGGTCAATTCTGCCTTACACAAGGCACCAAGTATGATTGAATACTCCAAATATATCAGTGACTGCGTACATTCCATTGCGTACAGTACAGACACTATATCCATGCAGCTAAAACACCGATATATGTAGCTGTATAGATCCATCATCCATGCAGTGACAAGTATGATGCCATGTCCTAGCGAGATGTCCTAGTGAGATAGATGACAACTAATCAATGCTCGTTTTAAAATGGTACAGTAACCGAGTTTAGTAGCTGGGGAAGCCCCTATAGCTATTCCTGACTGGCGTTTCTGCCTGAGTAATCTTGACGTCCCCGGTGCGCGGGCCGGTTGTCTGAATAGTCAAGCTAACTGGCATCACGATACCCCTCTTTCATAGTAATCAACGTCCCGTCACGTGTAGCTTGTAGTTAGTTCACGTTAGGGGATAAGTTGACAGCTGGGCCTCCCGTAGCTCGTCGAAATTTCCCCGAGAAGCTAATATAGCGAGGTCTAGTTGCTTTAATACGAAACTAACTATCAGCCGCTGTGGTTCCCAGGGAAATGCTCTAACTATACCTCGCTGGTACCCTGATGTACGCTATGTCTAACAGCTCACATGCGCCTAAGTGATAAGGACCCTCCAACGTGCATTGAAGGCGATGTTTCACCGAGGGTATCCGAAGACTTCATAACTGACGCCGGTGTGGCACGATCATGACGCCGCTTGATGCCTAAGACATTGAAACAAATTTGAGAATAACTGCATACCGCTAGTAACAGATTACAGACCATCAGCCTCATCAGCCATCGAGGCGGGCGTGAAGTTGCGACTGTCTAATCAACTATCACTAAACCCTCTTATGTGGACAGCTGGAGGAAGAGTCTCTCCCTCACTCTGCGCTTGTGCATTTCTTAACGGAACACCTGTCACCAACATCCGTAGGGAAAACAGGAACCCGGAGGCTGGGCGGACTATGAAACGTGTCTGTGTTGAAACTCCTCCCAGATTTGTCTATCGAGACGCTCAGGCGGATACCTCGTTGCTGCCTCGACCTAGCAGCCTAGCTTGCCTAGCGCATACGCCTCTTGACTTCACCCCAACTGTCAAATACTAACTATGTTTCAATAGAGTAAAGATTGACGAGAACCTCCATCTGCATGTTATGACTCCACCACATGTATCTCATTTGTACATTCGCCTTGTCGTACTAAGTGACTAGATAGCTCACCGGTTAGCGTGGCCCGAATGAAGCTGAAAGGGAGGTAAGGGACACTAAGTTCGCTCTCTCTTAGCATCACCCCATTGGCTCTTATTGGATGGTGAGGTAGACGGCTACACCCGATTATACAGAATTGTTATTGTTGATGTAGTGTTTGACGGTGTGGGAGCCTCCCATGGGGCATATGGCCGTGCTGGGATAGGGCTATTTACGCTAGAGACACGATCCCACAACCTATCTAGCAACTCAAACCCCGAAGGCGCGTCTGTCCTTGACATAGGTCTGGTCTACCTGCATCCCCCTCGCGGCCGGTTGGAGGTTGGTGCCAGGACTCAGTCGTCCCAACACAGGGTGACTCAATGCGTCCAAGTGGACGGAAGGTAAGTGCCTGAACCAGCCGTTTGTTACATATGGTTCCGCGGGGCCAATAGCTTCCAGCGCAAGTGCGCAATTGAGTATAGTATAATGCAGATCAGAAGTTAACCTAACTCCATAACGCCAGCCCGAGTATACAGAATAACCTAGTGTTAGGATAGTCATCACGTACTTCAGAAATATGGCTTAAAAGACATCTCTACAAGTGATCTATAGGAAGGACAATACCACTTGAATATGATGTGTTCCTTCGCTCTGAGGTGAGTCTTCATTTTATACACATATGTACTATGTTGACTAGGAGGATATAAGTTTATGATAGGTTCTGCAATATATCTTTATTGGTTTTGGGTGGTTAACCATCTTAAAGATTAACAAAAGAGACAGCTTAAAGCCTTGCCTCGATAAGATAGTGACCCTAGTTAGTAATAGGAGTGAAGACTCTATAGTAACACGGGATCCGAGATGTTATCCTACTTATTTGCAGATATTATATCATGTTGTTATGAGCTGGTAGTAATTGTTGCTTTGGGCAGTTGTCTTTAGAGTTCTTCGACCAAGGACAATACGTGAAAGGGAACTCTGGGTCTCTTCATCAGCGTGGTCACTTTTGTATCTTCAAAAAGTTGCCATTACATATCTTTTTAATGTATGTTGTTCGAGTGACATAAGTGGGAGATCAATTTCGCACTGACTTCGTGCTGAATGTCCTTCGATACGAGACTTCTTGGGGATAATTAGCTTCAGAGGGGACCGAGCTACTTAGATAAGAACTGATTAAGTCTCAAGGACAAGAGTTGATGATCAAGACAGATAACTGATGGAGTTAAGATGGTTGAGGTGGGAATCACAGGGTCGTGGCTGCGGTACTTTCTCTGGTATTACTACCTACTGGGTCGTGTCAATTTGAGACTCCCAACACGATATCATAATAATTTGGATCGGTGAAACCAAACTTATAGTATCGTATTCTAGGAGTTGACGCATAACTTTCTTACTGAGGCTCCATCTCCAACAGTCTCTTCTAAGATATCCATAAATATCAACAAAATAGTTAATAGACTGGCTAAGAGGTTGTCTATATAAAGCAGATAACATATAGCATTCAGGGGATGGATACCTATCTCCATAAAACAACTTAAGACATAAATACAATATACGTATATCCAGCATAGCTTCACTACAAGAGAAAAATCAAATGTACTTGAACTACAGAGCTATTAGATTGAGAAGTCTCCGTGTAACGCGGAGTACTCCGTACCCATGGCATTTTCGAGCCTTCTGGAATGCAACGAGACCCGTTGTTTATTGCTGGCCTGCTATGCAGTGTGCATGCATGAATCTTGCATGAAGCAAATGTATGAGCGCGGAGCCATATTGGTATATATGCAGGTGAAGGTGCATCTCTAGAGGGAAGTGCCGGAGGCGATCAAAAAGGACTTGTAGTTGCCCCAACAACCACCCACAATCATTAACACTAATTGATCAGATACTCCCCGGAGCACTGTCATACCGAATCAGCCTGGAAATTACGATAATAAGCAGGACTCAAGCTATCTTGGCCTTTGTGCTTTCAGGGAGCGCCCATTAAGGTCTGCTAGAATCGATTGACTAAGCAGTTGCAAATTTTATGTAACTAGACATTACGGACTATAAATGGAAGTGATCCATTGTTGACAAGTTGGGGGCCAATTCAGGAACAGGTCTAACGTCATATATCGATCTAAAACGTTTTTGTCTACTCTAGGTAGGTCCAGACGCCTATGGCGATATCACAAATTCTATGGTACTTCTTCCCAACATCTATTATACCTGGCTATGGCTGTGATATATGCGGGTCTCACCAGCTATGGGGCTCGAACGGGCTACTTGGCAGAAGGTCTGTTTCAGGTGAACCAACCCGTACATATAATAGCCAGTCTATTATAGACCAGATGCTTGTTCAAATGTCCGACTAGTCATATCTAGTAGCAAACAGATCTGAACAATCTACAGGGTTCCGCCAGGACCGTAACACAACTAGAGCCTTTTCCTTTCGAAATGGTAAGTAAATGGCTATCATACAGATCGCGGCGTCATGAGCATTTTATGATGTCGTCTTAACAGGACTTTAGAACATACATGCTGTCATCCACTACGACAGAGATTTCTAGACTAACGTTGATCATTCAAGGGGTGATGGGCAAATTAGCTCAACCCTTATTTGCAAGCGATATAACTGTGGAAACCAACCTCACCGCCAAAAGCAGTCCCAGAGCTTACTTCTTATCAGATTGTGCGTTCGCCTCCTTTCCTCCTCAAGGAAAGGCGTGTAGAAGAGATTTGCCTCTTTTCTATTAGAGACCCTAACTACGAGACAAATACCGAGACCGCAACAGGGGTAGTAGTCACGAATTTACCTACTTGTAGATACTACTAGGAGACAATGGCGAAGTGAAAAAAGAGTTATAGTTACGATTTAACTTTTATGATCGTCTGGGTACCCACCCGATTTAGTTCTCTGATATGGATCTTGAGGTCAAGGCGATCCTGGTCCCTGGGTCCGGTGATTGCGCGATAACGTTTCTTAAGAGAACCCACAGGGCTTATGTGAGTATCGTAATGTCAGGGGTGAGGCATTTAAGAAACGAACTTATGCAGCTAAAGCCTATGGAGGTTCCCCTGAGAGATGGAATGAACATCAACCGGCCTTCCATACGCAGTGTTCGCAGACGAGATAGGTTAAGACTTCCCCCCAGCCACCTCGGCATGCTGACGGCTATTCCGGCAAGTCCCTGTCTAGCGTATCAGGCTTCTCACATTCTCAACCACGGCAATACCGTGGTCTCTGGATAGGTACACTACCTAAATCATCAGGATACGCCCCTAGCTACCTTAGAAAACCGGCGGAGCCCTTGGAGTGTGGGGGAATTCGGGAGAGGGCGAAGTAGTGTATCCGAAACCGTCCCGATGATCCGGGGGGAACGGCACCCGTCTCCACGTGTAGAATTGCCAGATGACAGTCCGTAACGGATCACTCGGTTGTCATTGCGAGCAACAAAAACCTTGCCAAATGCCGGGGCTCTGTGTTATTCGATGAGGAATTCCCTGACAGGGCTCAGTGTCGGTCAACCAAAACCCGCCGCTTGTACCTATAAGATCCCCGTTTATAGTACGTAGCAAAAATGAGTCAATTTCCTAACTATACCTTTTTACGGTCCTAAGGCCCATACGAGGTACCCTTAGTTGTCAAGGATATATTAAAACGGACTCACAAGTATCCTCACATAGATTCAAGCATGTTGTCGTGTTGTAGCTGCATAGGGACATCAATATTGGCCCGTGGCCTAGCATTGGAGAATGTCTTTTATCTCTAACAGAAGGGGAAAAGGTCGATAATAACCTCGCGTTAGTCATTAGTCTTGACTCCACCTATGGGTAACCTGCTGTCTCCTCCTTCGTACACCATCCTGACATATACACTCTGTTCGGCGGTTGAGAACACTATCCTACGTACAGGTCTGTGAAGTAGCATCAAACGGGTCAAACTAGCCCCGTTACCATTACGCCAGACCCTTGGTTAATAGATCGAACATATACGATAGGCAGTGTTGTGTTAGTGATCTGTTTGGCTTTCTCCCATCCATTTTTAATCTGTCAATATTACATACACGAACCTTTCGTATTTTTCCACCTCGCCTGTAAATGGTATGAACTCTGGTGTAGCGGAAAACCGCACACACAGGGCCATGTGGAGCCAAGTCGCGCATAGAAGAACTGACTGCACGTAATCTGACAATGCGCAAAGCCATCTGCCGACCCGCTGATCATGTCACTATTTGATCTCATTCATGGAGGCGGTATGACAGTAAGACCGTCTATTCGCAGCTATGCTGCAGCTTCAATATGCACGCTAGGATCTACATTACCATGGATGAGATTGATAAGACACAAATGGGAACACGGTCTGGGTGTTCTCGAACCCCAGCTAGAACATATCACCAACTGTGTATATCTTTTAGATGCTATTTGTACGTAGTATATGCGGGACAGGAATACCCGCGTCGTACATTTAGCTCGGATGCGTATACTATCCGGGTTCGGTGGGTTCCCTCTAGTAAAGATCGCGTGTCAACTAATCTAGGCTTTGTTCCGAACACACGAATATTTGGCAGATCGATCTTGGGCATAATGCGTTTGAATTAAAGGTATTCCTTGCACGTGTTGTGGAGAGCTCGATCTTTACAAAATTTTGTTCTGATATTATGTTCACGGAATGCGGGTCTGAAATGACAAGCAGTAGGATTTTACGGGGCGCGTAGGGGAGAATAGGGGCAAAAATAGGGGTAAATAAGTGGAGCCCGCCACAGACACCGAAAACTCCCACCGGACCTGACAGATCCGGATGGCCTCTGCGTATTACGGAGTAAATGAGGATACCTAGAATATGATTACAGTATGGCGATGTATTAGGCGCGAGAGTATCGCAACCAAAAAGGAAAGAATAGAGAGCCATCTTCATGTTCGACCGGGACTGGGTATCCGATTATCTAGCCATTCCAAAGAGTACATGGCCGATTTACTTGGCTTGGTTGACCTTGAGCGATGCTACGTCCAAAGTACATGCGTAGTATCTATAATATAGCATTAAGTAAACCAATTAATTGCTTTGGTGTAAGTAGGCAGGCAAGTAAAATATTAGTTGGGTATTATGTAGGTATCTCCCTTTCTGAAACCCGGCGTTGTCTCCGACACCACCGGGGAACCCCCCTAGCCTCATGTACCGTGCGAATCGAGCTTCATTCCTCCTATTACACAGTTTCAACAACCAGCGTTCGTCCCCCGTAATGGAGGATGCGACGAACCCGCAGGCAAGGACCACCTACATATACATGATAAACACATACATACATACATACATACATACACCCATTACACTTACCGATAGCTGCCCCCTAGCTTCTCGAGGTCCAGATCTCTCATCGCCACTGCGGCGTCAGGTCCCCCGGCAACGGACCCGCTGCTCCGGGGACTGCCATTACTCCCCTTTCTGAATTTCCCGCCCGTCCCGCCAAACCCGCCATTACTACCGCCACCGCCACCGATACCCGGACCGCCTCCCCCGGCCCCGCTCCAGCTCCCCCAGCTCTCGCGCGTCTCGCGCGCATACGACTCCGTCAGTTCCCGGAGGTCGCGCGCCGAGAGGTCTTCTCTGCTGCCGGTGCTGCTGTGGTTGTGGACATGGCCGGCGCTGGCCTTGGGGGCGGCGATGATGGTGCATGTGGGTGAAGGCGTGGGAGGGGCAACCGCGAGACCAATCGCACCCGGCGTCTGCTGTTGCAGTTGCAGTGGCGTCTTCTCTACATTTGTGCCGTTACTGCCAAAGGTGAAGGCGCCGTCTACTACGGACGGGTGCTGCTGATGTTGTGGGAAGGTGAGGGATAAAGGGGATAGAGAGAGGGTGCTCGTAGGTGATACCTGGTACTGGCGCTGCTGGTTGTTGAGGTCGTGTCGCTGCTGCTGCTGCTGATAGCCTTGTAGCGGCGTCGGGGGAAGCGCCCTGTTCGGCGGTGGTCCGAGGGGTGCCGCCGCAAGGTCAGGAAGATCCTGCGCCAGGGAACTCGCGGGGGCCCACGAAGGCGAGACTGGTGGCGTGCTGGTCTCCGCCACCGTCGCAGTGCCCGAATCGACTGAGTTCGCCTTGTTCTCGCCGCGCGAAGCCGATCTCTCGCCCGTCACCACTGGATAGTTTCCGAGAGAGGCGGCACTATCCCGGGCCACCACGACCGGCGGTGGTGGTGGCGGAAGGGGCGAGTCAGGGACCATGTCCGCGGCTGTCGTATTACCAAGCGGCGGCATCGGAGTCTGCCGGCGCTCGTGGTTCTGCGACTGGGGCGGGAAGAGCTTGTTGTAGTACCCCGATGAGACGTGGGCAGGGGACGCTGAGGTGGGGGAGTCCTGGTACTCCGGGGGCGGGTACAGGCTGGATGGCGAGGACTGCGCGGTGTCGGCCTGTCTGAGCATGAGGGGAAGGAACTTGCGATTGCTCAGCCGAGCGGGTGGCGTCGAAGGTGGATTCCGCGACGAGGCGGAGGGCGGCGGGGTGATGAGCGGCGTGAAGGCGCCGCTCGCTGGCCGCGACGGAGGGCGGCTAAGGTGCGGGGGCTGGTCGGCGGCTCTGAGGTAGAGCTTACGATCTTTTCTCCGCCGCCTTATTATGAACAGGATAAGAAGGAGTATTGATAGAAGCGCTATCCCCGAGCAGATCCCGATGGCCGCCTTGCCTCCCGTCGACAATCCAGTGGGCACTGCGTCCGAGGGCGCGGCGACGTCTGGAGCGGTATTTGGAGAGTTAGTACCCCCCGGGACCGAGGATGTCGGCGTGGCGCTCGTAGACAGGGAGGCCGTGCTAGGCCGGGAACCTCCCAGGACGGTCGTTCTCCTGCCATCCGGTAATGGTTCCGCCAGCGCGCTTGGTCCAGTCGGAGAGCATGGCGGCTCGGTCTCAGAGCTGGAATTCGCTTCGTCACGACAAAGGTCTGGCTTCGGGTCTGTCGGGGGGCCCGGATCGAAAATCGCATAAAAGTGTAGACTATGGGTGTGGTCAAGATTAAGGCTCCAAGGTGAGGAGAAAGGTTAATGTCCGGTGGATGATGCTCACCTTTGGCATACATTAATGATGAGGTCGACGTTAGCTAGAAGCTGGTATTGGTAACGTGGCCCCTTCTCATACGTAGCAACGGTGACACTCACGATCCAGATCAGCCGCACAGTTCGCCACACCGCAGTACGTCGCATCGCAAGTGTACAGCTCCCGCAAGTCATTATTATGTTGCGCTTGGGAGAGTACGCGACATATCTCTTCGAAATCATCGCCGGTCTCGCCTGTCCTCGCCAGGATGAATTGGTCTCTGCAGGCTCTGATACAGGCCGCCGGGTCGTTTAATCCAGAGTCCTCTGGTCTCGGGTGATCGTTTCTCCTATTACTCTGGCTATCGAGGTGCCTGCGAGAAGCGCAAGCTTCTTCATTCTCGTTTGCCTTTCGGCGTCCCATGGCAGACTCGGCTGACACCTTATCAGTTTTCCTATCGGGGGTATCGTGATGGTTATAGCGTCTAGTCATGACAATCTAACGAGTGGTAAAAATCAGGAACGAGAAGACCACATAATCCAGCAGTATAATAATAACGTTGTATAAACGAATGACGTGGCTGGTAAGGACCACCGGGGGGGAGGGGGAGAGACAACTTTTGCTGACGAAGAAAAGTGACGGGGCCCCTGTCCATATCTGTCTCTGCTGCGGCGACGCAGCCCCGCGCTATCGAACGTGCCATGTGAAAATATATACCCAGGCCGGGGTCGTCCAGGTATACCAGGGTTCATGAGATGGCACAACACGATGACGTTCGGCGCGAAGGGTTGCCGTGTGTAAGGTGCGCAACAGAGATGGGCTGTAAAATGATTAGAGTAACTTAGTTAGGGGAAACAGCTGGGATGGGACGGTGTAGAGGAGGGCCACCAGGCCACGACCGGGTCGCAGGGTACCAGCACATACACAGACTAGACCAGTCCGGCCGCGTCGCACAGCTCCTGCATCTTTCCGCGCCGACGAGAATTAGAGACCTTCGTATGAGGGGGGAACAAGGTGGCGGGTGTATCACGTCGCCAATACAAGAAATGCTGGCGGTAGCCTGCACGTACCCGTGGGATCTTCTGTAGTAGTTCCTGTGGTTCTGTAGAAAAGAAGGCCTGAGAAGAACCCAAAGAAAGATGCTTGCAGATCACCCCCCTCCCCCCCCCCCCAAACAAAATAAAGAAAAGGAATACCCAACATATGCCATGTGGAAGAGGCCGAGGCTGCAGAGGGAGCTTGCGCGTTCCAAGCCTCGAGTATTATGACTCCTCTACGACTTGCGCGCACTCTGGGGGTTCGGCTACATGAATTTCGTGAAAGATAAGGATCCCGATTACTCCAGAGCCTCCGAACCATGTCAGAATGTTCTCCTGGGGGAGGCCGCACCAGGAATTCTTGGCAACACTTTCATCCCACAAAGACGGAGATACGAAGGGCGGAGATACGATTGAGCAACTGACTGCGTGGAAGGAAACGTTTCATTTTCTTTCCGCCCCTTTTCTTTCTAGCTCTCATGAAAAATTTCTTTGCGATACCTAGGTAGATAATAGGACCTGGATTCTCAAGACCCATCATCAGGTGAAATTAGATGGGAGGGACTCCCGCACCAGGACCATTCCACCAAAGAAACAGCAGAGACGGGGCCATTTTGGAAGAGGGGAGGGGTAGAAGGGGGGAAAGAAAGGAGATAGCGAGTTGCACCGGATGAAATAGCTTCCGGGTACGGGAACCAGCGTCTACTGGTAGAACGAATTTCTTGCCTCTTGGACTTCTAATCGAACATACATACACACACGGGGACAACAGGCTTTGAGGGTTTCGTCTTGCTCGCCCCGTATCCACATCCACATCCATATCCGTATCCCATATCCCATGGCCGGTGCCGAACACGAAACCGACCACCGCGGGACAGGTGAAATCTTGCGTCCGACAAGGATGATACAGCGCACATCCAATAAGTTCCTCCGATAGGCGAGTAGGCACAGATTGCCGTGATACCGCGAGGTACGTAGGTGGTTCTGTGTTGTGTCACTCTGTGTCCGTGGAGATGGACTAGGGATAGGGAAGGTTTTAGAAAGAAGAACCCTTTTTTGAAAAACCTAAAATACTTTCTCTCTTTTGCTATTTGGTTCAAAGTAATGTTTAATCAGTGGAAGGAAGAAGGGGAGCGGCAGCGGCGGGAGGGGGGGGCATTGGCTCCTTGTCGCCCAGCTCGTTCGAGCAGAGCAGCAGCATTTGTTTGCCAGCCACTTTGCGAATTCTGAAGCATAAGTTACCTATCTAGATAGTGATCGTATGACAAGCTCTCCGGCGAACACCCCCCTTTTCGGGCAAGTGGGCCGCGCTCTCCCGTATGGAGACCGCGTAGCCCATGAGTACGTTAATGCCGGGAGATTCTTCTTGCTCTCATGACTGGTCGTTCGAGGTGCCAAAGTAGACGGCAGCGGAAATGGTAGTAAGACTCTAGTAGCGCACCTCCGTGAAAAGAGAGAGAGAGAGAGACCGGGGACACAGAGAGCGCAGAGTATTCAAATCGTATCCGTATGAACGTCTCTTGCTCTTTATTGGAAGGTCTAAGCTAGCCAAGGTCCATACCAGTAATATGTACCGGTAGCGGACGATCCCGCGCAATTCTATGCTCAAGTATATATGATGCTGAGTGCCGCCTTCAAGTATCATTATAAGTAACACCGATAGCAGTGAAAGAGAAAAAAAACAATGAAAATCAGACAGCGATTAGATTTCGCCGCGCGACGGCCGAACATAGTACTTTCCTCCTATCATTTGAAGCTTTCCACCTTTGCGCACAATGCCAGATGTGCGCCTCAGGTAACTCAGCAGCGAACTCCCGTGAGGCGTTTTACCACTATGTATTGTAACTCAGTCGGCCGGTCGGGGTTCAGTTGAAAGAGAAAAACAATAAGTAGATGGTCGGCGATCTTGGCAGCGCGCTTCGAGTAACCCCGTCCCCGTGAAAGCAAGATATGATACTACTACTGTGTAAGGAGATGGAAAGCGCCCCATCTCTGTGTGACTTAGTCAGGCAGGCAGGTACGTAGATTGATTCTGCGTTCTGCTGCAACGGCTAGCAACCAGTTATGCCATTGTTGCATGGACTGGGGGGGGGGGGGTGGTCCCCTTCAACTCCGCCAGCCAGGGATCGGGTGGGTTATTTTTAGGAGGCTGAACGAACCTGGGAGCTCAGGCCAGCCAGGTCGGCCGACCAACACGTGGACGTGGACGGCGGCGGGTAAGGTTAGGTTAGGTTAGCAAGGGGAGGGGGACGGGTTGGTCTTTTTGGCCGTGATTGGGCGGACAACTACCTCGCAACCAGAAAAAAAAAACCAAGCTGAGGCTTTTTTTAATGCTTTGATGTGGCGTCCCGAAAACGAAAGGGCGGCAGCAGATTGGAAAGCCGGAGCCAACGATAGGGCGGGAACACACACGATAAAAGGTTCACCAGTAGTAGCCCCCCCTTCGTATTCATTCAGTCCGGTCGGGCAGCCGGGTAGATCGTCTATAAATGGGTTTTTGGGGAGGAGTGCCTTAAGCGAAATCTGGGGACGGATTTTCCCTTGGAGGGAGGAGGGGAGGGGGGAGGCGCGATATGACGTAGGTTCCTCCCTATGAGAGAGAACCGCAAGGGCTTTTTATATCTCTTCGGGGAATGGATACGATAGTCCGTACATGCTCCCCGCATGAGCCACCAGCAAGCCATATCTTCGGGAACTTTGATATCGATCCTGCTCCTGTGCGTATTTCAATTCCGAAAGGCTCAAAATCTCCAAAAAAACACGAGAATACATCATGACGGAGATCAGTCTGTGGACAATCAATCACATCATGGTCAGTATGATTTAGTATCTATCCATGGATGCTTTGGGAGACACCAGTGAGGAAGACTGAACTGGCCAAGACCTAGTAGGTAGTAAGGACTTGAGGTAGGTTGCCTCTACTACTATCAGAGGCGAGACGAGACACACCACCAGGCGCATTCCGTTTTCGCCTCTGCTATAGGGCATCACAGATTCTTGACATTTCGATACCCCCCCCCCCTCCCCCCTCCCCCCCCCCTCTCCAAAAAAACAGAGGGCGGCCCCCAGCCTTCCTTCCTTCCTTCCTTTGCAGTGAGTGTAGGTAGGTAGCGACACTCATCGCATTCCCTAAACGCACCAGCGAGAGCCGGGCCGGCAGAGATAAAATAAATCCCCAGGGCCGGGCAATATATAGACAAAACAAACAGACAAATAAGATACAAGACATAAAAGACATACGGATTGGTAGTTCAGTCAGTTAGTATACCAAGAGCAAAAATAAGAGAAAGAAAGAAAGAAAGATAGAATAAGAAAAAACAGGCGAGAATGCCGCGCGATTTCGTTTATACTTAAAAGCCAACATCTTCTTATTCTTGGAGACGAGTTAAGGATCTTCTTCTTCAGGTAGGTAGTTGTATAGTTTATTCCTCCCTTCCTCCCTCCATCCCACTCCTCCACAATTCCCATCTCCCCCCGCTAACAGCCTACGTACACACACACTCTCTCTTGCTCTGCACTTTCTTTCTTGCCTTCATTTCTTTTCACTTTCTTTCCTCCGACCTTCCTTTCTCAGTTTCCGCGCGAAACTTCCTTATAACTCCCCCCCCCCCATAAACAAGTAGATTGGGGAGTGGCTCTCCTCCCACCTCCTGTCCTGTCCTCCCCCCCGCATCCCTTATCACTCAACCTCTCCTTCCTACATTGTCATTTCTGTATGTTTTTTTTCTTCTTTTCCTTTCTTACTTTTTTTCTTCTTTCATCGTCGCCCATAACCCCCATTATCACCGCTGCGCGTCGCCGAAGCCGGTGACAGCAGCAGCAGAGGTAGACTGGTTGGAGGACGACGCGATGCCTCCGGCGGCGGGCGGTGGCGGTGGCGGCTGGCCCTCGCCGGAAGTGCCGGGGGGAGGAGAAGACTCGCCGGGAATCCCGGGTTTCTGGGGCACGGGGACGGTCATGGGGCCGGGGGGCATCTTCATGCGGTTGTGGAGGGTCTCGCCGCGGATGACCTTCTCGACCTCCTCCTTGCTGAGGGTCTCGTACTCGACGAGCGCCTTGGCCAGGAGGTCGAGCTCCTTGCGGTGCTCCGTGAGGAGCTTGCGCGCGCGCTCGTACGACTCGTTGAGCGTCCGCTGCACCTCGGACTCCACCGCCGCCCGCGTCTCGCTGCTCAGGTTCTGGTACATGCCGCCGAAGTCCATCTGCCCTAGCTTCGTGGACATGCCCAGCCTAGCGATCATTTGAAAGGCGACCTGGGTGGCTTTTTGGAGGTCCTGGTTATAATAATGTTAGCATGTTCTTGCTTCAGAGGTGATAACTAGAGAACACGGGGAAGGAGCGGCCGGGATGGGGGGGCGGGGGAGGGGGGACGAACAGATGACGCGCCGCTGGTGACCTTGTTGGCGCCAAAGACGATCTCCTCGGCGAGCTTGCCTCCCAGAGATACATCTATCTGGGCTAAGTAGTTCTCGACCGTGTAGGAATATTTATCCATCTCCGGTAGATTGGCAGTGTGACCTAGAGTGAAACCACGGGGAAGCACGGTGACCTTGTACAGGGTGGTGCTCGATTCCTTAGTGAACAGATTGACTAAGGCGTGACCGGCCTCGTGATAAGCTGTCATTTCCTTCTCTTCCGCAGTGATGACCATCGTCTTCTTCTCGGCGCCCATGATAACGCGGTCCTTGGCCCAGTCGAAGTCCTCTCTTCTGACCGACGTCGCCTTGGACTTGCTGGCGTGAACGGCGGCCTGGTTGACAATGTTCTCAAGCTCGGCACCGGACAGGCCAGAAGTCAGTTGGGCGATAGACTGCAGATCGACATCCTTGGCCGCCTTGATCTTCTTGGCATGATGCTGCAGGATGGCGAGACGGCCACGGACATCGGGAAGTTCGACGACAACATGACGATCAAAGCGGCCAGGGCGCGTGAGAGCCTTGTCGAGCAACTGGGGGAAGTTGGTAGCACCAATGATAATAACATTGCTGCTCTGATCAAAACCATCCAGTTCGGTAAGCAGCTGGTTCAGGGTCTGCTTGACATAAGCAGCATCGCGCGCATTACGACGACCACCAATGGCATCGAGCTCGTCGATGAAGACGATGGCGGGAGACTTGGCTTTTGCAGCGGCGAATAGTTCTCGGACCCTCTTGGCGCCGACACCTACGTATACCTCGTCGAACTCGCTACCGGACATGTAGAAGAAGGGGACACCGGCCTCGCCAGCGACCGCTCTAGCCAAAAGAGTCTTTCCTGTTCCAGGGGGGCCGACAAGAAGAATACCCTTGGGGAGCTTTCCTCCGAGCTGGGAGAACTTTTCGGGGTTACGAAGAAAGTCGACCATCTCCTGGAGCTCCTCCTTTGCCTCGTCGGCGCCGTGAACATCGGTAAAACGAGCCTTCTGCTGCTCAGCTTTGGCCTCGCTATCGACCTTGCCGCTGCCGGGACGTTTCAGGACGCTCATGCCCTCAATAAGCATAGTGACAATAATCAGACTCAGGTATGTGAATAGACCGAACCAGAGAAGAAACTTGACCCAGCGAAAGACGATGCCACCTAAAGTCTCATCAACGACTACATGGAGAGGACCATCCTTTGCGCCATTACCTGTATTGTCCTTGGAAACAGCCAGATTACTTCCACGAGAGTGAGCAGCCAAAGCCTGAGTAACAGCCTGAATCTGAGTAGGGGTCAGGTTACCGGGGATATTCCTAACAGTATTGCTGATCTCGGTGTCGGAACTACCCTGGAGCCCACCAGCGCCGGTGAGAAGATTCACAGCTTTCTGGTAGGCTTCGTTACAGGCAGGGTTAGTAGCAAAACGGTTAGACTGGTACCTTTCGATGACGATGGCTGGCATGTTGGCGCGAAGAAGAGCCTGGTAGAATGCGTTCTGGGCAGTAGCGCTTGAGGGATTCCTGTTGGCAGATTCTTCCATGTGGGCGAGGAGGTTCCTAGACGCTGCACCGGTTTGGTAAGACCTTTTCTGTGACAAGCGGGAGTTTGTGAACGGGTTTGCGAACGGGCTGGCGAAAGGGTTTGCGACTGAGTTCAGGGCCGAGCGGAGAGGCGATGCGGTCGATGTAGACATGGGGCGAGCAGCAGCAAGACGTTCAAGACGTTGGGGAAACAGCGTCCTAGCGACCGGGTTCGAGGCAAACAGAGCGGCTCGCTGCATTGTCGAGATAGAGGACCGGATATCGAAAGGGGCGACGGGGGCGACGGGGACATTCCTGTTGGCGTTGGTAGAAGCCAAGGGCGTAAGAACGGCCGCATCATTTCGGGCATCTCGCAAGAATTCAGGCAGTTCAAAACGCGATCGGTTCACAACAGGAGGGGCAGTACGGTGATGCGACGATTCGGAATTCGGGGTGGCGATAGTGGTAGAGGCGGAGGCGGCGGCGGCTGAGACCTGGGAGACACTGGCATCTACGCGGGGTGCCCTGAAGGGGATCATCAGGGTATTGGCGATAGACGGCCAGATCTCCGTCGTCGCAGCCGCGATGCTCGGGAGAGCTGACGTCTGGAACGCCATGGTGAGATGACGTTGACAGACGGTGGTTCACCAGTCAGGTGACCTATATGGACAGCGCGCGTATCCTCCTTTTTGAAGTTCGATGGGATGATGAATATTTTGGGTTGGACGGTGGTAAAGGAAGGAAAGGAAAGAGAGGGGAAGAAAAAAAAAAGAGGAAAGACAACCGGATAGAAAGAAGGAGAGAAGAACGGCGTTGAAGTCTAGGCCGATGACGGCATAAGTTGAGAAGCGTAGGGTTGACCAATCTTTTTTTTTTTTTTTCCTTTTTTGCTTTCCCTTTTCCCTGTTCAACAATTGTACATCTCGAACTGTATCAAGTTGATTACGCGGGAAGAAAAAAAAAAGAAAGAAACTCAACACAAAACAGAAACTGGAAGGTTTGGCAAGATGATTTTTCCCAATGCACACCCACAAATGCGAAGAGAACGGAAATGAAGTATTGTCTTGAAGTTCTGACGCCGTGGGGCGAAAAGTTGGAAGGTAAAAAGAAAACCGGGGATAAGACAAGTATGTGGCCCAGCCCTGTACTGTACCCAAGTAAGTGGTGGTAGTAGTGTGTGATTGTGTAATAGTGTACCTACTTACTAGGTAGGTAGGTATTTGTTGAGTCCAATCCAGCGGGCAGGCAGGTAGGTTGGCGGGCTACGTAGGCGGGCAGGGCTGTTGTTCATACCTAGGTAGTTACATACATACATAAGGCAGTTACCCATCAACGTCAGTCATTTATTAGTTATCAGTCGATAACCAAATCAAATCAATCAATTGGCTGGGAGGCAGGCCACGGTCCACTTCTCTCCCCATATCAGCACGGGCCACCCGCCCTATTATCGTCTACACATCGTACTTACCTCGTCCGAGCCGCCTACCTCCGCTTACTGCGAGCTGCCGGACTTGCAGGGCGACGACGCTAGGTGATCGGCAACATGAAATTCCGGCTCCGTAAACCCGAAAGGTCGGGATTTGTATTCTACGTTAAGCACTGATCAGGACTAGCGCGCTCATTCACTTCTTGTTAAGAGCTAGCCTACAGATGTACCTTAGCCATACGAAGTACCTGTAGTAAGTTCGTTCTCCTGGTTTAAGAAGGGTGTAAGATAAATAAATATAAATACATACATTAATCGAAACAGTAAGAACAATGCCTGATTTGTCTTTAGGTGGGTAGGTAATCAAGCTGTAAGCAACACATACATTCACATACATTCACGTACGAAAGGAAGGAGTGTCTAATGTCTATCGTATATCGACAAATCAGCCAGGCATTCTTGGCCACAGCATGATCGAACGCTGTCGATGTTCATTGGTTTTTACAATACCAGATATATATCCAATAGAGCAGTTGCAGTCGCCTATTACCCTAATCCAATCCTTTCAATGGAGGGAAGAGGGGGCTCGGAAATACCACGCATCCCTGCCTATCTATCCATCCCTCATGGTAAATGGGGGGTTTTTATATTTACAACACATATATAACGCGGGGGCCGTCCAACCCCCCTTTCCTGCCAGAACAATAGACATATATATATATAAATCGTTCTTCTCCCCCTAAACGGCAGGTCTATTATACCTCCACACAACTCACGCCGAAACCGCCACGTTATCGGCCTGCTTCCCGTTTACCACTCGAGCCTGGGCCTTATCCTGGTTCTGGTTCTGGTTCTGAGCCTGATCCTCAGTGTCTGGCTCGACACCCCTTATCACCTTGACCTCTCCCTCGTCCTCGTCCTTGCCCTGGTCCGTCGTGAGGCCCCTGCGGATAGCGAGGACGTTATCCACGATCACGGCATCGATTCCTTCCTTGACTTGTTTCTGTTGACAGAGAGACGCGTTAGTAGATGTATCTTGATACCACTATACCACAACCACCACCTCGATGGGACGGAAGAAATAATTTACATACCTGGACCAGAACAGGATCATTGTTCTGGCGCCCGTAGCTGACGCAGACGAGACCGCTCTGCTTGGCTAC
The DNA here is from genome assembly GCA_023313575.1 of Eutypella sp. D-1. Taxonomy (NCBI): domain Eukaryota; kingdom Fungi; phylum Ascomycota; class Sordariomycetes; order Xylariales; family Diatrypaceae; genus Eutypella; species Eutypella sp. D-1. The sequence continues at coordinate 1,391,946 of JAJTTP010000008.1, read as the reverse complement.
GCGGACAAGCCGGGGACTGTTGACGAAGACGTTGGCCTCACTGACGATACCTAGCAGGTTCCAGCGCGTGGCGAAGCGGATAGCCTCCTGGAGGCTGCTGGCGCGGATGTCGCTGACGCTGCTAGTCCCTGCGTCCGTGAGGAACATGATCGGGATGCTGGGCTGCTTAAAGCTGAGACAGAGACAGATATCCGGGTTGAAGCTGCTGAGGATCATTTGCCGGTTGCCCGCCATGTCGTACACCTTGGTCAGAACCGTGTCGCAGAACGAGTTGAGCTCGATCGCATACGTGTCCATTTCGTGCTCCTCGCTCTCTAGCAGCATCGGGTACTTTATTTCGATATTGAACCCCACGTTCTCCGGTATTTGCTTGAAGAGATCCTCCAGCGTCGCGAAAGGCGCCTGCACCACATTGCCTCGGGTGTTCGCCTTGTAGCCCATCTGCTTGAATGTCCGCGTGTATTTCATGCGTTCCGAGAGATCCGCTTTGTTATCCCCGCTTAGGGTCATTGACATTGATCTTGGTCTTGTCCCAGGCTCTCCATTCCGGACAGCGTTTAGGTCGCTTCTTTTCATCTCGCCGGAATCTCTGCGGCCATTGCTAGTGTCTTGGTTGACGTGGAGGAATTGTTCCAAAGTTAGCGTGTGAACCGGCGCATCAATGCCAGTCTCGCTGACTAGGAAGTCATGGTAGATAACTGGGACGTGGTCCTTGGTCAGCTGGACGTCGAACTCGACGTAGTTAGCTCCCAGGTTGGCCGCAGCGATGAATGACGGTAACGTGTTCTCGCCGAGTTGCAGCGATTTGTTGGCCAGGAAGTTCTTGCCTAAGCCACGATGACCAAATACCATCGTGGAAGTCAGTTTCTTCCAGTACGTCTGCTGGGAGTTGACCTCCATGTTGGGGTGCGAGAAAGGCTTTATGACGAGAAAGTTGAAATTGACGACGCCGATGACCTCGAGGTTAGATCCGATGATAGGGACACATACGTCGCCTTGAAGGTTCATACGCTGTGATCCGATCGTTGGTCGGACGGAAGAGAGCAAGGCTACGGCTCGTCCAATCTTATTCTTCTCATTCCCGGAGTATGTCGGGACGATATCAAAGAAGAGCTTGACCTTGGATGCATCTTTAGCCGTGAACACGATAGGTTCGGTGGCAATGTTGTCCTGGATTGGCAGATCAACGGTGGTTGGCTGCTCCCCCGATGCACCTTGAGCTGTGACTACCACGGATAAGGCTGTGTCGAGCTGGTTGGTATGTGCTGCGGCTAGCGGCACCCGATCCAGCTTTACAGGTTCAACATTCTTCCGTGGGTCCATAGAGCCGAGGCTGACCATCACTAGACTCTCATCTTTCAGATATCGATGGCCAAAGGACTTAATAGGGTCTGCCGCAGCCCGGCTGTTCGCATCTGATCTTCGATCCTCGAGCGACGATGTCTCCGGTGGCGTTGACGGCACCGTTGAGGGCGACGATGATCCCGTCTCTTCGGGAACAGACTGTGATTGTGACTCGAGAGGTGGTGTATGCGGCTCTAAGAACTCCGCGATAGCCAAGTGGCCCCTGAGGGCCGCGTGCTCCTTAGCAGTCCATCCGGATGAGTCGGTCTTGCCAGCATCCGCGCCGGCCTCGACTAGGAGCTTGGCAATAGTCAAGTGACCATCGACCGCCGATATATGCAAGGGAGTGAAGGCGAAGGTCTTCTCAACCAATTCCAGGTCCGCGCTTTGCTCATGTGAACCTTCGATAAGAGCTTTGGCGCAACTCTCATGCCCGTATCTAGCGGCAATATGAAGCGCAGTTTCCCCGTTCGCGTCTTGCCAATTGATGTCCACACCAGCCTCGACTAATAATCTCACGATCTTAACGTGATTCGATTTTGTTGCCATGGCCAGAACGGCGCTGGACTTAGTGATGCCCCTCCGCCCATGGGTCTTAGCATCATTGAGCCCTTGCCAATCTTCTCCCTTAAGAAGACACTGGGTAGTCAACGGGTGACTGCCAATGACAGCAAGATGTAATGGTGCATTTCCTTCTTTATCTTGCCATTCCACAGCGTCTATGCCGCTCTCGACGTTGAATTGGCCCCATTCCTGCATCTTCGCCATTACAATTTGGCACAAGACAACGAGGCCATATTGCGCAGCGTAGTGAAGAGGAATGCGCCCCAGTGAGTCGCGACTGGACAGTGCATAACGCAACTCGGGTTGAAGGGAGTCGAGAAGCCAACACAGTATTTGCACGCTCTCGTCATCCTTCTTCAGTAGGGTCGATTCAAGTTCATCTTCAATCCGAATTTTCGAGACTGACGGGTCGCTCCCGTTTGCCGAGAGATAGTGATTGTTGAAATGAGAACTAACGGGAAATGGAACGGCGTTTGCGTCGGTATCACCGATGGCGGCCGTCTTGGTGCGACCAATGTGAATGACAAGACGATGGATACAGTTTCTCTCGTTTAAGTCGTCGGGTTCATCCAACGACTTGAGGTGCGATAATAGATACGCAATACATTCCTTGGACCGAGTAGAGATGGACCGCTGGAGAAAATTAAGCAGTAGTTGCTGAGAAGCCTGTTCCGAAAATACCAGCTTTTCGTTTTCAAGACTGCTCCGCAAGGTAGCGATGTCGTCTTGGCGGATAGCGTTATCTAGTTTGTCAAGCGTGGCTTGGGGAAGGCTCAGCATCGCCTTGGCTGTCACCCTTCCGAGAGAGCGGACAGACCTGGCAGATCCGTCCGACATGGCATCATCTATGTTCTGGTTGTCCCCGAGAACCGAGAGCCATTTGTTGATCTCGTTGACCAGACGGGCGATGGTGATGTCCTTGGCGAAAGGCTTAGGGTCTACCTTCGTAGTGATATATCTGTGTTGGGTGGTAGAGTGAGAAACCTTCTTGTCCAGCTTCTTCGTAATCTTGACGAAGCCTCTGCGGTTAATTTCACCGAACCATTGGAGATTCCTGAGCTGATTTCGCAGCTCCAGCAGGGCCCCCATAAGCTCCTCGACTTCGTGGTCGTCCAAGTCGGCGGCTACGACGTCGGGACTTCTGCCGTATCTATCCTGAAGGAGCTTGAGCCGCCGGTGAGCCTCGGCGAATTTCTTGTTATAGAAGGAGTCGACATTCTCGAGGTTACGATCTAGGTCAAAAAAGAACTCTGTGGGGAAGAGTTAGGGGATGGACACGCCATCTACAGAGACCGGTGAGGAGCTAGCCCACCTGCTAGATCAACTTCTACTCCTCTCTTCGTCGCCTCAACCTCAGCTTTGATGAGCTTCTTCAGGCCCTTGTAGTCGATATACGCGGCCGCCCACTCGGGGACCTGATTTCGCGGGAGACTAGAATGTGGTCAGCTGATAAAGACGGCAAATGGAAAATCAGGGGATGTCTTACTTGCGCCCGAACTTCATCCTGCAGACGCTCGAATATGCGTATTCCTCAACGCGTTTCTGATAGTTCTGAAAGGGTATGATGCTCTATGTACGATTAATACGTACTAGCTCAATACCTTTGCGCCCTTGTAGCTTATACTAGGGGCAAACACACTCAGAAAACAGCGTTTACACTGGTGCTCTTGGCTGGTGCTCTTGAGAGCGTGAAACAGGGTAAGGTGTGCTTGTCTGATACCTAGCGCTTCAAGATAAAAGCCGGTGTTAGCTAAATTTGAGAACTCGAAGAGGACCTTGGGATAGTCAGGTGGTCATTAATGTAGATGTCTGTCTGTAAAGAAAATCGGTGTGTTTAAGGGTCTAGAGTACGTGGCAAGGGGGGAGGAAGGGGGTGGGGAGCGGGGACTAAAGCAATGCAAGATGTAATAAGCACAGTAGTTCGTGCGTACCTAAGAGAAGCCACTGGGATCGATAGGTGGTTCTCGAGGAAAGAGCTCTTTCGCCATTGACGAGATATAAAGGAGAAGAGAGGAAAGGTCAAGAGGAGAAGCGGCTCTTTGAAAGCTGGCTCCTCCCGTAAATAAAATACCTTGAGGAGTCAGGGGGGCCGGGAGATGGCGAGATCAAGCCGTCAACGAAGTATCAATTTTCAACGCGACTCTGGGGTTGCAATACCAAGTAGGTACTATCCAAGATGGCCAGGGAGCAAGTACTTAAAGGAGCATAAGAAAAGGAAAAGGGGAAAGATAGCAGCAGCAGTATTGGAAAGGGTGGAAAGGTGGAAATGTGAAAAGATGGTTCTCTGAAGGCTTGCTTGGTGTATGTGGTAGGTTGGTACATGTAGGTAGGTACGCAAGTACGAAGTAGTAGTTGCGGTTCCTGTTTCTTGGCTTTGGAAGCGTGATGCAATTTAACTGGAGCCAACGGATTTCCAGGGACTTCGCATGTGGATGCGAGTGCTATATAACGTTAGCTTCCTTCGCTTTTTCTAAGACAATCTGGGTTGAGCTTATGCATGACAGTGGAGCATTGTACTCTTATTGTTACTCTTGACGCCATCAACCGGTTGCCAGGAACTTGGGAGGTACACGATTCATATATACATAATGGTATGTATCTTATAAAGTAAGCATACCTAGGTATCCATTTAAACTTCGTACTTTTTTACATTGCACTTCCGATTGTACTTCCGAGGGGAACCGACCACCTGGGCAGCTGGAAGAAGTTGATAGTCAAGATACTTGTTAAGTTAAAATTTCGTTCTTATCAAGCAAATATCGATAAGCCCGATGATTCCCATTCCAGCTTTGCGGTGTGCCCTGGGGATATATAGATATGTCTTTAGATTTTGCGTCCATAGAGGTCCCATCCATGTTTACTTAACAGAGAACACTCTTACAACACTTTTACTCTTCTGTTCTTCTGTCACTCACCTTGCCAAGACCCACCCCGTTAACCTTGATCTGGTCACAAGGCGAGTTCCAAGCAAATCAAGTTACCATAATAGAAACACCTGGGCATGCACAAACAGCGGCGGGAGCGGCCTTCCAGTTTATCTGCACTTGCCGCACTATGTACCAATGTACGTTAGGTATGCCAGGTGATGTCGTATCAGCCAATTAGCGTGTACGAAGCCCCGTCATGGCTCAGGTTCCGGCGACTGATTGGTCAAACTGGACGAACCTAAAATACTCCCACATGTGTGTGTGCATGGTGCATACAATGTGCGGAGTACGTACCTAGTAATAGGGCAATAGGGTTAACATCCGAGTTGTCTTGGTTTGTAAGTTGTGCGACCCAAAGAAATGTCAACGTCGTCAGCCTGTCAACTTCCAACTTCCCAAGATGTACGGAGCACGGAAATACTCTGCTCTTTGTATCTAAGATAGTAGTCAAACCCCACCCGCTGCTCCTCCTAGCCCCTCTCCGCTACCCTCCCTCCCCCTCCCTCCGCCGAGGCCCCCCCTGATCGACGAAACGCCGATTGCCGCCATATTCAGCCGCCTGCAGCAAAATCGGCTTGGACTCGGACTTGGAACCGGCCGGCAGATAATTACCTACCTAAACCAGGCATTTCAAGGGCCACCGGTTACGTGTCTGTATTGCAGTTACCTTACCTTGTGTATCGTGTAATCATACATAATTACGACAACAATCTGGCTATCTAAGTAGGTCAAAGACGGAGAAGGGGGTAAGCAAACATGAGGCTCAAAAACAAGAAGAGGGTTCGAAAAGATCCACCCCTCTCCGCAGCGGCGGCGGGGGCGGCAGCGTAAGCAAAGTCCGATGTAGCCGTCGCATCAACTATCTAGAAGAGGTAACTTGAAGTCGTGGGGGGAACAGACGGCAACTAGTAACTGATCCGACGATCCAAAGTAAGTCGGTCAACTAACCGTCATTCTATATATATATATGTGTGTGTGTGTGTGTGCACGTATGCATACATGCGGATGTAACACACCAACACAGGAGAAGTTGTTAAGAAAGTCAAGTAGGTCTAACTAACTATCTAACTGAAAAGAGAAAGAGAGAAAGAGAGAAAGAGAGAAAGAGAGAAAGAGAGAAAGAGAGAAAGAGAGAAAGAGAGAAAGAGAGAAAGAGAGAAAGAGAGAGAAACCCCGAAAAGTTTCCGTGCAAAATTTTGGCCCGGACCATACCTGGTCAATGTGCCGGTGGCACCGGCGCCGGGCCATTTGCCTTAAGGGAAGTTAGGTAGGGTAGACCCACACGGAAAAAAAGGGGGGGGGGGGGGGCGGATGATGTTGCTGCTACCTTACTTAACGGTCATCCCTCACGCTGGTTTTCATTTGGATCCCGACACCCGCTGAGAAAATATAATCGGCCGGTCAAATTTTTTCAACAAAGCCGAAATCTCCGGACGGTTCTTATTAAAGCCACACACCGACTAACGGCGGTAGGGTGTTAGGTTGGGGGGAGGGGGGTGGCTTGCGGCTTACTCACCCGGTCATATATGCCCCGTCTCCGATTTTCCGCTAAGGGTTTTTCCCGTGACGTAGGTAGTATAAATGGCGTCGGTCTAGCAGACACAAAGCAGCTTTCAACTTTTCAATCATGCGGCCAAGAAACATACCCCCAAGAAACGCCGAAACATGTCTACAAGGGGGGGATACGTTTTAGGCTCTCCGTGTCCCGGATGGCGATCCCGGGGCCGGTATAGATACGCTACGGAGTGCCACCCCGTGCCCCCCTCCCGGTCTTATGCAGTAATCCGCCTTTAAGCGAGCCCCGGCGGCGACCTCCTCCCACTTTTGAAGAAAACAAGATTGCATTCAGGTATACAAAGAAACTTTATAGCTTGTTAACGCACCTCTCCTCACATCGACATGTTGGAACAGTGTTTCTTTCTGGACGAACAAGTGGATCAACTTCTTTTCTTGTTGAACCCCACCCCCACCCCCCTCTCCCTTGGCAGTTCGTCGTAGCAGTAATCACCGCCACTTATTAACATTGCTATACATGGACGGAACCGAACCTCCTTTCAAAAAGAATCTTGGACACCAGGAGCAATCAATCTACCTCAATTTCGCTGCAGCCTTGGCTACTACCGTCTTTTTCAGTTACTCCTACCCTGGCGGGCCCGGCCAAGGATTTCTACGTAGGTCCTGGAGTGTTACGTCTATCCGGCTATATTCGGCGGGGCCACGGGCCCTTTCCGATTCCTGTACATTGATATCTTGCACGATGGCAAACTGCTCACATCTAACCAAGTGTCCCCTGAACCCCTGAATTAGTCAGCAGGGGGGGGGTCGCTCCGGCAGTACCAGAGCCAAGTCAATATAAGAGTAACCTTCAGGGGTGTATACACGTACGAAAGAAAAAGCTCACAATACCCACGTGTCTCTTCCAATATCTATATTATACTGCCTATAACTTCAATACCATGGCATATGCAATATCGGACGACACCGATATCCGTAACAGGTATGTGTCGCTCGCGAGTGTAACATCTCCAAATTCCGACCAGCCAAGCGCAACCTTTAACTCTCACTTTTGCGTGCAAGGCAACATAGAGTGTGTTATAGGAATTATAATAAGACAATAGCAAACAGACTTCGGGCCCTCCCCGAGAAGGACTGCTGTAAGTGTCTGAGTTAGAATTATACCGGCGGTATACCGGGCAGGTCAGCGGACCGATCAGGACATCCTATCGCTTTCACGCCGTCGGACTCGAACCCGTCCCGAAGCCTCCCTGCCTACCACGCAAGAGGACTGTAACCATTCTAGGGGGTAATAAGGAAGAATAGGATAGGGTCAAGATTAAGAGGAGGGCTCGCAAACAGACGACAGACACGCTGATGAATACAAAGTACGTATGTACGTATATATCAAATCTACAAAGCCCGTATTGGCACCAATATAATAAACACATAATATCACATACACACCAAGAAAAAAAGAAAGAAAGAAAAAGAGAGAGAGAGAAGGATAAAAGCATAAAAGTACAATCCCCAGGTGGTATGTAAGTACATGTACCCAGGGAAGCGATTTTACCCATTGTTTCGCCCACCCTCGGCTCGCATACTTTTTATAAAAAAAAGGGGTTTCCCCTCGTCCTTGAGGTCCTTCTTCCTCCTATGTGCTTGGTACCTAGGTATGTACATGTGTATGTATGTATATACAAGTAAGTAAAAAAAAAATAAGTAACATAAGGTAGGTAGGTAGGGTAAAATTCGCTCTCCCATGCTTCCGCTGCTGGTGCTGCTGTATGGCGCGCGTCGGGTGGCCTGTCTGTTTATGTATGCGGTTTTCTTTTACTTCTTTTCTTCTGTCTTTTGTACAAAGCCTCCGTCTCCGCCTCCAAGATCCAAATCCAAATCCAAACTCTGGAGATGGGTAATTCTTACATCGTCATCATCATGTTTATTTTTTATTTCTTCCCTTCCCCTCTTCAGACACAGGAGACGTTGGTTTGACCTACGCCTACACCTACACCTACACCCACCACATATCCCTGTAACCCTCTTCCCCTCCCGCATTGAGCGCAGTATCGGAATCCGTTGTTCTTTTCTACCAGTCGCGCTCTAAGAAATCTAACCCGTTACGCCGAAGAGGAACAAGAAGACGCAGCAGCGGCGGTGGCGGGGATGACCGATCCGCGTCCGCAGTCTCCCTAGCGGCTGCGGCTGGCGCGGGGAGGACTCCGCGTGATATGTCGGGTGCCGTCATGGTCTTAGTGGCAGTATCCGCGTGCTTGCTACCGGCCTTAGCCTGGGGCTTCTGGCCCGGGGCCAGGCGCCGCAGGTGGTATTCGACGAGGGGGTCGAGGGGCATGGCGTACCACCAGGGGAAGGAGTGGCGCATCCACTTCTGGCGGTCGGTGCCGAGGAAGGAGAACAGGATGGCGCGGATGAAGTCCTCGGAGTCGGCGAGCTGCAGCTCGACCTTGCGGACGGAGTAGCTGTACCTGGCATTCTCCGGCTTGAAGGGGTCCACGGCGCCGGGGCCGTAGAAGCTCGCGAGCACCTTGGGACACATGTTCTCCCACTGGCCAGCCAGCCGTATCCTCCGGGCCACCTGCGGGTTCGGTATGCGCTGGACCAGCTGCGATTTGATCTCGCGCTGCGTCAGGGGCCCGGCGCTCAGATCCAGGGATGCGAGGGCGTCCCGCAAAGCGTAATAGTGGTTCTGTCGATGAGGCTTGTCGTGTTTTTCCTTTGCGAGAAGGGAGGCCGGGTCGAAACTCAGCCCAGCCGCCAGCTCGAGGATGACTGCCTTGGCTTGACTCGCCAACGCCCTCGTCTTCTTCTCCAGATCGTGAACCCGCTTATCAACTGACAATAGATGGGCAACCACCCCGTAGTTCTCAAACGTCTTCCGATCAGACTGTGCCGCGTTCACAATCTTACTAGCTCCGTCGAGGCGCGTGAGCCAAGGATTATCTGACTCAATGGTATCGAATACCCTACGACAGAGGCGATCAGAAATGTGCAACTCAAGCTGGATTCTGGTGCTGCCTATGATGTATTTGAGCCTCCATAGGGATTTCGTGTAGGATTTATCCACGACGTCAGGCGCGTCATACAGTGGTAGGCCGCAAATATGCACCAACTTGGAGAGACAGTCCAGGACCCTCAGAGACATGGCGGCGGTCGATTGCCTAATAATGTGATTGATCATCTTGTAGAAATTTTGCAGGTTCTTGACGATTCCTCTGATCATCTGGCGCGCCGTGGAATGATCGACAGCCGCTAGGCAAGCCGCAAAAAGCTGGTAGAGCGTCTGTATCGGGATGAAGCTGCCGCTACGCACGCATGCAATGAACGTCATGCTCGCCGCGGTGACGTCCCCGTGATGTAGCCAACCTCGTATGATGCCATCAAAAACTTCGCTGCCTCTGTGGGCTCGTTCGACGAAGGCATACTTGCGGCTCGCACAGTATTTGGACGCCCATTCTAGCCAGTCGTAGGTATAGATCCTCTCCTTATTGACAATGCAGAAATTGAAGCCCGTATCCCTTACGCCTCTCATTCGCGCAACGACGTCGCGGAGGCCCTGTATGTCGTTAGTTGCACGATAGTGGTACAGAAGACAGACCATGGTCTGCTGGGTCGCGGGCCAGGCCGTATGTTGGATATAGGAGTTGATTACAACCTGGGCCAGATCGGGTCGGTGGATGCGGTTAAACCCGGCAATCATGGCATTGTAGGTATGCATGGTGGGCGAGTACTCGGATATCAATAGGTTATAACAAATCCTACCGACCGCTTCAACAGGGTCAGTTGCGTGGTTGAAGATCCGGCGCACAGCATCGCTTAGGAAGGCCCGAAACCTACGGGACCCCTCCGGGTCTTGTTGTGATTTTCGATAGCTGGGGTAATATAGACTCCATCGTACATCGTCAAGCTCTTGTATAATAGTGTTCCCTACTTGTGCGTTTTGCTGAGCAGCATCGTCAGCGCTTTCGGTTGAATCAGACCGGTGCGTTCCCAGCTGCTTTAATAAGTCATCGACTAGTTGTGTGATTGTGTCCGTTGTCCGCTGCATCTGATCTGAATCCTTGGGCTCTCGGAGAACGATTTCCGGGTCATGTTCTTCAGCGACGATGCTGGCCTCGACCCTTACCCAGTCAATCTGATCCTGCATCCACGAAGAGCGACCGGAAGGGTTCCTGGTGATGTTGCAGAAAGCAGCTAGCTCTTGTAAGAGAGAACTTTCCGTCTTGCTTTGGTATGACGGTGGCTGTCTCCAGTAGAGATTCGGCCCATTCGGCCCATTCGAGCGTGAGCTGTATGGTGCAAAAATCTCTTCGAAATTATCGTTCAAGGGGTCGTCTGGCTGGGTCGACGGGGTGGTGAAGGTGGAGGCAGCCCTGGCCTGCTCCAGCCTTCTATCGAGCTCTTTCCTCTTCGCATCCTTCCGGTGGGCGTCTATTATAGCGGCAGAGCCGAGTATGGTGGTGTAGCAGGCAGTGAAGAGATCGGCGGCAGAGGCTCTTCGACGGGAGGCGGCGGTGGTTGAGCGACGGATCAGGGTGTTCCCCAAGTTGGCGCCGGTATGCAAGCAAAGTCTACAGTGGCAGGAGGATTGTAACTGCAACTGCGCAGCCCTTGACCACATTGCGTGCATGCCTGAACTGTAGACATGTCGCTTGAGCTCATAGGTAAGCCCAATTGGACATGGCCGGGCGTGCGCTGTGAAGTTGCGAGGCCGTAGCTGAATTGTAGGCGGACGAGCGAAGAGGCTGAGGAGTATAAAATCCTGGTGACGAGTGTAGTTATCACCTGGGCAGTATATCACCAACACTCATAGAAGATTTAGGTAAACTTGATCGACAGCCACCAGGAATTGCCTACGTCCCAGGTAAGTATGTACTCAGGTAGGTATAAATTCTACCGGGTAGGTACGGAGCTTTAATTGTATAAATAGATGTAAGGTTACGGCATTACCCAGAATGGAACGATACAGAATTCTATGCAGAATTCTATGTACGTAGGTGTAGGTATGTACTCAAGTACCGAGGAAGGTGGGAGTGGGGGAGGATAGACATGGGATGGGGAGCTCTTTCACTTTTGCACTTCCATACTTCCAGTCCCTCATTTACTATTTACTATTTTTTTCTTAGCTTAATTAATCTATAGATGCCAATCTTATCAAGGGGTTTGGGATGTCAATCTAAACTGGGTTAAGTGAATATCTGGCAGTCGTGCCAGCTTATGATCCTATCCCATACTAGTAAGTGGGGTCCTGCTGCTATAATGTCTGAATGTGTACCTATGTAGGTATAGCTTCAAGTTGATAACTTTATAGCTTCACAGAAGGCCGGAGTTTCATAGAAGTAACCTTAAATTACATGCCTGTAATGAGATAAACCCTCCTGAGGTCTCTATTTCCTAGTCTGATACCTTCGCGATGTTTGCTCTCGTCTTGACCGCCGAGCTAAACGGGTAAGCCCTATTCATTTCCTCGTCTTGGATGAATCAGTGATTAACGCTGATTATCTGATATACCAAACCAAACAGGGTCACCAATCTACGCCCTAAGGACTCCGCAGAGGACCCCTTTTGGTATACCTTCACGGTGCAGTGCACCTCATGCCGAGAAACACATGCCAAATCGGTCGCCGTCAGCAGATTTGTAGGAGATCAAACCCAACTTCTAGCTCATGGTCTTCATCCGGGAATCTACTGACACCCTGCCAGGAAACCAACGAGTTGAGCGGGAGCAGGGGAGAGGCTAACTTCGTATGGAGGTGTAAGAACTGCAAGGTTGGACGTTCCCTCACTCGCTATGTTATGACTATCATACTGAACATTGGGACGTAGCGTGAGTCGTCTGCTTCGATACAGTCGGCACCCAAGGCGTACGAGCGCACAGAACCCCCAAAACAGCAGACTCTCATCGAGTTCGACTGCAGGGGTCTAGAGTTTACGTCCTTTTCGCCTGAGGTATGTCCAATTATCACGTATTCTACACGTATTATAGTTGCGAATATGATCAGAAGAGAAATGTTCCTATGAAAGCTTGGTACGCTGATATCGTTTACCGTATGGAATTATAGGGGGAATGGCTTGCGGACGCTGTCGATACCGCCACCAAATTCGAGGGCATCGACTGTCTGCAGGAGGGGGAATGGTTTGACTATGATGAGAAGGCGGGGGAGGAGGTGAGCATCAAGGATCTGAAATGGGAGATCAGACGAGCGTAGATCAATCACTTTACATAACGAATGAACTATTATCACAACTTAGCAAGTCGTCGCCTCGAGATATGCTTTCAAGTCCCATGATTATCCCATTCTAATAAATGCTCTGATAGATGGAGGGGCACATGTGATAGCATCACCAAAAACAATCTATTGGAGCTTTAGGTACTTAGGTACTTGAGTACTTGACCAAACCCCGCGCTAACCTCTATCGGCAAGTGTTCAAAAAAGACTTTGGTACTTCATACATACCAAGCTTCCCTTCTTCCCTTACCTCTTTAGCGCCTTCTTAAGAGCTCTACTTACATAGTAGTAAATTATTCCTCTTAAGAAATCCCAGCCTCGTCCACCTACATACATACACATCTTTCCCTATAAAAAAAGCCCGACTCCCAACACGTGACAGCCCAACACCATCGCATCTCCATACAAGAGAGAAAGAAAAAGGGAAAAGAGCAGAATAGACGAGCCAAGGACATCCGGCTAAATCTGCCCATCATGAGTGTAAGCCGCAATCCAACCAAAACCCCAAACACCTATATGTAGTCAAGTCAGTTCGCTAACGCGCGCGACACCGCCACCACCATATACACAGTTCATGCCCGTGAACCCGCGGCCGAGTAAGCCTCCCCCTTTTTCCCCCCTCCCCCCCCTTCCCCGGGGCAAATCCTACCCATATAGATAACTGACAGCAAGCGAACAACAGTGCTGCAGGACCTCGTGAACAAGGACATCGTGGTGCGGCTCAAGTGGGGCGAGACCGAGTACAAGGGGCGGCTCGTGAGCATCGACAGCTACATGAACGTGCAGCTCACCAACGCCCAGGAGTTCGTCGACCAGAAGTTCACCAGCGATCTCGGGCAGATCCTCATCCGGTGCGTCCTCACTATCATTTATTCATGCTAGGAAAGAGAGAGAGAGAGAGAGAGAGTAAGAGAGAGAGTATGTGTGGTGTGTATAAGCTGACGATAGGGGGGATTGTGGGATGGTTTGAACAGATGCAATAACGTATTATGGATTAAAGGCGCGAATCAGGGCGAGAACGGCGACGTCGCCATGAAAGAGTAAACGCGCACCGCGCCCCCCAACCCACCGCCTACATACACAAAACCCAGACATGCGTGCGTGCGTACCAACAACAACAACCAAACAATGAATGAATGACGACGGCAACACCGCTGCGCCGACTTCGATCCGATACCGATACATCACCACCCAAGAAAAAGGAAATAAGAAAACTCGACGCGTCACCTAAACAAACAGAACCCCCTCCATCAATTTCCCGCGGGGAGATACGGCTATTATTTGGGCGATAGCTTCTTTACTGGCTCGGCTTCGAAAACAAAAACCCCCGCGCGAGTCGGGTTCGTCTTAAATTAGGAGAGGAGAGGAGGAAATGGAGTCCGTGTGATGTGACATAGCTGGGGTACGTACGGCTACTGAGGACTTCGAAGGTTGGAAGAAACCGAACAGACAAGGCAAGGTAGAGATGGGGTGGTGGTTGTATGCGAGAGATAATTACACCAGGAAGGAAAGGGAAGAGGGAGAGTACGTGTGTGTAAAAGCAAAAGGAAAAAACAAACATAAGAGGCGTTCGGGTTATCATAGTCGATTTCATATACGCCGTGCAATGCAACCTCGAAATGGCTACTTTTCTTCTTTTTTCGCTTAAGTATGCTCCGCTCCGTTCATGTGCGCTTGAACTTCGACGATACCACCAGCACCACCACCGCCGCCGCCGCCAGCAAAATAGCAAATAGCAAACAGCACTAGCCACCCCGTCCGTCATCACCCCTTCAACCTTCTGTAGCCCCAGCACTTTTTCCCGCAAAACCCTGGGCAGCACATACCCCCCCCCCCCTTTTTTTTTAATATAATCTCTCACATCCACACCCACACCCACATCACAACCTTCACATGAGACAGGCGACGCGCCTGCTACTGCAGAGGCCGGAGCCGGCGACCTTGACGCGCTGGCTGGGGCCCGTCCACATGTACGCCTCGACCATCCACTCGTACCAGACCCTGCTGTCGTCCGTCTGCCGCCACATGCTGACCTCGAGCTCGGTGTCGGGCGGCGCGTACAGGGGTTCCTAACAAGTAAAGTCGAAGTGAAATTATAAAGTAAGCGCGAGCCCAGGCTCATCACGGGGGGGCCTTCACAAGATTAAGGTGGAACTAGGGTAAGGTGGGTCGGGTCGGGTTGGGCAGGATAGGGTAGAAGTCCAAAAAGTAGTATCCGGGATATGCGTGAGAAACTGGGGGGGGGGGGGGGGGGAAGGTTTAAAGTTGGAAAAAGACGAAAAAACTCACCTTCAGCGGGAAGAAAATAGGGAACCAAGAAATCATATCCTTGCTCTTGCGATCGATCATGTCGGGCAGGGTACTGAGCTCGACCTTCTCCCTCCTGCTCTCCCCTTCCTCCCTGTCGGCGCCCTCGCCCTCCGCCTCCTCTTCCTCGGGCGCGTATAGCACGGACTCGAAGTAGCCCGCGAGGCCGTGGACGACGGCGCGCTCGCGGCAGACGAAGACGAGGTGGCAGTGTCGGGCGTTGTGGTCGTTGGCACCAACGCCACCAGCCATGCTCCCGCCGCCGCCGCCCGCCACGCCGCCGGAACGCCGCGCCTCCACCGCCGCCAGAGTCCCCGCCGGCAGCGGGTGCGCGAACTCCCACGCCTGCTGGAACCGATGGCGTTCGGGGACCCGGGCCGCCGCTACGAAGTCGATCGCGTACAGTTGAACCACCCAGGGCGTGTCGAAGGCGGTCACGTCGCCCAGGCCGCCGGGCCCCCCGCCGGTGCTAGCGCTGCTGGGGGGTGACGCCCGCTGTCGGATGTCCGCGTGGATCCGCGGCGCCGCGATCGGTGACAGATGCGCCGTATACGATGCAGGAATCGAGATACCGTGTCCGGGCGCCAAAACGTGCTGGATGCCGTCGAGGCACTCGGGTGAGAGCTCGTTATCGCCGAAGGAACCCAGGAGCTCGGACACAAGGATGTCGACAGTTCCGTAGACGGCGGAGCCGTCGTCCGGTGAGCCGGAGACCAGGGGCCCCTTCCAGGCACGCATATCGGTCTTGACCACGGTGACGCGGCCGCCCCATTCGCGCTCGTTCTGTCGCAGGAGGTACACGTAGGCGTTAGGGTTCTTCTCGACGGCCCATACGCGGACGGGGACGCCGGTTTCCTCGCTAGCGCGCAACGCGCGCGTGACGAGCGGGCCGCGTCCGGAGCCGGCGACCGCGATGACTACGACCCCATCGGGTCCTGAAGTCGGCTTTTTCTTTGCGGACCAGTCCCGAAGCGCCTCCGTGATAGCCTGCTGGTATTGCCAGTACTTGACGGGGTCACCCTCGAAAACCTCGTATGTGACCGACTCCAGGTTGTCCGATAGCGGCTGCAAGGGTGACTGGAGCCAATCCTGGAAGTTGGTCAGCGTCGTCTGCTCTAGGTAGCTGAACGGCTCCTGCTGCCTCTCGACGTGTCGGAGGTAGGCAGCATAAGGATTATGCTCCGGCGTTCTGGGCTTGATCTCTTTAGCAGGTTGCGCGGCGGCCGCCTCCGCAAGACTGGGGAACTCGGTGGCGGAGGAAGGATCAATAGCCGCGTTGGGTCCAAGATCCTTCTCGACGTCTGGTCCAACGTCGCAAAGCAGGAAGTACGGCGCATGCTTCAGTCGCATGTATTTGTAGATCATCTCCTGGTGGTATCGGGTCAAGGACGCTTGGCCGGCTTTGTTCGGCTGGAACGTGGCAGGGCTGAATGTGAGATACTGGAGGGGTTCAGAGAACCATCTGGACTGGAGGTCCTTCTCAGGGAGCATTCGGGGCACTCTCAAGGCTATTCGCAGTTAGGCCAATGAGCTCAAGGCAGGGTTCCCTCTTTTGGGAAGAGAGATGAGAAACTAACCAACAAATAGTCTTGTATCGTAGTCGCATATAGTACGAATAACGTGCCACGAATCCCATGTGCTGAAAAGATCAATGTCCTGACCGTCATTTGCCTGCTGGTCCCCACCATCTTCTGCGGCAGACAGTAACGGCACTTGTTCCTCAAGGCCTGGTTCGCGGTACATGGGGATATGAATAATCAAGTTGACCCTGGTTCCCACGAGGAACGCCTCCTGGATCGCGCGGGCATATTGAGCAATGCCTTGGCTGTTGCCAGACTTGACCGAGTCCTGGCGAGGCCCAGGAATGATAATGGTTCTCACGCCACAGAAATTTGCATAGGAGACCTCGAGATTCAGGACCTGGCGAGATATGCTCGCGACAACATGGTTCGGAGAGCAAAGGTCGATCCATGGACTAGAATATGCGATCAGGCCACTGGTGTATGCACTTGGGAACAGCGTAGTATCCTCAGTTGTCAATGGAGGAACAATGGGGTCAGGGCGCAGGCCAGGAGCCTCGTCTTCTTTTAGAGCTGCTAGGCTCTTTTTGAGAAGATCTTGAATGCGCACGTGGAACTGATGGGTTGTGATTGGTGTAGTCACAAAACTGAACTGAGAATCACATCAGCACCAGACGAATCTATAATTATTGAGGATCTTAATTTCACTTACACCACTGTTCAAGACCAGGCCGTACTGCATATCGGTGAGGGTTTCAGTTCGAGTTGAGTCGTGCTGCCCGATATAGAAAGCTGGTCGGGCTTCATTATAAGAGGCCATGGACTCCCCATCACCACCACCCCCGGCATCACCCCCAACATCACCATCAGCATAATTTTGCGACATGGTGGGTGCCAATTTAGTATATATACCCAGGTAGGTATCGAGATAACCTTCCTTCAGAGCCCCTCGCGATATCTCCTGACCTCGGACTAGTGCTTATATATAGTTGGTCTGAAATGAAGGATAAATCGCTGCTGTTTACGATGTGCCTCCTGTAGTGAAACGTCTCATTGGGTGTGGGAAGGTGTAGGGTTTTCTTGTCTCTTTTTTTTTTTAATCCCCTTTCCTTTCCTGTGTTAGTACGAAAAGACTCCGAACTTTGGGATACTCCTCTTGTTGAACAAAGAGAGTTGTGACTCAAAACTCATGAAACTCGCTACCCTGACTGCCAGACTTGATTGATGATTTGAGGAAGATATCAGTTATCAATTAAAGCTTCCTACTACATTAGGTACTTAGGTTACCATAATCCTGGCCCTGAAGGTTCTATCTACGTATTCGATTACATTAGGCAGCTACAACCGGAAATGCTGCCAAACCTGGGAAGTCACATGTCACTCTACATGCCCAGGCAGTATATAGTGAGTAGGTAGTTACTTAGGTGTAACGCTAATAAGACTCAATTTTTCAGGAGGTAAACAAATCCAGCATTTCTTGGATTCAGGGGCCTGAGGTATGTACTTTTTAGTATGTAAGTACCTAGTGTAGCTGTGTAGTGAGGGGCACAGAGAGCTCTCAGCCACAGCCACAGCTACCCGCACTAGTTAGGTACAACCCCGCCATGAATACCCTACCAGCTTAGGTACCTAGCTGCAGGTGGGGTGGATAACTGGAAGCTCCAGATAGGGCACTACCTACCTACCCAGGTACCTACCCACCTATCTAGAAGTATCAGGTAGGTAGGAACATACCTACCTAGGTACATATGTAGGTATAACTCTCTTCTCTCCTTTACAACTACAACACCTTTTTATGAACTGGTTCTCTCACCCAGATACCAGCAAACTGATTCCAAGATGAATCGGCGAATGGTAAGTAACCCTTCTTGGCCTGAACCCTCCCTCCCTCTTCCCTTAATAGCGACCAGTAACTGACTCTATCCCCGCGTTCCCAGCTCACCAAGGACGACGAGACCTCGACAGGCGACGAGGTCGAGGTGCGCCGCGAGGACCAGGACAAGATCAACAAGTTCAGTCGCTTGCACCAGCGCGAGTTGAAGCTCGAGGAAGATCTCAAGACGAAAATTGTGCGCCCACCACATGGGGGAAACCCTATTTAGCTCTTGAACCCCCCTTAGGCGTGGTTCCCGACCCTGGCCCTGACTGACCACACACCCTCGACTGTGACAGAAAGAGAAAGAGGAGCTCGACGATATCACCATGGAGCTCGAGCTGGCGGATGAGGACGACAAAGTGCCGTATGCTTCCCTTGCCTGCTAGACATAGCGATACGATACCCTTTTGAAGAAGAAATATGGAAAAAGAAAATAAGCCAACTGACTGACTGCTCACCTAACGTCTCCCTTCCCTCATATATAGATACAAGATTGGCGACGCTTTCTTCCACCTCCCGCTACCGCAGGCCCAGGAGATGCTGGCCACGTCGACGACCCAGATCGAGGAGGACGTGTCCGCCCTGGAGGACAAGATCGGCACCACTAAGGAGGACATGAACCAGCTCAAGGTCGAGCTGTACGCGCGCTTCGGGCGCAGTATCAACCTCGAGACGTGAAGAGTGAAGAGAGAAAGAGAGAGGGAGAAGGAAGAGTGTGGAGGTTATGAATGAAAGAGAAAAAAACGAAGAAAAAGAAAACAACAAAAAAACACATACGAGAACATGAAAGATACCCACAACCTGACTTCCCTTCGCCTATCGTCGTCCATTTATCGCGCGTGAAGAATGTGTGATCCCTGCGGTTGTAAGACCAGGAGGAAAGTGGCCGTCAACATCGCATATACGCCGCGTCCTTTCTCTCCCTCCGTACCTATCGCCCCTCTCCGCCAGTCGCGATCTTCCGGATTGTTCTCTCTCCGAATGTGCATAACCTAGCCTGGACACAGGGGGCGAATAATAAGACGGCCGTTCTATCGTCCCGATTATCATGTTATGTTCCTTCTATGTTCTGCCACGACGGCAACCGCGCCGGGAGTCCGCGCAGGAGGAGGGCATGGGAGACAGATTAGACGCACGATGTTCCTATCACAGAGAGAGAGAGATAGACAAAAGATCGCCCGCTCTCTTTTCTGCACGGACGTCGCCCAACGGCCGACTGCATTTTTGCCTGCACCAAGCCGAGCAAAACCAAAAAATCACTTACGTGTGCGCTACTATCAGGTTTTCTGTCCCCCCCCCCCCCCAACGCTGCGAGGATCCTAAGTCACGCTCGGGTCTCTAAAATCTTCTTCTTTCCGTCGTCCGGCCCGGCGTCTGGTCTGGCAGGCCGAGAAAAGGGGGGGGGGGGGGGTGAAAGATCTCATATGACACGCGGCCCGCCGCTTACGAGATCTACAGGAGGAATGGGGCCGCGGGCTCAGCGGGGGGGCCGCCGCTTAGTTGCATTAAATACATGTCCACGTCTACGCAAGGTAAGAAAAACGCTAAATGTAATCAATGTATTTCCATCTAGACGCGGAGGAGGATGACCTCAATATCCTCCCGCAATCTTCTACGCACATGACCGCCGCAAGGCGAGTGAGGGCAGCGGTGTAAAAACTCACTCACTCAATCACTCACCCTGCGACATACACGGACACGTCGGGAGGGGGGCAAGTTGTCCGGACGTGGGTAGATAGCCAATCGCTCGGGAGAGACAAGGGGGGATTCCTAACGGGGCAAGTAGTTCGTCCGAGAAGATGTTCAAAACGTCGGAGACCCGGCGGCTCGCGTAGGTGTTCTTGTATGCAAGCTATCCCCTTACCCTACTACCACCACCATCATTACTACTACTACCTTCTTGTAGACGTACATTCTTCTGGTCAGGCACGTTTTATATCAAATTGGACATTACAAAACATGCGTCAACCTCTCGATCTGCTGGCCCCGGGGGGAGGGGGGGGTTGCTAACCCGAACCCCGACGACCAATAAGGGCGACCGGGAACAAACGGCGGGGGGCAACGGGCTGAGTTTGGCGAGCGAGCGGGCGGACTGCGCTGCACACAGATCCAATCTCACCACAGTTACCCCCTTCGCACCCGTGCATATGCAACGACCAGGAAAAGCGACCCCTCCCCGAGGAGCCGGGGAACTGGGAGCCGGAAGCGGCGGGGTTAATGATGATGCTGCTGCTACGCACCGGTGCAGTGCAGTGCGGCGATGGTCAAGCAACTTTGTAGGTAAGCTGACGCCGCGAAACTCCGCACAGCGACCCCGACCCCTGCAGAGTCGCATGTCTGTGTCCGTCTGACCAGGGCCGCCCAGCGCAACGGCTCCCCGGCTGGGAATTCGTAGGCTCCGCATACTGAAGATAATGGGAAAAGAGAGAGAGAGAGAGACAAAGCAGGACGAAAACGAGTCCTACCAGTTGGGATACGACCGACGACGCCTTATCTAACTCCCTGCGTTTGCTGTGTGTAGTGTGGGGGGGGGGGGGGGGGGGAAGTCTACTCGCGGGCTGTAATGCTACGTGGCGTGGGCCTTCTGCAGTGCAGTGCAGTGTATTGTAATGCAGAGCTTCGCGCTGGGATTCCCTGCACGCCGGGAAGGCGATCCCTAAAATGAAAAAAGCCAGCCCGTTCTTTTGCGTAATGCTACCGTAGCCCCCTCTCCCTTCCCCTTTGGTGTCCTTGGTATGGTAATCGACGTCAGGAATGTGCTGCTGTCTACAAGCTACAACCGAAAACCCTGCTGGGGGTTATGACCGTTATATGTAATGGGTAGATGAGAACATGAAACTGCACCTCGTCCACGGGAACGTGCCTAAGCCAATAAACAGCTGGTGGGGCCATCTATCTAAACGACATCGACCATCATGGCGTGGGAGCGCGTCGAGGTTCAGCCACTGAGCTGTCATGGAAGTTCAAGGGATCGATCGAGCTAATCTAGATCCCGCCCGGGCAAGCCCGTCCTTCACAGGGCCCGCCAACGAAAGACCGGGGGGTGTGAGGGGAGCCTACTAGCTAGCTAGCCGGCCTTCACATAGCAGAGGCCCGGGTGCCCGAAGACAGTATAGATCCACAACTAGCATATGCAATCTAATTATATCATCAGTGCGTGCCAGAGTGATACAGCATAGAGTGAGGGACAGCCGGTTGAAGTTTGCCTAGTAGATAGCTAGATGTATGGTACGGGTAGAGGCCGGATTTGCATTCAAGCCTGGTCCCCCTTGCAGACATGGAGTACTAGAGGGACATTCAACATTCCAGTCGACGGGAAGTCTGTAGGTCGGGGGTTCGGCCCCTCGCTACATAGGGTCCCGGTCTCCTCGGCCCATGGCCGTGCGATTCGTCGTAAGGAATACCCATGATGGCCCTGCAGCGCGTGAAGGTGTACGTCAGACAGACGTCCCCAGAATTATGTTGCGCGGCATCTAACGACAGTTGGCCATCATGAAGGGGGTAATGCCTGCGGATGCCAGGGGAACTTTTTTCGCCTCACGGAAGTCCTGAATCGAGAGCCAAGATCTTCCAGGGCTATGGCAGGTAGCGGGTGGTCTTCGTCTTCGTCTTCCGTTTTAACTAACAGGGTTTCCCGACGCCCGACGGGGATTGCTCTGTTTTCTCATAGCTTGGTCATCGAAGGGGAAGGAGACTTAAACTATCATCTAAATTACAAGTTTGTCAAGAATACATGCGGATAAAATTGGCCCGGGGACGGGGGGGGGGAGGGGAGGGGAGGGGAGGTTCGCAGTTGAGAGCCATTCTTCAATCGTCACTATATATGGCGTCATTTTTCAGAAGCTCTCATCTCACTCATTCACTGCGCACCAAAACCTCGATTATATATCAAGGGGTCTAGGTTGTCGCTAGTCCAATATAAACGGGACGGGGAAAGAAAAGGCGACGTTGGAGGGTGCAACACCAAAAAGCTCGCGCCATGTTTGGCATAAGCGGTTGTAGATCGTGGCAGCGGGGGAGGCTAGGGACGGCCCTCCCGGAGCTAACGGCAGCCGTCATATGCAAATGATGGCCTCCCTGGGCCGCATAACACGTGGCTGGCGCGTTAGGGTCCCTTCCTCGACCGCCTAATCGTTGCTGCTGTGTGTGCTATGTAAGAAGGGCACTAGAAAGATTGCTTGTAACTTGGGAACCCAATACGAATACCACCCACAGTGTAACCTACAAGGACATGGGTTGTTGTCTACCCCGGATCGTTTCATGGGCCTTGCCTGTATGATGAACAGCCAGCCCGAATAACTAGCAGCGATGGCTTGTTGGGTTATCTGACATAAGTTTATGTTTGTTTCGGTTTCGTGTTAGGTAGCGAAGATGTCCGAGGTTAAGTTGGCCAGCCCTAGAATATCTCCAGGTTGTCTTCATTGCCAACCATCATACCACCACCTACGGCCAGGATACCAGGTACCTGGCTTAGGCGCTGTGCCGCATATGCACTTCTGATCGCGTATCGGCCATCAATATCCAATCGCCATGCGCGATGCTGTACCGCGTCTCGCCAGTGACTCCAACGAGCCACTGCGATACCAGGGTTTGCCCTGGATCGTGACTGCGAGATTAGGCATCTCGCAGGTCCCAAGGGAGATTGATAGGTAGGCTTCTAAAATGCGAGGCTTTAGGGCAGCTAACGGCCAAGCACCGGTCCGATTAGGAGGGCATAATGCCTAGGCGTCTAGATCGTCGCTCACCTCAAACCGATGTGTAGGCAAGACCGGGCGGTCTTCGGGCGTCTCAGCGTCGTCCGAAGAAAGCCGATCACAAGCAACGTTGGGTAGACCGGTTGTGACTCGAACGCTTAGCCGCATGCAGCTTTACAGAGGACGCTCATTCACGATAGGGTCCCCGCATGGCTTATATGTGTCCCAGGCTAGACCACGTGAAATTCCGGAAACCCGGTCGCATCATACCACAATACTAGCTTGAGCGAGTCTGTACACCGCGACAGCGCAGAGGCGGGTTCTCTAACCGGACCCCAACCGACTAGCCTACGGAGCAAGGAGCATGGACAAGACTCGGGCTTTCGGTAGATAGTTGACCCTGGAGAAATGCGCGTTCTCAGAGTACGCAGCTATAACCTAGCACGTCAGACATATACCCTCACGCTCTACGGAGAGTTTCGGTAAATATGTCTTATGACCATCAAGTTGACCTATCACATCCTATACCGGCAGTGTCTCGTTTTTGCATTAGACCGGAGTCAAAATCATTATTTGGCTAGAGTGTGTTAATGACAGGATGTGTAAGGAGGCTTCCCCAGAAACCTCTCATGAACGGCCCGAGATACCATTATCTGATTCATTCTGCTGGTGGTCCTATCTTCGTCATTACCGATGGAGTCAAGCTGTTCCGCCCTAAGAGCTCTCCCAGTCTTATAACGTAGCATTAATCATGTGCTTTAGCTACGTCCGGAGCTGTGCCCGGCACTTTACCCACTCGGAATTCCCAATCTCGGTTTGCCGCTGCGTAGCGATAGACTATCTCCTCGGCTCCAAAAAAAATCCTCGTGTTTCCGTTTCTCGATCCGGCTAGACCTCCCAACGATGACCTGTCCATGTGCGTGGTCTCATCACCAGACTCGTCCTTTTGCTCTGATCTCGAGATGAGTATTATTTCACCTTACTACTCAGCGGGTCGCACAAGCACCGGTGCAATCAGCGTAGCATTCGTCGTTGCGCTCGTGGTGTTCGCGGTGGCGTTCGTTGTGGGAACCGTCATGGGGGCTCCACCCTGATCAACTTTGTGCCTCAGGGTCCAGTAATTGTCTGCTCCGTCCTGACTGACGATCTCCATAATTGTGTAGTGCACGACTCCCTCCTCGATTCTGGGGACGACAACATCTGTGGAGAAGGGCCACGCAGCCCACTCAGACACGTTCTGCTCTTCATCGCGTCCCTGAGCCTATATGTTCCCAGGTGTCAGCAACCACTCACAGATATCCAGCGCAAAATGACCTTCAGCTCTACGCTATTAACTTACAGCACAGTGGGCACAGGCGGTCTTGTTCCTGAAGACCCAATTGTTGCAGTTATGAGTATAAAAGTACTTGCAGCGGTACTTGTAGTAACCTCCGCTTCCACTCATGGTGATAGCTTCAGGGTGCTGTCTAGAAACAGGGAGGTTGCCCAAGGAGGACGATAAACAGGTCTAATAACCCGATGGGGAAACGATGCGCTGCCCGCTGGCAGTCGAGCGACTTGAGGGCCGAGATGTAGCCTGAGTATTCAAGACCAAGTAGAGAGGTTTTGTATGTTTGGCTCGTGGCGGACAAAGAGAGACGGGTGATGTTGATACAGGGGTGATATGGAAGAAAAGCAAGAGAGATCTACACAGGGGAGAAACGGCGGCTGTGCCCTGAATTTATACACATTCCTTTTTATGATTCATAGTTATATTTCTCTCCGAGCTGGGATCTGAATCACCACGTTTCAGCCTTGTACATTAATTCACAAGAGGCACTTTATGCGGGCCGTCCTGCCACCCATGAATGTCAAGGAATGTGCGTTACGACGATATGTACGGCTTGACAATGCATCTAGGTATTTCCTACCCTCTCTCATGCCGGTTCGGTGATCGTACGCCACCTCGGCCGACCCCGGTCCCGCATAACCGGGGAACATATCATGACAAGGGGGTATGGGGTCCTATATTTGGGTCCCGGCTGACTGATCATAACAATTAGTACAAGGGAGCCCGAATACTCAATACTGCATATGATGCCTCAGGTCTTAATAATATGATAGAATACTTCTTATGCCACGCACTGTGCTAGCCGAGTCATTATGTGTAGAAAGATGTCTAGATGGCTGACCGTTTGAGGTACCCTGGCGAGGAAAGTTCTAAAGCGGCAATATATGACGGATGGTTTCCTATTGGAATGCAATGTGATGGTAGCACAACAGAAATCAAAATTGCCAGATGGTCATTGGTAGGAAGTTCCATGGTTCGGGTACCCTCCAAAATGATTAACAGCCAGCGAGGGTCGAATCTGAGTTATGATCAAACACGACTGAATCCCGTGAGTGTATATAATAGATACCTTGTCGATGAATGTTTCCAGAGATGCCTTTGTGTCTCTATTGATTCACCTACTTACTGAGTTGTGTATATGTCCTCTCGAGTAGGTTTCACAGGTGTAGAATTATGCACCCGCCAAGTCGCATACGAGCTGAGCGTGCTGGCCCCCAGCCATCACGTAGTGCAACATGACCTCGCGGCGCGATAGGGCTTAGGACTCGGTGTGAATCCTGAGTACTTTCAATCAGAAAGTGATACGTACCGCTGGATTTCGGGAACAGACAGGTAGTTTCCTGGTAGAGATACGAGGAGGTAGCAACCCCCTCCCCCTTCTTCAAGGGTTTTCACTATTAGCATTAGTAGTAAGCCTAGAATATTTTGGAGAAATCGGATCATCGACAGTCCTATAAGAACAACTCTTAAAGATCCTTTGGGAAGTACGGAAAAGGTTACCCCACTGATCCCAGAAGTCATCGTGTTGACTCGGGTATGATGGATCAGAAAGGCCACTATAGCAATCACACGTTCATGCTGAACTTCCCAAGCGACCCTTCTATAGGTAACCATATTTCCACTACCGCTGCATACTTAAGATAACGGCATCGTGGGGGTCCCGGTCGGCCCGCTACTTAACTCTACTATTAACTCCGGCATAGCCAGGATCTTAACACTGTGGAACCCCCCTGTCCATATGTAGAGCCCCCTTGTCCCTTCGCCGTCCTTGCCCTTGCAAACAGTAATGAATGGCCTACTCGCCCACACGTGCTGGGGGAAGGGGGGGGGGTGCGATCTACGAGACTAAAAGCTGACTTCATCGCTCAGCGCGCGGAATCAAAGTTACACGGACGACGTCTAAGAGCGCTGACAACGTGATATCTTATCCATCACTTTGTTGCCTTGGGCATCCATTTTGACCAGCGCTAATTGTCAATCCCGTGTAAATCACGTAGACACCTTCTAGGTTCTCCAACAACGGATCCCTGAGAACACGGTTTGCAGCTCCGGATCCTGTTCCACCACCCCCTACATACCGGCGGGAGAACCATGTTTTCGCACTCGACCCAACAAACAAAACGGAATTCGCAGGGATTTCCAGCCCAGATATCTCGCGATGCCAACGCGACGCCTCGATATGCATGAGCATGCGCCGATGCCATGGAAACCCCGCCACTGCCAGCGTTCTTGCATCTCGCTGGAATGCTCGTGATATTGGAGGCCCTGGTCATTATCTGGAGCGCGTCCGGACAGAGCCACTTCCGTCAGATTCACCTTGGTGACGCGGCTTGATGCTTCTCGACCGATACGGATGCCGGAAAACCGGCGTCGGACGGTGGAGTGGCTCTTGATGACACGAAAAAAATGTTGAAGATCACCGATTTTCGGATCTATCTGTCCACAGGGGCTTCAAATTGCACCACGCAGTTTCACTTTCGTCTATAAGACTGCACTGGTCACATCGGCAGTTGTAAATATTCACGTGAGCGTAGAATGCAGGCCGGAGCTGGAACACAGCCGCCCCTCAAACTTTACTTGGCCAGCACAGGAAAAGAACGAGCTTCGTTGTCTGTAAATCTCCGGCGTACGGCAGTTCGCTCCGCCATTATTTTTCAGAGGATATCATGAAGTTCTTCGTGCGGCTGGGCAGACTTTCAGCCCTCAGCAGCCTATGCAATGCCGGCCTGTCCATCATAGGGTCACCGAGGACTTCGGAGCTGGGCTTAGGCTATGGTGGAGGACCTTAGAGTATTCAAACCCCGAAAGCCTCCGAGTCTGAGTCCATCACAATTGAGGCTCTTCGCTTGCCCTCACCCCCTTCCCTCCCAAGTGACACAGGTCCCTGGCCATCAAAACCCAGCGCGAAGGTTCACCAATCAACTCTCTCTTATAGTACCAGATTAGCAACGAACTTCGCTCTAACATATCCAACGACCCAGGACCGAGGGCCCCTTAGATTCCATTCTGCGCAGATATCGCACATGTATGGGAACGGAATCCCCACTGCCACGTAGCAAAGTTCGCTCAACCAAATGAAATCTGCTGAGCGTAGCTTTTGACTGACCAGGCCTACCTACACGGATTCATTCACATCTCAAGTGTCAGCTGTCAGCTGCACCGAAGGTGACACATACAGAATATCTTCGGCCCCCGAAATACGCCCCATGCGGATTTCAACGTTGTGTATCTAGCAATGCAGGATCTGACAGATACTGTGCTTCTCCCAATCTAGGTGCATCGGCCCCTGACACGAGGCCAAACATGTGGCTTAGGAGTTCCCTGGTCAGTCGTGTAGCCAATTTGGGCAGCGAAAGGTTTGCAGGGAAATCGTGCTCGCCACGGCGTACAAGCTTGTTCCACGCTGTTGTCACGAAACTCGTAGCATCATCTTTCGGCGTGTGCATAATGTCTCGGTGAGATACGGAGAAAAGCTCAGTGAGCACTTTAGAGTAGAGGTAGTATCGGATCTAGTTACACAACATTAGGGTATCACTTTCATGGCACAACTTCCCGGAATCCAGGTCAAGGTTAAGGGTACCAGGAATCGCGTATCTTGGAAACCCTAAGTCTCCAAATCGATCTCTCTCGGGAGCTGGCACGGCCCATCCCTCTTCGAATCACTGGAAGCGATACCGACGGTGTGCCAGTCTTCATTTCCATCCGAAAAATAACAACCCCCACCACTGACTGAGGGCTCCCACCGTACCTTAGACATGGCTTGACGCTGTGTTACACCCCGTTGAACCAAATAGGTGACTTGCATGCAGTGGCCATCACAAGGTTAGGATTAAAAACGCATGTGCAATTATGTCTACCACCTACTGTCTGCTCGGAATCACGCTGCAGGAGATGGAGAGCGGGACAGTTCACATCCACATCATGCAGTGGAACAAGGAGGAGATTCGAAAGCGGTTTGCTATTCCTGGGAAGCGCCTCGTCTAGACTTTACGTATGTATGTAGGTGGGCGACCACTCAGTCAACAATTCTCACGACTCTCTCGATGCGCCCGCGATCTCGACGAACTACTGCGGCAAACCTATCATAGTCGCCGCCAATACTTGCAATTTTCTCTTTATGCGGATGGCTTAAAAGAGAATCTATCGTGGGAGCTCGTTGGCTGCGACTTTACCGTCCCAGATCGATGCCTGCTGCGTTGGGTATAGCATGAATTATATCGTGAAGGCGTTGACATCAGTTTCCGCGTCCCGATCGCATCGCCTCTTGCCACTCAAAAAGTCCCTGCGCGTACGTGGAGACTCTTGGAAAATGTTGGTACCCGCATCTGAGAGAATCTGCCATGTTCAGATGTGTTATCTCATCGATATCACATCTCCGTCTGAGGAGGCACCTGGTTCCGCCACTTCCAAGGACATCATGTCCTGCGATCCAAAACTCCAGGTCTTCAGGTCGTCAGGGAAAGATGGCTTTTTTGGTTTCTTTTGCGTCGGGCTGGCTATTTCCCACTCAGTCTAACGAATTAACACGTCGTGGCCCCGAGAGGTGATCAGATCTGATCCTGCAATAATATGGGATGGGATCGAAAGTGGCAAGGCTGATGGCAAACGCCTTCTATGGGTCATAGGGACGTCGTAGCATAGGATGAGACGTTTCGGCATCGATCACGAGTCACGAAGTGCCATCCCCGCGGCATCCCTCCACGTCGCAAACACGACGCCATGGAAATAATCCTGCGAGCCAGGTCGGGCACGATATTCGACCCGGTATTGATTACGGCTGCCCTGTGGAGTCCAAGACAATCGTGCTCGGACATGAAACGCCGTACGTAGTCGCGTGAGCCTTTTCAGCTATCAACATCATTACAGGCGTACCCGTCTATAGTACCATAGAGATCAAGGAGGTGAAGAAGGAAGGCCCTTGTCCCTACCGTAGGAAGATCCCTGTCGGAATATCTGACTATGGATGGCCCAAATCCGAAACTTTGAACCCCGGATATCTATCTTCGATGCAAACCTATTCCTTTCTATGATCTTGGAATGGATGAGTGGCAGAGGAGCATCCACGCATGCGCCCGCCTCACACCGGCTACCAGGAACAGGGGAATCCATACATAAGCTCAGCAGCCCAACTGGGCAGCCCAACTTGGTAGCCCAACGAGCCAAGAGTGAATGGTGTTCCGTTGGGCTGTTACCATGCGCACCAGTTGCGTATATAGCCTGCCTGACTCGGAAATTCGTGTATGATGTTCGGGGGTAGCGTACCCCTACATCATGAACTCCACGATACGTTGTTACATGGATGTAAGTGATGCGAACCATTTGCCACTCTGACTGTGATACGATAGGATGCTGGAGCCTCCGAATCACTGTGACCCTGTGCAAGGCTCACTCGATCACACAGTGGCATCCCAGCGGTACAAACCACACAAGCGAATATCTTGGTTAAGATCCCGTGTAGAGGTGTCCCCGGTAACTGCACAAACGAATGATAATCGCTCTACTCCTTCCCTTTGAAAAGTCATGGTATAAACCGCGAAGTTCCCTCTATGATTGGTCCGGGAGGAAGGGAACGAGACCCGGATCATTAAATTGCACGATTTTGTTTTCCGCAAACCAAGGAATGTTGCACTCCAACATGGCGGAGACTGACCCTCAAATCCTATGACAGATAGGTTCGTCAGGGTCGTAGTGTAGCGCCCGGGAGCCGCCTTCTGCTTTCACAGACGTTTCACCCTCTACCCAGAATGGGTCTTGCCTCGAAAGTTCCGTAGTGTTCTGACACGGCCTTTATGAAACTTATGTGACCTGGACTGGTCTTTTGTGCCCTCAATAATACTTCTCGGTTTTAGATAGACCACCCTTTCCACCGAAAGGGATTATATGCGGATGAATACCGCCAACCCTTCCCGTAACTACTGAGACCAAGAAGATGGTAGATAGATGAGTACTCATGGCTCCCTTCATCGTCCCGTTGAACCCATGACTAGCAGCAGGCTGGATTTGCAGACGGGGACTCTCTGGTGTGCTAACGTTGAGGACCAGCCGTGAGCTCCATCTCGACCACCGAAACCAGCACCATATGCGCCCGCTGCCAAAGCCCTATATGGCCTGGCGACCACCGGATCTTGGAGAGGTAGTCCGTCCCCGTCCTTTAAAGGCCTTGTTATCTCTCTTGAACCACTCCACGACACTAACGGAGACCCTATGCATCACGATGTGAGTACTGTGGGCCGTACCGACAAGTCGTGGACACAAAAGTTGGGAGTCTGGTTCGCTGGCACAATTATTCATCTCCATGGTTTCAACACCAAAATTTTGTGCCCGCGACTTTGGCCTGCCGGTAATGTCAACATAGTTTCCGCTGTCATAGGAACAGGGAGGCATAGCATATGTACAGGAGAAGATCCCTGGGAATCAGGTCTCGAGGCCCACCAGGAAAAGACCAGCGGCTATGTAACTCATAACTAATGCCCAAGCACTCGCACGCCAAAACGGCTACAGACTGCATACAAAGATTCCTTGCCAGGGGCTAGTTGGTCAAAGCAGAACTATCAAGAGAGCCTGAAAAATGTGTTGGGCATGTCCAGATCGTGCCTTATCTACCCAACCAACCCGCGTCCCCTGTGCTATGCTGCGAAGTTTGCTACGTCATCAATCTTGTATACGCACCCCCCCCCCCCCCCCTTTCCCCTGTCCGTCGCGGCCAATGAGCTCTGCCGACATAGCTATAGCAGGTACCGAAATCTTTTTCTTCAGCGCCAACTGCACTGCATGCATATGAGCAGTCAAGTTGATGGTAGAAGTTGTATACCGGGGGGTCTTGATGAGCTGGCTGGCTCTCGAAGTGCCATGTAGACGAGCAAACAAACAAAAAAAAGCAGGTAAAGCAGGGAGCGATGTAGGTAGGCAGAGACAAGGGGGAAAAAGAAATCGAGATGTAAAACCAGGAACCACTTAAAAAAAACCCTACGAAGTCCCTGTTCGTCTCGCTTCCTTTTCATATATATATTGGGATTTACTCCCTGCCTAGGTAATTACTCCACCTGACGCATTCATAAATAACCCTCGTGTATGCTGTTGTTGAAACCGGCGAAAAATTGTGAATATCACCGGCCAGACGAGTAAAAGAAGAATAAGAAGAAGAAAAGCAAGGACTGCGGGCAAGAGTAGGGAACGGGAGGAGAGGCAGCAGAAGAAACAAAGAATAAAAAACATGGCCTCCACGCGCTCAACAACAGGCCACTCGCGCCCGCGCATCCGAACCAGGATCTCCACATCGCCGGAGCGGAAGCGGCGGCGGACCACGACCACCACGCCCAACAGCACCACCCCCTCCACCACCACCTCCACCTCCACTTCTACCTCAGCGCCCATCAACACGACCGCCGCCGGTAGCAAGAAGAAAGCCACAACGACCCCAAAACCAAACAACAGCGTCTCAGCGAAAACAGCACCAACTCGCGCCTCCAACAAGGTAGCGGAGCGCGCTGCGCCGACGACGCGCAGGCCCGAACGCCGGGCCGCGGGGACGCCGCGGCGGCGGATGATGCGGGGGATAGACTCGGACGGACGGTTGGGCGACATTAGCGGTGTCGGCACGCAGTCAAGGACGGGGGTTGTGGGGAGTGTTACCCCGGCTAGGGCCAGGGGTAGGGGACGGCCGCGGAAAGGTTCCTGAATTTCTGAATGAGGGGAAGAAATTATGGGGAGTGAATGAGATGGGATGGTACAGCATGATAATCACAGTTGGTGGAATTGGTCATGTACAGAAATCATGGTTTTGGAGTACCTGGAACTGTTGGTACAGAAAGCGGGAAGAATTCGGAATACTGGTTACTTATCCGACGAGGGCCGCTGGGCAAATGCGATAATGATAGAAGCTTCAAGGTAGCAGCTGGTGATGCAGGGAGGCCCGTGACGATTTAGGAACAAAACATACTGAAACGAGCAAAGACGCTGGAATAAATTGATTCCATCTTCATGGCAACTTATGTGACTTCGGACGCCAAACTTCTATTAACTAGATGGGGTAAAAGGGGGTATCACAAGTAGTAGATTTTTTTTTTAACTTCTGAACAGCCGCAACCCCTCGTCGAACTCGACACCGCCCATCTCCTGATCCGAACCGTCCTCCTCGCCGTCGACATCCTCGTCGAGCACCATGCGCTGGCCGAACAGGGTGCCGAAGAGGCGGTCGATGGCGCTCTCCTCCCAGGTGCGGCGGTCCTCGGGCGCCATGAAGTTCTGCAGCTTCTCGTGCACGTTGAAGCGCATCTTGCGGCCTTTACTGGCCTTGGTGTCGACGTGGCGCTTGGCCTTGGCCTCCCGGGCCGCCACCGCCGCCGCCGCCGTGAAGCGCACCGTCGCTGCCGCGGAAGCCGACGAGTGGGCCCCGTCCGCGCCGCCGCCGCCGTTGCTGGTGTCCGCCGACCGCTGGTCCACGAGCTCCTTGAGCAGGAGCTGGTAGAAGTCGGCGTCGTCGTAGATGCGCGCGTCCTCGTTGACCTTCCGGGCGACCTGCAGGGGAGCACAGGACCGCGGCGTCCGCGTCCGGCGGACGAGGCGCTCCGGCGCCTGCAGCAGCTCCTCGTCCAGGCGCGCGGTAAGCGGCTTCTCGACGGCGGCGGCGGCGGTGAACTTATTGCGCGCCATTGATCGGTCCACGGTGCGCATGTTCCGCGCCTTCTGCGACCAGTTCTCGAGCACGGCCTTCCGCCGCGCTTTGGCGCGCCGCTCGGTCTCCTCCATGCTGTCCCAGATGTCCTGGCTGGACGTGGTGGCGTCTACGGCGACGGCGCGCTTCCTCTTCTGGCTCGGTTTACCCCCCGCCCCCGTTGCGGACTGTATGCTCGACCGGAAGCCGTCGATGGAATTCCATAATTTGACGGCGGCCGCCTCGGCTGCCTCGTAGGGCTCGGATTGGTTCTCCGCGTCTTCGATGGCGGCGAGCGAGTTGACGGCGACGAGGGACTTCTGCAGCCGAATGCGGATGTTCAAGAGTGCGTCGAAGGCCTTCTGCTGCTGGCGCACTGCCTTGCCCTTGGCGACGTCTTTCTGTGCTGCGCTCGACAGAGACTCGGCTACGGAGCGTTGTCCGGCCTGGATCATGTCTTGCAGCGTTGCGCGGGTGGCATTGCCGTTTACCGGGGCCTTGCGCTCACCATCGCTTTCTTCGTTGTCGTCTCCTTGGTCCTCGTCCTCGTTCTCGTTCTCATCATTTTCGCTGTCGCCCTCGCTGTCTTGCTCATCGTCGTCAATGAACCCGTCTAGTTCTTCGTCTCCATCCTCATCTTCATCGCTTTCTTCCGCCTCGTCATCGAGGAAGGCGGCAGCGGGGTCATTGCGGCGTAGTAGTTCTTCCTCGTCCTCAGAGTCCAAGTCCTCCCCGTCGTCATCTTCATCATTGTCTTCAAGACCATTCACAAGCGCATCTTCGCTCCCCTCGTCCTCCTCATCGTCGTCGGAGGAAATGAAGTCCGCCGCCGTCGGGCGCGCGACGCGCTTCCCCCTATGCGGCAGAGTCTGGGAGCTGCCGCGAAAGCTGAAGTCCTTGAACTTCTCCTCATCGCCCTCCCCTAGCGCATTATCGCTATCGATCTCGGCGTCCTCATTCTCCCGGGCCTGGTCCGCCTCGAAATCGGCATTTTCCGGGTCGTCGTATTCGCTGGAGGCGCCGTCCAGATCCTCGCGCGCACTCTCGAAGTTGTCGGAAGATACCTCTTCTTCCTCTTCGCCCTCGCCCTCGCCCTCGTCCTCGTCCTCGTCATCCTGCGCTTCGAGGTCCGCGCGGCTGATCCGTGCACCCTTGTATCGGGACCCGAGGGCTACCCGTTCTTTTCGGCGGAGCTTGCTCTTCCCAACATCGACATAATGCTCCGTCGCTGCCTTCTCGTCGGCGCTATTTGCGCCTCCGGCTTCGGAATCGCTGTCGTCGGGCACTTCGGCCTCTGGATCGTAGTCTGCAAATGATGTCTTGTTAGAGGAACTTCTTTTTTTCCCCGTCTTTCATCAGCGCATACCTTTAACTGGACGAACTTCCCAGTCCTCCGCGAATTGCTGAGCCCGATTCTTTGTTTTAGACATATTCCAACACTATTTCGAGCTGTTTTCTTTCACCAGACTCTCAGTGCAGGAATTTAGGGGATGAAAAAAAGCAAGTAATGACCTCCCACTACAACACTACGACGGGACGGACAGGACAATACGGGCGGAACAAAACTTTCCCAGGATATGGTCGATCACTAAAAAAAATTTGGCGGTGCACGGTGGCAGTAACTTTTAGGTCAATTTTTTTTAGCGGTTAGTTATCTTTAGTCGATCTTAGTGGGGGATTTTAGCTGCCTGCGTCCGCGGGGACACAGGAAGTATGGAAATTAAGAAATGGCGCAACTTTGGCCCTAGCTGTTCCAAGGTTACGCCATTATCTTTGGCGGCTATTCCGGCCGCCGGCTATAGTGGGGGCCGGGCCTGCTGCAGTGCTGTAACTTATTACTAGGTAGACTTTGGAAGCTGCTCCGCCGGAGCTCTGAAGTCACTAACTAAAGCTTGCAGTGCACTGGGGAGCTATAGATAGATCCATTTAGCATCATAAGAGCGATGATGACTACCTAAATACGCATGGAAATCGAGTATATATTCAGACTATTTGATTTCCATGTATCTTCGAACTTGACTTAATTAGCAATCAAGTCTGAAAAAGGTCTTCACATGAACTTTAAGTAGGTATGTAGATAGACTGCACTATAATCAACCGAGTTGAAATTCCAAGCTATTTACCTAGGTTTTTTCTCTCTCAAACTTGGCGGGACACTGGCTTACTTATATAAGTACAGACGTGAAGCAGCACTCCTCCTCAACAACTAGCCTCCCCCTTTGTTCATCATAGAATCCTGAGGGGGTTGGGGATAAAGTAGACTTGCGCGCAGCAGCAGCAGCGCCTTAAACCGAATAGACAATGCGGGCGACGGCGCCGCGGCTCTTCCGGGCCCTCGGGGCCTTCCGGCACGAAAACCCGCTGGGGCTGCCGCGAACCGGCTCCATACCCCGGATGCAGCGGGGGTTGCCGGAGAAGCGGAAGATCCGCGACGTCGCCAAGGTCGTCGCCGTGTCGTCTGCGAAAGGAGGCGTCGGAAAGAGCACTGTAGCCGGTCCGTAACTTTCCACTCACTCACTCACTCATTGGTTGCGGATTAACGATGCTGATAGTTTTTGAATTTTTGGGGGTTGGGGGGGAACAGCGAACCTGTCGTTGGCTTTTGCGAGACTGGGCTACCGCTCCGGCATCCTCGACACGGATATCTTCGGGCCCTCTATCCCTACATTATTCGACCTGACGGGGGAGCCACGGCTATCATCTAGTAAGTCATTGTCACCGTCTGATGCATGCATGACCAACCCCGCCCCCCCTTTTTTTTTCTCTTTCCTACGTAACCTAATACAAATCGAACAGATAACCAGCTCCTGCCATTGTCGAACTACGGTGTCAAGACGATGTCGATGGGGTACCTGGTGGGCGAGGAGGCGCCCGTGGTGTGGCGCGGCCTGATGGTCATGAAGGCGCTGCAGCAGCTGCTGCACGAGGTCGACTGGGGCGGCCTCGACGTCCTCGTCCTCGACCTGCCCCCCGGCACCGGCGACACCCAGCTCAGCATCACGCAGCAGGTCGTGCTAGACGGTGAGTAGTGTTCAAGCGAAGGTTGCATTTTTCTTTTTCCATCTCGAACCAATCCCCAGTTTTCCTCGTTATCATCATCGCGCAGCTCAGCTAATTTCCACGAAATCCCATGGGCACCACCACGAAAAAAGGCTCCATCATAGTAACAACACCGCACACGCTCGCCGTGCGAGACGCGGTGCGCGGGATCAACATGTTCCGGAAGGTGGGCACGCCGCTGCTGGGCGCGGTGCAGAATATGTCGACGTTCGCGTGTCCGTGCTGCGGGACGGCGACGCCTATCTTCGGCGACGCCGCCCGCGCCCGCGCCGTCTGCGCCGACCACGGCCTCGAGGTCCTCGCTGACCTGCCCATCCAGCAGCCCGTCGCTGATGATGCGCACGCTGGCAGGCCCACCGTCGTCGCGGACCCTGATGGTAAGGCCGCTGCGGCTTTTATGCGCGTCGCGAGACGCGTTGCGGAGAAGATTGATTTGTGAGATGGGGGGTGGGGGGCTGTTATGGTATGTTGAGGATGGGATGGGGGTGGGGAAGTGTGGAAGACGTGTGTTGCTTTACAATATGTACAATAGCCTTTCTACGAGTGTCAAGTTCCAAGTCCGCACACGTCCCTTAAATGAAGCCAATTTAACCAGAATCCTCGAGGCATCAGTGGTCGTAGTGTTAGGGTGAGCAAAGCACAATCTGCATATCAAAACATACAAATAGAGCGGTCCATCACGATCCCTAGTCACGGAAACAATTTGAGCACTCAAATCCTTCGTAGAACATGCCTGTATTTATAAATACCTCGACTGCCGCTATACAGTCCCAATGCTGCTGCTGCTGCTGCTGCTATCCGATTGTTCTGACTCATACTGATGAAATGGACTTGATCAAAGCCGAAACACTGATCGTGAGCGTGACGCCGTGCCAGAATAAAAAAAGAACCACGTTAGCCTCCGTCGAAAAACAGAAATTTCGAGAAATCAGTGTGGGGAAAGGGAAGGAAGGAAGGGGGTCAAAGCCTGAACGCCATTTCCCACGCCCACCACTCGACGCCTTCCTGGGGAGGGGTTTTATTTTTTTATGTCGTCGCGTTCTCTCTTTTTCACGTA
This sequence comes from Eutypella sp. D-1, assembly GCA_023313575.1. NCBI lineage: Eukaryota > Fungi > Ascomycota > Sordariomycetes > Xylariales > Diatrypaceae > Eutypella > Eutypella sp. D-1. The sequence goes on along the minus strand of JAJTTP010000008.1, from coordinate 1,354,872 downwards.
GCCCGCACAAGTTTCAAAAGCGTCGCGGTTGGTTATTCTGATATTTTGGTGAAATATCTGATCGCCCCCTGCAAAGCCAGCATTAGTCCAGGTCTTCGTTTGTCTGGTAGATGTGACGGCTTCTCGTGGGATCCTTTCGCATAGCCTGCCCCGAGCCAGTAAACCCGACTGTAGCGATTGTATTGTTAGCACACGCTCCAAATATAGAGGGCGGGAAAAGAAGGAGATGAGGAGAGTGCATTGTGACGAACCTCTGCCATGGACACCCTCCGGGGTCCGGAACATGCTGTCCTTCTTGTTCTTCTGCGCCTTGGCGAACTTAGACTTGGTGTTGAACTCCTGCCACTTGCTCTTGCCGGCCTCGAGCTCCTTCGTGGCTTTGATCTTCTTGGCCTTGGGCTTCGCCTCGCCGGCGTTCCCCAGCGCCGCCTCCCGACTCTTCTGAGCGAGCTCGAGGTCGATGTTAGCGGCGGCCGAGATCACGCCGGGGGTGTTAGACGAAGACGAGGTCGAGGGAATGGGCGGTTGCGAGGGGGCGGCGGAGGAAGAGGCCGCAGCACCGCTGGTGGGCGTACCGTCAGCCTTCCTCTTTTGCGCAACCGGCCTTATGTCCCTGGATCGTAGCTGCTCGGTCGTGTCGTAGCTCTTGAACTTGACGATGTAGATGGGATCCGTGGAGGAGCCGGTGATGGAGGTGATGCGGGCAGGATAGAATCCCCTGTCGCCGGTGAGCCATTTGGCCATGACATTGTCGTTGACCTTGTAATTGACAGGCCCCTGGTCGGGTTCCTTCTCTTCGGGGGGCGGGGCGGCCTTCTTGAAGGCGGGATGGTTCTCTCGCGACCACTTCTCCTGAACGGGTGGAGGGGATGGCGACTTGGGTTTCGGGGTTGCCTTGGCCGGCTTCAGTTCAGCAAGGGTCTCTTCTAGAAGGCCGATCGCATCATCTAACTCTGACTTGAGAGCGAGCAGCTCTGCATTACCGGGATCATCTTTTAGACCAGCATTCACGACATCAAGCTGTTTCATTTGCAATAGCACGGCACGGTCAGCAAAGGGTATACCTAGGTATCAATCAAAAGAGGGGGAAACCTGGAACCAGTCCAAACAAAGGCATGCAATGCAATCATACCTGCTCTTGATATTGCTTGATATCATTCTGGAGGCTTGTGATATCACTCATTGTGTTGGAAAGAAGGGGGGGCGCAGTCGGTAATAATGTGGTGAGGTGAGGATATAAAGGATCACAAAATGATTGTAGTTTATGATCGCACGCGCGCTCCTCCGATTGTTGGAGATGGTAGATTCTACAGAAGTTTGAATGAAGTATGAAAGTTTGGAAGTATAAAGTACGTAAATGGGGCCGGGGCTGGTGACAGTGGTACTACTGTCTTCACTGTATACCAGGTACACTATATATAATATGGGGCTAACGGAAGGTGGCGTTGCCTTAACCGGTTAAGACGGATACGTTTATTCACTTATCCGACTTGCAATCTGCACAATTGTCACTTAAAAGAGGAATTTCTCATTATCGGGGTTTAAAGTACCTATGTAAGTATCATGTATCTCTGGTGTCTTTCGTACCGTATTGTGTGTGTTTGTGTATCGCATTTAGAATTTAGAATAGCCTTGAAGGTTTCATCTCCTTTGGCTGTTCTGCCAAGTTACATCCCTTCCATCTCAGTAACCAAGATGATATATGATTTTCTTGGTAACATATTCCCTACATGGAGCCTTCCACCATGAAGTGTTAGGCTAGGAGATTAATCAACTACCTAGAGCTAGGTACCTACATATTTAGGTAGTGGTAGGTAGTAACCCCTGAACTAGATTACTGAAGAACACAGCACAGCGCAAACTCATCCCTCTCCCCTTTCCAGAGCATCTAAGCATTCTTCATGTCAGATGCGTCCAACATGGAAGCCGTCGGTACCATCATAGCTTCTCGCCATCATCAGCCTCCTTCTCGCCATCATCAACCTCCTTCTCGTCATCATCAGCCTCCCTATCCTCATTTGCGACCTTGGGCTGGTGACCGCGAATCATCTTCTTGATGTACTCCACCCGCGCCAGGTACTCTCTATCCTTCGCCCTCACCTCGTCCTGTATCGTCATGAGCAGTTTCAAGGTCTGCAGGAGCTTCGGATGATGCTTCTTGTGGGTCTTCGGGTTGACCAGACTGCCAGGCTCCCGGTCCGTGGCGGGCAACTGGAGTTGCTTCAGCTCATCGCTCAGGTGGCGTAGCAGGAGCGCCAAGTCTTCATCGCTGATGGCACCAGAATCCCCCCACCGATTCTGGACGCACAGCGCTGCGGCCGTGATCGCGATGATGACGTCCGGTCGGTCGTCGTCGGGGCGCCGCAGGCACGTGGCGAAGTTCTTCGCTGCGACTATGTCCTCTTCCCGGAGACGGTGCTGTTTGCCGCCCGGCTCGGAGGAGTCGATGGCGGTGTTGCCAGCCTCGCTGTTGCCTGTGGTAGCCCCAAAACCGCGGATAGTGCGGATGTCCTGTTGCGGGAGATCCTTCCATTCCACGCAGTGGTATGCAGGCCCGCTGATGGGCCCGTACAGCAAATACTCGTAGCTGAAAGAGCGTTCGGCGATGCCAGCGCGTTTAAGGTCACGCGTGTGGTACACCTTCACGTGATCGGCAAGCCGCGTCGTGTCGATGATGGCGATGGTGAGGTCGCCACTCCCCATATAGGTGCCCACCTGATCCAGCGTCCAGCTCAGATCGGCCGCCCAGGAACTGAACTCTGTCACCACGTTATGACACCACCTTAAATGAGAATCGACCATATCTCTGAGCTTAGGTATGTCGTAAATGTCGGTCGGCTGTTTTTCACTGTTCAGAAATCCGAGTGGCGTGACACCCTCCTTGGTGTTCAGAAGGGGGTTTCCGCCCGAGCGCGGACTGAAAAACCTGTACAGGAACCTCGGCATTTTCTTTCGAGACGCTAAAATCTTCGTTTCAGTAATTACCCAAGCCCAGTACGACGATGTTGAGGGGGTGGGAGAGGGTGGGATGGCCACAGGATAAAAAAAGAAGGCACTTACTCTTTTCTAACCACTTCCATTGTTTGACGGTCAGGTTGTGCTGCGGTAGTGATGCCGGGGGTTCTCTCGCTGGCTCAGACCTTATTTCATGAGAACTAGTCGCCGCGGGCTCCGCCTTGCTGACCACATGAGAGTGGTCATCCGTCTTCATCTCGGCGCCCTCCTCCATAGCAACGTCGTCCTTGACCGCGACGTCCTTGACGACGACATCCTTGGTCGCGACGTCCTCTCCGGCAACGCCACTAACCTTCTCGCCAATGTCTTCCAAAATGGAATCATCATCATCAATATCATCAATATAGGTGATATCTTCCTTCTCTGTCGCCTTGTGCTTGGCACTCTTGGATTGTCGTTGGTCCTCGGTATCCTCCGCCCTCCTCTTTCTCCCCGAAGAGGCAGGCGCTGCCGCTGCTGTCTCTTTTTCCGCTGCTTCGGCGGCGGCCCTCGTCTGGCTCCTCGTCCTCGTGAGCGAGGGGGCCGAAGGGATGTCGAGGCTCTCGAGTTCCCTCTTGCCAATCTTGTAGCTCGGCATGGTGGCGGAATATTTTCACTGCGATTTTTTGTGGACCGTTGATTGATTGATCTTATCGATGCTGTGCTTGCAACTCTACCACCAGGAATAAGAGTGCCCTCCAATACCATACCTCTTACAACCGGTTTATTATACATCTCCTCCGCCCACGGGACTGAGGCATCTTCCCTGCTGTACCCCTTCTCGCCCTCCCGAGTCAGGGATATAGCACAAAGAGCGTTGTCTAAGGCAAGAAGGATGCTCATCGAGGCGAGACATCCTTCCTCTTCTTCCCCTTTCTCTTCACAGACTCGACCGGAACGAGTCCCGAACAGCCCCAGGTCCTCGGGTTGCTCCTGGGGAAGAGCCTTGTCCTTCTCTCTTTATATTCCCCTGCTAGTTCTTGCGAGAATTTGAAACCTTTTTTGGGATTTCCTAGGCTTATCCCCCTGATTCCTCGCGGCTTCCCTACCCTACGAGAAGACAGAATTGGGTAAGGGTGCACACATGATGCGCACAGATTCGCTAGGGTTGTCGACGACTAAGGTCCTAAAAGGGATCTCAGCGCGTCTTGTCTTTGGGGCCTGTTCGAATACCGCGGAAACAATGTAGTCGATATCCCGAGGTAGGGAGGGGCATATACCCAAACATCTAGGGAGGTCCCATTCCCTAGCAGGGTCGTTTAACATTGGGCTTTCAATCACCAAACGCTGAATTCACGCATATTGCTCTTTAAACCTCTGGTTTCGAAAACAGATTCTTTTCCATTGATGGTGTCAGTCAGACTGTACAGATGAATGAATGCAGCAGCATCATCAACCCCCACCTCCTTTTCTTTTCCTCCCTTCCCCTCCCCTTCCTTTCCTCATAGCCTATGGTACACATTTATTCACATATCTTCGGCACTCCCCCCTCCCCCCGGTCCCCTCTGTACGAGTTAACCTGAAATCTAGAGCGAAGTCGAGAGAAGAACTCCACCAAGAGCGGAAGAGAGAAAGAAGAATAAAAAGAAAGCGCAGTCCCCGACATATGTCCAAAGCAACGGTACCGACCCCCCACCGACCCCGATCATTAACTAGCATTATGAATGGTATTTGTTGGTTGTAAAAAGTTTTGGTTTCGCGTTCGTGCCTTCATTGTCCTTACAAGACAATGATGCCCAGGGCCGATACGATAGCGAGCGTGACGTAGCCAATGAATAACGACTTGCCGTAGCTAAAGAAGGCGGGCGCCGTGAGCATACCCGACGCGTTGTCATCATCGCTACTACCAGTGCCACTACTACCGCCCGTAGCACTAGCGACGACGCCCTGGGAGCCAGTGGGGCTAGGTACGCTGCCCGTGCCGGCGGTGCCGGCAGCCTCGAGCAGGGTGGAGCAGCTGGAGGCAGTGGAGGCTTCCTGGGTGGAGGCGACGCCGTTGAAGTCGCAGGCGTCGCTGTTGCGGTCCTTAGCCAGGTAGTACTGATTGGCAACGTAAGCGAGCTGCTGGCGGGGCGAGCAGCCGCCGATGGCACCGTAGTCGCCGGTGGTGGCGTTGTGTGCGATGCCCTTGCAGTACTCGCCGTCGTCTGCACCACAGATGAAACCGAACGCCTTGCCGTAGTCGTCGGAGTCGACATCCTCGGGAATGGAGCACTCGAGCGAAGCCATTTCGCAGTCGCACAGCTGCGGGTTGACCGCGGGCGGTAGCGGGCTGGCCTTGGCGGCCCAGCTCTCGTACGTGGTGGGGCAGGCAGGCGCGGTGTTGGACGGCCTGTAGGAGCTCGACTGCGTGATGGTCGGGCTGACAGTGCGCAGTTGATCACGGAGCGAGGTAAAGTCGGGGTAAGGCGAGACGCTGCCACCGCTGTCGATGCTGACGAGACCATAGTTGTTGTCCTCCATGAACCACTCGTACACAATACCACCAGAGAAGACCTCGGTCATGTTGCCGTAGAGCACCTCGACCTCAGTGAAGGGACGGTGGGTAGGACCGCCGTCGATACCCTCAATGCAGCCGTACTCGGCAAAGAAGACGGGAACGGGATATTTGCTGAAGAAATCGACACGTTCGCCGTACGAAGACTCCTGGTAGCTGCTGTCACCGCACCACGAGTAGACGTTGTAGCCCCAGAAATCGATGGAGGTGGAATTACCAGAATCATCGGGCTGGCAGGCGAAGTAGTCGGCGAGATCGTCACGGCTGGGAACATCAGCGGTGGCGTAGCCCACGCCCAGACTGCTGCGGTATTTCTGAGACTTGATGTAGCCCTTGGTGTCACGGACAGCAGCCTTGACAAAGGCGGCGGCGGCAGTCTCGTTGCCGCGGCTGATGACCTCGTTACCAGCAAAGAAACCAATGACGTTGTTGTACTTGCTCAGGGAGTCAACAACGGCAGCATAGCGCTGGAACAGGGGCACATTCCAAGCCGGGTCGTTGCTGGTGATGGAAGTGCCGGGCTCACTCAGATCGGCCACGACGTAGATGTCGTTGGACGCGAGCTGCTCCATGCAGTCGTCGTGGTTAGCCTCAGGGTCGACAGCGTAGACCCGGATAACATTGGTAAAGATCTGCTTCATGAAGGGAATGTCGCGAGCGCAGGCCGTGGCGTCGGACAGCGGGTCCTTGTACTTCTTGCTACTGCTGTCATCGTCGTCGGCACGCTTGCTGTTGCCACCACCGGCACCCGTCGGTTGGTAGCCCTCTTGATAGGCGACGCCCTTGAAGTAGCTGTGTGTTTAGGGTCAGCCCATGCTTACCTCCAAAACTATCAGTTGCGAGGAGAACTATACACAGGGAACGTACAACTGCGATCCATTGTTGGTATAGAAAAAGTGCTGGCCGTGTACCTCAATAGCGGGTATAGTACTCCAGCTGGCATCGGCAGCGAATGCTCCCGAGAGAGCCGTTGCGCCGACCGAGAGGTACGGCAAAATAGATGATGCGCGCATAATTATTGTGGCAGGCTATGTAGTATAAGCAGCGAACGAATAAATTGTAATTGCAACTGTAATTGTAGTAGAGAAGCAGAGACAGAAAGAACAGAAAAGAAAAAGGGTAAAAGAGAATATCGTAGTAGAGCTACACCCTTTTTTTCTCTCTCTCCTCTGAGTGTCGAAAATTATACAAAGCGAATGAAGAAGATGGAAAGAATAAAGAATCAATTCGTGTCGTATAAAGTGAAGGTGGTGATAGTGGGGGAAAGAGACACGGCCAGAAAGTTAAAAAAACAAGTCGACGTAGTTTTGCGTGTAAGTGACAGTGGAATGATATAGCGGAAGGAATGGGGAAACGGGAAGACGTCGCCAAGGAAAGTCAAAAAAGCTTGTAATGGCCTTAAAGAAGGTAAAACGGGGGGGGGCAAAGAGGACGGGCACAATAACGAACCGATCCCCGGTTGCACTTGCTACTACATGCTACACAACTTACCATACCTAAGTACTAAAAATGACTCTAGAGAAATTTCTTTGCCGCGGATTGGTTAGAAGCTCTACCCATCTTTAGGATCGTGGCAGTGTTGAGTGTAGAGGAATTGTGGAGAGTCAGATCTCCAGAAAACGCGCAAGCTTTCGCACCCAGTGTAACTTCCTAAGTGATTTAGCTAGGTAACTACATCTCATGCCTCTATCTGCTACATACCTCCTACTCAGTCGGCACCTGTCAGCCGTGTAAGTTACCTGTACGTATCGACGTGCTAGGAAGGCGGGTACTACATGTCAACCTCTGTACAGACAGTATCTGAGTATGGACAGTTGAACGGATGCCCATATGTAGTGTCGTACTGTCTTTCCATATGTACATATTAGTCGGTCTTGTTAGTGATGTTCTGGTAGATTGGCAGATTAGGTAGGAGGAAAGGCGGTCCCACCTGAATAGCACCGTCAGACCGAAGATTGAAATACTTCTGATGCTTACTTGCGGCCGTAGTATTACGAAGTACATCCATATATACGAGATCAACTGGGGGGGCCACCATCTTACAAGGTAGGAAAACCACCCAGACAACAAATGAATTCTCTGAACGCTGACAGGCGATTGGTGCTGACAGTGACACGCTGATCTTCCATTCACAGCCTCCCAACCGCCTAAGTCTGATTGGCAGAATATGGCCGTTTTTCTTTTGGCTAAGACCAACAGAGTGAGGCACTCCCTCCAGTCCTGTCAGTGCTGCGGTGTTGGGTCGGAGTGGTATGCTGCAGTTGCGCGGCAATGCGGAATTCCGCACCCCGTACGACGTACTACAATAGCAAGCACCTTGTGAAAGAGATAAGAACTATCAACAGGGAGAAGCAGAGCGGCAAAGCGGCCAACGTGAGCAACCAAACCACACACGACAACTAGACTCTAGGTGTGTTGGGTTGGGTGGGTTGATAAGAACTAGGCAGAAGGTGGTTAAGTCGTCTGGGTTACGAAGCCGAGGACCAAATAAACCCCAAACTAACAACGAACAACTGCAACGGAGGAGAGAAAAAAGGGGATCCTAATCCACCACTGAAATGGGCTGATACCCCGTCCAGTCGTATATTTGGGGTACCTGACTGACTCGCCCGGCTCCCTAGTTTAGTTTCGTTTGCCCTTCCTCTTCTTTTCTTTTCTTTTCTGCGGGGACGGCGTCCTCACGATCGACATCGAAACGCAGTACTAAAATAAGATAGTAGAAAAGGCCCCCCTTCTCCGTCCGCCATTGGGCTTGCCCTTGACCTTGGTGGCATAGGGTCTTTTGCCGGGCGTCCCGTTTCGAGAGCCAACACTAAACTTACTTCGCTGCAGGAAAGCAAACCTCCATCCAGGTAACCAATTACAATTCACACATCGATAACTACATTATCACCACGAACCTCTCAAACTTCATCACGTAGGAACTCGTTCTTTGCTTTGTCCCCTCCCTACATGTGATTTATTCGGTTACACATAGGTCGCGGCGATGATGTAAGGCAAGGCAAGGGAAGGAAGGGTGTCACGTCATCGGATAGCAAATTGGGCATGGGGCGCAAGGGCGTTTGAATCGTTGATCGTCTTTTTAAAGATCGCCAATACCACACAAGCTTTTCCCCTGAGTGGGACCCCCCCTGTCTGGTCTCCGCTTCTTCTGCCGGCGTCCCGATTGTCATCTAAAAAGCTTTTTTTTTTCCCGCCTTCTTCCAAGGTTCTTAAAGGTCTTCTTATTAAAAACGCCGCCCCACGTAACGCAGCTGAGGCGGACACTATCCAGGTTTATCTTGGACCAAAGTATCATGGAATATGACCAGAAGCTGCAAAAGTCAGAAGAAGAGGGCAAGGAGGGAGATTAAACAGTTAAGCAACACCTGGGCATAACGAATGGCTTATTACTCCGTATGTAGATAACCCATATAAAATAATGGGGAGGTGCTCGCTTATATGGGGGAAACATGGTCATGAAATGTAATATTCAAATACGATTGCCCTTGCCCTTGTTGTCCGGCTCGAAGATCATCACCAAAGGCCCCCCCATCTTAAATCGAGATCGTACATTGGAAATAGGGGTTTCCGCTGCGTGATGGTGCGTGACGACGACGCCCGTAACCACCCCGGCCTTTGAAATTTTACGATTCGCCGACTTTTTGGCCGCCGTGGTCGACGCCGGGGATATATGGGGAGGGGGGGTTCCATGGGAGGAAAAGGGGTGCCGGCACCCATATCATCGGGGCGCGTCGATCCGGTTTCAAGGCGGAAGCAGGTGACACGTGAGGTGCTTTGAGCTGAAATAGTAGAGGAGGCCACCTATCCTCCCCCCCTCCCCATTTGCTTGTTCATCTGTTTACCTTTAAAAGGAAAATACTACAAGTGGAATGGATAATGCTCAAGAAATTGCGCTTCAACACTATGCAAACAGCTATCTGAAGAATACTACCAAGAAGATTCAAAAAAAAAAAAAGAAAAGGGAGAAAGAAAGAATCGATTGTAAAGCACTAGACCAGAGACTAGCCAGGGTCGTTGGTTGTCGGGCAGTATCTCTGTCGAATAGGGGAGGGGGGGGGGCGAAGGAAATCATAAAGATGGTGACGCAACTTAACAGACAAGCTCACACATATATACAATCACCTGTAAATAATGAAGTTCGTGCGGGACAACAACAACCCCCACGAGTGTTTGCCCAACTCAATACAGATCGGACTCCAAAAAGGGGACAGGGTGTCTGTTGAATAACTTTCATATTAACTGCTCTACCTGACCACCGTATAAGACACGGCCGACGCACGCTTAATCGGCATCGCCGAATGCTCCTTTAAGCGCAATGGTGTTTTGTTTTACGTCCCATTCCAACCCACCCATGAGCAAATGTGCCATCGCTTACAAGCGGGGGATCGGAAAAAACTACGGCATGCCGGGCAACTTGGTAGTGCCCGAGATCTCAGGGATCCACGCGACGCGGTGACCGGCGAAGAGCTCGACGGTAGGGCGGGCGTCGTCGAGGGCGGACAGGTCGTCCATGGCGCCGACCTTGAGGGCGCAGACTCCCGGGCCGAAGGTATCGCTGGTGCGGAACAGGGTCGACCCGCAGTCGCCGCAGAAGTGCGACGTGATCACGCTGCCCGTGTCCGCCGTCTTCGCGATCGTCTTCGGCGTCCCCGACGTCACCCGGAACCCCGCGTCCGCGGGGATCATCAGGTTCGTGCTGTACGTCGATCCCGTGATCTTCCGGCAGTCTAGGCAGTGGCAGAGTGCCTGTTGTTTTTAGGGGGGCGACAACGTTAGTGTTGAATCCAAGGGGGAGGCGAGGCGGGGGGGTTGTATATTGCTAGTCAGGGACGGAACGGGATGGGAGAAAGCGCGGCGGGCGGGAGAGCAAGCGGGTGAAAATCCGGGGACGGAGGGCACAGGACGACGGCGGCGGCGGCGGCACGGAAATCGGATCCACTCACCTTGGCAGTGGGCTCGCCATCGTAAGCAATGCGGACCTTACCGCAGAAGCAACCTCCAACAGGCATTGTCTTCTTCAGGTAGTCTAAGCTGGAGAGCAGAAAAGGAGGGGAGCGGTTATTTCGACGACGATGATGATTGGCTGCTTGGTCGAATTACGAGCTTGGCTATGGGATGGCGAAAACTGTTCGTTGTCCGTCAAGGTTCTCCAACTTGCTCTTATATATATATCACAGTCAGGACCCCCAGCCAACCCCTCCAAATATATTTCCCCTCCTTAATGCTACTACCCCTCAACCTAGCTCGACAGAACTCATAATTCATGTCCGACGGTCGTCGGCCTCCCGGCGCCTATACAATCCAGGCAAGGATTGATCAGTCTACGCGCGGGCTATGGTCGCCAAGTCTCATTCTATGCCAATCAAATTTGGTGCGGGGGGGCCACGTTCGGCGAGCACACGAATACCTAAATCACAAAGGCGCGGGCGAGCGGACTGAGTCCGCTCGAGAGAGTGTGTGGGCGTTATGAGCGTTTCACATACGGGTTTTGTGGTAATGTTCGAGCAAACCCCGAGGAGGAGGGAGAAAAGGAGGCGCTTTTGATTCCAAATCCCGGGGAGTGTGTGGTCAGCTGCTGGATGCATCGGAGATCCTAAGACAGGCTGACAGGCTAAAGGGCGCGCCGCCCGGGGGGTTAGTTGCGTAGGGTGGGGGACCAGCCGATTCGTGGCTTCGGGCTGCCGCAGTCCCGGGGGTTTTGTCCGCCTACGCACGGCAGCATTAGTTAGGTATGCCTGCCTGGGGCATGACGGTGGTGACACGGCTGCCCTTTTTCCAGTAAGTCTAGTTGTCATAGGGCTTGGGCTTGATCCCTATCGGGATTTTACGGTGCTACTCTTCTTGTTTCAGTGAGAGCGCTGGATATCCTTTGATTCCATGCATATTTCGCCGTAGGACGTGAGCAGGCACAGGCTTGATATTCCAATTATGAACTTGACCTTGTCGAACCCTCTTCTCCCGCCCGCCCTGGCCGTCATTCATGTACACCAAGGTGACCTGATTTACGTATGTATAGTATGCAATTGCACTTGGACAAATTGAGAATCAATGTCTACCCAGGCAGCCTGGATGTGACGGTCCTTCCGATTTGGAATGACTCTGAGAGGTTAAAGGAAGGGCATCATTAAGAGCAAGTACGAAGTAGGTAGTGTACATATGGAATCAATCCTACCCCGCTACCCCTCGCGGTCCCGTTGCCCCGCTATCCCGCAAGCCCTGTAACTTCCGTAAAAAGCAGTTTAGGCCCAGTTTAGCACAAGCCGCCAAGCCGCCTCTCACCAACTCTTGCCGATCATTAAGGTTTATAGGCTAGCCATTTCATTACATAATCACATTTTACACTATACCTATCTGGGAATAACGATATGCAATACGTTACATACCAGTCTGGTTACATACAAAGTATTTGTCTGGTATTTGTGATAGAGCCCAGTCCTTCTTTGGAATCATCATCATATCCATCCATTTTTAGCAGCAAAGTCACCTTTCAACCGATCAGCCATCGAAACAACCGGACATCGAGCAACCAAGATACCCGAAACACCAGAGCCCGGCCTTGCTCAGACCATGACATTCCCTCTCGTGTAACTACCACTCCCCTACCGACGTTGCCCCACGTCCTGCCAGCCTGGCAGGACTCGCCTCGGGACAAAACGTGACGTAACACATAGCGGCGAATTCCCATACCGACCACCACCACCACCACCAAAATGCAGGGCTTCAACATGGGGCGGTACGTGCCGCCAGAGCTAGAGGGGACGGCGACAGGGAACCAGCTCCACCGGAAGCGGCCTCCCGGATCGTCGGGGCCCGGGGGCGCGATGACGGTGCGCTTCGAGATGCCGTTCGCGGTGTGGTGCGCGCACTGTCCGCAGCCGACGCTGATCGGGCAGGGCGTGCGCTTCAACGCCGAGAAGCGGCGCGTCGGCCACTACCACAGCACGCCGATCTTCGCCTTCCGCATGCGCCACGCCGCCTGCGCCGGCGCCCTCGAGATCCGCACCGATCCCCAGAACACCACCTACGTCGTCACCGAGGGCGGGCGCAAACGGGACACCGGCGACAATAAAGGTGATGACGCCTCCGCTGCTGCCCACGCCCCGACTATCCTGACCCCCCGCGAGCGCGACGACCTCCGGGGCTCCGCGTTCGCGAAGCTGGAGCGCACCATCGAGGACCGGGCGCGTCTGGCCGCGGCGCGCGACCGCATCGGCGAGCTCGAGGCCGCGAGCGCCCGCGCCTGGGACGATCCGTACGAGCGGAACCGGGTCCTGCGGCGCGAGTTCCGCGCCGCCCGCCATGAGCGCGAGCGCGACGCCCGCGACGCCGACGATTTGCGCGATCGTCTCGGTTTCGGCCCCGAGCTCGTGCCCGCGTCCGACGACGACGCGAGACGCGCTGCCCTTGTTGATTTTAGACCTGTTCCTGATAATGACGACGACGGGGGCGCAGCCGCTGCTAAGGTCCTGGCGCGCCCTTTGTTCGAGGCTTTTGGCGTGCCTAAGCAGCAGCAGCAGCAGCAGAAAATATCAGTATCCAAATCATCCACGTCTACGTTAGCCACCACAGCGACAAACAAAACAACGAAAACGAAGAAGGAGAAGGCAAAGACCAAGCCCAAGACCAAACCCCTCAAATCCGAGATCGCGGCGTCCCAGAGCCGCGAAACCCTAGTCTCGGAAATCGTGGGCAACACGCGCGCGGCGCACGACCCGTTCCTGGCGCCGACGACGTCCACCACCAAGATCCTGGGGATCAAGAGGAAGAGGCAGGAGGAGGAGGAGGAGCCGGGGGAAGAGGAGAAAGAAGGAGAAAAAGAAGTGGCAGTAGGAGTATCGTCATCGTCGGCGAAGGCGAAGGCGAAGATTACGGGGTCGCGACTGCAGGTTGAGAAGAAGAAGAAGGGAGAGAGCACTACTGCGCTGGGGACTGCGGCCGCGGTATCCGGTACTCCTGCTGCTACTACCACTTCACTAGTCGAGTACGATTCAGATTCGACATAACATCATCATCACCATCATCATATATCATTCTACACATAGAGAGAGAGAGATACATCTCGGTCACGGCGTTAGGTAGAGGGTGGGGGCATTGGTCGTTAACAGGCACGTATAAGATACCCTATATAGCATTCGAGGTTGGGATTTATTTTTGGTTTAGTTTGGTTAAGTTTAGTTTTATTTCCATGTGCATGGAATCGAATACATGTTTGTTCCTTTGGTTGTTGATACCCTTTTGCAACGCAGGTGCAGGAAATATATGTCTTCGCCTGGAGTAACATAACAGTCTCCTCCTATTCCTCCCCCAATACACTTTCCGAGAAAGAGAGGAGAAAAGAAAAAGGGGGGGGGGGAACAGAAGCGCGCCCCAAAACGTAAGATATCCCCCATCCATCAGCCAGCGATCGTATGCGAGGAACGAAGTACTCTTGTGTTAAGAAGTAGACAATTAAAAAAAGCACTGAGTACATGAATAAAATAACATAACCGCTGCTGCTGTTCGTAAAACGTGCGCAAAAAAAAGCTAGCTAAACGACTACCTGATTGATTACCTGGAGAGGCGGAGGCGGCGGCGGCGGCGGCAAAGGGTGGGCATGAATTGAATGAATCTCTCTGTCCCCGCGCTTGCCCGTGTATGCAAACAGAACTCCTGGATAATGAATGACGCCTCTCTCATAACTTGCCCCAGTGGAATGCAACTCTTCGTGAGATAAAAAAATGAAAAAACAAACTCATGGCAAATTCGGTTCGTGCTGATCTCTTATTCTTCTTCCTCCTCTTCCTTCATTTCTTCATCCTGTTCGTTGTCGTCTCCCTCCTTTCCTTCCTCGTCTTCTTCGGCGGTATCCTTCTTAGAGGCGCCCGGGACTGGAACCGATTCCTATACGTCGTCCATATGGCCGGCGGGCTGGTCATCTTCGTCCCCGAAGCTGGCAACGGACGACATGTCGTCGTCGTCCTCGGTCTCGGCGCCAGTATCGTCCACGGCGTCCTTGCTGGCATATTTCTGAACATATTCTACGCGCCCATTAGTCCTAGCTACACAAGCCTCCATTATAACATGTATATGTTGGTGCTATACCCTTGACTTTGTTCTCGTAAGTCTTGGGCTCCCTCATGAGGAGAGCCGCCGCTTCGCCGTTCAGGGGATCGGATGGGTTCGGATACCGTAGTAGCTGAGGCAGGAAAACTTCGAATATGTTGATCATATCGAACATAGGCGACCAAGTTTGGTTAATGACATCTAAACAGACCGAGCCTGACCTATTGCATGATTAACCCCCTTGTCCTGGCTTTCCTTGTCTACAATCTCCGTACGTCGAATTTGGCGCGGGCCAACTTACAGTTCATCGATGTTCGGGTGGAAGATACGGTTCACAAAGCCGATGCTAGGAGATTTGTAGGGATACTGGTCGGGGAGTTCGACATGGACCTTCCACACGCCGTTCTCGAATGGTGCTAAGTAGCAAATACACATAAGCCTAACCCTTGCCATGTCTAACGTGGGGTCGTGGGATCATGGGATCGTGGGATGGTAGAATGGGGGACTAACTCTCAGACGGGCCCTTGAAGCGCACATAGAACTCCTGCCTACGCTATTTGTGAGAAACAAGGATCGATGAATCGAGAGATCGTGTATCAAGCGCGAGACGTTATATCCATTTGAACAAAGCTTACACTATATCACCAGTAGTTAGCAACAATGCAAACGCCTGGGCAGATAGGGCTTAGGGGCCAAGTACTATTGTCATTCACCAGAGTAACCTCATAGTCACTCATAAGCCTATCCTAATTAGCATTATGACGGGTAACGAAAGCAGCAGTCGACATACATCCTATATTCTCGTTAGCGACGTTCAAGGGAAGGAAGTGTTAAGACACCGTTATTAGACACCGGCTGCAGCGGGCGGGGCAGGGTTACGGTGACGTACTTCATAACCTAAAGCAGAGGAGCACTTAGATCAGTCCACTGGTCTACACTGCAAGTAAAACGAGATAATAGATAGATAGATAGATAGACCTACATCAGTTTCGATCCTTCGCCTAGGACTACTCATGATGGCGGCGGTGAGGACGGGACTACGCAGAGAATAAAATAGCAGAGAATATGCAGAGAATGCTGTTCGTTGGGCCGCCGAATTCGGGCTTTTTCTTTCGGGGGGTTTCTTCTTGTTCTTCTTCTGGTCCCCTTTTTTTTAATCTAATGGATACGTTCCAAAAGATCTCTCCCTCTCTCCCTCTCTCTCTAAGTAAGTTCGTTCTCCAAGAAAGAGGAGTAAGAGGATGCTGGGATAACGGGTGAATGTTGACGAGACCTCGCTGAATGTTGCCGGTGGTTGGGGCGAGCTTAGTGAAGTTGTAGATAAGAGGAAGCAGGAGTAGGTAAAAAGAAATATGGGCGGTGGTGGATATGAATAAATAGCAAGGAATACCTGGGTCAGTAAAGTTCGGGAAAAGAAGACGATAAGGTTTGGCTGTGTACCTTGTATGTATTTACGTAGGTTTGTTAGGTAAAAGGAGTTTGAAAAGAGGTCCACGGGTACGGAGTTTCTACTACTTGGTTATTTATTCAGATGATTGCGGAAGCGGCGATGTCGGTTCATTTCATTCAAAGAAAGTGAAGGTGGCGGTAGAGCCCGGGTGGTCGAGTTTGTTATGGTAACCTACAAGTACATATATACATATACGTAATGTTTTCAAAGTCGCAGGGTGGGTTCTGGGCGCGGTTCTACTCTAATAAATAATCTTAGTTAGCTACAAAGTAAACTAAACTGGTGACTCGTCCATCCAAAGTCACAAGAGCACCTGACTGAACAACCTCTTCCAATGGAATGACGCGGGATGACCCGATACAGCTAAAAATGGGGTTAGAATGCCCAGGTGATGGCTATTGATCGATACCTGTATGGATACGTCGGAAACCTTACCAACCCTGAGGGAAACCCAACCTTATCTAACGTTTGGTAAGTAAGGTACATGTTAGTATGGCAGTTTGCTGGAACAATCTGATGGGCTATCGATAAAAGGAATCAAGTACCTAGCCAGCAGGCCTCGGTCAGATTGGCTGGATTGGCCGTTGTAGTTAGTTATGGCTGTCCCTGTTGCCGCCATCCACGGGTCTTTCATCTCAACTTTCCGACCTCCCCTTGCTTCCATATTCGCCTATTATTCATTCTTCGCACCCATTCTTTGTTAAGGAAGTATGCAATTGGCCCCAACAAGATTGTCAAGATTCCTACTTGATTGCTACTGTGATGCCTAAAACTAAGTAACATCCCGGGCTAACCTGGTATGTTGTATGAAGTAGAACCGCATTTCCCTCTTAGCTTTTCCTCCGTAGCTGATCGCCATCGCGACAAGACGTCAGTCTCGAGAGGGGCAGCAGAGCAGGCAGAGAGGAGGGGCATGCTAAATGTGGAGTTGGCTGACTACCCCTGTTAAATTCCAAGTAAAGTACCGGGGGTCTGGTCTACATAGTAGTCGAGGTAGGTATGAGAGACATCTTACATAGGATGTCTGCGCAAGTGTGTAAGCCAATATTGTAGACTGCTGCTACTCTAGCGCAAACGATATCTTCCTTATTTGGTGACATCCAGTTTGTCTGTGCCTGACGTGTCCCGAGCGCGCGTGTCTACCGTCCATATCCTATATGGTGTGCTGCTTTCACTGCAACGTGTCAGTATGCATTGGAGGTTTTATTCGACGCGGGATATATATCGCTCGTAGGCCATGCAGAGATAGATAGACAGATGGACAGGTCTTCTTACCACGTTTCTGACGCCCTGTTGCACATCTACCGCAGGGATTTCTAACCCAGGCAGATTTAAAGGTGCCGGCATTGCGCCGGCGACACCGCACCGGATCTCAATGCTGCGCATATAACCCCCCAGGGCTCTTTGCTCGGGGACGAAGACGGCCACGTTGACAAAAGTGAGGCAATCGGGTTCGCTGAACAGTCTCGCCTCACAACCGTCGTCCTTGTTCGCCACCAGGTTCCCGCACTGCGCGACCCCGGGCACGTTATAGCAGGTGGGCGTCGAGTGTCGCGAGCCCGGTTTTGACAGATTGACGTTGAGGACGGGTCTCCCTCTGCATTCTTTCGGCCCCGGCGCCCCGGAAAACAGTGTCGCGGAGATCGGGACCAGGGGCTCTTCTTCGTCGACTGCCGAGTCTGCCGATCCGGTGACGTCGCCGTCAGCTTCGGATGATGGGGTCTCCTCCCCCACTTTCACTTTTTCCTCTGCTGTCTTCTCATGCCCTATATATTGATCTGCTCCTTGCGTCATCGTTTCATTTTCATTAGTTATTGCCTGCTCAGTGAGCTGCCCAGGTCGTATTCGCTGCGCATGTACGGAACATGCCAAATAAGTTATACCAAGCGCCAGTAAGGGAGTTATACTTCGCATCTTGAAGTTCTTCTGTCTCTTTCGTCATGTTTGTATAATAAAGGCGACAACATCTGAAGACCAGAAATTCGTCAACTAAAGCTTGTCTTTTCCCACCCGCATCCTTCGAAAATATATCTCTCCTCGCTCCATAGATCGGCCTGGGGTGTTTCCGAAACCACACATCATACTCCTTGGCGTTTCGCGCCGACCCAACTCCCAAACCGCTTTACGATGAAAATAGAACAAGTCCAAAGATAGTCTCCTGCCGCATCAGATATGATTAGTGAAAAAAACTATGCTGGATCTGAGAACCCCTTCGTCCTCCGGCCTAGGTAGGCGAGGGTGGTAAGGGGCAGACTTATGATTTTACATTCCAATTCTACTCGCATGGTTCTTCTGGACAGACTACGCCACCATTTCTTACATCACGTCCCAAATGCTAGGCGTAATCAATAGCAGCATCATTCTTTTGATTCGCAGATTACTAGTATCCCAGAGTCTAATCAGGTTTTATACACGACTTAGAACAGACGGGCGCGCAAGCCATTCGCAGGGGTGGCCGAGAAGGTCGAGTTGATCTCGCCCCAGCGAATGTTGCTGAAGGTGACCTCGGGCGACGGCTCGACCTTGCGAATGGTGTCGGGACTACCCTCGGTGGCGTTGCAAGGGCCGGCGCCGTCAGCCTTCCCGTCCAGCCAGGACATGTTGCCGCCCTCGTCCCACCAGATACTAAAGGCGAGCACCATACCGCGGGTCATGGCGTCGCCCATGGCGGCGGTGGCGCCGAGGTCGAGAAACTTCTCGGACCCCATGGCGCCGCAGTACTCGTCGTCGAGGAAGTTCTGGGCGGGGACCCCTTCCTTGTTGACGACCTCGGCGCGGATGACCTCGCCGTCCTGCACGTAGAGCCGGTGGATCGACGTCAGCGTGCCGTCCGCGTCCGCGGGGAACTGCGTGACCACGGTGAACGGCCGCGTGGTGTCCACCTCGAAGTCCGCTCCCGATCCGTAGTAGTCCGGCTGTCCGATCCGGTACGGGTTCCACGAGCAGCCGTCCTTGTCGCACACCCCGTCCTTCTCGCACTCCGCCCCCTCGCACAGGTAGATGCTGCTGATGTTACACGGGTGCGGCGCGATGTGGTTGGCCCGCGAGTTCGCCTCCCAGATGTCCATCTCGTTGCAGCAGGCACCGGCGCCCTCGACATTGCCCTTTTTAGGTTCCGGGGTTAGCTGAGCTCGGCTGTGCCATATTCTTCTTCCTCTTCTTCTGATGAAGGGGGGAACAAAAAAAGAAAAGAAGGGATCCACGGGCACTTCTTCACAAAACGTACCTCGCCGTTGATAAAGGGGGTGACGTAGCACTGGGCATCGCAGTATCCGGTTCCCCAGGCGGCGCCGCCGGTATTCAGGTCGCTCTTGGCGCCATCCTTGACCATCTCGGATAGGTAGAGCGCCGAGTTCATGCCGCAGGGGAGCTTGGTGGTGTCGACGTCGAAGGCGAACTCGCCGCCCGTAAACCGCGTCAGCTCGTAGTTCTCCCGGCTCATATCCAGCAGGTACACCCGCGGGGAGACCACGTTGCCGTCGACGATGTGTTGTAGGCGCACTAGTAGAAATACACAATGGTAAAAATCAGCAAATCGCGTTCTGGGAAAACGTCTGTATAGACGCAGAAAACTGCCAGGTGGCGCAAGCCTTTTCCATCAGACATCGCCGCCCCCCAGCCGAGCTCGATCGTATCATATGGTCCTCACTTACGGCTTCTGAGATCGGTCGTGACGCCGTTCTTGCTGTAGTCCGTGATGCCCTCCATGACGCAGTTCTCGGCGCATTCCTCCTTGGTGGGGCAGGCGTCGGGGTCGGGCCCGCTGCCCCAGTCGCCGCAGCCGAGCTCCGGGTTGTCGGCCTGGTGGACGCCGTGCGACGAGGAGTCCAGCACCAGGAAGTTCATCCAGTCGTTGCACCCGTCCGCCACCGTACACCGCTGCGTAATCAGCCGCGGGTGCTCGTCGGGCGTCGCGCCCGGCTTCTGCGCCGTCGCCAGTCCTAACATGGCGGAGGCCAGGAGGACGTTGCGGGGGGACATGGTGGTGTGTGTTATCTTAAATAGCAAAGAAAATTTTTCAGAGTAACGACCAGGCTTGGAAACGACGTCTTAAAGAGTGCAGATGGCGCGAGAAGGTAAGCACATCACCGGGCAAGGAGGTCCACGGGTATCGCATTATATACATTGCCCGGCAGCATCATAATAATAAATTAAATAACTAAACCTAATAGCAATTACTACCTACATTGTAAGGATCCTCCCCCAGCATCCCCCCCCAAAACACCTTCCCTCTCTCTCTCTCTCCCTCCGCACGCCAAGCCTTTCCCCTTTTTGCCTGTTCCGATTGCTGGAGGCTGAATACCCGTACCGCATTGGGGCGGGGCGCTTGGTGTGGTTGGGAACATGGGGCCGGCGTTCCGGCGAACGTGGGCGATCGCGGAGGGTGCCGGCTCGAGCGCAGGGGGGGACGGGGGGTCTGGATGCGGGCATGATGAATTATGTAGTTAGTTAGCGAGAGATTGATTGAATTTTAATGCTAGACAACCGGACGACGAGGGTCCAGGGTTTGAAAAGAAGTCAGGACAGTTGGCCAGTGGCCCCCCTTTCATCTCCTCTCTTGTCCGCGGCATCGTCGGATGAGACGAGTTGAAGGCTCGAATGGGATGGGCAGATGAAGATGGGTTTGGGTTTGGGTTTGTTTTTTTTTCTTTCTTGCGCGCGTGCATGCCCCGTCTCCCTGCTAACAACCAACGCTAACGCCAATCACCGCGCTGCTGTTCCTGAGGGACTAGCAGGTGCAGTAGTCTTGTCCCCCGATGTTACATCAATATATCTACCGTTCGCCCCCCGGCCCTCAAGCAAACTGCCTTTGCCTGTTTTTACTATTCTTTTACATAAATAGATAGGGAACCTTCCGCCTTCCGCCGCGCTACGGGCTTCACAGATGTGCAGAAGAATCTTATGATTATTATTATTTTGCTCCCTTTTCTTTTAAACTACAATACACGGTAATGAAAGTTTTCTCTTCCCCCACTGAAGAACAACGATAATATGTGCCGAGGCGGCGGCTGGGCGTATATTACTCGATTAGAGAAGAAGAAGAAGAAGGAGAGGGAAAGCTCAGTCACATGAAAAAAGGGAATACATATGGGAGTTGGGTTGGGAGCCGCAATCTCCGGTGATCATCATGCAAGATTTTGGAACTATATAAGGCCAGATCTCTTCCAAATCCTTGGCGTTTCTTGTTCTTGTTTTCCCCGGAACTTCTTTATGAGGAAGTCCCCTCCCCCCCCCTTTCCCCACCCCGTTTTAAAGCGATTAACTTAATACTTAGCTCATGAGTTGGAATGTTTCATAAAAAAGGGTTGGTTCATTTTAACGCCCTTGGTTTTACCGCGTTGGCCGGCTCTCGAGGTCGTATTATCGGAGTGGCGAAGACAGTGGTAATGCGCGATGCTTCAAGGTGTAGTGCTATAGGCCAGACTAAATAGGCCAGACAGGTTACAGACCTATTTGGAGCTCTTACTGAAGAAGGACGAGCATGAAGGCGGGATTGCAAGTATATTTACGCTCTACCTCTACTCCTATGGAAGTTAAAACACTTTTTAGTCTATGTAGGCCAAGCCACCTCCAAGATTTGGTGTAGATGTCTACACCGCCGGAAGTATATCTTGACCGAGATGTGTAATCGCAGTTACCTGAGCGTGTCCCATGAGGCCCGAAAGCAGCAGCAATCTATTAGGCTTAAGGCCCTCATTGGCATAGTGGGGGGGGAGCATATAAGAGGCATTCAAATAAACACTTGCGCGAACCTTTGGGAGTATTGTGGATTCTGGTGTATTATAAATAAGCTTGTAGATGGATGGATCTACACCGATTGCTTCCCCGCCTATATACATAAAGGTCCGGAGGCAGAACCCCACTCCGCTCCGCCGCCGGCCCGAAATTCTCACCTCTCGGAGACCGGGACAAGCGGGAAGGCGGGGGATCGAAGGGCAGTGTGGCTTGGCAAAAAGGTGGGGTCAGGAAATGATAATAAAAACGCACTGACCACCGTGTCACGCACATAAGCATGTGACCCACTAAATTCCACCCCAAAAAAAAGGGTAGGCTTGGCAGATTGGGGGGCGCTGGTGGGAAGGGGATCTGATAACTTTGTGCTTAGGTAGGAACTGATTGACCTAGTAAGTAGCAAACTGTTTTTGCCTCGACCCTGCCAGCCCTGTCCCAGACCCAAAGCAGACCCAAAGCAGACCCAAAGCAGACCCAAAGCAGACCCAACCTTAAGGGAATCAATCGGCCAGGCCTCAATCAATGCTTTCCAGCTACACAGGAACCTTGCAACAAACATACCTAACCTACATACCTACCTAAGTACTTCAAGGTTGACATATCATACCTACGAAGTATACCAAACAACATTGGTTGAACCTTGAACATCAATCAATAATCAATCCGTAAATAACTGCCAGAACAACACTACATAACATACGAACTAACATTGGGACCTTAAAAAAATACTCTCACTACCCTCACCACCTTCATCTTCACCATCAACCTCACTGGCTCACCATACTACTACTATATAATAATATTAATTCTGAAAAAGCCTCTCTTTACCTTCGCGCGTCATGCAAGCGCCGTAGGCTTTTTCGTCTTTTCTTTTTTTTTTCTCCCTCTCCTCTCCCCTCTCCTTTTCACCCCCCTTCTTCTAACTCTTCTTTCCATTTCCCTCCCTTCATTTCAACAACCCTCTTAGGTCTTGTTCTTACCTTCACCTATCATTTTAACAATCATATTTCAGTAGTGGGGTTCTCTTCCACTCTCTTTCCCGCCTTTTCCACACTTCCCTTGCTGACCTTCTAAGGTTACCTACCATCTATTTAGCAACCAAACCAACACTGCGCCCTCCCCCTCCTCCCCCCCTTCCCTCTCCCCCTCCTCCAATCTTATCTTCTTATTTTGGATCTGATTCGTGATCCGCACTGCACCGCGTTCAGCCCTGCCGTGCCGTGCCTTGCCGTGCCCTACCGTGCCCTACCGTACCCTCCCTGTCCTCCCTGTCCCTCCAAACCGCCAAACCGTTACCCGTTACATAAAATACCCGCTCCAGACCTTCCCAAATTAAGAAATCCAGGTCATGCCACGATGTCTTCATCATCAGGAACCCCGGAATCATGGATTTCTTCTTTCTGTTCCCTACTAGGTCACGAGTACTTCGCAGAGGTCTCGGAGGAATTCATCGAAGATGATTTCAACTTGACTGGTCTACAGACTCAGGTAGCCATGTACAAGGAAGCTCTCGAGGTATGTTGCCATGCAGGTCCGCGGGTGTTTTCTTCCCGTGCCCACGTGCATCCATCTAATACCTTATATCTAATATCTAATATCTAATAATTCGCTCGCTAGATGATTCTCGATGTTGAACCTGAGGAAGATGACGACGACGATGATGAGGAAGACGATGAGGAGGATGAGTCCATAGAAGGTGTCGATCGGATACGAAACAGTGAACGCCGAAATCACGCACGGATGGCTAGCGACCTCTCCGTCATAGAATCCTCCGCCGAAATGCTCTACGGCCTGATCCACCAACGATTCATTTGCTCTCGCGCCGGCATTCAACAGATGTCGGAGAAGTATGAGTTGGGCCATTTTGGTGCTTGCCCCCGTAGCTTTTGCGAACAGGCCCGGACCCTACCCGTTGGATTGTCCGATGTGCCCGGCGAGGAGACTGTCAAGCTCTTCTGCCCCTCATGCCTCGACGTCTACGTTCCTCCCAACAGTCGCTTCCAGACTGTCGACGGGGCCTTTTTCGGACGTACCTTCGGCGCTCTCTTCTTGCTTACCTTTCCGGAATATGACCTCACCAAGCGAGGCGCTGACGTGATGGCTGGCGGGCGGGTGAGCGACGAAGACAAGGAGGCCATGCTGAACGGCATGTACACCTGCAACATCGCCCCCGGCCTGGGAGCTAGCAGGATCTACGAGCCACGGATTTACGGATTCCGGGTATCGGAGATCGCCAGGTCCGGCCCTCGAATGCAGTGGCTCCGAGACAAGCCGGACGAGATCTCGGAACTGGACGAAGCGCGCCGTTTTGCCGAGGAACACCCCGATAGCGACGACGATGACGAGAGCATGAATCTGAATGGGCGCGCCACTCGTAGACTTCGCCAACCACGAAGAAGACATGGTCACGGAGGAAGCCCGATGGCACTTGAGCCGAATGGAGCCGAATCTGGGTTCTAGGGAAAAAATGGCCAAAGGAGAACGCTCAAGAGAAAGCGTCCGTCTGAGACATGTGCCGCCCAGAGCAGCCCCCCTCTTCGACCGCGTGCGACACCTCCCATCCCGATTCAGTGGTAGGACCACAAACGACGCCATCTACCGAATACCATCAAGAGATTTAGTTCCGGATGATCGCTGGAGAGATGAATACGAAATGAACCTTTCCCAGCACCGACTTGAATGTCGTCCGTCTGTTGTTCATCACTTAGGCTGCACTGCTGTCTCTCTGCATATCGCCCAGCATTCATCAAACCGTACCAGAATTTGCTGTTTACAATGACGACGGAAAGTGGGCAAACTCTTCGAGTCTGTGGTGGTACAAGGCGGAAAGGATGAACAAGCGCGGAGATTGCCCGTGGCCTACCTAACCCTCCCGCCCCCCCCTTCAAGGTTGCCATACCTAACAAACTACTCAGGACAGGAAGAAGAAGAAAATAGTGCCACGCGCAGGAAAGCATTAGCAACCAAGCAAACCCACGAGAGACTCGGGGGAGGCCAAAACCGGGAAAATTCACATACAAACCAAACCAAACAAACAAACATCACACATATGATGTCTATGTGTGTGCATGTTTCTTGGCACATGCACACGCACACAGACGAAAAGAGATACAAGAGTTAGGCTTTTTTTTCTTCTTAATCCGATAAAAAATCGATATAGCCCCTGTCCTATGCATGAACATATCTCTTATTTGCTTTTTTGTTGTGTGAAACCCCCTTTCCCCCCTTCCCCCCTCTAAGCTATGAACGACTTGACTTGACTTAGTACGTGGAACCTGAGCTGTCCTTGTCATGTTCACTTTATAGGCTGAGTTCGTAATGCTGTGATTGTGATGATCATCGATTAGTGATATATATATGTGTGTGTGTGTGTGTGTGGGTGACACATGCCTTAATACAAGATGATGCCCCCCACCCGGCCCCCTGGCCCCGGTATGACGACGCCAATAACGCATCGATTCGATTCCGGGATCAGCGCGGATGGATGGATAAGGTAGGGATTCAGTCAGCATCTTTGCCATCTGTCAACCGTACGCCATCACACGGGGCACAGCTGGCTGGTTGATGTTCGAGTTGGTAGATACTCTGCTCGCGATGCGATATCTTGTCTTGTCTGGGAACCCTCCTTCCCCCCCCCCCTGCTCTTGAAAGGAGGGGGCCCGGGCTCCTTGGTGTGGAGCAGATGTAAGTGACAGACAGATAAGATGATAGGGGTGTATCAGTGACGATTACAGGGAGGTGGGCATGGCGGATGGTAGATCAGTCGAGGGCCGGGGAAACCGGGGAGTGGGCTGGTCCGAAATAGCTTCATAGACGCACCGATAGCTTCGGTATCGAGACACGGTCGTCATCGTCAACATTCGATCGATCGATCCATCCGTCTCTACGCCGCGGCCCGCGGGCCTACCTAGACTAGGCTAGGAAACTCTCGGACGCCCCGTCACGCTTACCCCGCGTATAGAGCCCGGGCTTCTCCAGGCGGTCTGACCGAGATGAGACGAGGCTGGGAGGAGTGTGGTGGACGAGTTGAGCGGTTCGTGTTGGCCTGGATTACTGCTCACTGCTTTTCTCTTTGGCATCTTCTTTCTTGTAAGTGGGGGGGAATCAATACCCTTTCACGATTGCGGTTTTGGACCCCTCCCCCCTTTTCCCCCGGGGCCCCCACTTCCCCTATCCCCTATCCCGACCCCGACGCGGTCTACATGTGCTAGGCGGGTCATGATGCTAACTGACTAAGAGCTACACCGGATCAGACACCAGTGGTTCGAGGGCGAGGAGGGGGTCCCTGATGCACCACGTCGCGGGGTCCATTGACTGAAGACAATTTGGAGGGGGTTACGCACGGAGATGGAAAAGAGAATGGGGGTTGGCCACCCTTGGTGAAGGATGAAAGATAGATATTGAATACGTCGGGATACGTGGAACTATACATAGAATAGAAGAAGCTACAGAGCCACATACATCTCTACTGTCGCTTATAAGCTACGTGTGCACAGCAGTAGCAGCATATAAATGATGCACTTAGGCTCATTCTACTACGTCCTCATCAAGGTATCATGCATAGATCATCCTTGGATTCATCACATCGCAGTATTCTTCACCTGGCAGGCAAGCATACCATCGAGCAAGTCCCGTCCTAAACCGAGGCTGTCGTTCTTCCCCCAACGAACCTCTCTCTTTTGCGCGCTTCAACTCAACCTGTAGGCTCGCTCGTCATTCCCGGAGCCGTCTCTAGTGTGGTAGATTCGGGAAAGGGCGGCTATGCGTGCGTGTAGGGCTGAAGTCGAGGACACAAAGAAATGAAGGTTTTCTCTATGCCTTGACTCTCTAAGCATTTCAACTTTTTTCCGTGTCTACTGGTTTTGAAGGCTAGCTCAAGGAGTATATCCCTTTCCCGTCTTTCTTCTGTCTTCTTCTTAACCTGGGGGTTCTGCTACTATTAGCGCTGTGGCTGTTGGCGGCGGAGTCTCCCCCCCCCTTGTTTTTTTGGCTTTCTTATTTCAAATTTAGTTTTAGTTGATGAAGCTGCGGTGACATGGCCGCAGAATTCTACTACTTATCTTTCTCCCAAGGTCCTTTTGCTCGGTTGCCTCGGGTCCCCGCGGCGATCGACACCGCAGGTCTCGGAACTGTGCGTATCCATTTAGAACAAGCCACGGACAGAGAGGCTGATTCGGATCAGCTGATCAACCTAGAGGGGTGGATATGTGAATGAGGAGGCTGAGGAGGTTGCGGGGTGTTGTCCCACCTCTCCCGTGCTCGTCGCTCTCGGAACGAGATGCAGGCGGTTTTCTTTTAAGTTTTATTTAGTGGTCGTCGGTTCGACGTATGCAGGGGCCCATTTGATGGTTCGTCTTCTCTCGACCCCCAACTGCATGGAGCGTCCCATTAGCAAGATATAAGCCGAGACCGTTATTAGAGAATACAAGAGCTGGCTTAGCTCGATAGCCAACCTATTTTCCCGGCTGTTGGTACATGGGAATGAATCGGTCTACACAGGAGACCCCATGTCTTCGTGGGGATAGGGTCGCTGACGTAGTAGTAGAAGACTGAATTTACGCCGTCTTCACCTCGACAAGTCGTGGACACAAGAGATGGGGCCTGAGCCAGTAAGGCCCTCGTACTTCCACCACACCACCACGGGGCTCAACTGGCCGGTTTCTTGAGGCCCCGAGCTGCTCGGTATCCCAGGCTAGCTTGTGATCATCATCACCAGCCTCGAAACCGCTTCAAGCAACGCCGCGGTGCTAGAGGAAGTGTAATACGTCCACGGAAACATACTGCGTATGTGGGAAGGCGCGCCTGTTGAGCAACGGGTTTGCCACATATAACCTAGACAACTTGGTAATATACCCCCCTGGTTGTCCCGGTCTCGTGAACAAATGGTCTACAAAGTCGCGCAAGACGGGGGGAGTCCCTGGAGTTGTTGAGGTCTCCGAAGGATAGCCGGATTGACAATTGATAAACACTCGCCATGCTTTTAGTTCTCAATGCCTCCTCCACCCTACATATTATGCCTAGGAAGTCCTAGGCGGGGGCGGGGGTCAGGGGTATAACGTGCTCTGCTGCTACCTTACGCTATGTATGTGTTTGCTGTGTAGAGCTGGGAGCGCCCTCCTCCGTAGATAATGTCTAATGTACACCAGGGCTGCTGCGTTGCTTTACTTTACTTTGCTTTGCTTTGCTTGCTTGCTTGCTTGCTTGCCTGCCGCCAAGATGAGCCCACATTAGCAACCGGACTGCCAACTCCTCCGGCGCCCACGGCTCTTCCAATCAAGGCCTGGAAGGTGGATCGACTTTCCATGCATTAGCCCGGGCCTGACTGGGCTCGATGGACCGTCGGGAGCCCGAGTGAGGGGTTGAGCCGATATCAAAAAAAGCCAACTAAAACCAACCCTTTTAACGGGAGGGGACCAATTCCAGCCAGAAGCCCGAACAGACATCATCCATGGATTACCAAAAGTAGGCGAGGAAACTAACTAAGCGCGCCTGGGTAAAGCTGATAATCGATCAACCTTATATGGTCTCTGCTATATATGTTAATAATTGTCCGGGGCTCCCACACCTTGGTTTAAGCCGGGCTAAAGCTTCGAGAAACCCGAGAAAACCAGCTCAGCTCGCCCCATGGAGATTCCTCACGCGATATAGCGAGTCACGATGATCCCTACTGTCGTATGCACCGACTTGGTAATCTTGGTTCTAGCGTTGCTAATGCCTACGTAGTAACTAACTACATTCCTATAACATGCCACATATTGTAATGACCGAGTGCCTGTATATATCTGATCTGATCTCTTGACTCCCTCTCCCGAGTTGACTCGGAGATGGGGGATGGCAGACGGGGATGGGGATGGAGGGATTAGTTGCATAAATCTACATTATCTATGTACTCAGCGAAGCGAAGCCGAGAGAGAGAGAGAGACAGAGAGAGATCAGCTTTGGAGGATGCCTGAAGCGAGATAAGCGAAGATCGGCGAGGTACATAATAAATTACTCGGATTAACTTGCCAATTATGTGAGACGCTTCTAGACTCTCGGATGAAATGCTGGGAATCATTTTGGTCTTTTGTCGGTGAGGGAGAAGAACGCGATATGTAGATAGCCAGAATAAAAAGACACAGAAAGAAAACCGCCAAGCCAACCTTGCAGAATAGGGCAAGTTCTTTGCTTCCAGTCAGGTTGAACAAGCGAGAGAGAGAGAGAGAGGGCAATAGTCCGCTTGATAAGGTTGATAGGTAGGCGGAGAGACAGCACGGGCAGTCAATGAATACCTGGCACCAAATTATAGAGGACCCTGGATTTCACAGACTGTGAATTTCAAGCTACGTAGCGAGTTGGCTAATTGGGAGGAGGCGACCTCAAGAATGACTTCAGAGATCCCAGCGATGCTACTTCATGGTTGTACTCCGTCCACTCCACAAGATACCATCGGGGAAGGGGGAGGGGCTAGATCCAATTTAGCTTAGATATGGGAAACAACTTAAAAGGGGTCTTGTACAACAACAACCGGTACAACACAGGCTTGACAGGTAAGGTTGATCCCACTACAGTCAAGGCAAGTCAAGACAGAGACAGTCGGTTGATCCCAAGGTCTGGCCTGTGTCCATCAACCTACATGTACCACCGATGACGTTGTTCGCAGCGCCACCGGTCCCACCTCTACCCACCACCCATGAGAAATACGACCAATCGAAATTCCAGAAGGCCACTTTAGCTCGCTGGCTGGACCCTTCTCACGCCCTTTCAGGTATACCGTAAGTAGCATTGTGGGAAATGTCGCATGTTCGATAAACCTGGAACCCCTATGAGGGTTGTACCACCTGCTACCATAGTTAGTGGTTATGGACAGGCGCAAAGGCGGCAGCGTCTCCCTACACCTCAGGAAAGCTCAGGTACCTACCTAACCCTAGAGCTCTGGGTAGGTACTTAATTGTTGGTGGGTACGATACATACAATACATCCATGGATGCCCCAGGTAGGTGCTTAGAGCTTACCCCGGTACAATCCATCTTGACCTAATTTCCACCCAAAGGTCAGGTACCCGTCTTTGCCTTGTCTTTCTTGATCCCGGCGACCTGGACATTCCCATTCCGTAAATGGGGATGGGAATGCCGCATTTTCCTTTCTCATTTTCCGATGCAGGAACTGGATATATGTAAAGGGAACCTCTCTTTATACATCTTCTCTTGAGCCACTTCTCTATCCCCCTCCTTTTTTCTTCTTCTTCTTCTTCTTCTTTTCTGGTGGCTTCGTAGGGCCTGGACTGTTCTGTCGACGATCTCTCACAGTCAGCACCTACCTCCTAAGTAGGTACATACACCTAGGCTACCTAAGTACCTAAGTACCTCTGGTATGCATTTGAACGGTTACCGAGTCACCGACCCAAAAAAAGGGTCCGCCCGTGCTCCCCTTTCAACCCCTAACGTCGTATGTCGTCATGGCTTGCCGCCTCCGTCATTTCTGACATTTTGAACTTATTTTTTCTGCCAATGTGTACATACACCGCGGTACCCCGGACATGCTATTCTGTCCGGCCTCTCCAGTTGCTGTTTTGTGACCCAAACATGGATGTATCGGGGGGAGGTTTTCAGAGTCCTGGAGCACCGAGGGTTCGCGCTTTAACACCAACTGCAGATACGAGAAAAAAACTCTAGTAGGTCGATATATCGGAAATTAACACCTGGGCATTTTTATAACAAACCTACCTAAGTACGGAGTTGTTCGGGGTTTGGTAATGGGAAAAAGGTCTAAAGGTATGTAGAAATAGCAAAATGATAGAGCAATACCCTGGTAGGTGTAGGCATGTAATACAGCAGGTGGATGGATCGATTGTTTTACACCTAACCGCTAATTATTATTTATCGTACAAGAATATAATTGTCTACCTAAGTAGTAGTATGACCTGTTAACACCACATAAACACGTGCGTGCGGTTGTTGGAACTTATGATATCCCCAATTCCTCCAGGGACGACCTCGAAGTACCCTACATAGAAGCCCTGTGGAAAAGAACGCCAAAAAAGAAACTTAAGGACCCCGAAAAAAAAAAGGAACTATCCCGTTCTATCTTGAACGCCTTTCAAGCCCGCCACCTACCGTTTCGGCAAGACCTCAGAAAATCTAAGGGTCCAAAAGTTAGCTGGAGAAGCGGGAGAAGGAGAAAGTGGCTTCCAACTTTTCCAGTGCAACTTTTCAAGTGTTCTCCGTCAAAATCCGCCCGCGCCTCCCCTCCGCCCCTTGAGACTTCCCTCCCGACGACCCCGTCCTTGCCCGTCTCGCTGCCACCCCCCTCAAGCCCCTACCTAAACCTGAGTAGTAGCGCCGTCTAGTCTGCAGATCTTTTCCTCTTCACAACAAACCCTCCTGCCCCATTAGGGCCCTAAGATACCTACTCATTACAAGTAGAGCGTATTTCGAATGCTACCTGCGTTTCTTCTGCATTGTGCATTCTGCATTTTTTCCCCTACCACCGTTCTGGGGCTCCTTCGCTCTCCTATCCGTCCACGATATATTACACAATACCTAGATTTGTTCATCTATGGGATAATAACTGCCCATGTCTCTATTCAAGCCCTTAGAGTGCCCCTTAAGGATCCATCTTAGGTCCATTCCATCCAATACTAAGTAGATAAGGTACCCAAACCGGACTTACACCATACATCCTTGAGCAGCACCACCTGGGGCAGCCTGGATAACTCACACCCGCACTCGGACCACTCGCACACCACTGGACCACCACGCACAAAAGCTCCGAATCACGCAAGTTACGCTTACGCTTTAACGCTCTAAACGCCTTAACGCTTCAACGTCGTCCGGTCCTGGATTCCTGGTCATCATAGTTCTAGACCACCAAAAACCCACCAGCCACCGTCTCGAATCACCTGTAGATCATTTCTCCTACTACCCTTTTTGTCCTTCTTTTGTTTTGTTCCCCCCCCTAACTATTCGACCCTTTTTGCCGCTTTACTCTTTTATTACCTTCCTATAGACCTATTAGCCCTGCCCGTCCGTAATTCTTCCGGCCGATAATGTATGCTCATTAGTAGTATATTTGGTATTCCCTCTTCTATACGCATTGATCACCAGCGATTCTCGGGGATCTTTCCCACTTTTTACGTACCTACTACAGCATACCACATTTGCATTATATTCCGACGTACTATTCTATTCTGTTCTGTCGTCTCTCGTCTCGTCCCGTCCCGTGACGTCGCGTTGGGCTGCACTCATTTCTATTCTGTGAGGCGAGAGTAAAAATAAAAAAAAAGGGTGCTTGCAAGCACGAGATTGAAGATTGATCGAATTGATAGTTAGATTAAAAGTCTGTCTTGTCTTTTCCAAGGCTGTCCTGTCTTTCTATCTCGAAACCTTTAAAACGTCGAAACCCTGAAACCTGGAACCATCGTCTGGGAAAACGAGGATAGCTATTCCTGGGATTTTTACCCCCTCTGCTACCTGGACCTTAACCTTACTAGCAACCTTGGGAACCCTGGCTCGTCATCTCATCTTTTGCTAAGCCACCCCCCCCCCCTTCTTCTGGGGTTTCTTCGGTTGCCCCTCAGCTGGTTTAAGGGCTAAAGGACCTGTTTTTGTTGTAATTCTCGAGGTATCGCCTTCAGGTGGAACCTGGTGTGCAGTGTTGGCATTCCCTTTACCTGCCAGTTCGACGCGAGTTTGAACCTAGAAAGCATCGAAATCCTTCTTCTAGTCTTCTAGTCTTCTTAACAGTCTTCTAACTCATCTGCTCTTCTGTTCTTCTGCTCTTCAACTTCGCACAGCAAATAAAACAACTCTTTCTCTCAATCTCACTGTCACTGTTACTCTCACTCTCACTCTCTCATTCTTTCTCCATATATATCTACCTTGACTTATACATAGAGGTGGTGTTGCAGGACTTCACAGCCACAACCAAGGAAAGAAAGAAACCCTCATTTGAAACATTACTTGAACCATAATTTTCTTCTCATCACACGAACTCGATAATATCCTCCCATTACATTACACTTGGGCATATCCCTCTCCTCCCCCCAAAAATCGCAGTTTAAGTTATTAATGGTTATGTTCCTTTCATCAAGACACCCCTCCTCCCTCCCTTTTGGTTGTTAGGTTAGGTTGCTATAGGCTTGGCCGGTAATCCATCGAAGCGAAAGCGGAAGTATAGAAGCGGACGTACCTCGTTATCGCCTCCTCGAAAGGTAACGACGTCATAAACCAACGTCGTTTCTCTCACCTTTTTCGGGGTTTTTTATTTTTTATTTTTTATTGTTTTTTAAATTAAACAAAAAATAAAAGAGACAACATCAGAATGACCCCCGACCCCCAACGAAACCACGAACGATCAACAACGCAATCACCGCATTTCAATATGAAGACGACAACGGCATCAAAACCGCCGCTTACCTCGCATCATTCTCATCATTCACATCATCGTACTCCCAACCACCACCACCACCACCATCACCATCATCATCCCCGCCATTCTCACCTAAATTCCCAGGCCTTTCGCTCAAATAGGTCTACCACGACACCTATCGCCTCCCCTCGCATGCCACACTCTGTCGGTCAACCTTATCCCCCATCTGCCAAACGATCCCCTACAATGAATGCTCCTCCCTCCCAGAGTCGGTCGCCAAGTCCCAACTACTTTGGCCTTAATGTCGAACGATCCGTGGACTCGAGAGATACGAATGTGCTCCCTAACGAGAACTGGAGTCCGCCTAGCTCGTCCGTGAAGTCTTTCGCGGCCGCCATACCGTCACAGGTTCCACTCGACGCCAATCCCGAGTTCGAAGAGTTCAGACGTCAGGCCGATGCAAATCGAGGTCAAGGTTTCACTTTGGGTGGTACACATTTTACACAGGTGCAACCCATGTCGCCCTCGCTGATGCGACCCAGGCCACCTCGTCGCCCGACGGGAAACAGTGATAGTGCGTCGGAAGTGTCGATTTCGAAATATCCGAATGGGAAACCGCGAGATTTCCCCGCTGCCCGAATGGATGTTGATGCTGACAGCTTACATGATTCAGCATATGTATCGTCGGATTCTAAGAGAAATTCCGAGGCCTCCTTGAACCCCCCGGCCTTTGGTAGCACCCCGCGCTTTGAATCGCCCGCCCAGTTCGAGTCCCCTTTCGAACCGACACGACGTGGGACGTTGACCAAAGTGGACGACCGCCACCCCCGCTTGTCACTGCCCTTGGCTAAGCTAGAGCAGTTGTCCCAGTCCGCAAAACCTCGCTCTGAGACCCTGCCTACTCACTTGGAGGGTGGATCAGGTCTGATATCACCAAGTCAACTCAAAGACATTATTGAGCACTCGCCCGAAGATGACTACCTGATCCTAGATGTACGAGTATCTACGCAGTACGCACAGTCCAGGATACCTGACGCACTGAATCTGTGCATCCCGACGACCCTGTTGAAGCGCGCAACTTTCGACTTGCAGAAACTTCTCAAGACATTACAGACCGAGGAAGACCAAGAAAAGTTTGCCCAATGGCGGAAAGCCAAGTACCTGATAGTATACGATGCTTCATCTAGCGAGAAGCGGGATGCCAACTCCGCGATGAATATGCTTAAGAAATTCGCCAACGAGGGGTTCTCCGGAAACTCTTTTCTACTGAGGGGAGGATTCGAAGCCTTTGCCAACTCATACCCGGCTTTGATTGACCGGAGGTCAGCGGCCGAGCGGGCTGGTACTTCAGTGAACCCCTCCGGAGATGGCCGGCCCCTTTTCGCCCCGGTGATTGGAGGGGTTGCTCTTCCGTCTGGTGCCAATAACCCTAATCCCTTCTTCAGCAATATCCGACAAAATATGGACTTGGCGGATGGCGTCGGGCAGATGGACATCACTGTTCCCTCGCACGTCAATGTTGATGCCCTCCCGCCGTGGCTGCGCGATGCAACGAGAGCGTCAGATCACGGTAAGGCTGTTTCAGAGAGCTTCTTGCAGATTGAGCGGAACGAGCAGTCGCGGATGCGGGATGCATACGCTGCCTTTACTCCAGGCGGGGCCCGAAGCAAGCCTCGAGATTCCGTTCGCCTTTCAGGGGTGGAGAAAGGTGTCAAGAACCGGTATAAAGACATCCTTCCTTTCGAACATGCTCGCGTGCGCCTGGCTGGGCGTGGGGAGGGTTCCTGTGATTACATCAATGCCAGTTATATACAAGCCTCGCGGAGTAATAAGCGGTACATTGCCTCTCAGGGCCCCCTGCCAGCCACGTTCGAGGTAGGTACCTTTTTCCATCCAAATTATTGGATCTTGAAGCTGATGAGCTACGCAGGACTTTTGGTCGGTCATATGGGACCAAGATGTTCGTGTCATCGTCATGTTGACCGCTGAGTCCGAGGGGGGACAGCTTAAATGCCACCCGTATTGGCAAAGTAAGGAGTTCGGGCCAATCAGGCTTAAGCCCCTATCTGAGAAAAAAGTATCCCTTGATATCGACAGGTCTCGCTCCAGCTCTGTATCATCCACCAACACTGCGGAATCTGGTAGGCGGCGCGCGATGACGACCAATGTCATCGATGCTTCCAACCCAACTCCGCCGGCTATGCCATCCCAACCCTCGGAAACCCCGCATGTTGTGATCCGGAAGTTTGCCTTGTCCCACGCTGCACATCCTTTTGCCCCAATGCGTGAGATCACCCACCTCCATTATCCCTCCTGGCCTGATTTTGGTACTCCTGCCCAGCCGTCGCATCTTTTAGCCCTCGTTGAATTGGCCAACGTGATGCAGCGAGCGGCTCTCCCCGTCGACGCTAATGTCATCGCGGCCTCGGTGGCGTCCGAGCGTCCTATGGCACCTCATTGGTATGACGAACCCGAGACGAGCACGAACCCGAGACCTATGCTCGTGCACTGCTCTGCTGGGTGTGGTCGTACAGGCACTTTCTGCACAGTCGACAGCGTGATAGATATGCTCAAACGGCAGCGTCAAGCCTCCACATCACACAAGCATCATCATCAGCAGCAGGATACCGAAGGCGACACAGCGATGGGAGATACAGCCCAATACAGAGAGAACCGCACTAATGGGAAGACAACACAAGACGCAACCAATAGCGGTAACATCGATACGACTTTTGTCGACGATTTAACCGCAGACCTGATCGCCTCCACGGTCGAGGACTTCCGGCATCAGCGTCTGAGCATGGTCCAGAGCCTGCGGCAGTTCGTGCTCTGCTACGAAACGGTATTGGAGTGGATCTGGAGAAGCGAAGACAAGAGCAATAATCTGAATCATGCGAGAAATCGAGCGAGGAGTGGCAGTTTGGAAAGTCGGTGGTGATGATCCCAGCCCAGCAAATGGCATCGTCGCATTAGAAAAAAAGAGCCAAAAGCCAAATAATCCGGCTATCTATCTGCTTTGAATGGATCAGCTACACAGAACTTGTGAAGAAAGAGAGAAAGAAAAGCCCCAAGCCTCCCACCGAAAATTAATGCATAGCATGCTCATTCGTGCCTTACATTTTTTTTTCTTCTAATTCCTACGGAACCGGTCCAACATATCGAAGATGGAAACAAGTGGGTGGAGGGAACCGGCAGTTCCAAGCCTTACGTATGTATATCTTCGTATCCGGAAGGGGGAAAGGGGTTGGGCGGGCTCTAGGCTAGGCACACCACACCACACCACATCACGTACAGGCAAAGGCAGGTCACGGCACAAACAAGCAAACTTTTACGGCGTTTTTTTATCTTCTTCATGGGGCTTCATTATCATCATCGGGGTTTTTTTAACGGAGCATATTCTTAATTTTTCTATATTCTTCTTCTCTTTATTCAGTTCTTCCATTATTCCAGTATTATTCATTTCAGGGGGTTAGGGAGGCGGGTGAGGAGGGGGATGCGTTGCCGTTTTTTTTTGTGCAGAAAGGACAATAAGAAATGAGCGGGACACCCGGCCGGCATTATACGTGCGTAGCATGTGCATATGGAGGAGAAGGGGGGGGGGTATAGATTTCCCACAGTGGGGCCCCTCAGTCATGGCTACCGGAACTGGAACGGCAGCAACCAGTACGATTAGGGGGGCGGTTGAAGGAACAGGGCCAGAAAGGGGTTTGGGGGGTTCTTTTTTTTTTCCGGCCCTGGATACGCGCGCGCAGGGGAAAGGTACAAGGATGGAAAGAAAAGAAAAGAAAAAGAAAAGACAGGCAATGAACGATGGCCAGCGGACTTTTGCGTGCTTTGCCGGGGTGAAGAAGAAAGACACAGAGAGAAATATATACCCTCCCGTACCTGCCTGCTTGCTTGCCTGCCTGCCTGTCTGTCTGTCTGTCTACCGAATTTCGAAGTACCTAGTGTAATATCACCATCCCATTCCGACTATGGCATGGCATAACGTGGCATGGCATGGGGATCGGGATGATGTTTGTCTATCCCTCCCCCTTCCTTTCCCCCTTGCCACTTAACCCCCTTTTAGCCCCTCTCCGGGGCCACTACACGCGTCGTTGGGCGTTCCTATCCCGTGTGCACCCATAGATAACCCAGATGGACTGGCTGACTGACTGACTGATTGCCCCGGGTGGGGGGGGGGGGGAGGTGATAGGGAAGCATACGATGGAAATCCTGGAAACCGAAATCATAGAGAAAGAAAAAGGAGGCACGGGTCCTTTGACCCCCTCCCCCTTGCCTTGTTGTCTGTTCTATTTGCTGTCTGCTTGACTGATTACTCGACTGGTTACTCGACTAATTGAACCGTGCCGCCCCGTGTCCTGCTCGTGCCCTTGAAGAAGACTTTTTTCTTAAGTGATATGCTATGCTGTCATCGTTGCGAGTGACATGAAATGAGCTGGCCTGGCCCGGCCCTGTCTTGTATATTGGACAGGATGAGCGAGCGAGCGGAGGGAGGGAGGAAGGAAGGGAGGGGGGAAGGAAGGGAGGGGGGAAGGAAGGGAGGGGGGAAGGAAGGGAGGGGGGAAGGAAGGGAGGGGGGAAGGAAGGGAGGGGGGAAGGAAGGGAGGGGGAGAGAGAATGAAGGAGCTCTCGCAGCTTGCTTGCAAGCTATATAGTTAAAATTAAGCTCAATAGCTAACACCACTCGAGAGGTAGCAAGGTCGAGAAAAGAGCACAAGTGGCGGAGCTGGTACCGCCGCCACCTGTGTTTCCGACTCGAGCTTGTGCCCTCTCTTCTCTCCAATAATTGGAAAAACCTGGGTTCGATTCCCGGGATGTGCCCTAGAGTGGGTAACAGTTAACCAGCATATCGGGCCCCCATCTGAACTGAGCTTAACTGTTAAGGGTTGTGGGGATCTGGGGGAATTTTTTTTTTTTCCTTTTTTTTCCTTTTCTCTTTGCATCCCCCGTAGGTACCCGCCTGACGCCAGGTATTCGGTGTTGGGTGCTGTTATATTTTATGTAAATGAGAGAAGTGAGTGAGAGAGGAGTTCATTACCTTGGCCTAACTAACATGGGCTTGTCTGACCTGGTTTAGCTTGACATACTTGGCTTACCTA
Organism: Eutypella sp. D-1; assembly: GCA_023313575.1. Lineage (NCBI taxonomy): Eukaryota > Fungi > Ascomycota > Sordariomycetes > Xylariales > Diatrypaceae > Eutypella > Eutypella sp. D-1. The sequence goes on along the minus strand of JAJTTP010000008.1, from coordinate 1,316,702 downwards.
CTCCTACTTATTGTGACCTACTTCTATTCTGACCTACTTATATTCTAACCTACCACTCTTGCGGTTCCTGGGGGGGTTGGGGAACTGCACATAGGTGGTTGTTTTGGTGGTGGTGGTAGTAGTAGTAGTATTAATGGTGCGATAGAGTGTTGCCTTGCCTTGCTTCGCTCGACTAAACTTCCTCTTAAGGTATACCAGAATGGGAGTGTGTGGGGTGGTGATGGTGCTGTCTGCCTGCCTGTCCGTCTGTCTATTTTTCCTCCTATATCTTGCTCCTATCCCAAGGATTATTTTATCACTATACAAAACTCTAGATCGTAGTCCAGTGTGCTAGATAATCGTGGCTGTTGCTATGGTTATGGTAGTGGGGGTTATATTAGGTATGTATGTGAAGATAGAGAAGTCTGTGTGCTATAGATGGTCAAGCCGCGTCCACATATCTACAGATGCAAAGAGGCAGGGCCATGATGAGAATGATCAAGCCTTTACTCGAGGTGGAAAAGGGGGGCCGGTCCGCCTGTTGTGTTCTTATCGTTGTTTTTATTTGATTTCCGGGTCTAGCTATGTCATTATGATACAGTTCATCACCCCAGTGCGCGTTCCTCCTTTCCGACGCCTATGAACCTCGGATTCCAAACAACCCTCACCGCCAACCAGACTGAGACCTTCCGACGATCATATGCCGTCCTCCCACTCTGTGCCATAAAGGATAGCCCTACGCGTCTGACCATACGCACCAACCCCAACCAACCAACTGGAAAAGACAACTCTCACGCACGGAAGCCGGGAGCGAGAGGCAGGCTTACTTCCAGAATTTCTGCAGGGAGACCTCCTTGTCGTCGTGCTTGTTGAGGATCTTGGCGGTGGCGAGCTCAAAGTCCTCCTGGGTGACGTGGACGCGGCGCTCGCGGAGGGCGTACATGCCGGACTCGGTACAGACGCCCTTAAGCTCGGCGCCGGAGCAGCCGTTCATCTTCTCGGCGATCTTGGTGAGGTTGATGCCGCGGGTGAGGTTCATCTTGCGGGAGTGGATGCGGAGGATGTCGGCGCGGGCCTCGACGGAGGGCGGGGGGAACTCGATCTTGCGGTCGATGCGCCCCGGGCGAAGCAGGGCCGGGTCGAGGATGTCGAGCCGGTTCGTCGCCATGATCACCTTGATGTTCTTGGTGGGCTCGAAGCCGTCGAGCTGGTTGAGCAGTTCCAGCATGGTGCGCTGGACCTCGGAGTCGCCTCCCGAGGAACCCTCGACACGCGAGGACCCGATGGAGTCGATCTCGTCCATGAAGATGATGGAGGGGGCGTGCTCGCGGGCCATGACGAAGAGCTCGCGCACCATGCGGGAGCCCTCGCCGATGTACTTCTGGACCAGCTCGGAGCCGGAGACGCGGATGAACTTGCAGTCGGTGTGGTGGGCGACGGCGCGGGCGAGCAGGGTCTTGCCCGTTCCGGGCGGACCATAGAGTAGCACGCCCTTGGGCTGGGCGATGCCGAGGGACTCGAAGAGCTCCGGGTGCTTGAGGCCGAGCTCGATGACCTCCTTGATCTCCTTGATCTGCTGGTCCAGACCGCCGATCATGTCGTAGGTGCTGTCGGGGACCTTCTCGACCATCATCAGGGAGACGAGTGGGTCGACGGAGGAGGGGAGGATCTTCTCGAGTTTGTAGGAATCGGAGAGCAGCGTCACGCGCTTTCCGGCGGTGAGTTTGGCTATGTCGACGGAATCGGACACATCGACGACTTTTTTTTAAAAGTCAGTTCGTCAGCTCACGATAGTTACAAAGTAGTGAATAGCGTCTTACCGTATTTCCCTTCTGGATGTACCTTCACCAACACCTTCTTGGTCCCCATCACCTTCACAACCTCGCCTACGTAAGACCCCGGTTGCTGCAACAGGCCCAGCTCTTCCCGCAATAACCGCACCCTGGAGTTGTAGTCGTTCCGTTGGGCCTCGAGACGGCGAAGCACGGCCTGGCCCTTAAGGATCTCGAGCTTCATCGCCTCGATCTTGTTGTGGTAGTAGTTGTCGAGCGCCATGATTGCTGGCTTATTGCTCCTTACCGGGGCGAGGTGAGTCCAAAATTATCGTATCGTTTTTTGCCGTATTCGTTGTGTATGTCGTTATTTTCGTCGGTGTCGTTCGTCGTTGATGAAGAGATTCAAGGTGGTGAAATTGGTGGAAATGGTAGTAGCTATTGTATGGTGATATGGCGAAGTCGATAGTTACTAAGTTTAACTCTTAGGGCATGTTCAGATGTAAGTACATACTAAAAACAACCTGGAAGTTAGCAAGGCGAGGCTACCAAGCACTGACGACAAGGTACCTAGTGTACCTAAGAAAGTACCTAGGTAGCTCTAACCCACAGCCCTAGAGCTTGTACAGGGACTAAACTAGATGTGGCCATAGCACCCGCTGCAGGCAGTTAAGGGAACGCGACGTTCCAGCCAGACAGCTTTAGCAAAGTAATATGGATCCGTTATGTAATCAGAATAATTATGGTTCATTCTATAAGTGAATAACCGACAGGGGTCGGTCTATATTCTTATATACGGAACGGAGCACGGAGAAAACACTCTGCTATAGCATCCATGAATACCTCCGGTAGATTCAACAGGAATAATTGACATGTGCCAAGAATACCTGATACCTAACTTATCTTCAGCAAGAGACGAGATCATAGGCGGATTAGAAGGGGGGAAAGTCCTAAAGCCGGACCGAGTTTTAGTAATTCAAAAATTGCAAAACGAAGCTCCCTCCCGGCTTTGCTCTCTACAGTAACATAATCGCAAAGCATTTACGCCGTCGCGCGGACCGAATGGGAGAGAAGATGTGTCGATATTCTTTCTCTCTCATTAGGTATGCGCCGTATATGTCCGCCGGCGCAGCGTCGTCGGGAGAGAGTTCCCCCCCATTTTGTCCCCCCCCCCCCCTCGCCTAGAGTATGCAGTATAGGCACCCCGGAATGCCTATTTGCTTAGCCCTACCCCCCTCTGATGCGAAACCCCGGATTATGGGCGGAGTCGGTACCCGCGATTTTGGTGTGCCACGCCTATGCGTGTTTGACAGCCTGGGGGGTAGGTGGGTGGACAGGACAGCCCGTTCTCCCCACCACCGCCGCCCTCCCCTGCATCTCCCCTGCATCTGTGCTTGCTCTGCTCCCCCTATCGCTCATCGGCGCGAGCGCAAAGTCGAAACTATGCGGGATAGGGTTTTTTGTGACGTCTTTTTCGGTGTGTTGTAAGATATTGATTCGAAGATGGTATTTATTCGCCCAGGGTAAACTTGTTTCGTTCGATTTGGTCCAGTTCCTACCCACCCACACGATCCTGTCCAACTCAGCCTATAGACTCTTCTCCCCTCCATGAAGTAGATGTATGAGATGATTCGCAAGTTGGAAGGCGCTCGTTGCGGACAAAGGGAAAAAGAGAGAGAGAGAGAGAGACGTGACGACCGTGGATGAGCGCGTCGCGTGGTCCTGGACCGCGACGATGAGCATTTAACTTATACACGCTTTTCTCTATCCACGCTTTTCTCTCTTTCTCTCACGCATCGCGGTCTCTGCCCCGCGCGCTTTCGCGCGAGGCGGTTGCACTGCTCAACGAAGAGTCTGGACATTACCATTACCATTGCCATCACCATCGCCAGCATGGGCTCCGTAGATAAAAAGGGCCGTGGTATGCCGGTCCGGTCTCTATCTCCTGCTCTTCATGATATCTTGACTTCCTATGAACAGCCAACCCAACAAGTCCAGAGGAAGAAAAAAAAAGAAGAAACGAGAAATTTGAGCTCTATCTATCTACACTGTTACTCCCCAAGCCACAGGAAACACTAAATCCAGCCCCCCCCCCCCCCCTTTTTTTTTCTGCAAACCCGAAAACACACACATACGCTCGCTCGTAAATCAGCGTGATCCTAAACCATGTCCCAGACGAAGCGCAAGACGAACCAGGGGTCCTCGGGGAACGGCGCCGGCACCAGGTAAGGAAACCCCAACCAAACCAACAACCCCTATCTTTACCCCTCCTCGCCCCCCCTCCCCACCGGGGGACTTCCCCTCTCCTAAACCCCACTCCCTCACCCCCTTTTCCTCGCCCCCTCCCCGCCTCCCCTCTCCATCTACCACCTTCTAACACCACAACTAACCACCCCCCTCCCCCCGCCCACCGCCAACAGCCACACCCAGAGACCAGCACAACAATCCGAGATGCTGCGCGCGTACCTGGCCAGTGGCCCGACGACGGCGACGGAGAGGCTGGCGGCGCTCGACGATGACGGCGGCGACGGGAACCTGTCGATTGCCGAGACGCTCGCCCGCAAGGCCGCAAGGCTTGATGAGTTGGCTCGTCTGGCTGCGCCGGTGCGGGGGTGAGGTGAAGGGGCTGCTGCTTAGGTTGAGGTTGAGGTTATTAGATGTATTTTTTTTTTGGAGGGGGGGGGGGTAAGGGCGCTTCGTCGTTGTCTAGGTGCCTTCTGGTGGATGATAACGAGGGCGCAGATACGGGGAAAGCCGAGGGTTGTTAGCATCTAGGGAGGGAGGGATGGGGTTTGCTCTAGGTCATGTACGCGACGTCACTGTCGCTTTTTTCTGTAGTGGGAGATGGGCTCGTCGGTGCTGGGGCTGGGTCAGGGCGTTGGCTGGATGGGGAAAAGCACATTGGATGTGAGGAGGTAAAAAGGAACAAAAAAAAGTATTAGAAGGTATAGCGAAGAGATACTTTAAAATTACACAAATCAATTATTTTCAGGACAGTGAAATTCTGGATATGCCCAAAGGATACATACATGGCCTATTAGGGCAATTTACACCTGTACACTATATATACTATGCACGACATTTGGATATCTACTTTTTCAACAAGACATGAGAGCCTTTTTGTTTCCCCCCCTTGAAGCTAAGCCCCCACCCCCAGACTGCTCAAGCCAAAACTAGTAGCCATTGGCGGAGAGCCATTCCCTGATCGCGGTGGCGTCCCGGGCGCGGTACGCCGCGCGGCCGCGGACGGCGTCCTTGACCTGCAGCAGGGTGCGGTCGAAGGCGCTGGTGTCCTGGCCGGCGAAAAAGGCGTCGATCTCGGCGATGTACTTCGCATCGGTGAACTTGCCGAGGGTGCTCTTGATGAAGCGGTCGAGGACGACCGGGTTCGACATCTTGGCCGTGGCCTGCGCCCAGTTGTCCTGGATGTACTGCCAGAGGAGCGGGCGGGCGACCAGGTTCGCGGCTAGAGACCCGCCCAGCGTGTGCATGTCTACGGACGGCACGGACTCCGATGCGGGCGCCGGCGGTGAGCTGTTGAAGAGGAACGGGAGCAGGTGCTGGCGGATCAGCTCGGGCTCGCGGGTGTGGCCTAGCGACGACAGGCAGAGGTCCTTTCCGTCGATGGAGGAGCCGGAATACCATTCCTTCTTGAGAGCCTCGACTGCTTTGGCCGGGTTGGTCCGAATGGCGGCCCGGTAAACGACAGTCCGAAGATTAGGCTGCAGGGGGCTTCCGTTCGTCCAAGCTTCGAACAACGAGTTGGCCTTCTCGAGAACTCTGTGATTCAAAACCATGTCAGTAATCGGAATCAAGGAACCATGTACGCCAGCAGAGATAGTGGCATAGGTTCATATCTAATGAAGATGACTTACGTAGGGTGGCCATTGGCGACAGCGTTCAGAAGCAGCCGCTTGCGCAGCAGACCAGTGAGATAATCCTCATTCTCAGGGAACTCCCAACCGATCTTGTCCACCGCATTGCTAGTGAGCTTCAAGGCAAACTTCTCCAGTCCGCTCTTGATAACTTCGTCATCGGCATAAATAGACTTTACTAAGTTGAGAGAGTCCAAGACCTGTAGCGATATTAGCAACCATGCATCTCTAAACCCCTGCAAGATAGGGTAGGGCAACATGTCTTGATGCAATGATATTGGTGAGTAATGAGGTATAGATGCCTTACCTGGGCCCAGACAAGGTAGTTCGTCTCCCCTCCAAACCCTTCGATAAAGGCTAACAGGGCAGGGGTCGTGCCGATACCCGAGAACGCCAAATCCGCGGCAGAACCAACAGTCGAGATCTTGTCCTCGTTGCTTAGCCGATCAAGCTGCGTGCTGAGCTTGGCCAAGCGAGCAGGGGGGTAGTTGGTTCGGTAGAAACCTGTGGCGTCGCTGTTCAGCTTGTAAAATTCGTCGTCGATGTCGCGGATCGTCGCCTCCCTCTCGGTGAGAGCCAAGCGCTGGACTTCCTTCTTGCCGACCTGGCCTTGCAGAGCAAGCGGTATCCACCAAGTGGTCTCGTCCTCCTCGGGCTTGACATCACCAGTCGAAAGGTAGCGGTTCTGCTTGACGGAAATTTGCCCCGGCTCCTCCGCCACGGTCAATACTGGGTGGCCAATCTTCTCCACCCAATTGCTCATCAGTGCATTGACGTCTTGTCCGGAAGCCTCTGATAACGCTTGCCATAGAGATTCGGTCTTCGCATTACCGTAGGCATGCCTGCTAAGATATGCGCCTACACCCTTGAGGAAGACGTCCTCGCCAAGGTGGTTGACAAGCATTCGTAATGTCGAGCAGCCCTTGAGGTAACTGATAGCGTCGAAGATTTGATTCACATCCAAGGCATCCCTGACCGGAACGTGGATAGGGTGAGATGATCGGATGCCGTCGAGCTTGAAGGCGGTCTCCCTACCTTCGTTCACGAACTGCGCCCACACCTGCCAGTCAGGATGGAACTTGTCGACGGCGTACCAGCCAGCCCAGGTGGCGAAAGACTCGTTCAGCCACAGCTCGTCCCACCAGTCCATAGTGACAAGATTGCCGAACCACTGGTGTGCCAATTCGTGAGCGACAACATAGGCTACGCGGTTCTTGTACTTTGCCTCGGACGTCTTGGGGTCGAAGAGAACAGCCGTAGTTCTGTAGGTCACCAAACCCCAATTCTCCATAGCTCCGTGGGTGAATTCGTGGACGGCAAGAAGGTCGGACTTGGGCAGGGGATAGTCGATACCGAAACTCTCGGAAAACAGGTCAATCGTCTTGGGGGCATGTTCCAAAGCCCAGCGGCCCTGTTCCTTGAGTCCTCGGGTGGTGTAGACACGTACGGGGATCTGCTTCCCGTTGTACTTGCGGTCAGTGAACGCTTCGACGTACTCGAAGTCACCAACGGCCCAGGCCAGGAGGTAGGTGCTCATGACGGGTGATCGCTCAAAAGATACCACCTGGAAGCCATCCTTCGTCTTCGTTGTAGACTTCACCGGCATGTTGGACAAGGCAACCTGGTCATCGGGAATCTCGATATCGAAGTCAAAGGAGGCCTTGAGTCGGGGCTCATCAAAACAAGGAAAGGCACGACGCGCACTACAAGCTTCGAATTGGGTGCTAAGCATATAGTGGAAGGTGTCATCCCGAGGGACCGAAGCCGCGGCGGATACAACGGGCTTATACTTGCTCCGGTAGAAACCATCGGCATCGTTGCTGATGAGACCCTGGAATGTGATGTCAAGCTGGGCATTCTGAGAAGCGGGCACCTCCTCCGGGAAGGTGATGGTAGCACGCTGCTTCTTCTCATCATAGCTGAATGACGTCGACTCTAAGGCCTTTCCACCCTGAACCAAGAGCTTCGCTGTGAGGATCTTAATATTAAGAGTATTAAGGACAACTTCCTTGGTGGGTTGAGCAACAGAGACGTCAATCCTGAAAGATTTGTGAGCATGGATTTGGTGATAGTTCTTGGTGGATTCTTACTTCACCGAGCCTTGGTAAGACCAGTCCTTGGACTGGATAGACCTGATAGAGAGGTCATAGTGAGAAGGGACGACAGTAGAAGGGAGAATATCTCTGTCCGCCATGATGGAAGAGGGTATGATGGCTGAGCAGGAGGACCTAGATGTAGAAGAGAAGTATCTCGAAGATGAGGTCGGAGGGAATGCCAGTACGGTGTATCGGAATGAAGAAGAGGATAGACCTGAAAGAGATGTGGATAATTGCTGAGCTGGTATTTGTGGTCGAAGATATACCTGGCTCCGGTTTACACTGGTAGAAAGATTGGAATATGACCGGTTACTAAAAGCGGTAGGTGATGATGGAGACCCGGAACAGTGTGGTGAAAAGGCGCCAAATTTATGAGGGGAGGAAAATATACGGGTGCAAGAGCAGCTGCGTAGGGAAGATTGCCACTGCCCTCTTCCAGTTATTGAAGCTGATGTGGCTGATTTGACTGGCTCGGGGGTTGTAGCGGTGGTGATACTACAAGTAGAAACAACTGAAATGCTGCGAGTGCCCCTCCTGCCCCTCCAAATGTTACGTCCGAAGTTGATGTTATGAGCCCACCGTTGAGGGGTCACTCCTCGCCCAATTAAATTCATTTTTGAGAGTTGTCAATGGGCGATAGGCTAGCCCGTTGGTGCTCGTTTACAGACGGGTTAAATTCCGAAGCTACCTAGGTACCTGGGGATTAGTTGACTTGGGCAGGCACTTCGGGGGAAGTAGGTAGTGCCCCTTAGAGGTCTCCGACTATCCATAAAGTTGTCCGAGGTTAACTGTTTCCATATTTGTCGCATCTTACCTAAGAATATGAACCAAATTCAAAGTCTGGGGCTGCTGGACATTTATTTCATTTTGGAAGAGATTTCAGGTCTAGGTCTGTCTGTATATCTGTTGGAAATTTTAGAGGTCAGCAATCAGATAGGGGTTCAGGGGTACCGAAAAAAGTAGTTGGATATATCTCGAGCCTTTGTGGATGAATGGTTATCCTGATTTTCTAAGAATAGCCATAAAATCCTTTCGGGTGCGAAATAGGTAATATGATAAATTTTATGCTCCAGCTCACCTACCACTTAGTTTTCACACTGCATGCTTCCGAGCTTATCCGCAGATTTCGGGCAAATGTTCGAAACCCCTAAAAGGAAATAAAAATATACGCTCTTGGGAACGAATGGAAAAGCAGTTGGTATGGAAGTTAGCGACCTGGAGGTGAGAAGCTTCTATACCTGCTTTGATGAATACTAAGATATTAATTAGTCGTTAAATACATTTCTGGGAGTGGGTAGTGTTAGTATTATGCATGTAATCCATACTATTGGTAACTAGAGGGTTACTTTCAACTTCAGGTTATCATATCAATCATGCAGTGACGACCCAGCTGCCAAGGTACCAGTACCAGGGCGAACTTCTAGATAATTTGAATAATCAATGTCGAAGCATCATCTATTCAATTAACCCAGGGTATCATCATATCTGTGATGACACCTCGTGATACCCTTCAAATAGTCGTTGCTCAACATGGAGCGACAGACTGGCGGTGGCGATGGTGATGCTGGTAATGCTGGCGCTGGTGGGGTCACCCCAAACAATGCAGGCGCCTTACCGAGACAGAGGGATGAACCTCGCAGACGCCTCCTGAGACCAGACCGAACCCCTCAAGATGTCGTCACGCCTGAACAGGCACCGAATTTGAGAAATCCAGCACAAAATCCCTGGGAGCTACTCAATGGCCGTGATGCGCCAGCGCGACAGCCTGCCCAATGGAATTTTCAAACACCACAAGGTCAGTAGCTAGTAGGCATTCGCACCAGCACTCTATGAGCAACACCCTACCTTTCCTTCCAATTTTTCTGCGTATACTATAAAAATATACCTACCTAGGTAGGTATACATACATACAGAGTTAAACTGTACACCAGGCCGTCTGGTTTACCCGAATATCTCTTGATTCCTGATAAATCGCTCCCATTGCGGTACGAAAAAAATGGCATATCCCCGATTTCTCCCACCGTCAAGCGATGGAGGGCCCAGAGCGACAGATGATATGGATTTAGACGAATATAGCCCATTTGATGCTCCCTTTTCATACCTGTCTGACCTATTTACTTCAGCTGATAGGACAGATGATGACGATGAGGAGGACGAAGTGGAAGAAGAAGTTGACGAGGAGGACTTCGGTATCGAAGAAGGGGACCATGAGTCGGAAACTGGTGTCGATCCAGCTGGTGATGAAGAAGGCGCCGAGAACGAGGAAGAGGCTCAAGAGGGCGAAGATCCCCCGTTTGATGCCTCTGCAATTGGCTTGAAGGAGATCAGCAACCTCGCCAGCTTCACGGTCAGCAGCTACAAACCCGGATGCGGCGTCAAGGAGCTTCGTGACGATGACGTGAACCAATTTTGGCAGTGCGTGACCCCTACGTGGCCCCACCCGGCCTACACTGAACCTTTGGTTATCTCCATCTTGCTGACGTCAACCCTCAGATCCGACGGTCCTCAGCCCCATCGCCTGAACATCCATTTTATCAAGCGCGTTGAGATCCGTGCCCTGAGGCTTTATCTGGACTACGAGCTCGACGAGAGCTACACGCCGACCAAGATCCAGATCACGGCCGGGTTCGGCCCCAATCAGACCATTCCCTTCACCACGATGGAGCTGAGCATGCCAAAGGGGTGGATCGACGTGCCCGTGGAGGGAGCGGGCGGGGGTCCCGACGGGAATTCGCTCTGCTGCTGGTTCGTGCGGGTGGTGGTGCTCGAGAACCACCAGAACGGAAAAGACACCCACGTCCGCGGCGTCAAAGTCTACGCGCTCGACGACAGCGCCGATACCGCCGACAACAACCCCGTCGAGGACATGGTCGAGGCCATCGACGACTACGAGGACCGGATGGCTAGGATGAACTTCCATGACCACGACGAGGACGCCGTGCTGAGGCATGACGCCGAGGTCCGCCGCCGCAAGGCGAATGCTCGGAAGCACGCCCCCGGCGACGGGGGCCTCAGCGTGCCCGACTTCATGAGGGAACCCGAGATTCGCTGACTGATTAGATTGATCGATCTCTGGGATGGACGTTCGCCCGGGATTTATCGGATTACGGTGAAGCGGGGTATTACAGCATGTGTTCAACTACCAACAGCCTTCTCTAGGTAATGAGACAGAAACTAGGATTGTATCCACGGCGAGAACTCGAGCGAGTAACGATGAATGCTAGTGAGTAATACTGAATGGTGATACCCAAGAGAGAGTTTCCAGATCATTATATTGTCTACCTCAAGCCATATCCCAATACATGTTTCCTTATCGACGTGCTCTCTCCCTCTCCATAAGAGACAGCGTTATCGATATTGAGTAGAATAACCCCAACTGTTATCAATTACAACCCCACACCATCAAGGTTCCTCGATCCTGGTGCCAGGGTCCATCTGTTTCGCAGACCGCTCTCTTTGGAAGACGCACGATATAAAGTGGTTCCTAGTTAAGATGGGTAGATTGTTAAAAAAGAAAAGAAAAAGGATTTCCTCACCTCACCCACGTTCATGTTCCTCTGCGTTCTTGTTTGTCTCCTACAGATCCATCCTTATACTCAACCCTCGCCTCGTCCTCCCGAGAAGGGATTAGCCCGGCTCCCCAGGCTATTTATGATCCCTTCCTCAGATCCACTCGGGACGGTCCGAGTGGGTGGGGGGAGGTTAAGATAAGCTCCTTCCCCCGCCTGACAGCATCTTCTCCATGCATCCCTCGTCTCATCTACCTATCCCTGGCACCAATGTAGCGGCCATGTGGCGGTAAGACAGAGAGAATGAATACTTTTGAATGGGGGACCCCCCCTTTTTGCTTCCCCAGACCACTTAACTCACATACATCTAGGCCGTGGCGTAGCACGTTTCGAGGTAGGATGTGTGTGGGATTGACGATGTTTAAATTGGGGTTACCCGTAGGTACGGACTAAGCTAAGACCGTGGATAGCAATACAAAAAAGAAGTTGCACTCACCGCGTCTCACATGCACGGCATCTGTGTCTGTCACCTGCAGGACAGGAGGGGCCGAGCACATCAGATGAACTTAGATCTATCCGAGTATGCACTGACCGATATGCCTGCCCTTTTTTTATGATCCGCGCGGGGACCAATAGCCACATGCCCGGTACGTTAGCGTAAGGGGACTTGGTCCTTCGGGTAAGGAGTGCAGGGGGAAGAAGGGGGGTGGTGGTAAAGTGTGTCGGTGCGTTATAGTCAGATTGCGCGGGAAGCTAAGTAAGTACTTCCAGAACATTGTGCCACTACTAGAGTAGGGGATGCGGATGATAGGTGAGATGATCTCAGATCTTGATTTTTTTGACAGGTGGGGGGGGGGGAACCACCCCCCCTCCTCCGCCTTGTGCTGCCTTGTTCCTTGCCGATGTCGCCGGGGCTTGGCGTTTGGGGGGTGTGAGGGGACCGACTCTTCATTTAGCTTCGAGCTCGCCAACTTACTTATTGGACCTGCCCTTGGCAAGTTAACCACCAACCCTATTTCATCATCGTACATGCTGGCGCATATACCCATACCCCTTTGCCTGCGCAGGTGCCTGGTCAATAGCGCACTTACGACTCTGACCCCGACGCCCGTACTAGCGCTGTCGTCGCACCGGGGCTTACCATTGTCATTACTGTTGTTGTCTTCTAGGCAGACGTCGACGAGGAGCGGTAATCGGGGGATATATTTTCTCCGCTACGCAGCGAGTTCGAAATCGTCCCCGCTGAACTCTAGCTCAAGAAGCTCAGCACCGGCAATGCCGCCGCCGACAAGACCACCGCCACCTTCGGCGTACGCGAACGCGCCGGCACCGCCGCCGGGGGGCCGGAAGGGGCCCAAGGAGGAGGACTTGCTGGGGTTCTTTGCGCACGCGCTTGAGGACCATCGGAGCTCTGGCGCTGCGTTCACGGTGCTGTGCTCGCTGCCCCCGCCGACGGACGGGAGTGGGAATGGGAATGGGAATGGGCTCGCGCTGGCTCCGGCACCGCCGAGGTCCCGGCCCCGTAACCTCCTGGTCCTCGACTCGTCCTTCAACCCGCCGACACGCGCGCACCTGCGGATGGCGGTGTCCGCGGCGCGCGATCCACGGTATCATTCCCCCTCCCCTCCCGATGGGGAAGAAGGCGGCGGCGTAAGAGTCCTGCTTCTCCTCGCCACCAGCAACGCGGATAAGGCGCCGCGCCCCGCCGCGTTCCCGCACCGTCTGGCTATGATGTACGGGTTCGCGCGGGATCTGACGGAGTCGCTGTCGGGATCGGGGTCGGGATCGGGGTCGGGTGGAGGGGTTGTGGTTGATATTGGCGTCACTACGCAGCCGTACTTCCACTCGAAGAGCGCGGCTGTGGCCGAGAGCCCGTTCTACCACCGCCCGACTACCGGGGAAGAGGAGAAGGCGCCGCAGTCGGAGTCGGACATGCTGCAAGTTTACCTCACAGGCTTCGATACGCTGATTCGGATCTTCAACCCGAAGTACTACCCCGGTCCCTCCAGCACCTACACCTCCACCTCCACCTCCACAACCAGCGACACGAGCACCTCCGCGATGGCCGCATCCCTCGACCCATTCTTCGCGCGCGCACGCCTGCGCGTCACGGCTCGCGTGGACGCGGACGCGGGCGACGACTGGGGCGACGCCGAGGCGCAGAACGCGTATCTCGAGGGCCTGCGCCGCGGGGCGCTGGTCCGGGTCGGTGGCCGGGCCGAGTGGGCGGACCGGGTGGAGTTGGATGCGCAGGGGAAGGAGGAAGAGGGGGCGCCGCCGGTGAGTAGTACGCGGGTCCGCGATGCTGTTGTCCGCGGTGATTGGGATGTCCTTCGCTCGCTGGTTAGTGCGCGCGTCGCGGCGTGGATTCGTGAGCACGCGCTATATCGGGAGTAAGAGGCGGATTTTGGTGAGGGTTTTGGATCGTGATGATGATGAATAACTACGGTACAGTTCGGAACGGAACTACAGAGCGATGTATGTATGCGCATGATGCTTCGAAGTCCTAAAATACCTATATGTATACCCACCCAAAGAGTCTAGTAGATCTATGTGTGCGTGTATAGATTCCATCCACTACGAACTAACCCTTGAAACTGGTGAATATTCTGGTGACCCTCATCCTGCAATATATCTAGTCCCATGCATGTGCTACCATCTCATTAAAGCGTCCCTCCCCGTCAGCCGGATCTGGCTACAAGAGCTGGGGTTGGGGTTGGGTAACCCGGCCTCTACGTCAAAAAAGTTATTCCTTTGTTACGCTGTTGAGATAGATGCGCATTTTTCCTCGAATATTGGATGGCAGCGGCAACAAGTCAAGAACATCATCTGAAGGGATAGGAGTAAGGCTAGATGCCGAGGAGAGCTCTCCATCCGATCCCAATGTCAGGATTTGAGAGTTAGTGCAAACGTTAATGGTTCTAAGTTTTCACGAGTGGTCATTATGAACAGTATACATACAGGTACCCACTTACGTCGGGGTAGGAAAACGCCGATGTTAGCCAGATAGATACTAGGTAGCTAATGTACCCGTGGGCCGAGATTGCCTCCAAGCTGCTTCCGTTCGGACGTGGACCTGACCTGACAGATCAGTTCCATAACGAGGGCTCCCCGTTACCTCGTAACCTTGGAACTTTGGAACCTTAGGAACTCGACGACTACCAACCGCATAGGTTCCAGATATTAACGTCGCATTGTACTGGATATTCATAGTAGTAATAACCTAGGTAGTAGTACGAAGGAGGGTAGATCAGTCAAGCTAAAGCCTGATATTGCACGCTATAGCCTAGCACCGTTCAGACAGAATACCTACTTGGTAGTTAGTTATTATACTGCTGGGGGTCATTCTATTACGTCGTCATCGTCTTCTCTTACATACAACATATGCACGTAGTTACCTAGGGGGTATCTAACCTGCAGAAAAGGGGGATTCGCTCCTTCCTAATTGTTAATAAGACGGCCCTAGCCGGGGGGTACTTCCACCCTATTCTACTTCCATATTCCCTTACTCCCCTTGTTGTTATATCCCCTTATCAATCAATAGGTTGAACCCGACGGTTATCAATCTACAATATCGAACCACCCTAAGACCAGATGCCCCGCCCGTAGAATAGGTAGCCGAAAATACTAATGCGACTTGGATTGCACTAACAAAGCTGAAATTATTATACTGTAGCAGCTCAACACCACCTAAGTATGTAGACTACCAAACTACCTAGGTAGACACTCCCATCGGCAAGATCGGTCGGTTCTTTGTACTCCCCCGGGGCGTCCTCTCAGTCCACCCCAGGCCCCCTTTAGCCCCCTTTGCTCCTCCCCCAAGCCTCCCGAACTTTATGTACATACATACATACCTAGGTACATTACATGTCCAGGGTTAATTAGCACTTACCTTCTCCATACCTGCCTACCTCCTACCGACCTATAGTAGGTAGAGTAGATGTTACAATACTTTTCCAGCTTAAGGTTACCTAGTACAATACTTATGCACGCAAGTACTAAAACGAAACTGCCCAGTTCCTAGTCTTGCCAGTCTGCCCCCGTCTGCTCCCGTCTGCCTGTCTGTCCGGAGACCAGACCATCCCGTTCTTCACTGCAAAGTACAATATCCATACTTCCACAGGTTACCTAGGTATCCTTACCTTAGAGGTTCATTGGTATTCGCAAGGTCTATCAATCTAACAAACCCATCCACCACACCATTCTCCGAGGTCATCCACCAAACCCGTCCATAACCCATCCACTCGTCGTACATATTACACCACCCCCATCAACAACCACTGAGCAATTCTAGAATTCTAGACCTACTACCTGGTTATCCTAGTTACCTACATAAAAGTAGTTATCTCTGGTTAATTTGCATAGTAGAGTGAGTGAGTACCTACTTAGGTAGTAGTTGATTGACGACAATCCATATTCTTCGACGACTTCAAGTTCAACGGGATTTCTCTCTATCTCATCTTTTTCTAATTTCCTTTCCTTTTTTTCTTCTCTCTCTCCCTCGGTTTCCCTTTTCTTCTTTCTCTTTCTTCCCTTTCTGGCTTTCTGTCGGGAGTCGGCTAGTTTTAGAAGAAGCTGAAGTTGAGGAAATCGGAAATCGGAAATCGGAAAGCAAGAATCGGAAGGAAAATTAAAATTCAATCACTTGAATGGGTTGATCGATCGCATGTAGTTCGTCCCCTCCCTTCGACATCATGTCGACTGATGCGACTGCCGCAATGGCGCCGCCGCCTGCCGCCGATGATCTCCAGCAAGAGCCGCAACTCGCTCAACTCGCTCATAGTCCCCCACAGAGCGAGACTACGAACGCGGCAAACCAGAACCAACCACCCACACTAACTACTGCAGTATCTGCACCACCTGCACCGCATGCACCACCTGCCACTGTTGACCCAAATGATATAACCATGAAAGATCCTCAGGGGCACGATCCCCATTCACAAAAACCCATCGGCTTGCACTCGCCTCCTGATAGTAACAACGCGATGAAGCTCGACGATAGCGACGATGACTCCGAACTTAGTGACCTAGACGACGCCGCCATCGGCATTGATCTTCCGGAATCAACTGTCCCGGCTGCTGAACCTCAGTCTCAACCTGATGCTCGACCTGATGACCTTGAGGAAGACATCGGCGAGATCTTCCCTGACCATTGGTCTGGTACTGTCCCCGTCTTCAAGCCGAATATGCACCAATTTAAGGATTTCAAGAAATTTGTACGTTACGTTTGTTCCAGTTTGCGCAACCCTGCTCTGGATCTTTTTTTTTTCTCATCTTGCTCTAGCCCTCGCCCTTGCTTTCGTAACGTAACGTGTAATGCATAATATGTAAGTTACCGTTGCTAATTGGTGTTTGCATAGATGGAAAAAGTCGATTCGTATGGCATGAAGTCCGGTATCATCAAAATCATACCCCCCGAGGAATGGAAAGAGAAGCTTCCTGTTTTGGATGAGCTAGTGAAGCAGGTCACCGTCAGACAGCCGATCAAGCAGGAAATAATGGGCTCCAATGGAACGTATCGACAGGTCAACATTCTCCACCAGCGATCCTACAACCTCCCTCAATGGCGACAGCTCTGTGATCAGAGTGAACATCAGCCCCCAGCCAGGCGAGGTGAAAGACGCGCCCACCAAGAGAAGCCTAAGACCGCCCCCCGAACAAGGGCTACTGCCGCCGCCACCGCCGCTGCATCGACCACAAGTCGCTCATCGTCCACTTCTAGGAGGCGTGGACGAGGTGGGCGGGGCAGAGGCAGAACGCGATCGGCTAAGGATAGTATGGCGGACTTGGAAGACCGACCCATGACGCCCGTTTCGCCCAAACCTAGCGAGAGCGTCATCGAATCCGTTGAGCAAGAGCTAGGTGCGCCTTTGGACGAAGATGAGGCCGACACGCCTAGAGGCGGCAGAATGGGTGCGATGAAGCAGGCTAAATCTATCAAGCAATCTACTTCGGCCCGGAGAAAATATGCCCGCCGCGAAGCATCTGCTAGGATCGATGAGGAGGCCTTCAAAGAATTCGATTATAAGATGGACATCTCGGATTATACGCCCGAGAGATGTGAGGAGCTGGAACGCATCTACTGGAAGACGCTCACGTATGCGCCGCCGCTTTATGGCGCCGACCTGCCAGGAACCCTTTTTGACGAAGACTGTAATTGTTGGAACCTTAGCAAGCTCCCAAACTTGCTAGATGTGCTCGGCACCAAAGTTCCAGGTGTTAACACAGCATACCTCTATCTCGGTATGTGGAAGTCGACATTTGCCTGGCACCTTGAAGATGTCGACTTGTACAGCATCAACTACCTCCACTTCGGCGCCCCTAAGCAATGGTACAGCATTTCTCAAGGTGATGCCCGTCGATTCGAAGCCGCCATGAAGAACATTTGGCCAACGGACGCAAAAGCTTGCGACCAATTCCTCCGCCACAAAGCCTTCCTAATCTCCCCCAATCATTTGCAACAAAACTATAACATAAAGGTCAACAAGTGCGTTTCGTATCCCGGGGAATTCGTCGTCACTTACCCCTATGGCTATCACTCTGGATATAATCTGGGCTATAATTGTGCCGAGGCCGTCAATTTTGCCCTGGACTCCTGGCTGCCGATGGGCAAGATCGCCAAGAAATGCGAATGCGCCCAGGCTCAGGACAGTGTGTGGGTGGACGTCTACGAAATAGAGCGTAAGCTTCGGGGCGAATCGACCGACTACGAGGAGACAGAGGACGAGGAAGACGACGAGGAAGAGGATGAGGATGAAGACGACGAAGAGGAAGATGATCCTATCCCAACGCCCCGGTCTACTGGTGCCGTCAGGTTTAAGCAACCTGTACGGAAGCGAAAGCGTGCGCCAGTCGAGAAGGGAGAGCGGAAAGCCGGCCGAAAGATCAAGAAGGTACGACTACGGGTCAAGAATTACGTCGAGCCTCCTTGCTGCCTCTGCCCCCACGATATCGCAGGCTTGGACATTCTGCCTACGGACGATGGGCGAAAGGCGCATCGTCTATGTGCGCTTTATGGCCCGGAAACGTGGATTGAGACCGTCGACGGGAAAGAGGTAGCAAATGTGGCAGATATGAGTCACGATCGCCTGAATCTCAAATGCTTGTATTGCCGATCCAAGAAGGGCGCTTGCTTCCGGTGCGCCCAAAAGAAGTGCGCCCGATCCTACCACGCTACCTGTGCAGCAGCTGCTGGAGTGCTGGTCGAAGAAGGTGAAGTGCCCATATTCAGCGAGGACGGTACCGAATATAAAGAGAAGGCATATGAATTTAGCTGCCGCTTCCACAGGACGAAGCGCGACCGGAAACGGGACAGCAAGGTTTTGGACGAATGCCAGAAGACTCGGCAAGCCGCTGCCGCCGTCAAGAAGGGCGAGCTCTGTCAGCTGCAATATCACAGGGGCGAAATCTTTGCCGGTCTTGTTGTGGAGAACCGGACGGACGAGGAGACCTTCCTCCTGGACGTCATTCCAAACGGGTACGAAGCCTTGACTACATGTGATGTGATGAGACCTATGCTAACGTCAATCAGGGACCGAGTCGAGGTCGAATGGAAATGGCTCTTGTTACAAGATCCCGCCGACTACCGTCTGCCGAAGGCCTCGGCGAACGCCATTCCCATGCCCACGTCACGTAGGGCCAGGGAGAAGATCAAAGCTACTAAGAGACAGACGGAAGAGATCCCTCGAGCCGACGAGCCATTTGTGGACGGATTCACTTGGTCCGAGTTCAACACCTGCAAGCCCAACACCAAGATGCAGGCTAAGGTTGACTTATCGAAGGAGAACCAACTCTGGTACTATCTTGGGCGGAACTCGACAGAAGCCCGGGCGCAGTACACAGACAACCCAAAGAGTTCGAAGCATAATCCTCGAAGCAACTTCCTGGACACTATCCCGCGTCCACCGCCCGCCCCGCCACAGCCCCGCAAGTCGTTCGCTGGATTCACCTTTGCCGCACATTTACAAGGAGGCCCTCGTCCTACCAAGACGGAAAAGCCGTACGAGTACAAGCCCAAGAACCCAATCACTCCATCCTTTGTGCCATCCCCCTACACGTCCCAGCAGTTCGTGCCGCCAAGGCCAGCAGCACCGTATACTCCTCAGCACGTCATGCCGAAACCCCCACAACCTCAATATCCTCAGCCCCAGCATTCGCTACCGCAACAAGCCCTATTTACGCCACAGCAGTTCGTCCCGAAGCCGAATTACTTGTCGAGCGGGTTTACTCCCAAATCCGCCCCCGCAAAACAGACTGCGCCAAAACGTCGGACGCCGAAAGCCCAGCAACCTCGAACACAGCAACCCTTGCAAGCGCGGCCGCCGCCCCCACCACACCAGCAACCGGCGCCATTGCCGCCGCCGCCGCCGCAACCGCAACCGCAATCGCAGCAGCAGCAGCAGCAGCAGTCACCCTTCCAAGCTCAACAACCTATGCACACGAGTATGCAGCAGACCCCGAAGCCGCCACAGCAAGCTCAGCAAGTTCAACAAATTTCGCAAACTTCACAGAGTCAGCCCTCACAACCAGACAGTACTCCTCAACCTCAGCCTATCAAAACCCCTCGGGCCAAACCATCACAAGGCGGGCATACGAGAAACAGTCAGTCACTCAACCTTCATAGAGGCCCTTCTCGGCCGTTCGGACCGGATTCGCGATTTAGAACATCGTCGTTTTCTTATGGGTCTGGCCGGTTTGAGTCGAATGGAAAATCGCCCTTCAGCCATGGCTTTACACAACCCCCCGGCCTTGGCCCATCACCATCGCCACAGAACGGCCAGCTCTTCCAAGCTCAGGCAAGAGCAAGGTCTAGTTCGTCTGCCTCGACGAAGTCTTTCACTGCACCGATGACCTCTTCTGTTATTAGACCCTCCTCGTCTGCGTCAAGCCAAGGCACTGGAATGCAGGCACAAGCAGCACAGCCCCAAGCTCAAGTAGCGAGCGCTGAGAATGCGAACAAGTCTGGAACGCTGAGTGTTGTCCAGAAGTATGCCTTCTTCCAGGTGCATCATAATAGGTACATCCCCCCAACCCCCCTTGCATTGCTAATTGCTAATTTATCCATTCTATAGGGATTCGACGAAATATCGTACACCATACGCGCCATGGGGCGGCTTCACCAATGGTTATGAAGGTAACCTTCGAGCTCATCTGATGAGGACGCCAGATGCGTTGTTCGGTATGAAGAGACCGTCATTCGGATCAGGTAGTATTTCGGGAGGAATGGCACCCAGCCATCGCTATTCCTTGGATAAAGATCTGTCGATTGGTGCCACCTCGACTCCATCACCCAGCACGAGCAGCGCGCACATGAACCACCCCCAACCGCTCGGTCCAAGTCAACCGGTGGCGTCACCCAGCACGCCACAGCCAAAAATAGGAGGCCCATTCAATGCAGTCTCAACACCCGGAGGTAAAACAGAAAACCCCCCCGCCGCAATCTCACCCATGAGCCCCTGGGATCTGGGCCAGTCATACGGAGCCAGTTTGCATCCCGCACTACAGGCGCATGTACGGAAGGAGATGATGAGGAGGCAGGAAGCACATGACGCACAGTTGAGAGCGTACCAAGAGCAGCTTGGAAATGCAACATCACCCACGAATCAAGGAATGTCCCGGACTCCTCATGTGTCGACCCCGACGACAGGGGCCCCGAGTGCCTCTCCTACGGTACCGAATAAAATAACAAGCATACCGCCAGGCGTGGCTGGGGCTCGAACACCAAATACTAAAGAGAATTCTAAAAAAACGGGTACTATACAAGTAAGCAGGGCACCGAAACAGACATACATACCTGCTCCGAGACCGTGGGAGACCATTCGCAAGGGCCAGCCATCAGGGGTGGCATCTTCTCCAAGCACTGCCAACGCCGTGACAAGTACACGCCATGGCTCATACTCAGCGTCACCTATGGGCACCCCCGTTCCCGGTTCAGCTCCCGGCCCGCTTGTCAACGTCTCGCCGTACCCAGCCACACCGATTTCATCCTACGGTCCATTCCCGGGCTCATCTGGTACCCCCGAGCCTTACTTTCATAACCCCAATGCGACGAACTCACCTGCCTTCGTCGGTCAAATATCAAGTCCAAGCCCGGCCATGAATTACGGAAACGAACCTTCGATGCACCCGTTCGGTCAAGGTGTACAGTTCAGCAGCAATGTAAGCGGACCTCTCTGGCAGAAGTATCCGCAGACAGTGCCTAACAACGACAACAGCCTCCACCCAGACCAGCTCAGCCAGCCAATGCAATACAACCCGTTCCAGGTGTACCCGTACAACATGCCCCCGGGGCCGGACCAGTGAGATCCAGTTCGCGAGGCCCCGGCGTCGTCGCAGTCGCGGCCGCGGCCGCTGGCGACACGAGAGATATACCAGAGGTGTCGGAGGAATCGATGGAATTGGTCGAGAACATCATCAGAAACGCGATGAAGGCGAGCAGTAGCTCGGACTGATTGATTGATGATTAATAGGAGCAACAGGGGATGAGGCAAAGGGGGAAAAGAGAGAGAGAAAAGTCGAAAAGAAAAACCCTCGCGGGTATTGGGAAGGTACTCATTCATGTGTTGTTGCATTTGTTTTTTCATGCGCGAAGTTAGGAGACGGTGTATGATTGATTGAGAGTTTTTTTTTTCCTTTCCCCCTCCCTGACGCACAGATCATGATAGACAGGAACAGGAACGAACATATTCGCAACAGGAAGCATGCCCAAGAGAAAAGAGATGGATGGGTTGAGGTTTCAAACGCTGATCTCTCTGTGGCTTGGGCTACATGATGCATAATTCTTTTTTTTTCCTTTTGCACTTTTTCATCCCGGTACTTCCCTACCCCCCCCCTCCCCCCCCCCCTCTTCCCCCCTTATTTGGAACCGGGGGTCTCAACGAATGGGCCGTTGCTTCCTCGGGGGAGGGGGGAATATTCCCCGTTCGGATTCTATTACATAGCGAACTGGACTACCTATCTACCTTGTGTATGGGGATGGGGCAGGGTAATTACGGTAACGGTTACGGTTACGGTGACGGTATGGTAACGGAGTAAAAAGGGGGGTTTTTAGGTGGAATTACGGAGGGACGGGCGGACGGAAGGGGGGAGTTTACGGCGTTGGGCAGAAAGGAAGGAAGGAAGGAAGGAAGGAGGGAGGGAAAAGAAGAAAGTCAAAAGTCAAAGTCAAAGTCGACGGCGGCGGCGGCCGTTGCGGTATTCTACATATCTAACCCACCCCCCCGTGACCGACTAACTCAAATCCCGTCCCGTCCTGTCCCATTGGGGCGTTCCTCCTCCTAATCTGACCTGGCTCTGGTTCTGGTCTGGTCTAGTCTGGTTTATACATATTGTGTTTCTTTTTTGTAATTATTGCTGGATCGTCTTTTCTCTCCGTTTTTTCTTTTCCGCGTACATTCGTCGTCGGGACTACTATCCGTGGGTTTTGACGCGCTATGCATATAGTTACGTATATATTTATCTGCATGAAGGTTTTTTTCGTCCCGTACGGTTTTTTTGCTGGTAATTTGGGATGTGATAATATGGTCTTGCTTTGGTTTACTATGCCAATGAGTGGCGTATATATGAAGCCTATTGATGTATTGAACCCTTTTTGTCCTTGATGTAAGTAGTGGGTCGCACCTCCTGTTGAGCTCGTTCTGCTCTGTGGGTAGGTACTTAGGTACATGTAGAAATACAAAGCAGTCGTCCAATCAACATCCTAGGATCTTATCGCTATCACATTCTTACCATTAGTCTGGCACTAGGTAGATAACCGTTATTGCCTTGCATTGCCTTTGCCCCCTTGCTATGAAGTTAGAGGGGTGATCCATCTTTTTACTACTACCTTCATGGTAACTTCTTTTATCAATCGCGCGCTTCAATCTATTTTTTCCTTCCTTCCAACTTCAGCCTTGCGAACCCCAATCTCGAAGGGAAAACTGCCTACCTTAAAACAACTGCAACGTCCCATTCCCGTCGCATTGTGACAACCGAATTCGACATCAACACCACCACCACCACCTCCACCACCACCTCAATTCCATCAATCAACCCCCCCGCGGACCCGCCTGAAAATGGCGTCAAGCACCGACCAATCCACCAGCAAAGGATCCCGGAAGCGCATGAGTTCGCCCGAGGTCGTCGACGCGCCGACGAAGCGCGTGAAGTCGAACGATGGCATCGACACCACCGAGGGAAATAAGAACAAGAGCAATGGGGAGCAGCAGGAGGCGGAGAAGCCTAACCCGTACCTGGCGCATTGGAACAACAACGAGAACGGCGGCCAGAAGAAGGGCAGGTATAGTAATGCTTTACCGGAAGGATCCCCGTTACACGATTTCATCCCTCGCCAGACCGACGCCGAGCAGGCCGCCCGCGCCGAGGACAGCGACAATAACCCGTTTACTGGAGAACCGCATTCGCAGCAGTACTTCGCTATTTTGAAAACGAGACGGAATCTCCCTGTTCACAAGCAGAGGTGAGTTGCTTGTTACTTGTTGTTTTGGTGGTGATGGTGATGATGGCGATAATGGTCATGGTGATTACAGTTGCTGACGTGCGCACGCTCTTGCATCCATGTACAGGCAAGAATTTCTCGATTTTTATCACAAAACACAAATTCTCGTCTTCGTCGGTGAGACCGGTTCCGGAAAGACTACCCAGATCCCACAATATGTCCTCTACGACGAGATACCCCAGCGCAATAGGAAGATGGTCGCTTGTACCCAGCCTCGGAGGGTGGCTGCCATGTCCGTCGCTCAGCGTGTCGCCGACGAGATGGATGTGAATCTGGGCGAAGAAGTCGGTTACAACATCCGTTTCGAGGACAAGACGAGCCCCAAGACTATTCTCAAATACATGACAGATGGTATGCTGCTCAGAGAAGCCATGCACGATCACGATATGTCCCGCTATAGCTGCATCATTCTCGACGAGGCCCACGAGCGCACCCTCGCTACTGATATCCTGATGGCTCTTCTCAAGAAGGTCGCCAAGAGAAGACCCGATCTCAAGATCATCGTCATGTCTGCTACTCTGGACGCACAGAAGTTCCAGCGTTACTTCTACGACGCCCCTCTACTACCCGTCCCCGGTCGGACGCACCCTGTCGAGATCTTCTACACCCCCGAGCCCGAGAAGGATTACGTCGAGGCCGCCATACGTACCGTCCTGCAGATCCATGCCGCCGAGGACGAGGGCGATATCCTCCTGTTCCTTACCGGAGAGGAGGAGATCGAGGACACCTGCCGTAAGATCTCCCTGGAGGTCGACGAGATGATCAGGGAGACCGACTGTGGGCCTATGAAAGTCCACGCCCTCTACGGAACCCTGCCCCCTCATCAGCAGCAGAAGATCTTCGAGCCCGCTCCACCCCCCTTCAAGAAGGGAGGCAGGCCCGGTCGCAAGTGCATCATCTCGACCAATATCGCCGAGACCAGTTTAACCATCGACGGAATCGTGTACGTAGTCGATCCCGGTTTCAGCAAGCAGAAGATCTACAACCCCCGCATAAGAGTCGAGTCGCTGCTGGTCTCTGCCATTTCGAGAGCATCCGCCCAGCAACGGGCTGGTCGAGCCGGTCGAACGAAGCCCGGAAAATGCTTCAGGCTCTACACGGAGAAGGCCTTCAAGGAGGAGCTCGTCCCCCAGACCTACCCCGAAATCCTGCGATCCAACCTCTCCAACACGGTCCTGGAGCTGAAGAAGCTCGGCGTGGAGGACCTGGTCCATTTCGATCTGATGGACCCGCCCGCGCCCGAGACCATGATGCGCGCCCTCGAGGAGCTGAACTACCTGGCCTGCCTAGACGATGAGGGAGAGCTGACGCATCTGGGCTCGCTCGCCTCCGAGTTTCCCCTGGACCCGACTTTGGCGGTCATGTTGATACACAGCCCGGAGTTCCTCTGCTCCAACGAGATCCTCTCGATCACGTCTCTCCTGTCCGTCCCCCAGGTCTTCGTGCGCCCCGCCAACAAGCGCCGGGAGGCGGACGAGATGAAGAACCTCTTCAAGCACCCCGACGGCGACCACCTCACGTTGCTGAACGTCTACCACGCCTTCAAGGGGGTGGTGAACCGGGGCGAAGACGCCAAGAAGTGGTGCCACGAGCACTACCTGTCGTTCCGGCACCTGTCGAGCGCGGACAACGTGCGGCAGCAGCTGCGGCGGATCATGGAGACGCACGAGATCGAGCTGCTGAGCACCGAGTTCCACGACAAGAACTACTACACCAATATCCGCCGCGCCCTCGTCGCCGGCTTCTTCATGCAGGTCGCCAAGCGCGAGAACACCAAGATCTACCGTACCCTCAAGGACAACAACCGCGCCGTCATGCTCCACCCTAGCACGGTCCTCCAGACCGACTGCGACTGGGTCGTCTACAACGAGTTCGTCCTCACCACTAAGGAGTACATCCGCACCGTCACTTATATCCGGCCGGAGTGGCTTCTGGTAAGTTCACATTGCCCCCCATTCTGTCTTTTCCTTTTCCCTTTTTGTGTTTTAGTAGTGATTTACTTATGCTGACGTGCGCAACCGCAGGAACTCGCCCCCATCTACTACGATCTCGACAGCTGGGAGGGCCAGCCCGAAATCAAGCAGGCGCTGAAGGCCGTCGCGGACAGGAAGAGGCGGCGCGACGCCATACAGGCGGGTCGATAAGGCAGTGTTTTTTATTCTCGGATATAGGGGGCCCGCGTGCTGCTGCTGTGTCAGCCGGGACGAATATGACTGAGCGGTATACGAACGGCTTCTTCTCTGGTGGGTGCCGCGGGTTATTGGTATCATATAGAACCCCGTGGGGATCTCCACCGCCCCAGTCTTAAGAGAGAGAAAGAGATATGGAGGAGCTACCCTCGCCCACACCCCCCCTCGAATCCGCTTACGCGACAGAAGATCGAAGCGGATACCAAACTTGAATTTGGCCACTCGATACGATTTTTGCTCTTCAATCGTGCACGATCCGAAGATTAGACGGGCAGAAGAACAGATAGGTCTACTTTAGGACATACGACGAGCTAACACAACCAACCCCACCGATTGCTAGAGAGAATAGGGGGGCAGCAGGGGGAGGGGGGCCGGGTCTCCCCGTTATGAGCTTATTTATATATTGCGTTTTGTTTTTGCAGGGCTCGGCTAGAAGAAAAAAGCACAAGACTTGACTTGGCCATGGCCGTCGAAAAAAAAGGGGGGGGGGGGAGAGATGGGATATTTATAAATGAATAAATAAATGCCTATGTATTAATGTCATAACGGCTCGGCTTGATACCATTTTTTGAGTTTGGTTGTGCTTGCTTGCTTGCTTATATGTGGCTGGTAGGTGATATATACGAGTGATTCGAGCCCTATGAATGTGATGCCACTTCAAAGCTAACCGGTTGTGTATAGAGTCATGATTTGCTTCTTGTTTGTGTGTTTTGTCGACGCAACGGGACGAGACGCCATGTCATGTCGTGTTTTTTTTTCCCTTTACTCCCGCCTACAGCAGCTATACGTAGCCCTCTCACTAGCTCTCCTATCTAATGCTGTCTTCCAGAACTCACAACTACTAGTTAGCTCACATAATATCTTACTATGTATATGCTGCTGCATCTTATCCTTCTCTACCTTCTCCCCCCCCCCTCTCCCCTTGAGCGTGCCAGCGCTATGTGGCTAGAAATCCTCCTAAGGGCGGCGCCATACTCCAAGTCCAGCATTTTGGCCGAGATGCCAAAAAAAAAAAAAGTCTTCGACTCCAAGACATGACCAACCTTGACCGCGGGCACGCGGCTGGACCAAGTCACGCCAACCTCCACGGGATATGTCCTCTTCACACTTGACTCCCCCCCTCCCCCCCCCCCAAAAAAAACCCCTTCGCCCCTACGCCTACGCTTGCGACAGGCTCTTCGGGTCCTCTGCTTGATTCCCTGGAAATACAAGCTAGAAAAACAGAAAAGAAACATGATAAATCACCTGAAATGGGGGTTTCCTGCCTTCTGGCTAACAAGTTCCCCTTGTTTCAACTCCTACGCTAGACGGAGTGTCGGAGCGGTCCAGTCTCTCTCTCTCGAGAAAGATGAAATTTCTAGATCTCTTTTTTTTTTTTGCCTGCCATTCGCTTGGTCATTTAGGTCACCATCCAATCAGATCGCATAGATGGGCTTTTGACAGGATTTCTGTTCCTGACTAGAACCGGCTTCGCCCGTCCCCGGCTCCGCCAGCTCTGAACCAACGACCAACGGGAACCCTCGAGCCCAACGACTTGCTCGGTTTGATTTGAGACTGGTCAGTACGCTAATATTAAAAAAAAATTGGCCTTCAACCCATTTTGAAGAGCTGATGCTATGAGAAGAAGAAAAGAAAGAAAAAAAGACAGGAAAAGGTCTAGGTGCCCTAACTTAGGAGTGGCGACACATTAGACAGATGAACCAACAGGGAAGGGGGAAAGGGGGTCCGCAGCTATTTATCAATGTGAGCTATCGACTCCTTACCATCTCCGTGTGAACAAGCTTTCTCAGGAGGCACGGCCGTGCTGCCACACCCCTCTTGGGGCCCCCGAACCTCATTGCTGGGCTTTGTCTGCGGGGTCTGAGACAGCCGATGTGCCGTGTGACAGGGTCCTGGGACCCCCCTTGGTGATCCGGGCCCTGACCTCCCTGACCCTTGGACTCCCCACGCGGTATCTTCGCGCAGGTACCCAGATCTTGCGCATCCGACTATACCCCAGTGGATCAAGATGAGCATTTTCTGGAAACTGAGGGGTCCTGATGCCGTGCATGAAAACGATCTTGAGCTTGTTTTCTGGGCCTGCGGTTAGTTCCATTTTGCTTGTCCCCAACGCTAAGGTCTCGACGTCTAGAACACCACGCGCAATAAGTAATATCTATAGTTACCTATATGCCGCGATTTGATATCTACGTTGCTATATAGAAACTGCGACCACATTCCATGGGCTCAAGCCTAATGATGATTGCCAGCCAGTCTACGTGGCTGGTCCTATGCCTGAGTGTAAAGGGGTTGTTTATATCCAGGTGTGCCCAGATTAGCGTTCATGCCCGCTAGCATACTACCGGTACCGCGCGATGCTACGCTGTCCAGGTCAACGATGACCTGTTGTAGACTAATCAGAATGGACGAGGACTGTCTCCAAGACCTTTTGTCTCCAAGAAGCAGGTTTTCTAGAATTGGGGACTGGACTAAAAAGGTCGGCCAATGCTACCCAAGTCCATCCCTGACGCTCACGCCGTCCACTAACGACTGCTGACATTGCTATCAAACCTCTTATTCGAGAGAATTCAGGCCAAACGTAAAAAAAGAAAGGCTGTCTCGGGGGGTATATTAGATCCCTTAGCTTCAATCACATCAGAGTGTCACGTCGTTATCCAATGGACACGCGTTTCCGCGTCTTTGGATACAATGACAACCTTCTCCTTACTGATCTAGTGGACGGCGCTGCCGTTCTGGAGCTCTACTACCGCAATATCCTCTTGTCTTGAAGACCAGTCGTTTTTGTTCGAATGCTCGCTGCTTACTCGTCCAATAGGCTGTACTTCCTAGCATCATCAACTCAATAAAAGCAAAAATGCACTTTATTAGTTGGCCTTTTTACTCGTGGCATCCACACGTGTCGCAGAGTCCTCTCATACGCCCCCGGGAGATGAGTCGCGGGTCGACTACCTTCCAGATAGGGGAACCATGAGAACCACGTCCCCTATTCACCGGGAAGAAATGATCGTGCCCGCTGTGTGAAGGAAATCTGTGTCTTCCCGACTATATAAGAGTGAAGATCATCTCCTCATCTAGGTGAATGGGGATACTGGATCTCTGTCCCGCTCTAGCAAGACACCTACATGCATCACGCTCCTTTGCACTTCTATTCTCAGGTATATATTCGTCCGCCCCACATTCCTTTGTCTTATATTCACAATGGCCTCGATGTGGCTGAGGGCATGGCTTGCTGTCGCCGCCGCCACGGCGACGGCCTCTGCGACGCCTGTCGCACCCTTTGCAACCAACAGCACCGGCGCCTCTTTCGCCCCGCCATTCCCCGGCAACGACACGATGTCGATCCAGGAGAGCGCGCCAGGCTACGGCGGCTACAACACGGTGTGGCAGGAGACGTTCCTGGGCGCCGCGGGGGAAATGGTCAACGAGCAGCGGTGGCAGATCATCACCAACTACCACGTCAACAACGAGTGGCAGGAGTACACGCGGTCGAACCGCAATATGCAGATCAGCGGCGGAGGCACCCTGCAGATCGTGCCCCTGCTCGACCGCGCCACCGGCAAGTGGACCTCCGGCCGCGTCGAGTCCTGGTACACCTTCACCCCCCGCGACGGCAAGGTCACCTTGGCCGAGGCCAAGATCCGCTTCGGCAATGCCCCCGCCGCGAATAAGCAGGGTGAGTTCCCATATCATCCCCCAGAATGCCTCCCATGATCTCGATTCACCGAGGGGGTTCAGGGCTTGGACATACCCTCCTCGCTGGCAATTTGCGAACAATATAGCTGACACGAAACAGGGATCTGGCCCGCGTTCTGGATCCTCGGGGACTCCATCCGGCGGGGTGTCGGCTGGCCGGCATGCGGGGAGATCGACATCATGGAGAGGGTGAACGGGGCAGCGACAGGGTACGGGACAATCCACTGCGATGTGTATCCAGGAGGCGCGTGCAACGAGCCGCAGGGGCGGGGCGGCTCCGTCGGGTTCGGCGATAACGGCTGGCACACGTGGCGGGTGCAGTGGGACCGGCGCCCTGGTGGATGGGCCGATGAGTCCCTGACCTGGTTCCGCGACGGGCAGCAGTTTTTCCGCGTCAACGCCCGCGACCTCGGCAACCAGGCCGTCTGGAACTCTCTCGCCGCCTCCCCGCTCCACTTCATCCTCAACGTCGCCGTCGGCGGCGACTGGCCCGGCCCCCCGAACGCGAACACCCAGGACTCCTGGAACAACATGCTCGAAGTCGCATACGTCGCGCACTACGAGTCGCAGTAGGGATATTTTTCACTTTCTATCCGGTTACTGTTGCCCGTCCTGATGATATAGACAAGCGGGCAGGTGACAATCAATGTGCTTGATTTATGCAGCATTTTTCGGCTTATCCTGCACTCGTTTAAACCACATCTATTCTTGGGTTTCCTGGAAACAGAAACATTCATTTTTACATAACTATATTTCTTGTATATACTTTCATTGTTAGAAGACGGCACTTCCTCGCTCTAGGCTGTAGAGGATGTATCGAGAACCTGCGTTTGAAGACTTAACATTTACAACTAGTTTACTTGGTATTCTCAAGGGATTTGAATTTACGTAGATAGGCTTCACTCAAGGTTATTGAAAGAAAACGGACGCTGAACATTGATTGGAGCGGATGTGCCTGTGCAATCCGGTGCCTTTGTTTCTTCCACGTCTAGAGCTCACCCAGCATCAAGTATATTATCATGAGCACGTAATGCGGTCTTATAATGGAAGGACGGAAGGCCTCCGTCTCTAGTCTCTGTACTGTCCCTGGGGCACATACCTCCATTTCGAGAAATACGCAGGTGTACCCGGACCCTCACGACCGTTTGTCGTGCAATATACACCCACAAGGGTCCCTTCCCGTCTAGTCAGCCCTACAACATTTCATATTCACAGCTACAGAGAGAAAGCCGTGCTTACCTGTAAAGCCCCAGCTCACAGCCTCGTTCGACACATCTACGATGGTCTTCATCTCAGACATCGCGTCTGCGGGGCCGGCCGATAGCGCGTAGTGCGTCATGTTACTGGCCCTGATCTCGAGCCTGAGCTTTGCGTCTCGCCACGGATCCGGTAGTGGAATTGTGATCTCGGGGATTTCGGCTTCGGACTCGCCTCTGAACCTTAGATGCGGGACCAACTCGCCGTTTTCGTTCTCACTTGAACTACTGCTGTCAGCAGCAGGCAGCAGGACGACGCCGAGGTCCAGGTGGTGGTTCTGCGTTAGAAACGCTGAGACGCCCGCCTCCTCCTCGGGCGATGTCGGGTGGAAATCGAGATCCACGCTGTACGTAAACAGCGTGTCTTGCTGCCGCCGGCCGACGAATGTCTGTCCCTCCGCGCCGGCATAGTTCCCGTTAAGAGCCGTAAGGTTCAGTTTTGACGGGTTAAGCTTGAGTGAGTTGGGGTGGTCCGTCGGGGATACCGTATAAGACTCAGGGATAGGAAAACGCCAGTGGGTAAAGTGTTCTGGGAGATTTGAGCCCGGCTCGAATTTTATTTCATCTCCTTCGGAGATCAAAGGTCTTCTACCGTCAGCTACATATATCATGTTAGGTGAGAGACCCGATGTTCACTTACCCGCGACCCGGAATGTCTTCGCCCGTAGGAGGAAATGCCCATCCACTCATCTCGCCTCGAACTGGTGACCATACTGGGAACTCCCCTTTCTCCCAGGTCACTGGTACCATGACGGTCTCGCGGCCCATGGGGTAGTTCTTGTGAGCGGGCCCTGATCTGGTAGAGAGAGCAACACCCCACCTACGATAATTAGTATGCCTCATACCTACCGTGTATCATTTGGGCTTACCAGTTTCCCGAGGCATCCTGGAAGAGATCTGCATGTCCGACAGTCTGAACTACAGTATATTAGTGTCATTATACGTGTACCTGGACGAAAATTTCCTACAGTATTCCGTCGTATTCGCATTAGTGAGAACTGGATTTGCTGGATTCGATTCATATGGCCCTTGGAGGCTTTTGGAACGTGCCATGGTAACCATGTGGGTAATCCCGGTACCACCTAGGAGTGTCAGAAGTGTCTAGACACCGACGGAAAGGATTGAGGGAGCTCAAACCTTCTGCAATGAGCACGTAGTACCACCCGTCTTTGCGGTATACGTGAGGACCCTCGGGAGCCTATACAGACGTCAATATCTTTTCCAATGCACCCGCTCTGTTTCCTTCGAGAGAGAGAGAGAGACGCACATGGCCGCCTGTGCCGTTCCAGATGTTGCGCCATTCTCCCACTTCCCCAGTAAACAAGTTGGCTTCCGCCTGCAAGATAGATGGGCTTTAGAGAAATTAGCGACGAGTTCCCCGCCAAGAACTGAGTGGTTGTCATACAAAACCTTCCACGCATGCCCTCCATTGATATAAGACTTTCCGTCGTCATCCCAGAACGGCTCTGTATCGTAGCCTTCGAAGTCAAAGTGCACTGCATCGGACCATGAGGCGGGATCATATGGGTCCTTGGCATTGAAAATGATCTATTATGCGTTAGTAAGAACAGACATACACTGTGCTTAAATCACCAGCGAGGGGGCGGGTACTTACATTGTCCCACCGCGATGCATCGTCGAACTCTCGGTCGTCTTCTACCAGCGTCGTCACGAGCCAGAAGGTCTCATCGTGATACCGGAGAGTAGGTGCCCAGATACCACTGGCCGATACATATTAACGAAGTCCATTTCAAACTATTTACCACCTACCTCGTGGATCTGTTTGTCTCAGCCAGTGCGGGCAGTTGCTCCCGACGATTCAGCACATGACCTGGTAATCAGTAAGTTAATGCCTGTATAGGAGCCTTAAGACGAAGATAAGTCGACGAGTACCAATAAGCTTCCAGTTCTGCAAGTCCTTGCTCGCATGGAGAGGAATCCCAGGGAACGCATTGAAACTAGAGGTCGCGCAAAAGAACGTGTCGTCCCAGTCCGGAACGAAGATACAACTTGGGTCGGGATGGAATCCAGGAAGGATCGGGTTAAGGTAGGTGGAGTTCGCGTGAAGCTGATATTCCCTAGCGAATAGGGGAACTGCGTACGCCGCCAGGAGTAAGGCGACAGCTTTCAAAGCTCCTGAACACATGGCTAGCCCTATTAACCGTTGGTAACGTTCAATATATAACCGCCTATTAAGATCTGAGTAACCTGAAACATCAGCCGCCCCAAAACTTTCTGGAAATGATTAAAGCCATGATCCAACCTGTTTAACATTGATTTAACATTGTGAATCTTTCCCCGCAGCTGCACCGGCTAAAGTCATGGTTAATATCAATACTACGGAAAATCTTCAGATTTAAGCCAAGTCTTGGGGATGTATGGCCTGTAACGGACAATTTCTTTCCATCTCTAAAATCCTGACATCGTTATACATGCTTATCTGATTGGGCAGTCGGGCATCACGTATAATGTGCCATGCTTAAGGTTGTTACCGTAGCCTAAGCCGTCAGACTGCGCGATGGATAGCTACATCATATTGGCACTGTCATATTTTCTGTTCATATTCTAAGAATGGCGACGGATTGTATAATGAGTACACTTATGAACTGTAGTTTTGTAAAGTGCTTTAGCTACCGGGTTAGCTCTGTTCCCTCAATCCTGCACATGGTCCCTTCTCTTCACGTATAGCAACAGCGTTGAAGAGGTCAAGGCTGAGCCAATCATGTTGGCGAATAACAGGGTTAGACCTCGCAGTTATTCCACGTAGATTTTATCTGGAATTACGAGAAGACGATCATAGACTGAATATCATGATGCATTCTCAAATCTCCGGAGGATCCTCCGTATTCGGACCCACTTTACGCCGGCTCCGTCGGGAGAGATGCCCCTTGACACTCCACACTAACATTCCATCTAGTGGCCAATTAAGGATTGTTTAGGCCGACTACCGAGTATTTTAGCAGTCCTTCGTCATCGTGGGACACCAGTGTCCCGTCCTCTTTAGCGGGGGTTAACGTCATTATATCGAATCGAGACTGCCTTTCGTGTTTGGAATCATAGAAATGTAAGATTCTGCATTTTAGAAGAGGCGTGTGCCGTATAACAGGTATTATATACTTTGCATCTCTACTTAGCCTTCTGGGTATTTGGTAGCTGAGCAGAGATGCGTAGGTTCTGTTCGTCTCGAGAGACTGAGACTCTACTTCAAGATCTCCTTGGTTCCACCTAACTGTTTGTCGATTAGCAGGGATCTCGCAGGGGATTTAGTGGAGCAAGATCGCTAAAGCATGGGGGGAAACTTACCAATCTACCAGTAGAAGTACGGAATCACGTTAGAACGTCCCTCCAAGGTCAGACTTGCGGTTACACTTGCTGGGACCGCATATGGCAGGCTGCTTTAATAGGCGGGTGTGCTGGCTGAAGCAATAACTAATTAGTATTGCGATATCGCTGTGGGGTCACTTGTTTCGTACGGTACGATGTTGATCAAGGAGGGGGTCGATGGGTTCATATAGTCCCCCTCCTTTCAAGACTCCCGAACCTTAGAACGCGTAAGCGCGTCTATTTAAATAAAAGACAAGAATGATCACTCTTTTCCCTCTCCATCCTATTTTACTCGTGTCTTTCGGTCCCGAATAAAATTGTATTAGCGACCTCGTTAAGCACAAAGCTACCAATTGCTTGAACCGCATGTGACCATGGCGCCTGGCAAACGACCAAACTTCCTCATCGCTTTGGCTGATGATCTGGGCTTCTCAGATGTGGGAGCTTTCGGAGGCGAGATCAACACTCCGAACGTCGACAAGTTGGCCAAGGATGGCATTCGGTTCACAGACTTCCATGCCGCCGCGGCGTGCTCGCCGTCCCGGGCAATGATCATGACTGGCACGGATCACCACATCGCCGGGTTGGGAAACTTGATAGAATGGACCAATATCTCCGGCCAGAACGACCCTAGCGGAAATATGTCCACGTCCGTTCAGCGCGGAATGCCCGGCTACGAGGGATACTTGAACGAAAGAGTTGTTGCACTGCCCGAGATTCTCCGGGACGCAGGCTACCACACGTTCATGGCGGGCAAGTGGCACCTGGGCCTGACACTGGAGCGGAGTCCCAAAGTTCGCGGCTTCGAGAGGAGTTTCGCCCACTTGCCAGCATGCAGCAACCACTACGCCTATGAACCCCAACTCGAAGGCAAGGATGAGATCCCCGGCTTCATGACTATGAGCTTCATCGCTCTGCACAACGAGGACGGCGAATATGTGAAGAAGCTCCCAGAGGGCTGGTACTCCTCCAACGGCTACGGTGATAAGATGTTGGAATACCTTAAGGATTGGAAAGAGAAGGGCGACGACCAGCCGTTCTTCGCATATCTACCCTTTACGGCACCTCATTGGCCACTTCAGGCACCACAGGAGTACATTAAGAAGTACAGGGGCGTATACGATGACGGCCCGGATGCCTTGAGGCTCAAGCGGCTTCAGCGCCTCAAGGATCTCGGCATGGTACCGCAAGATGTGGAGCCACACCCAGTCGTCGCCGAGGAGGTCAAAGAGTGGAACGAAATGAGCGATGAAGAGCGAGCGAACTCGTGCAGAGCGATGGAATGCTTCGCAGGGATGGTCGAATGCATTGACACCAATGTCGGGAAAATCGTAGACTACCTGGAGGAGATCGGCGAGCTCGACAATACCTTCGTGTGTTTCCTGTCGGACAACGGCGCCGAGGGGGCTGCCTACGAGGCGTACCCAATGGTCCAGAGCACAATGTTGGGGCATTTGAAGAAGTACTATAACAACCACATTGACAACCTCGGCAACGGCGACTCATTCATCTGGTACGGACCTAGGTGGGCGCAGGCAGCCACCGCGCCCAGTAGACTCTACAAGGCGTATACTACCGAAGGGGGCGTGCGCGTACCATACGTCATGAAGCCGCCCGCCGGTTTTGGAGGACACGTGCCGGGCGGTAGTATAACCCACCAGTTCGCGACGGTTATGGATCTCGCTCCTACGATCTTGGACATGGCTGGCGTAAAACACCCAGCGCCGACCTACCAAGGGCGCGAAGTGGTGGATATGCGGGGAAAGTCAATGGTTCCCTACCTACAGAAGAAAGCGGAGACTATACATGAGAAAGACTTCATCAATGGGTGGGAGACATGCGGGCGGGCCGCCTGCAGAAAGGGCGACTGGAAGATCGTGTTCATTCCAAAGCCAAAAGGACCCGAGAGGTGGCAACTCTACAATCTGGCCCGTGACCCGGGTGAGGTGCACGACCTCGCAGAGCAGGAGCCCGAAAGGTTGAAGGAGCTTATCAAACTTTGGGACCAGTACGTGCTCGAGACGGGTGTCATTCCGCTATCGCCTGACCTGGGCCACTGGATAGCAGCCATGGAAGAGCAGATGCCCGAGAATGCTTGGATCGAGTACGAGTACTGGAAGGATGGTGCACGGGATGACCCCGCCAAGTTCACGAAGACTATTCCTAGGTTTCAAAGACAGGTCAAAGCAATCTAGATCAGGTGCAAGATAGGGTTACGTTGAATTTTAAACTTACAGAACAAAGAAGAGGATAAACTTTCAAATTACTAGTTTACTGTAGAATCCATACCGTATGATCCATCATTTCTTTGAGTCAGTAGATTTCTCCTTTTCAGTAGATTTCTCCTTTTCAGTAGATTTCTCCTTCTCGAGCATAGTCCCAGTCCATGTGTACTGCCTGATGTGCAGGTTCGGCTTCTCCTCGAGAGCTGCAGTAAGGCGCTTGACCCGGCCTTGCGTCCGCGCCACGATGTGTGCTGGGATCGGCATTGAGACTTCGCTCGCGTCTCCCACTTTCCACGACTTCCGCTTGGGGCTCTTGGGCGGAATCGCCGGTGGCGCGGATTCGTCATGAGGGACTGGATCCACACCCCCAGATGATGTGGCCGTGAATTCCTTCTCAGCCTTCATAGTCGCAGGAGGGGCAACAGTAGAAGTGGACATCGTGGCGCTGCTCAGGAGTAGTGTGATTCTATTTTGTTGTGTTTGAACTGTAGTGATCAGGCTTGTGGTGGTGGTGGCGGTGAGGCATGATCGAGTTATTTGCGAG
This sequence comes from Eutypella sp. D-1, assembly GCA_023313575.1. Classification (NCBI taxonomy): domain Eukaryota; kingdom Fungi; phylum Ascomycota; class Sordariomycetes; order Xylariales; family Diatrypaceae; genus Eutypella; species Eutypella sp. D-1. Next base: position 1,279,744 of record JAJTTP010000008.1, on the reverse strand, counting down.
GCCACTCGCAATTATATAGAACTCTTGAACGTCGGTACCGTTGAGTCGTATAGAAGATCAAGTTCTAGAACAGAGGTTGTTCATTGTGGTACTACTTTCGGATCAAAGAAGCTGTTAAAAAGGAACACAATCAATTTGTTTAGCTATATCTCAAGGAGATGTCTTTGACCTCAAAGTTGTCTTGGTAGTCCAGGTGTCCATACGTAGATTGATTCATACTCCAGTTCGGCTCCTCGGGACTATTGACGCCCAAGGAGGAAGCTGTGATAATCAATTGGAGTTGTGGTAGTCGGCGGACACCCTGGCTCCGGTCGAAATGATTCTCCCTTTGTTACGATCAGCAAACCTGGGCGCACGCATGTATCGTCTCATTCGCCATTGTTAACCTCGGAGATCGGGCTTAGACTCTCCCACGTATATCATTCCCCAGTTCTTGACTCCTCCGGCCTCCCAGGAGCCAATTTCACTGAAGCCTAGATGCGCATATACCGCCCTTGACCGCTCGCTTCCAGCCTCAAGCCAAACCGGGACAGGACCGCCATTAGCATCAGGCGAGGTAAACCTCTGGACGAAAGGCACGAGCACGGCTCTCACGGCACCCTTGACGTAGGGCACGGAGGGGTCCCTCGCCATCATCGAGAGGTGCCAGAACCTGCCGTCGGGGCTCATCTTTTCGGCCAGGGGGCGCAGGTGCGCCTGCTTGACGGCGTCGGACTTTTCGAGGAACTCGGCGAAGATGGGGCGGCTGCCGCTCGCCCGTACATGTTCGATGCTCACATCCATCCGCGGCTCTTCGTGGATGCTCTCCAGCTCCCAGCACGCCACCGCTGCGAAGTTCCCCGCCTCGGCGATGAAAGCACCGTTCGCGATCTTGGTGGTAAGTCGTTTGACCGCGGTCTCGTAGAGCATTTGCTGTATGGTTTCTTTGCTTAAAGACTCGCCTTGTCGGAGGGGCTGCGGCAGCTTCTCGCTCTCAAATAGTATGTTAAGCGGGTCTGACGCAGATGCTCGGGAGCTCGCCTGTGCGAGCCCTCGTATATACTCCTCGGAAGTGCCGGTAGTGACCGGTGGTAGGCCGACATTCGGAACCGTCTCTTCTTTCACTGCTTGTATAGTAATGCCAGGCGAGGTCGGTTTCAACCCATCCGCCACCGGAAAATCTTGGCTAGTAACCATGATGCTTCCTAAATGAGTGTTCCTTTATTAAACTCCAGCTCCCGTGATGAGGACCGTACTTCATAGACAATTGAAGTTGTGGTATGAGCAGCTTGAACAAGTGAGTGTGAACTACACTGAAGTCGGGGTCTAAGATAGTGGACCACCAAGGACCTACGCTATTCATTAGTACACGCGTCGACCATTTCATCTGTACCTTTCTCATTACGCCTGCTTGGGCAAATCATAAGTTTCGAAGTTATTCACACCGAAATAGGCGGACAGGGTTTCAAAGTGGTCAATTTGGCACGCCCTGTGGGCCTTGGCAGTGGACAAGGATTATTGAGTCAGAAGGTTAACCCCTGAATCTGACTACGTCGACGGGTACTGTAGCCCCATGCTTACCTGTTCACACACATAGTATAGCGGCATGATCCACAACGGCACGCGGTTAGGGTTGGGGGACTCAGAACGTAAGGGAACGAGCAATATTGAAGCACTACATTTTGAAGGAGCATAGGATTTTGAGCAAACATGCCGACGAATCATGACGCCGTGCTACCAAAACGGCTTGCTCGTCGTATTTGTCGCATGCGTACACTGTATACTGTACATCAGATGCAAAAAGAATATGTTGAAGACTTCCCACATTAAATTAAGAACTGGAATTACTTAACCAGCGCCATTTTGAGTAGAAATCGAGTTTGCCACAGCATTCATCTGGTCACCTTTGTTCCTCGAGTAGTTTGCGAGCGGTCGAACAAAGGCTGGTTTCTGTGCTGGGTTTGAACATCGGGCTTCATACTAATTTCCCAAGCGTCAGTGTCATCATTACGTGTCGAATTCCTTCTGAAAAATAATCATTGTGCAAATTTCGTCCAATACAGATCCTCTGCGATTCAAGGCCGTACAGATCATTACCCAGGCCGTCAACTACATACCAGGATACGGTGTCCAGCTGAACTAACATGCGCCCCCGTACAGAGAATACCGATCCAATCAAACTGATCGTTCCTTTCGGCAACATGAAATCTGACACCTTCCATCCCCGAAGGTATTTTGCAATATCGAAGTAGACTATAGACACCATGTCATACTGAGGTGGGCTCTGCTCAGCTCTTGGGGTGAGGAAATGTCAGGGGCCCGGGAAGGCGAGGGGGGGGGGGTTGTGTAGATGGGGGCGAAACGGTTCTAGCAGTCGATTTTCTTTGATCTTGTTAAGAGGCTGGTCTTCAGGGGCTTGTTTGCCCAAAATCAACACAACATGACTATATGTTCGCGCACAGCCATACTACGCATCACGACTGAGAAGACAACTATCGACTTGATCGCACCTTATATCTAGAAAGAAACTCATCCTCAGATTTTGAGGGAAACAATGGCATCATCGTCCACAGGAGACCAGCTGCCACAGGTCGCCTACATAGATAGCAATAGACGCTTAGAGTCCGGCGAAGCGCCAAAGTTCCTAGCCATCGATCACACACAAAAGGAAGTAGCGCACCACGGTTTCGATAATGCTCCTCAACTTGTAAAGGGCGAAGACGATGAGACGGGAGGATACAAGACAGCAGTCAGAGATAGAATATGCGGCCTCAAGCTGAAGAGGTTCTGGATCGTCTTGTGCTTGGTCGTCATGCTCATAATTGGCGGTGCTGTTGGCGGCGGTGTCGGTGGTAGTATCGCAGCGTCACGGAAGAGCGACAGCGACTCAGATGTTCCAGACACATTTCCCAGGTACGTCCTCACCTAGTCACATCTTCACTTCCCGAGGCCCTGGACTAACCCATGTGCGCAGTGATCCCACAACAACATCGACAACCACAGCGCCGGACTCGACTACCAGCAGCAGCGACTCAGAGGATTTCACATTCAGGGGGTTCGAGGGCACGAGGTACGAGGGCCGGGCCAGTGATCTCCCTCGGGGCCAGGGTTCCTTCGGGCTGGGCTTCAACGCCTCCAGTTACGTATGGGAGCCCAGCGGGACGCCGTGCTGCGCGACGCTTTGCCAGAGGTCCACCTGGGTGGGCTGGTGGTGCCAGTCGCGGCGCCAGCCCGACGCCTCCGCGACGTTCGATCGCGTCGACATCAGCTGTTCCGACGACAAGAGCGAGGATTCGTCTAGGGCAAGATGCATAACTGGGTTCCCGTGAGCTCTGGTTCACTTTTGGGTGTGTCGAAAGAATGTGTATATTTTCCTTTCATGAGTTTGGAACCGCGACACGATGGTTCCCTGTCAACGACATGTCCGGTCGCTACAACCAACTTGTATACTTATTCATGTAACTCTCAGATGCCGTCTCTAGTCTTTACTCTTCACGCGAAGACCCATGCTGTTCCATGGCTTTACATGGCGAGAGTCGTCACAAATAGGGGTCAACCTCCGCGAGCATATCCATTGGGCGAAGAGAGTGTATTAAGTTAGATACCTATTCAGGACGTAGAGCGACAAGAACCCTATCCACCATAACATGTGCGTGTACGTAAATGCACCAAAACGACAGTCTGTCAGGATCACCGATTTTCCCTTCGTTAACCCCCAGCTTCAACTTCCTCTGATCCTTGTTTCATTGCTGCTTCTGCGAAGCCTGTTCCGATTCCCCCCACTGTCATTCCCCAAAGTCAGTACCAAGGGGGAGAGACAAGGCTCCTCAGGAACCTAGTACAAGCCGACGGCGATGTCGCCCTTGACCCTGGCAGCGAGGTGCACCTCGGCCTCGACGTCAAGCTTGATGCCGAGGAGCAGGGAGGGGTTCTTCTGGATGCCGTTGTCGTCGACCGCGCCCTTCAAGAGTTGCCCTGAGAAAAAGAAAGTTTGTCAGTGACATAGGTTAAAACAGAGGGAAACGGGATGGTTGGGGGGAGAAGAAAATACCGGCGGGCTCGGCCAATCCCGAGTTCATCGGAAGCGGCACCTGGTTCGTGGTCAACTGAGCGTCGGACTTCCGCCCGCCGCGAGCCTGGTCGTCCGAGTCCCCGTAGCGGGTCCTCACGGTGGGTCCGGTGCTGGAAAAGGGGGAGAAGGTCAATGTTAGCGTCACGGTATATGTTCATCTGCTTCGTGGAGGAAGGGATCAATGAGGTTGAACGTACGCAACAGGAGAAGACATGGTGTTAAAATGGAAGTCCGTTCTTGGAGGAAGTTGCTGGAGTAATGTTTTTTTTTGTCTTGTCGTTGGTCTAGTGTCCCTAGAAACTGTCTGTCTTGAGTTGATCTGCTCTGGGTTGAGGCAAGGAGAGCTTCATTCTGGTAAAGGGGGTCGGCGACCCCATTTATACATGAAGTATAGGCATGGACCTCGCGGGCTGCTTAGGTCTCGTTCGTAGCGCAAGGGGAGATAGATGTGTTCTTGTGCCACGGGCACGGCTCGGGGCGATTTCCGGGGATACTCGGTGCGGTTACATGGTTCGATATGACACTATGGCGTCGTCCCGAACAAGTTCTGGTGACCCCGGGCGCAACGACTAAGACGGGGTCCCGATATTGGGGCCAGGTGTAGCGCAGCAAGCAAGTTCCCGTTGGGAAGATCGCCCCCTCCCCTCCCCAAGCGCCACGGTTGTACCACATTAATTGGGCCGGGGCCGCTTTTGGGCCACGGTAGCCGCCGATTGCTAGTATGCCCATAGCAGGGGACGACGGCTCGTGAAAACCTTCCTCGACCCGCTAAGCGCGCCACGCCACATTTTCGAGACGAAGGAACGGGGCTCCGAGTCCGCTAAGTGGGCTGATTCAGAATCGACTCGACCTGCCGTGAAATGTATGGGGGGAAGTACGACGCCGGGACTTAGTCTTGGCACCGGCAGTATCATCAATCGTGCAGCCGCATCAGTCCAGAGTCCAGACCGGACAATTCTCTCCATCCGACGTCGTGGAAACGAGGGATCCCTTAGACCGCAAGCGCCGTTTTTCGTAATAGCCCCCCCACCCCGTTTGTGGCATCAGCGACTTGTCTCAAACCGTCGTGCATGCGGGCCATTGGTGACCGAAGTCAGGCCATGGCGACTTCGTGCACCTACATGGGTTCGGCATAATCGACTCCTGGAGGTCTACCGACTGCATCCCGGTGAACGAGAAGGCCCACCAACCCATGGATTATAGCGGACGGTATACACAGCACACACGCAGCGCACTGCAGACTCCATTGTCTCACCGTTGCAGCATGGCTTGAAACAATGCAAGCTGAATGAAGTATGAGGACATCACCGCTATAACGCTGTGGCTATAGGCGCTCCCCGATGGTAAAACAGATGGGTCTATGGAATTGTTGGAATCGTATAATGGCGACAGACACGGAAACTCGAGACGAGGCACTCAGAGTTAGGTCTTGAGATCTCAATCCAAGAAGGCAAAAACGTCAAACAGGTGAACGAACGAGCGGTCAATGAAGCAACCATCCCCAACATTTCTGAACTTCCATGGCTTCATCTAGACCAGGATCCGACCGGTCACTGCGGCCCCGAAGTCTAGACATTTCTATGAACGAGCCATATTGTCAGGATGTCAGTCACCCCCCCCCCCCCCGCACAAGCTCTGTTGAGTTGTTGATTGTCGGCATTGGAAGTAGTCAATGGGCATCCCGCTGCCGTGATACTGCCGCGCGGTGGGTTTACTGTTCTAGCAACGAGACAGCAAACACCCCGTCTGCTATCCTACCACTCATCCCCCTCCCTTCGGGCTCCAGACTGACCGCCTCTCATCTGTCGTCACCTGTGGCAATGCTGTGCATGCCTAGAAGCATAGGGCAGGGCAATTCATTGATAGAACCCCAGGAGGCAGTTCTGAGTCACCATTCACAAGCCTTTCTACTCTTTTCATTACATTATGTTCTTTGGAAATCATGCAGCATCATCCCGAACCAGCACTTCTTTTGCAAGAACGCTCCTGAACGCCCGCCGGGCCAAGCTCAGAAGGTCCTGTTCCATGTTAAAGAGAACTCGATCAGTGGTGCCGTTCCATGCTGCCTAACCTTAATGTACAGAGAGAGTATGTATGAATCCAGATCATTGCTCACAAACCGGAAGCGCACCGGTGTCAATAGGAGGATAGAGAAATCAACACGCGCAAAGTTCGATTCTATACCTGTCTATAATATTACATCCTACAAGTCGTCCTGGAAACGTTGGGACGTCTCTTATTTGCTGATCTCCACGCCACCCGTGGCTCCCAGAGCCTTCTTGATATCGCCTGTTTCTAGGTTAGTATAGCAATTCATTTGAAGGTTATTGTGATGAGGGGGGTTGTTGGGGGCGATGTCTTACCATAGATGGCGAACTGGCCGGCTGTTAAGGTACCAACCATGACGAGACGGGCACCGATACCGCTGAAGGAGCCCTTGAGACCGAGATCCTTGGCGATCTTGATGAGACGGCTCGTGGTGCTCTCACCGGGAAGACCCTTGGTCTTGTTGATCTTGGAGAGCATAGTGTCGGCGGGCTGAGAAACGATAGCGGCAGCGAAACCGGCCATCAGACCAGAACCGAGGTTGACGGCAGTGTGACCGCCGTCTGACCAGGTGTTCTTGGGGTACATGCGGTAGACAGCTTCGGCGACCTTCTCGTAGACGACGAACTTGGTCATGGTGTAAGGGACCCTAGTTGCGTATGTCAGCAAGCATGCCACGATGAGAAATCATGTAGACAGATAGTAAGGGTACTGTTGATGGGGACCCTTGAACTACTCCGCCGCTATGTTATTAACTTACTGCTTGAAGAGGATGGGGCCGAAACCGGCATAGAGGGCACCAACACCCTCATTCTTCAGGATCTTGCTGAAACCGCCAACGAGACCATTTGCGTATGTAGGCTCGGAGACAAGTCGGATACGGGTAGCCTCGAGAGGGCACAGGGCAATATCGGCGAAGAACTCGGCCAGACCAGAAGAGGCGAGGTAGACACCGGTCCGGTAGTTGCTTGCATTCTCAACACCGATCAGGTTGATCGACTGCTGCTTAAAGAATTCGTAACCACCGAACTTCAAGGCACCTTGCAGGAAGTATCCGGCGAATGTCGGGCCAAAACCGGTCAGGAGAGCACCGGCACCCTCGTTGGCGATGACCTTGCGGAACCCGCCGATCATACCATTGTTATACGTGACGGGGTCGAGTTGAATTCTCGTCTTGACGCTGTAGTGGGCATGGTGTTAGTGATGTTACTTACGCCTTGCACTCCTGTAGGGAATCAATCTCATGCCGACACCGTGGTGACTTCAACTGCGGTGTGGAAATGATTGGTTGAGAGGACTTGGCAAGTGGGAACAAGACGAGAAGAAAAAAAAAAGATTGAATATCAAAAAGGAGTAAAACGTACACATCGACGGGCGTAAGGGCACCGTGGGTGACGGCACAGCAGACGGCGCCGGCAAGGGCGAACCGGGAGTAGAGAGCGACACCGGTGGGCTTACCGGGAGCGTTGGCAGCAGCAACGCGGGCAGCGGCGTCGACCTTGTCCTTCGCTTCGGAGGCCATTGTGACGACTGGGGAAATACGAGTAAAACAGGGGGGTGAAAGAAATAAGAAAAGAAAGGACGACGATGTTAAGATGTCGACGGCTTAGATTCTCCGAAGAATGTACTAAGGAAGCTCAATTGGCCGTTCCTGACGCCGTGTTGAGAAAAAAGATTATACCGAAAGGCTGAGGCTTTTTGGTGATGTTTGTTGTAAGGGGAAAAAAAAAGGACAGGAAACGTTTAAGTCTCGGAATCGGAGTCGGTAATAATTAATTCTTTTTTTTTTGGTCTTTTTTTTTTTACTGCTTCCTTTTCTCCCTCTCCTCCCCCCCACAGTTCCCCATTAAGGCCGGTACGAAATGGAAAGTACCCCCTCCCCCCCCGTCGCTATCTCGCTGGCCTATGTAAAGCTTTAGCGATCGGGTAAAAGCGGGATGGTCTCCACTCTTCAGGTAACACCAACAAATATGACCCACTTATCCCACTATATCCATCCCCTTGTCATGTGAAAATTTTGTCCTGGTTGAATGTCTCCTGTTACGAAAATATAGCGTATAAGGTACTTAACTGGTGCTATATTATGGGGCAGAATTGCAGACAACAAGGTCGATACAAGGCCGATGGGTTTTGTATTTACTTTGCAGTTTCGTAGTTGCGTGGTCTCTCCTTAACCTAACCTACTTGCTCAGTCCGATAACTCCGGGCATTACTTATAGAGGAGCTGCTTCGGTGCTTCGGGCTTTTCTATTCTTTGTAGCCAATCATCTTGCTCGAAATGCATTTTCACTGCTTGATAAAGCTATACGTTTAGCGCCTTCAGTCCCACACTAGTCTAAGTGATCGGTTGTTTTTTCACCGGGGCCGTGTACTCCGTATGTCGGGTAGGTTATGATAACTATTTATCCATGCCACCGCTATATATACCCAGGCTGCCAGATGCAGTACAGAGGCCATTAACAGAATGCAAGTGCTTTTTGGTAACAGCGCTATTAACATGAAGTAGCATTGCAATTGAGAGTTAAGTATCACCGTGAACAAATTTCCAGCCTGCCCAACGTCACATTTGGCGACGACGACATCAATTTCTACATAAAAAGCCAGGCCCGCCAACCTCGGTTATGTTACGTCAGCACACATTCCACGGTCCCATACCAAGCCCTCACGTCCTAAAGACTTCAACATGGAAATTTGAGTATTACCAAGCACGTTCCTACATATAAAATTCCAGTGCCTATCTAGATATCCAATTAACCGTCTTATCATGTCTACGACTAGCTGGCCTCCTCTACTGCGCGGACATGTTGTGGAAGTACATCGGGAATATAGACACCTAAACTCCACGGCAACGGCTTCCAGCGTTGTTCGCATCGGTCAATAAGATCATCATTGCCATTGCGTTCTGATTCAATATCTCAACAACTGCTGTGAGCTCAGAGCTGTTGTGTGGCTCGGTAACGGTGAGCGAGTGATCGTCCACGCCCATGCCGATCACAGCTGTAAAACCCGATCGGTACGATATGTGGGGCCATCGCTCAGGGGCTCCGGGTCCACGCCGGGTGGCCGGAACCCACCAAACCGGCCGGTCATGAATGGATGGAAGCACACAAACGACGGCGCATGGGGTATTGAATATGAAAGAGCAGTCTTGCAAGCCTTTTTATGACATCGTGTTCAGTTTGGTTTCTACTCTACCAGCTATGACAGATTATCAAGATTTTCATACAAATAGTGTAGCGGGAATCACAGTCAAATTATGCGGATGCTATAGCCATGGCGGCTGCGCCGGAATAGGCGCCGTCGTGCCTCGAAGTCAAGGTTTGAATGACGACGCAACGGACTAGTGGGCATCGCCAGTATCGACTTCGTTTGCCCCGATGTCCTCGGCAGAGACTTCCATCGGCTTGTTAGAGCCCGAGAAAACGACGACCCAGCGTTTATCGTCCCTGGGCTGAACAACCACCTCGATATCGTCGTCCGGGGTCTGGATCGAAGTGGCCATGTTCGCATTCTCGATGCCTGGCGTCTCCCAGTACCCTTTGACGGGCCGAATGTCGAAGCGCAGGATGATGAGCGAGGCGAAGGTCAGGATTTCGGTGGCGGCGAAGTGGCGTCCCGGACAGAGCGTCGATCCGCCCCCAAATCCGCGGAACGCGATCGGGTTGGTTCGTCGCTTGGTGCCCGGCTCGCGGACAAATCGCCTGTGGTCAAACTCATCCACGTTGTCGCCCCAGGCGGACTGCAACCGATGCTGCACTATTGCGGGGATCAAGACTATGCTCCCCTTCTTCAGGAGATACTTGTCGACGACAAAATCCTCCATCATCATGCGTGCTGACATACCGGTACCGCGGAAGCGGAAGACCTCCTTGAAGGTCGAAAGCAGTATCGGACACGACTCTTTGACGTAGGCCATATCGACCTCGCATGTATCGCCCATGACTTTGACCGCGCCCAAGAGCTCTTTCCGGCAGTCTTCAAACACGACAGGATCGGACATAATGTGGTAGACAAGCCAGAAGGTCGCTGGCAATGTGTTGGCGAGGATCCCAATGGATGTAGCTGTTGCCATCTTTGCCATGTCCGGGATCGACATTTCGCGGTCCATCAAAAATCCCATGCGCTCCTTGGTAAACGATGAGGTCTCTGGGTCGAGATGACCGTTGGCGACAAAATAGCGCTTGTAAGCTTCTATCACGCGATCGCGTGCCTTCACGTATTTTGATGCTGTGAGTGACGGCATAACGTTAACCAGTAGAGGAATAATGCCGGGCTCGTATCGGCTATGAATGGCGTTATCAGTGACCCTAGAATCATAATATGTGGGACAGCAAGGAGAAATAGTGTGAGGTCTAGGGTCAGAGTCACTCACAACCAAGCTGCAGCTGTCTCGGGATCTCTATACGGGTTGTGGGGACCATATACACCCTCCGTGGTTGCCATCATGGCTTCGTGAGTGATCCATTCGTACATTTTTACCGTTCTAGACCCGTTGGCCGAGGCAAACTTGTTCAAAGAGTCGGCTATACATTGCACAGTTCGTCTATTGAGCGCATCTAGCTTCTGCCCAGGAGCCAGCGTACCATGAATGGTTTTGGCAATTCCCAGAGTGAAGCCGTGATCCTCGAGAGGCTCATAGCTCGCGATCTCGTGTCCCTCTCTGCTAAGGCCCACCATTGCAGAAACTAGTCTGATCATGATGGGTGAAAACGAGATGGTTCGAGGATGGCGTTGTACTGCCGGGATCAATGATGTCGAGTTGATGACGTAGAGACGAACCCCGGGGAATCGAAGTGTGTATATGGGCCACCGACTTCAGGAGCTTGTTATTAGCAGGAAGGACCTGTTGGTATCTTTGAAGGCATACCTCTTCGTAGTCCAGTATCGGAACCTTGCCCGGTACATGCTGATTAAAGGGCTGATGAAAGGGATAGTCGTGTCGACAGGTGGAGGCTCTGACTCATCCTGAGTGAACTTCAAGAGAGCCCATAGGAATGCATATGTGACGGACAAGCCTACACAAACGGATATGAGAGTAGAATGCATGACTTGACGATTGATTGCAGTAGCAGTGGTCTCAACTCTTGGGCTGGGTGGGAACTAGAGAAGCATGAGCAATGACTTTGGCACCAGAAGCGACTGTTTGGTCGTTGGCCCACATCCACACTTGTACTGAGGACTTTCAACACCCCAGTTATAGGCATGGGAAGTTTGAATAGCTGCCCTAAGTTATCCCTTCCTTTGTGTTACCACTCATTTTTCGAAGTTATACGGAGCTGCGCGGGGTGGAGTCGGATGCGAGGGGGGCTCTATACCTGACAAGGGTCTATGGAGTGTACGCATTTGCTAAAGACACCCGGGGTGTAACGTCCATCAGGGTTCAGCCTGTCCACGTGGGTTCAATCCAACGAACAGAGGTACCTCAACGTAGCCCTAACGAATGTGGTGAGAATCAAGCCGCAATGTCGTCGCATAATTGCTCTATAATGCAAGCATCCGACTAATAATTTCCTGGAGCTCTGCACCGTCGCAGGAGGGGTACGCAAAACATTATAGAGCTGTCGGTCAATCGAGCCCCTTAAGTGGAACTAGTATAAAGGGAAAGGTTCCGAGGTATTAGAGCCGGGGATTCTCTAGGTCCGAAGATCACCGGGATATAAGTAAGGGAGACTCCCGAATCCATCCTTCATGGAGATGCTACACTTACCTCCGTGTATCTGTTACTACAATCTCATGAACGGAATATTATATATTTGGGTGTTACGGCTGCGCCATACTGGTACATCATCGGGACCAAAACGTTCGTGAATGATTTCAATTGTGGCAATCATACTAGTGCTACAGCCATATATATATGTGACCCCCTGGACATATAGTGAAAACCCTATACGGGTGACCAACCCGTAACACGCGATAGTATCAGATGACAATCAAGTAGGTTTCTGACCCACCGCAGTCATGACTGTCCCCTGGTGGATCACAACGCCTTGTTCTGTCTCCTTTACCGCTTTTGCAAAGAGTTCAATCCATGCCTCACGGGACAGTGGAGCATTTGGTTCCTTGGACTTGGGGGGGAAGAAAGCTGCAAGCTCCTCCCATACCATCAAGTAATCTTCAGTCCAACCTTTGAAGTCTTGCTTCCTCTTTTCCTGCACACGCAAACGCGCATCTTGGAACCCGTATTGGTCAAGATGAGTGTGCAGAACGTCTACCCAATCATTTCGGATCCCTTTGGCCTGGAGTCCTCCCTTGAGGACCTGAACAATTGTATCACAGGCAACTTTGGAAGTTTGAGGTGAAGGCGACTCCACGATGAACCTATCACCGCGACATTCCTCCCACTGCAGAAAACCACCAGGCTTGAGAAGCTCGGAGGCGATGGAGAGAATAGGTGTCAGGTCTGAGTCGGGTATGATGCTAACAAACGCCCTTATATGGACGACATCGTAGATGCCTTTTAGCTCGGTAGGAAGTGGTTTAGCGAGGATATCTAACTTCTTCAGGGTCACGGACGCTGGGAGGTAGGCTGGGTCCGGAAAGTTGACTGGGTTGATATCAAATCCATCCAGCTGAACGGAAATACCGCTTTTGCCAAGTTGAGAGTGTAGTTCGCTCAGCCAAATACCATTTCCGCAGGCAAGATCGGCAACCTTAAGCTGCTGGAAGCCGGCGACGCACTTCTCCACGGCCGGCTCCAAAAGGTACCCAAGAGTATTCTGGATTAGAAAATGCTGCAAATGCAAGCGTGCTGAAGATCTGAAATTTCTAGCAGGTGCGATCCAGTACTTGGACTGGTCATAATCCTCGACATCGGCCGAGGGAGTTGTCATCTTCGACCGAGGACTTTCACAGAGTAAGGAGCATATGAAAAAGATTCGCAGAAGCTAGTTTCGGTAAGGACGAAGGTAGAAATGGATATCAACTAGCCTGTTGAATTTAATAGTGTTATGTTCACAGACCGAAGATAGTACGTGGGTAGAGAGTCGTAGATTGGCATAAAAGAGGAAGACGATTTGCCAAATACAGAACGGGGGTGCCTAAGATTTATATATACCCTGGCAGTCCCCGGGGATAAGATCCCCTGATCGTCTATGTCCGACATTCCCCTTTATAAAATAGTCCACCCCCCTTAAGGGAGGCTTAACTGACAGTGATTAATAAGTATATTTATCTGCGGGCTTCTTGGTTGTCTGTTGTAATTTCGTCGTTGAGCTGGATCGCTGTGAAATGGAAGTGGAGATAGGGGGATTGATTAAGTGCTAAAGTATATTAAAGTGACACGGTAGATGTCAATGTGACCAATTATTTACCCTCTGTTTATTACTCGGCGCCAATCAACTGCATGCAACATCCGGTACAGCGGTGTGTCTGAGAGATTGCTTGGAGTGGCATCGAAGGACGCCACTGTGTTATAATACGAGAGCCTACTTTAAGTAGCAGTGGCGCTGACTGTTGAGATTTAGGAAGATTTTGTAACTCTATCACATATTAGGATGCGAATTTTACATGAACTGACCCGGGCTCTAAAACCTGAAAGATTGTGTATACGAATCAAATAATTGATTATGGTTTCGTTCAACAGTAAAATATGATATGTTCCATGCCATAAAATTGGTAGACTAATAGGCGTAACATCAAGAAAAGGAAATCTTCCTCCGCGCACGTAACCAGTCTGCCAGTACATCTCTTTTCATGACCAATGACAGTCCCGCGTACAAGTGACAAAATAGTTACACCACAGTCTACCCTTATATACAACTAAGATACAAACCCTAATTCGATCATATAGGGGTAGTACCACATGCAATACTGTTACGGTACGCACCATACCGTAACACCATAGGGTCCAAAAGATTGGTGAATGATTGCAATGGTGGCAATCATACTGGTGCTTACAGCCATATATATATATGTAACCCCCTGGACATATAGTGGAGAACCTATACGGGTGACCAATCCGTAACAAATACAACCTAATAGAATTCCCAGTTAACTACCAGACATGTCTTATAGAAAACCCCAAGACCTCAAAAGTATTATGTAGGTCAAGCCGCACGAGAAGTAGTGATTGGTGAGATTTTGGACTTAGTATACCTGAGGTCTTGGGGTTTTCTATCAGACTGTCGTGTATGTCTGCGAGTGACACCTAGTCAGCAGAGCGCATACAGCATAAGTCAGCCAATCAAGAGGAAAGACCAGCACACCTTTTACTATGGCTGGTTCACTTCCGTACTCCCACCCGGCTTGGCACAATAAGGCTCTGCTTTCAGGGTCTGGGACATCCCCCCTTTTTTAGAGACTGGAGACTTTCGAATTCAAATCAGCTAGTTGTATGGGAAGCTTCTAGTTTAATGTTAGTGGTTCGACCTATTATTTGGGATTGTGAGCATTATGAGGAAGTTCATATTGCCAGTCGCCAAAGTAGGAAACTGCATTAGGGCTAATAACAGGTCTAATCCTGGTCTAGTAGGCCAGAGTTATGGAACTACTGAGTAGTACGAGACAGATCGTTATTGTCACTCCATATTCCGAGCTTAGGAACTCAGGACCTGGAAGCACCAGAAACATAACGTATAGCATAGATGGATTTTCGGCATTAAAGATATGTAATTTAATATCAAGGAGCGAACATCCGTCGTCGATATGATTTCTGCCAAGACTGGGTCCCTAACCTACTAGCATGTATGATCCAGCATCCCAAGTCGAAGCCACGTTGAACATGAATAAGTAGAAGATGATTCCTAGTAGTGAGTGGTTATGCGTAATCAGTCCCCAAACATTAACCATGACATACCTTAACGAGAAAGGGTACTAAGAAAAGCGCCGCCCTGGAGATATTAACTCCTGCAAATGACCCCTGACAGCGAGTGTTCCCGTTTCCACCTAGGATTTAGACATGACTTCTGTTTAAAATTAACGATCTGTTACTGAGCGTACGTGAATCCTTTAAAGTTTGTGAATCCTGTCTCATATGGGCATGGTAGTCATAGTCAATTGACTGAAGTTCCAGGTATTGCGATGCTGGCGCGGTAGTAACTTCTGAGTTCCCCGGGTCTTTATTCCCGGTACGGCCGGCTTTGTGGAAGAATGACGTGAGTCCAGACAGCGTGCCTTTCGGAATGTGTGCTAGAACTTCCGGATGGTGCTCGTCCGTTGCGGCAGTAGATCTAGCCTCCTTACTAACACGAGGACTAAAACGCCCTCTTAAGTATATGAAACCAGACTCGGCGTTCTTCATGAACCCCCTGAAGAGGGTAAAGAATACTGGGATGCTTGCGCATAAAACCCCCACATTGAGCTCGGCGACGCTAAGTATGATCAGAAAACCTTGAAAAAGACCGTAGGGAAATGGAGAGTTTATTTTCTTACCACAGTGCTTCGAACTTGACCGAAAGCCACCTGTTATCTTCAATTTCAAAGAACAGAGCCTGGTATCTATATACTACACCCCCTGTGGAGCAGCCACAGGATCTATATAGGTTAACATAAAACCTTGGACCAAGAAAGCTGTTAGCTTACATTAGGCCAGTGAGAAAAATGCTTGTGATTCCAATTTTCTTCTTTGTTGGTAGATAAAGGCTGGCAACAACGAAAGCAGGTATAGTGAGGACGTAGAAGTCAGTAAAGGCGCTGAAAAAGCCCTGTGTGAGATCGATGACTCTGGCTGGATTGCCTGAGCGCTTGTTATTCGCAACTGATCCCCAGCCACCATCGCCCTTGTGGGGTAGCATATAAAAGAGCAGGGACGCCGAAAGAGCTGTATAGCCAATAGCCATGACAACAACACCAAACCAGATGAAAATTCTTGCGCGACGGGATGGCTTGAAGGCACGGAAATATAAGGCTAGAATCGAGGTCTTGGTGAATGCCGCGCTTATGTTGTAAAGACAACCCGCTGTCGTCGAGTACTAATTGATAGAACATGAGCGAGAAACTCAGGGAATATTCCGATATAGTAATGCATTTAGGTCGCATACCTTAAAAAACCATGGCTGGATTGCAGAAAGAGGGATATCCCACGCATGACGTCCAATAACATCATCGTTGACTGCTTGTGGTGAACATTGTAAATTTGTCATGGCCGGTGCATGATTACTTACAAACTGGCAGGAGAATGCCACTGAAAGAGGCAGCAGATCCCTATTAAAGAGCTCGCTATTAGTGTGAAGTCGAACACTGGACTAGGTAAATACTCACGACACCAACTAATAGAAGATCTGTTACATACTGTATGTGAGTATTATATATGAATTGGGAGATGAGAGTTGGAAGTACGCACAGTCGTCTACTCCTAGTTGGTGATTTCGTACGCGAACATACGATCGTAGAACGAATGCCACTGCCATAATCGGCAGAGTAATGTATACGGCCAATCTTCCTGCCCAAGAAATGGACGGTGGATCGATGAAGTTGGTCACTTCTCCTGGAGGAGGTTTTGAGAGTGGAATTTGGGACAAATCCATACCAGAAGACGTTGACGCCATCGAACGGAGTTGAAAACTTCGGTAAATGGCTAGTAATCACTCGTAATCAAGATTGGGGAAATAGTTCGTGATATTTCTTATAAGTGACTTTGGTGGGGGGGATAGGGATGGGGTGGCAAGTGGGTCATGAAAAGGAAAGGGGGGAGAGCCGCAGACTACGGACAGCAAGCCGAACAAGATGCTTGCGCAGAATTATTATTTATTTGTGTATGCTCACAAGGCTCTACACAGTAATTGTAGCACAAGACGGCTTCCAAAGGATCAGCAGACTATAGCAGCCATTTTCAAGATGCCGAAATCCGATGCCGGGATTGTAATCGGTATGCAAGAGTCGCCAAGTCGAATTCAAGTATGGGGTTGCAATGCATCGTGACGGCGAACATGCGATTTGCGGGCTAGGTTTGGAAGTATCTCGAGGTACCTTGATAATTACATGCTATTGTATCAAAATGGATCATGTCTTGCCTTAATACCACATAGCATGTCAATCATCCCAATATGGCCAGCCTTTTGCACTGACCCTGATTTGGTGGATTTGGCTTTCCTATCTGATCATTCTAAAATGATTCGTCGTTCATTATTTCCTCATATGATCTAGACAAGACAGCAGGAGCAATGTAATACAATGTCCGCCGCTTATAATCATGATTCCGACATTTATGGCCTGCTTTGCGGCTTTAATAATACTACTAGTGTACACCTTTTTCAGTACGTCATTATTCAGCCACCTATAAGTACCAAATGGAAAAAGGGTATGGGAGTCACAATCGGCCTGATCAGCCGTTCGATCTAGCTTAAAAATGGGGTGCCTATTGTGGCCGTTGTTATCCCATTGTAACCATTGTGATTGTGGCGATCGTGGTAATTGTGGTGATGACCTAGGATTGGTGCCGTCACAGCTGTTATATCACGGCCAGTTGAGCCTCACTTAGAATAGGGGTATTATAAAAGGGGAAATCGGATATAGGCGATTACGTGAGCCGTATCTCCGGGGATCGGCAGGGTATATATAGGGCCAGGGCACCCCCGTTCTGTAACTAGAAGATCGTCTTCTCTTTTTATGCCAATCTACGATTCTCCCACATACTATCTTTGATCTATAGACGTGAGAGGTGGTTATATCTCCAGTCTGTTATATCAATCTAAGCGCCCGTTGGCACCATACATTCTTGTCTCCATTCTTAGGAGCCAACAGATCCTTGGCAGTGCCCATCCTATTTGGGGATACCCCCCCGTGTGACAATTACGATGCTCCTTATTTGGGATCTGCTGAATGTGACAGCAATGTAGAGGCAAACCTTCCACCCAGAAAACATTGGCAACTCTAACATACCTAGGTAGTTATCAGATCCCGTTGATTGGTTGGCTATAATAAGAAGTAAGGAGGCATTTGAATGGATGCTACGCAAGCTGGTTAATCAAGTTCTACGTACATTTTAAACAGCGCTGATTTAGATAAGTACCACCTATTAGGAAGTACTCACAAATAGCAGAAGTATGGCCGCAAGTGTCCGATCCTGCAGAGTTGCCTCGGGACATGGCCAAAGGGTGGCTGTTCTGTTGCGCCATGGCGTCTACAGAATAGATGGGCCAATGATATTTCCTTGGAGTGTAACACATGGTATAATTAATATATATGCCTCCAAACTTTCCGGGGTGTCAGTTGAGGTCCGTGCAGCAGAAAGATGATGCAAGGGAAAGCCTCTTTCGCAGCAGTGCAAAGCGTGCAAATTAAATACCTTTTCTTGAATCAACCTGACCTTCCCAAAACTATGCGATCTTACTCTCTGAGTGAAGTACTCAAACTTCTACAGCTTCCAGCTAGTCTATCATGCCAGCTATGGCCGGGCTACCGGAGCGGCCTATTCAAGCATTTGTTATAACATTAATTACAATCGTCTTCACCTATCTTTGCCATGAGCTTTACTACAGACGATTCAAGAAGAATTCACACCTTCCACAGCTTCCCACCTCTTTCCTATGGGGTCACCTTAAAGTGTTCAACGACTTTGCTAAACAAGGCGTCGTAGATCGTCATCCAGGCGAGTTTCTAAGTCATAGCCAAGGCGTAAATAGTCTGTCTGCTGACATTCGCTCGACGTAAACAGACGCTATCTTCGCTGATATGCATCGAGCGCTGGGGCAACCTCCAATTATGCTTGTTGATAACTGGCCTGCTGTCCCTCCAATGGTCGTAATCGCTAGTCATGATGTTGCTGAACAAGTATCGAAACCTTCAAATACATTCCAATACAGTGCGCCTAAATCATGGTCAGTAGACCGGCTGGTAGACTTGATCGGATCAAAGTCCATCATGTTTAAACAGGTAAAAGCTTAAATGCCAGCTACGAATGTTCACTGTGCTAATGAAAATCGAAAGAATGATAAGTGGATATAACGAAGCCGTTATTACTGGTTTTAATTTTAAATAATAAAAGGCGTAAAAAGGTAAATATTTAAATTAATCGTTAATTAGTTAAAAAAAAGATTATTTAAATAGGAATAATTTTATACTTTTTATATAAAAAAAAGGTTTTATTATTTTAAAATCGGTTATTAAAATAACTTTAATAATATTATTATTACGTATCCGTTATTATATTATTTAATTAAAAATAAAAAGTTTATAATATTATTTTTTTTAAAAGTTTTATTTTTTATAACGCCCGGTTTATTCCTAACTATTAATCCAGTTAAAGGGTTTATATTAATAAAAATATTAAAGGTTTTAAGTAATAAATAATCACGTTTAATAAAAAATAAAAAACGTTTTAAGTAACCAAATTATATTATAAAGTAATAAATTTAAAAACTATTTTTAAAAAAAAGGTAATAAATGTAATTATATATTATTTATATCCTTTGTTTTTAATACCGGAATGTGATGTTAGGTGTTAAATCGCTGGGATAGCTGGGCTATCCAGGTTATCCTTTTTATTACGTAACCTAAATATGGCTTATCTTATCGTAGCTATCCTTTTTAATGCCATGGTTAAAGATTATTTATGTTAATCCTGTTTAAGCCTAATAATTTAACCAGCTTATAATACGATTTTTCCTTTTTTAAAGTTTTTATTTTTAAAACTTTTTATTTTTATTTCTTTTTTATTATAAGTATTTTTTTATTTTTTATTTTATATCCTTTTTATTATATTTAATTATATTAATAAATCGATTTTTAAACGCGTAACTTTTTTATTTTAACGTAAAACCTTTTAACGTAATTCCTTTTTTACGGCAATTTTATTATCCGATCCGGTTAATATAATACTTTATTTTTATTATAAACGTTATCGATTAAAATATAAAGTTTTTAACTCGGGTTTTTTTCGTTATTTATTATATATTCGTTATAACCGAAATTAATATAATATATCCGGGTTTAATCCGAAATAAATATAAAAGGTTATATTTTAATATCGTAAATTAAAATTAAAGCTAAAAGTTACGGAAAAAAAAGTTAAAAAAGTAATTTTTAAAATAAACGTAAAATTTTACCGTTTATATTGTTAAAAGCATATATAATATAAAAAAATAATAAAAACGGTATTTTATAATATCGATAACTTAAAAAAGTTAAAAAAAAAACGTTAACCGGAAAATACGCGTTTTACAGGGTCCGGTAAAACGTTTATAAATTTTAAAATTATTTCGGATTTTAATTAATTTAAAATAAATATATCGGGTAATTTAAATTAAAATGTTTTAAAAAGTATTAAACGTTTATTAAATAATTAACGGGTTTTTATATATTTTTAAAGTTATTATATTTGTTTTATTTAACCTTATATTTCATTCGTCCATTTTTTATTTATACGTTTAAAATGTTTTCTATTTCGTATTCGTTTATTTTTATTTCGACGTTATTTTATCTTATTTTTATAACGTTTATATCCGTTACGTTTTTAAATAAAGAAATGTAAAAAATTAATTAAATCCTAATTGTTAATAATAAGTTTAATTCGTAATTACTTTTTAATATTTTTTTAATAATTAAATACAGTCCGATATATTTATAATTAAATTTTTTATTAAATCGTTTTATTATAATATTTTTTATAACTAAATAAATTATATTTCCTTTTAAAAAAGTTAATCCTTTTAACCTTTTTTAATTATAATATTTATTTATTTATTAACGTATAAATTTAAGTTTTACCTTTATTTTTTTACATAATTATTTAAATTATTTTACCGTTAATATAATTTTAATATTATTTAATCCTTTTTTATAAACATTTCGGTAAACGTTTAAAATAAATCTGAAATTAACGTTAATAAATATTATTTATATATTTTTATAATAAATTATGTTATAAATTAATTATGTAATATGTTATGACCGGTCGAGCCATTGGGCCTAATGGGGCTAACATAGCAAAAAAAGATCCCTGACTTAAGTTCTGGAGAAAAAAATAGCTATATTAAAGTAAGCCATATACGTTATACGATTAAAAAAGATCGGTTAGATCGGTAATGATTTTAACGATATTAGATCATTATATTCGGATATAATTTTAACGATCTAATGGTAATTATATATTTTAATATTAAGAATAAAAGATATAAATAATATATAATTACGTTTATTACCTTTTTTTTAAATAATCTTTAAGCTTATTAGTTTATAATATAACTTAATTACTTAAAGCACCTTTTTTATTATTATTATTAAACGTAATTACTTATTGCTTAAAACCCCAGCATTTTTATTAACATAAACCCCTCGATTAGATTAATAGTTAGGAATAAACCAGCCGTTACATAATAAATAACTATTTTATTTAATTATTTTATTTATAATTAATATATTATCGAAAATAAGTTTTTAAAGTTTAATTAATTCGTTTTATTTATCCGTTTATTTAAGGTTTAAAAGCTGTTATAAATTTAAAATTTAATTTTAATCTTATTATAAAATTTTGCCAATATTTCGATATAAATGTTATTCCTTTATCGGAGATAATGTCGAATATAAAGCCGTATATTATTATAATATATTATAAAAAAATATATATTATTTATTTTACGTCGGTGTTTTTATTATATAAGATAAAATAAGAAAGATTTATAAATTAGTTAATAATTATAAATATATTATTATAACCGTTACGTATTATTAGATTTTTTAATATCGGTAATTTAATAATAAAATCGAATATAATAAACTTTTATAATCGTTTATTATTATAACCGGTCGGGCCATTGGGCCTAGTGGGGCTAACACAGTAAGAAAAGATCCTTAACTTAAGTTCTGGAGAAAAAAATAGCCATATTAAAATAAGCCATATACGCCATACGACCAGAAAGGATCGGTTAAATCGGTAATAATTTTAACGACGTTAAATCGTTATACTCGGATACGATCTTAACGATTTAACAATAATTATATATTCCAGTGTTAGGAATAAAAGATATAAATAATATATAATTACGTTTATTACCTTTTTTTTAAATAATTTTTAAACTTATTAATTTATAATATAACTTAATTATTTAAAACACCTTTTTTTTTATTATTATTAAACGTGATTACTTATTGCTTAAAACCTTAGCACTTTTATTAACATAAACCCCTCGACTGGACTAATAGTTAGGAATAGACCAGCCGTCACATTTATTAATTAGTAATAGTTATAATTTTCCGTAAAATCTATATCGTTTTATTTTAATTTTTCCATATATATTATGTCGTTATCGTATTTATTATATTATTAATTTTATTTTATCGAATATATAGGTCCGTTATAATGATTTAAAAATTTTATAATCTTTTAAGTATTTATATAAAAGATATTTATAAATTTTTTATATTAATTATTTTTATAATTCTTATAATATTTATAGCTTTTTTATTTATCTTTTTATTAATAATTTATTATTATATTATTTAATTTACTTATATAAATTATTTTAAGTGATTTTAATAATAATAATTTATGATTATTTTAAATATTTTTTTAGCATTTATTAAAATACCGCGTATTTAATTAATATGTACTTTTTTTCCATAGCAGGTTATTTGTTAATAGCATTTATTTATCCGTTTTTTAATCTTTTTTTATAAATAATAATATAATTAAATTCCGTAAAGTATTTAATATATCGTAACTGTTTTTTACTAAAGGCTTAAGTAATAAAAAAATATGTAATATTTTTATAATCGGTATAAACTTTAATTTAATATATATTTTTTATAAAATAATATTTAAATCTTTTAAATACGTTAATAATAATAAGAAATTCTTTATCGTAAATTAAATAATTAAGTTTAATTTTAATAAGTTTATAAAAATAAAATGCGATAAAATGTAATTTTTTTTTATCTTATTATTTAATTTATGCTCCGAAAACATAATCCGAGGCGTTAATCTTTAATTTAATAAGTTTTTTAAAATCGTATATAATAAGTATTAATTTATTAATAATAATATCCTTTAATGTTTTAAAAAATTTATTTATTTTATTAATTTATATAAACCGTTTATCTTTTTTTATTAATTCCGTAAAAAATGTTATAATATATTTAAATCGTTATATAAATTTCCGATAATAATTTATTAAACCGAGAAAGGCTTATATCTTTTTTATATTAATAAACATTTTCTAACTTTTAATAATTACGATTTTTTAAGGTTTATTTTAATATATTCGGGGGTAATAATATATCCGAGGAATTCCATTTTTTATATATAAAATATATTTGTTTTAGGTTTTATTAATAAGTTAACGTTTTATAATATTTATAATATTTTATATATATATTTTTTATACTGTTCTTTTAAATTTAAATAAATAAGGATATTATCGAAATAGTAAATAACGAAAATATTAAAATAGTTTCGTAAAATATAGTTAATTATGTATTAAAACGATACTAATATGTTAATTAATTTAAAAAGCATAATTAAATATTTAAATAAACCGTATTTTATTTTAAAAGCTATTTTTTATTCGTTTCCGGGTTTAATCTTAATATGGTAATACCCGTTTTTAAAATTTAAAGTAATAAATTATTTAACTCCGTATAAACGGTTTTTTATTTTAATAATAAATGGTAACGGTATTCGGTTTTTAACGGTAATTTCGTTTAATTATTAATAATCGATTATTAATTATAGCTTACCGTTTTTTTTAAATATAAATATAATTAAGTATTTTATTAATAATTTAAATCGTTAAATATATCTTTTTATTAACTTATTTTTAAAATACTTTTATAATTCTTTAAGTTTAATTTCGTTAAGGTTATAAATTTTATAAAATCGTAACGTTTTTTTTTTATTAAAATAATTTCGTGATTTTATTTATTATGTTATAATAATCCTTTTTTAAATTTTTTACGAAATATTTTATCGTATTAATGATAATACGGTAACATATTACGTATTCGTAATAATATGGTTGTTTTTTTTAAAAAATGTTATTAAAAAGGCGGAATTATTATCGAATAAAAGCGATAATTCGTTTAATCCTTTTTTATATCCTTTTTTTTTTAATTCGTCGTATTCCTTTTAATAAGGTTTTTATCATATTTTTATACCTGTATTTATTATCCGTTAAATATTAAGATCTTTCTTTTAAATTATTATCGGTTTTTAAAAATTAAAGGAATATTATTTAGCCAGTTTTTTAATTAATCGATAAATTATATTAATATAATTATGGTTATTTAAAGATTATATCGTATTTTTTTAAAGGTATAATATCGAAAATAACGTTTTATATTTATTTTTCGATATATACGTTAAATTTATCGGTTTTTTATAATATTTCTTTTTCGTTATATTAAAAAGCATAACTTTCGGCTTTTAATATGTTATAAAAATATTATTTCTTTTTTTATAATAATTATAATTTATTGCATAATTTTAAGGTTATATAATTATTTTCGGTTTTATTATTTATTATAATGGTATGTTATAACCTGGTTAGGTTATTAGGCCTAAATAGGATTAGCACAAATAATCCCTAACCATAGCATTGGAAAAAATAGCCACGATAAAATAAGCCATATTTAAATCACGTAATAAAAAGGATAATTAAAATAATTAATTATCTTAATAATCCAGGATAGCTAGGATAACCAGCTATCTTAACGATTTAACATTTAATATTATATTCCGGTATTAAGAATAAAAAATATAAATAATATATAATTACATTTATTACCACTTTTTTAAATAATTTTTAAACTTATTAATTTATAATATAATTTAGTTATTTAAAGCACCTTTTTTTTATTATTACTAAACGTGATTACTTATTATTTAAAACCTTTAATATTCCTGTTAATATAAACCCTTCGATTAGATTAATAATTAAGAATAAACCAGCTGTTACACGGTATACCAGTTATCCTTAACCTTTATTTATATTATAATATATCCGTATCGTTTTTAAGCTTTTAAAATAGCTTATAAATATTATATTATATTTTTAAGCCTTATAATACCGCTTTATAACCTTAATATAAACGGTTTTAATTTTTTAAATTTTTGTTATAAACTTATACGGCGTTATACGGGTTATTATAATATTTTTCTTTATTAAATATTTTTTATATATACGGTTATTTTTTTACCGTTAATTCTTTATAAAAATGCTTAAAGTTAATTTTATTAAAAGTTATCCTTTTTAATAAATTTTTATAAATATATAAATCAACGTTTAATAATTTATCTTTTTAATATCGGATTTTATATTTTTATTACTTAATTTTATTTTAAATCTTTATAACTTTTAACGTTTAATATATATATTCGTTATAATGGTATATTTAATATCCTCCGGGGTAAAATATTTTTTTAACCATTTTTAATTATACGGTACGCGGTTAATATAACGCGTAATTTCTTTATATTATCGTCGGTCGATTTCGTTTTTTTTTATTATAAAAAATCGAATCTTTTTTTAACTATTTATTTAATCCGGTTAACGATACCAATTTTTCGTTCCTTATACTAATAATATTTATATTTTCTGTAATTAATAAAATATTTTAAAAAATGCGGCGTCCGAGTTTAAATTTTTTAATTAATAAATTTATCTTAGATATAAAGTTATTATAAATAAATCTTTAATCGTTATTTTTTAAGGCGTTATTAAAATCGTTTAATATAAATACCGTATATGTTTTATAATTTATAATCTTATTATTTTTTAAACTAATTAATTAATTATTTTATTCTTTTTATTTTTTACGAAATAAGTTTCCGTAAAGGCTTTTTCTTTATCGTTATTAAGGTATTTATTTTATTATTATTAATGTTATCGTTTTATTACGGCTTAAGTTAATTATTTGGTTTTTTATAACCTTTATTAATAGATGTTATTATTTAAATATGTACGGCGGATTATTTTAAACGTTTTTTTACCGGCAGGAAATTATTTTCTTTCGGGTATAAGTTTTTAATTTTTATTTTATTTAAATCTTTTATATTTGTTTTTAAAATGTTTTATTTTATTATAATTATAATATTTAATATATTATTTACTTTTTTATATTATATTAAACGATATAAGTTTTAATACCGTCCCGTAAAATATATCGGTAGGTTTTTAATCCTGATTTTTATTATTTTAGTATTTTTTAAATCCTTTAAATATATAATGTTTTTTTTATCGTTATTTAAATTATTTATTATCGATTTTAATTATTAAAGTAATAAATTTATCGAAAACGTTTAATTTATTTTACGTAAAAATTTTATTTTTAATTAAATCTTTAAGTTTTTAATAAAACGTGTTAATAAAAGATTTATTATCGATTTAATTTATTTTAATAATAAATTATTTAAATTATGCGGTATATATATAAGCTATTCCTTTTTATTTAAAACTTAAAAGTTATTACGTAACGGTTTAAACTTTATCCGGGTTTCCGTAATTAGCTTTTACCTTTTTTATAAAGTTTTTATATTTTTCGAAAAAACGTTTAATTTCCGTAATTTTTTTTTCTATTTTTATAAAAGCATTTAAAATAAATTTAAATTATTAAGTTATTTTTTCGGTAAAGCGTAACGTAATGTTAAAAATTTTATTAATTTCCGTGGTTAATATATAACGTTATTAATGTAAATAAGTTACGGCTATAATAAAAAAAGGTTGTATAAAAGTAATATTATTATAAGGTCCAGGTTTTTTAAGCTTAAATTTAACGGGTATAATTTTTTAAATTACGGTTATAATTATTATTTGCTTAATTTATTCGATCCGTTTAAATAAAAAGTTAATAATTTATTAAAAGTTTTAACTTAAAAAAGATATAATATCGGATATTATTTAAAATTAATATTATTATTAAATAAAAGCTTATAACGTATAACGGCTAATTTATTCCTAATTATTAATTTAATCGAAGGGTTTATATTAATAAAAGTGTTAAAGATTTTAAATAATAAATAATTACGTTTAATAATAATAAAAAAATGTTTTAAGTAATTAAGTTATATTATAAATTAATAAGTTTAAAGGTTATTTAAAAAAAGGTAATAAACGTAATTATATATTATTTATATCCTTTATTCTTAACACTGGAATATATAGTTATTATTAAATTATTAGGATAACTGGTTATTTTAGCTATTTTAAATTATTAAAATAGCTAGCTATCCTGGCTATCTTTTTTATTACGTAACTCGAACGTGGCTAACTTATTATGGCTAGGTTTTTTTAAAAGCCTTATTTTTTCGAATGGGATCGTGATTTGTTATTGGCTTCATTTTGGCCTTTTATAACCTGACCAGGTTATAACATTAATGTTATTATTTTATTACGGTTTAAGTTAATCGTTTAATTTTTTATAATTTTTATTAATAAATATTACTATTTAAATTTACGCGGCGGATTATTCCGAACGTTTTTCCACCGGTAAAAGGTTACTTTTTTTCGGGTATAAGCTTTTAGTTTTTATTTTATTTAAATCTTTTATATTCGTTTTTAAAATATTCTATTATATCGTAATTATAACATTTAATATATTATTTACTTTTTTATATTATATCGAGCGATATAAATCTTAATACCGTCCCGTAAAATATGTCGGTAAGTTTTTAATTTTAATTTTTATTATTTTAATATCCTTTTATTTTATCGTCGTTTAAATTATTTATTATCGATTTTAATTATTAAAATAACGAATTTATTAAAAGCATTTAATCTATTTTACGTAATAGTTTCGTTTTTAATTAAATCTTTAAGCTTTTAATAAAATATATCGATAAAAAACTTATTATCGATTTAATTTATTTTAACAGTAAACTGCTTTTTTTTATTTAAAATTTAAAAATTATTACGTAATAACTTAAGCTTTATCCGGATTTCCGTAATTAGTTTTTATTTTTTTTACGAAATCTTTATATTTTTCGAAAAAATGTTTAATTTCTGTAACGGCTGGTCTATTCCTAACTATTAGTCCAGTCGAGGGGTTTATGTTAGCAGAAGTGCTAAGGTTTTAAGTAATAAGTAATTACGTCTGGTGATAATAAAAAAAAAGGTGCTTTAAATAATTAAGTTATATTATAAGCTAATAAGCTTAAAAATTATTTAAAAAAAAGGTAATAAGCGTAATTATATACTATTTATATCTTTTATCCTTAACATTAGAATATATGGTTATATTAAATCTTTAAATCGTAACGGATTTAACTAATACCTTTAAATTTATGGATTATAACAGATCTATATATAGCTTTTTTTATGGCTTTATTAAATATAGCTGGCTTACGTTTTTATTTTTCCGGTAATACCGTTAACGAATAAGGTTATTTACCCTATTTAACTTAATTAAGCCATAATATAATCTCTCCTTTTCCAGGGTTTTTATCTTTAAAACCTAACTTCCGTGTTCCTATTTATTCTTTATAAGTTTTTTCCGTCCTTATATTTTTGTCCTTTTATTATAATTAATCGTGTTTTTAAATCTTATTACCGGATTAACTAACGGGAAAATTATAAAGCTTTTACCTTTTATATTTTATTTTTTAAATTCGAAATTATGCTTTATTTTTTTTATTTTCGTCGTAAGGAATAATGCGTAATATCCGAAAGTTCTGTTTATTATTAAAATTATATTTTATATAAACGGTAATATAATGGTTTAAGGATTTTAATTAATTTTTTTTAAAACATTATTTATAAATAGGATCGCTTAAAACGTGAAAAAGCGTTAATTAAGAAATAACTTTTTTATTTTTAAAAGGAGATAAATAAGGTTATTACATGTTTTTAACGTTTCCGAAAATTATAGGAATTTTTTCGATATCGTAAGAAAAAAATAATTTGTTATGATTTTTAGTTTTTAAAGGAGTTAAAAAAGTTAAAGGAAAAAAAGCGTCGGGCGGAAA
The DNA here is from genome assembly GCA_023313575.1 of Eutypella sp. D-1. Lineage (NCBI taxonomy): Eukaryota > Fungi > Ascomycota > Sordariomycetes > Xylariales > Diatrypaceae > Eutypella > Eutypella sp. D-1. The sequence continues at coordinate 1,250,816 of JAJTTP010000008.1, read as the reverse complement.
ATATGCATCTTACGGGGTTTATTAAAACGTCGGTAAATCCTAAGGTTATTCCGGATTTTAATTAATTTAAGATAAATATATCGGGTAATTTTAATTAAGATATTATTTTTATTAACGTTTCCGTCGGCGTTAATAAAAATTTTTTAAAAAACGTTAAATGTTTATTAAATAATTAACGGGTTTTTATATATTTTCGAAGTTATTATATCCTTTTTATTTAACCTTATATTTTATTCGTCCATCTTTTATTTATATATCTAGGATTTTCTTTATTTCGTATTTATTTATTTCTATTTCGACGTCGTTTCGTCCTGCTTTTATAACGTTTATATTCGTTACGTCCTTAAATAAGGAAATATAAAAGATTAAATAGATTTTAATTCCTAATAATAAGTCCAGTTCGTAATTATTTTCTGATATTTTTTTAATAATTAGGTACGGTCCGATATATTTATAATTAAGTTTTTTACTAAATCGTTTTATTATGATATTTTTTATAACTAAATAAATTATGTCTTTTTTTAAAAAAATTAATCCTTTTAACCTTTTTTGGTTATAATATTTACTTATTTATTAACGTATAAATTCGAGTTTTACTTTTATTTTTTTATGCAATTATTTAAGTTATTCCGATGTTAACATGGTTTTAATATTATTTAATCCTTTTTTATAAGCATTTCGGTAAACGTCCGGGGTAAATCCGAAATTAACGTTAATAAATATTATTTATATACTTTTGTAATAAATTATGTTATAAGTTAATTATATAATAAATAACCATTTTATTTAATTATTTTATTTATAATTAATATATTATCGAAAATAAGTTTTTAACGTTTAATTAATTCCTTTTATTTATCTGTTTATTTAAGGTTTAAAAATTATCGTAAATTTAAGGTTTAATTTTAATTTTATTATAAGATTTTGCTAAAATTTTGATACGAATGTTATTCCTTTATCGGAAATAATTTCGAATATAAAGCCGTATATTATTATAATATATCGTAAAAAAATATATGCCATTTACTTTACGTCGGTGTTTTCGTTATATAAGATAAAATAAAAAAACTTTATAAATCGGTTAATAATTATAAATATGCTGTTATAACCGTTATATGTTATTAAATTTTTTAATATCGGTAACTTAATAATAAAATTAAATGTGATAAACTTTTATAATTATTTATTAATTGGTAATAGTTATAATTTTCCGTAAAATTTATATCGTTTTATTTTAATTTTTCCGTATATATTATATCGTCGTTATATTTATTATATTATTAATTTTATTTTATCGAATATATAGGTTCGTTATAATCGTTTAAAGATTTTATAATTTTTTAGGTGTCCGTATAAAAAATGTTCGTGAATTTCCTATACTAACTGTTTTTATAATTTTTATAATATTTATAACTTTTTTATTTATTTCTTTATTAATAATTTGTTATTATGTTATTCGATTTATTTATATAAATTATCTTAAATGATCTTAATTGCAGCAATTTATCGTTATTCCAGGTATTTTTTTAACGTTTATCGGAATACCGCATATTTAATTAGTATATACTTTTTTTCCATAACAGATTATTTACTGATAGCATTTACTTATCCGTTTTTTAATTTTTTTCTATAAATAATAATATAATCGAATTCCGTAAAATATTCGGTATATCGTAACTATTTTTCGCTAAAGGTTTAAGTGGTAAAAAAATATGTAATATTTTTATAATCGGTATAAACCTTAACTTAATACATATTTCCTATAAAGTAATATTTAAATTTTTTAAATGCGTTAATAATAATAAAAAATTCCTTATTATAAATCGGATAATTAAATTCGGTTTTAATAAGTTTATAAAAATAAAATACGATAAAGTATAATTTTTTTTTTATCTCGTTATTTAATTTATGCTTTAAAGGCGTAATCCGAAACGTCGGTTTTTAACTTAACAGATCTTTTAAAATCGTATATAATAAGTATTAATTCGTTAATAATAATATTTTTTAATTTCTTAAAAAATTTGTTTACTTTATTAATCCATATAAACTGTTTATTTTTTTTTATTAATTCCGTAAAAAGTATTATAATATATCCAAATCGTTATATAAATTTCCGATAATAATTTATTAAACCGAAAAAAGCCTGTATTTCCTTTATATTAATAAGCACTTTTTAATCCTTAATAATTACGATTTTCTTAAAGTCTATTTTAATATATTCGGGGGTAATAATATATCCGAGGAATTTTATTTTTTATATATAAAATATACTTTTTTCGGGTTTTATTAATAAATTAACGTTTTATAATATTTGTAATATTTTATATACGTATTTTTTATGCTGTTTTTTTAAATCCGAATAAATAAAGATATTATCGAAATAATAAATAACGAAAACATTAAAATATTTTCGTAATACGTAATTAATTATGCGTTAAAACGATATTAATATATTAATTAATCCGAAAAGCATAATTAAATACTTAAATAAGCCGTATTTTATTTTAAAAGCTATTTTTTATTTATCTCCGGGTTTAATTCTAATATAATAATATTTATCCTTAAGGTTTAAGGTAGTAAATTATTTAGCTCCGTATAAACGGTCTTTTATTTTAATAATAAATAATAACGGTATTCGGTTTTTAACGGTAATCTTATTTAATTATCGATAATCGATTATTAATCGTAATTTACCGTTTTTTTTAAGTATAAACATAATAAAATATTTTATTAATAATTTTAATTATTAAATATATCCTTTTATTAACTTATTTTTAAAATATTTTCGTAATTCCTTAAATTCGATTTCGTTAAGGTTATAAATTTTATAAAATCGTGGTATTTTTCCTTTTATAAAAATAATCTCGTAATCTTATTTATTACGGTTTAATAATTTTTTTTTAAATTTTTCGCGAAACATTTTATCGTATTAATAATATTATAATAATACGTTACGTATTTATAACGTTATTATATTTTCTTTTTCCAAAATGCTATTAAAAAAGCGAAATCGTTATCGGATAAATGCAATAATTTATTTAATCCTTTTTTTATATCTTTTTTTTTTAATTCGTCGTATTTTTTTTAATAAGGTTTTTATCGTGTTTTTATATCCGTACTTATTATTTGTTAAATATTAAGATCTTTTTTTTAAATTATTATCGGTTTTTAAAAAATAAGAAAATATTATCTGGCCAATTTTTTAATTAATCGATAAATTATATTAATATAGCCATAATTACTTAAAGATTATATCGTATCTTTTTAAAAGTATAATATTAAAGATAACGTTTTATTTTTATTTTTCGATATATACGTTAAATTAATCAGTTTCTTATAATACCTTTTTTTCGTTATACCGGAAAATATAACCTTCGGTTCTTATTATATTATAAAGGTGTTATTTTTTTTTTTATAATAATTATAACTTATTATATAGTTTTAAAGTTATATAATTACCGTCGGCTCCGTTATTTACTATAATAATATATTAATTATTTTTAACCTTTATTTATATTATAATATATCCGTATCGTTTTTAAGCTTTTAAAATAGTTTATAAATATCGTATTACGTTTTTAAACTTTATAATACCGTTTTATAACCTTGGTATAAACGGCCTTATCCTTTTAAATCTTTGCCGTAAATTCGGGCGGCGTTATACGGGTTATTATAAAGTTTTTTTTTATTAAATTCCTTTTATACGTATGGTTATTTTTTTGCTTTTAAATCTTTATAAAAATATTTAAAGTTAATTTTATTAAAGGTTATTTTTTTTAATAAGTTTTTAAACGTGTATAAGTCGGCGTTTAATAATTTATTTTTTTAATATCGGATTTCTTGTTTTTATTATTCGATTTCGTTCCGGATCTTTATGGTTTTTAACGTTTAATATATATATTCGTTATAATAATATACCTAATATCCTCCGGGGTAAAACATTTTTTTTAACCACTCCTATTTATACGGTACGCGGTTATAATAACGCCGAATTTTTTTATACCATTATCGATCGGTTTTGTTTTTTTTTTATTATAAAAAATCGAATCTTTTTTTAATTATTTATCTGATTCGGTTAATAATGCCGATTTTTCGTTTTTCGTGTTAATAATATTTTATTTTTTAATAGTTAATAAAATGCTTTAAAAAATACGGCGTCCGAGTTTAAATTTTTTAATTAATAAATTTGTCCTAATTACGAAGTTATTATAAGTAAATTTTAAACCGTTATTTTTTAAAGCGTTATTAAAATCGTTTAATATAAATGTTATACATTTTTTTTAATTTATAGTTTTATCGTTTTTTAAGCCAGTTAATTAATCGTTTTATTTTTTTTTTTTTTACGAAATAAGCTTTCGTAAAAGCTTTTTCTTTATCGTTATTAAAGTATTTATTTTATTATTATTAACGTTATCGTTTTATAACGGTTTAAGCTAATCGTTTAGCTTTTTATAATTTTTATTAATGGATATTATTATTTAAATATATGCGGCGGATTATTCCGAGCATTTTTTTACTAATAAAAAATTGCTCCTTTTCGGGTATAAGTTTTTAATTTATATTTTATTTAAATCTTTTATATTCTTTTTTAAAATGTTCCATTTTGTTATAATTATAGCACTTAATTTATCGCTTATTTTTTCGTATTATATCGAATAACATTAATCCTAATACCGTCCCGTAAGATATGTCGGTAAGCTTTTAATTTTGATTCTTATTGTTTTAATATTTTTTAAATCTTTTAAATATATAATATTTTTTTTAGCGTTGTTTAAATTATTTATTATCGATTTTAATTATTAAAGTAACGAATTTATCGAAAGTATCTGGTTTATTTTACGTAATAATTTTATCTTTAACCAAATCTTTAAATCTTCGATAAAACGTATCGATAAAGGATTTATTATCGATTTAATTTATTTTAGTAATAAATTGTTTAAATTACGCGGCGTACGTATAAGCTGTTTTTTTTATTTAAACGTTAAAAGTTATTACGTAACGGTTTAAGCTTTATCCGGATTTCCGTAATTAGCTTTTACTTTTTCTTCGAAATTTTTATATTTTTTAAAAAAATGTTTAATTTCCGTAAATCTTTTTTTCTCCTTTATTTTTACGAAGGCATTTAAAATAGGTTTAAATTATTAAGCTATCTTTTTAATAAAGCATAATATAATGTTAAAAATTTTATTAACTTCCGTAATATGCATATAACGTTATTAATATAAATAAGTTACGGTTATAATAAAAAAAGGTTATACGGGGGTAATATTATTATAAAGTTTAAATCTTTTAAGCTTAAATTTAATAAATATAACCTTTTAGCTTATAAATATAATTACCGTTTATTTAATTTATTCGATTCGTTTAAGTAATTATTAGATAATTTATTAAAAGTTTTAGCCTAAAAAAGATATAATATCGGATATTATTTAAAATTAATAATATTATTAAATAAAAGTTTATAACGTGTAACGGCTGGTTTATTCCTAATTATTAATCCAGTCGAGGGGTTTATATTAACAGGAATATTAAGGTTTTAAATAATAAATAATTACATTTAGTAATAATAAAAAAAAAGGTGTTTTAAATAATTAAATTATATTATAAACTAATAAGTTTAAAAGTTATTTAAAAAAAAGGTAATAAACGTAATTATATATTATTTATGTCTTTTATCCTTAATATTGGAATATGTGGTTATGTTGGATCCTTGGATCGTAACGGATCTAACTGATACCTTTGGATCTATGGATTATGACGGATCCATATGTGGCTTTTCTTATGGCTTTGTTAAGTGTGGCTGGCTTGCGCCTTTATTCTTCCGGTAGTACCGTTAACGAATAGGGTTGCCTACCCCACTTGGCCTAGTCAGGCCATAACAATTTCCGTAATTCTTTTTTTTTTCATTTTTACGAAAATATTTAAAATAAATTTAAATTATTAAATTATTTTTTTAATAAAGCATAATATAATATTAAAAATTTTATCAGTTTCCGTAATTAATATATAACATTATTAATATAAATAAGTTACGGCTATAATAAAAAATATTGCATAAAAGTAATGCCATTATAAGGTTTAGGTTTTTTAAGCTTAAATTTAATAAGCGTAATCTTTTAAGCCGTAATTATAATCGCTGTTTATTCGATTTATTCGAATAAATAATTAATAATTTATTAAAGGTTTTAACTTAAAAAAACATAATATTAAATATTATTTAAAGTTAATAATATTATTAAATAAAAGCTTATAACATATAACGGCCGGTTTATTTTTAATTATTAATTCAGTTAAAGGGTTTATGTTAATAAAAATATTAAAAGTTTTAAATAATAAATAATCACGCTTAATAATAGTAAAAAAAAGCATTTTAAATAATTAAATTATATTATAAGTTAATAAATTTAAACATTATTTAAAAAAAGTAATAAATATAGTTATATATTATTTATATCTTTTATTCTTAATACCGGAATATAATGTTAAATATTAAATCGTTAAGATAATTAAGCTATTTAAGTTATTTAAAATTATTAAGATAGCTAGGCTATCCAGGTTATCCTTTTTATTACGTAACCTAAATATGGCTTATTTTATCGTGGCTATCTTTTTTAATGCCATGGTTAGGGATTATTTATGCTAATCCTGTTTAGGCTTAATAACTTAGCCAGGTTATAACATTTTAAAATATTTAAGCTATTTAAGTTTTTTTTATAAATATAATCCCGTAAAAAGTCCTTTTTTTAAAAAAAGGTTTTCGGTTTTTTAAAAGCCGAAAGTTTAATTATTATTTAATTACGCCTTTTTTAAATTATTTAAAAAGTTATATAAGTTATAAAAAAGGTTAAAGTTATATATATACTTTAAAAATTTAATTTCTTTATTTTTCTTAATAATTAAGTATTAATAATAAGTAATAAAGTATTTTAAATATTTTAAAAACTAGTAATAAGCATAACTTTCGGTAATTATTTATTTTTATTTCTTTTATTTTCTAAACGTTTTTAAATATTATTTTATACTTTTTTTATTACTTTTATATATTTAATAATTATCGTTATAATAAGCGGTTTAATTAAAATTAATATAATCGTTTTTATTAAAGCCTTTAATTTTAAATATAAAATCGGGCATAAATTTATTAATAACAGCTTTTAAAAATATTTTAAAAACATATATAATATATAAAATAATTTAAGCTTTTTTTATAACATAAATAATTTAACGCTTTAATAAAAATATTTCGATTATTTAAATAAAAAAATAAACGTAAAAATTAAATTAAATATAAAAAGCATATTTATTTAAGGTAAAAATTTTAATAACGCGGTTAATAATTTTTTAATTTTTACTTTTTTAAAATAATTATTATTACGGTATAATCGTTATATTATATAAAACTATTATCGGGTTTTAACTCGGTTTTAAAATTTATATTATCCTTTTTATATTCGGTAATATAAGCCTTTTTTTATAATTATAAAATATTACTTTATTAAGGTTTAAGTTTTAATTATAAATTTTACCTTAGTTTACCGCTTTTTTATTATGACCTGGTCAGGTTATGAAAGGCCAAATGGGGCTAATAACAAATCACGATTTTATTCGAAAGAACAAGGCTTTTAGGAAAACCTAGCCACAATGGGTTAGCCACGTTCGAATCACGTGATAAAAAGGATAGCCAGGATAGCTAATTATCTTAACGATTTAATAATAACTATATATTCCAGTGTTAGGAATAAAGGATATAAAATAGTATATATTTATATTTATTACCTTTTTTTTAAATGGTTTTTAAATTTATTAGCTTATAATATAACTTAATTACTTAAAGCATTTTTTTTTTTATTATTAAACGTGATTACTTATTGCTTAAAACCTTAATACTTTTATTAATATAAACCCCTTAACTGGATTAATAATTAGGAATAGACCAGCCGTTACATTTTTTTAAAATTTTTATATTTATTTTTATAATAAACTTTTTTATTATAATGAAAATACTTAATTTATAACTTATTTTTCGGAGTTTTATTAATAATATTAACTTATTGCTTTTTTTATTATGACCTGGCTAGGTCATTAAGCTTAAATAAGATTAGTATAAACAATCCTTAACCATGGCATTAAAAAGAACAGCTATAATAAGATAAGCCATATTTAAGTTACGTAATAAGAAAGATAACCAGGGTAGCTAGCTATTTTAATAATTTAAAATAGCTAAAATAACCAGCTATTTTAATAATTTAATAATAACTATACATTTTAATATTAAAAACAAAAGATATAAATAATATATAATTATATTTATTACCTTTTTTTTTAAATAATCTTTAAGCTTATTAGTTTATAATATAATTTAATTATTTAAAACACTTTTTTATTATTATTATTAAACGTAATTACTTATTACTTAAAACCTTTAATACTTTTATTAACATAAACCCTTTAACTGGACTAATAGTTAGGAATAAACCGGCCGTCATACGTAATTAATATCGTAAATAAAGATATTATTATTATTATTATAAAAAATATTTATTTTTACGAAAACCTTTATATAATTAAAAAAATTAAAAATAAGCTATTATTACGTTAAATATATAAGTATAAAAATTTAATACCTTTTTACCGGTTATTTTATATATTTATAAATATTTTAAATTATCTTTTATTATAAAATAAGCGTTTATTTTAATAAATAATTAAAAAGAGTAAAAATAAATTATTATTACTTTAAATATATCCATATAAAGATTTAATACCTTTATACCGGTTATTTTAATTATATATATTTATAAAGCTTTTTAAAATATAAATTTTAATTATTATATAATAAAAATTTATTTATTAACGTATTTTAAATTTATTTAAGCTTTAAAAATAAAAAGAAGTTTTATTAAATAAATTATGCCGTTATATAAGTTAATATTTTAATTTAATTTTTAATAATTAAAATAATAAAGGGAATTTAAACTTAATTACGATAATAATATATCCGTTAATAACGCGTTAAATAATAGTTATATATAATTAAACCGGACCGTCGGAATATATAACGGGCCGATATAATAATTTATAATTATAAATAAATATAATAGCTTAATAATAATAATAAATATTATTAACGCTTTATATTAACTGTATATAATTAAAACTTATATACGGAGCATATATTATTTATTAAATTATTTTCTTATTTAAAATATATAGGTCCGAAAATTATAAAAAATGTTAATAAAAAAATCGATATAATAACCTTTTGTTTTATTCCGGTACTTCGTACCTTTATAAAATAAGGGCATGGTTTTAACGACGTTATTACCACGTAACCGTTATCGTACTATTTGATTAGGAATGAGAGGTTTGTAACAGTGGAAAGCTGTACGAAAGAGATTTAACCCTGGGTTCGCTCCTCAGCATTTGATGACTCTTTTGCCCGTTATTGTCGAGAAGGCTGGACCATACCTGAAGATAATCGACGAGTTTTCGAGCACCAGAGAGACATTCTCTTTTGATGAGATTACAACCAACCTAACATTCGACATTATTGGAGCCGTGTCCATGGACGAGGACATGGATGCTCAACACAAAGACCCTTCTCATCAGGGCGAGCTGATCCGTACATTGAAGCAACTTACAAAAAGTTTGTCTACCATTCATGGTTACAATATCCTTAACCTATGCCAATAGGGTACATCATCGAGAGAAATGATACAGATCCCGAATACTCTTGAGTAGACGTATGTCATACTAACTTTACATAGCATTCGCAGATGACAAGCTTCAATTACCATGGTGGGCAATGCCCCTCGTTCACTTGAAACGGCGTCGCCTCGGGGAACGTATCACTCAGCGGTTGAAGGATATCGTCCGTCGCAACTTCGATGACATAAAGAGTGGAGCATGGAAAGATGACAACAGATCCCGAACTATTCTGGCACTTAGCTTACAAGACATACATTCCCTCACACCTGAACTGTTGGAAGAGACATGCGATCAACTCAAAACGTTCTTTTTCGCGGGTCACGATACTACAAGTCGAAGCATTGTCTGGGCCATATACGAGCTATGTCGGACTCCAAGGGCCTTAAAATGCGTCCGCGACGAGCTGGATGTCTTGTTTGGACCGGAGGGGGCGTGCGACCCTGCTGTTGTCCGAGAAAGGCTCCTGGCACCAGGCGGCGATGAGATCATACACAACATGACGTACATCTCAGCCGTATGGAAGGAAGTCCTACGTCTCCACCCCCCAGCCGGTTCGGTCCGCGTATCTAGGTCTGGAACGGGCTTCGTTGTGTCCACCTCTCAGGGTGAATACAATCTCGACGGCAACTGGATTTACCTCAATCATACCATCATGCACCGTGACCGCGCTGTGTTTGGTAGTTCATGCGACGACTTCGTGCCAGAGCGTTGGCTCCAGTCCGCCGGTAACGCCCCTCCAACTAGTGCGTGGCGCCCATTCGAACGTGGACCTCGAAATTGCATCGGGCAAGAACTGGCTAATATCGAGGCACGCGTCATTATCGCTATGCTGGCTCGTCGTTACGAGTTTACCAAGGTCGGCCTTGGGGAATTAGATTTGAACCAAGATGGGAGGCCAACACTGGGCGCCAATGGCCAATTCAAAGTCAAATCAGAATTGTATACGGTAGGCGAACAAGGCGAAACACGAAATTAGAGACATTTAGACGGTTTGTAACTAGGCTAACTTGCTTTAGACTATACAGATCACAGGCAAAGCCGTGGACGGGATGATGATGACAGTGAAGCTGGCGCCGACTAAGGCTAGGGTTATCTCAGAAGCTCAGACTATTTTTTCCAGACCTTAAGGTGGCTGGTGTGGCTTGTGTGGCTGGTGCGGAAAAGCTCTGGAAAAAATAGTCTGAGCTTCTGAGATAAGGCTAGGGAACGGGTACCCGTGGGTAACCCATCATTACCCGGCGTTTTTAATGGGTAGCTAGCGGGTACCCATCACCTAAAGATTTTACCCATGGGTACCCATTGGGTAAAATTCTAGTGGTCAAACTACCCACTGGGTACCCGGTGGGTAAAAAAATTACCCCCGGGTACCCATGGGTCGGTGGGTAAAAATCGATGGGTGGGTATTCCCTAGCCTTAGCGCCGACAACAGCTGCTTGATTATACTACAATCATTGATCTCTTCATATCACCAGCACTGCGAGTGTCTACGGAAACTCGCCACTATGGATTGCTGGATACATATCTTACTGGGATGAGCTGCCATTGTGAAAGATATTTGTACGGAGTAGATTGGATAGCAATAAATCCATAGGCATGCAATGTTGGCCGTTACATTCGGCTAGTGCTAAGAAGTCAGGTCTTGCTTATCATCGATTATATGAAACCCTGATACATATCCATGCGGGCACGTGATACGAATTACCTGAACTCATCTATCTGCTTGAAGCTCTTTCCAGAAATCACCTCGGGGTCGAAATACTAAATTCGGTCCCTGGTGAGCAGCAACGAAGATGTCGTACAGCTGATACTCGTTCGGCCTTCCTCTACCGTCCGTACGCCCTGATTTACCACCGCCTACTTCTCCAGCCTCCCCCGGTGCAGCCTCAAAATCAAAGTACCAAAGGGTACGCGCTATGGTTAGGCTCGCCTCCATGTAAGCCATAGATCTCCCAGCGCAGGAACGATCGCCGATAAGAAAGGGGGCGAAGGCCTTGCGCATGGTCGCACGCTCCTCCGTTTTCCTCTTCTGTGTCGCTGCATCTTCCCCGGCATTTCTTCCAGTAGTAAGATCAGGGCCAGGATCTAGCCAGCGCTCAGGCTTGAAGCTGAAAGAGTCCGGGAAATACTCCTCGTTATGCATCAGCGAGTATAGGCTAACACCAACCTGAGTGCCACGCGGGATGACGTGGCCGTCAACGATGAAGGGTTCGCCGCTGTCGTCTGCCGCGTCCTGCTCGCGCCAGAGGGATGTGAGCGAAGGTGGCGACATACGAAGCGTCTCGTCGATACACGCGCGGAGATACTTGCAGCTGTTCAGCTGCGGTCCGGCCTGGATGTCTCTAGCTGAGGTAAACTTAGAGCGTATCTCGGCTGCCAGAGCGGCATAAGACGCTGGGTTCCTAGACAGGTAGAAGAACAAGGCACTCATGGCAGTCGCAGTAGTGGCCCCACCTGCCATAATAAATAGAATGGCCTCCGGCCATAGTTCGCCTTTGTAAAGGCCTTGTTGCCCCTTCCCGATATGGTCGGCTACAACAGAGTAAAGGTCGTGATGGGCGTTTTTTTCCTGGGCCATACGCGTTTTGATCATGGCATGAACAGCATTGCCAAACTTTATGGCCTGCCTGAATCCGAGCAGTGATAGTACGGGTTCAAGGCGGGTAAGAGGGGGGAACTGCATATAAGTGCTGATGCGCCAGCTCATCGACTCGATGACTGACGGTAGAAATCGAAATTCATCGCTAGCTTGTGTATTGAATGGATACCCGAAAGCAAGTAGACCAACTATATCCACACCCAGTCGTTGACATCTCTGGGTCATCTCTACTGGAATTCCACTTTGACAGGAAGCAAGAAGCAGTCGCAGAAAGATGTCAATCTGTGCTGTCATCGTAGGCTCAAAAGTACGCATAGAGCGCTCGGTTAAGACTTGACCCATAAACTTCCGCTTCCTCTGGTGTTGAGTCTGATCGATAGCGTTGATAATACTGTCGCAACAAAAAATGCGTATATTTGAGGGCCCAAAAGGGCCCACATACTGGTTGCGACAAATACTAGGGTATTTCGCCCTCAGCTGAGAATTCCGGTACGCCTGTCCTTTTGTAACCCTTGGGTTGAGGTAAATGTCTTTGCCATGATTAGCATAGTATTCAACACGACGTAAACGGCAGACGACGCTTCATACCGTGCAAGGCCGTTGCGGTATTAAACACAAGCCGATCCGGGGCTTGTCTGACGACGGTGCCTAGTGTCCGAACATCTTTGGTCAGCAAGGATTAACAAAATATGAGTTAATGCCCTACCATATTTCTGGAAGTTACCGTACGTCGTAAGGTGAAGACACTTCCTCAGGGCATAATAGCCGCCGTAAGCATCCGTCAGCCTCGCGATGAATGGCCCTGGGTAGCCGCGCAAGGGATGAAGGAATAGGCGAAAGCCACAAAGAAGAAGGCACTGCACTAGTTTATCAGTCCGGGTGTTCTATTTACCGATCATGACAATCGGTATTTATTTACCCATGGAATGAGGATGTAGGCGGCGTACACCGTATATACGGGTAAGATATCTAGAAAGCCCATCGCGTACTATCTAGGCGTTACAGTTATCGAGGGAGATTTGGCTGAAGCTCTGTGTTCAAAAATATAAATAGGGCGCTAAAGGTCTACCGGCCGAAGAAGTACCTATGAGGATACCGGAAGAAAAGGTCATAAAAGCCCACTCACATCTCAGTTGGGGAATGGAGGGTGCGTAAGTGTAACTGTAAAGAAGAGAAATCAAATGGTGCAATGCATGAAGGGCACCTGCAAGGCTTGCACTACATAACACATTCCAGGAAACACCTGTTACATGCAGGACTTCATACTCATGTGACCCTACCGGCTAGGCGGCCCCCAATATTAGCTTTCCCGGATATAGCAAGGGTCAATAGTTTCGCATCTCATCTAGGGATATATTGCATATATGCCTGCCTGTAAAAATCTCTAAATTTATGTATGGACAATGCATAACTATGTGTGAGCTAATTATGTATACGGTGGGGTGTTGCGTAGTAACCTAACGCTTCCACTCTTATACCTTACAATGTGTATTACAGCCTTTGGCTCTGTCTGAATAAATCCATCTACTTGAAATGGTATTTACTGGTGGCATAAGGATGGTCCTAGCATCTTTATGCAGCTGTAAGAACCTTTAATATGGCCTTAGTCGAAATAACTTGACTCTATATTCTATCGGATAACGATTTCTAACGCATCAACTACTTTGGTAGCCACAGTTATAGGTTAACGCTATGTGGTGACAATCATGATAATAAACCAGAGTGGCCTTCGGTAGTATCACACACTATGGACTCATGTCCCATGCTTTATATTGGGCATATGATGTAGTTATGGTGTATTCCTAAGTGATAAGACAATCTTAGTATTGCTTTGTTAGACTACTAGGATATAAAGACTGGGAGTCTTACCGTTACTATTGTTGCCATATTGAATGCTGTACCTTCCATGAGCTGTTTCTTTAATAGTGGGAGTTTGGAAGGTGGTTTAAAGCGAATGATGTGATTTGCTGGTAGGTGAATGGGTGGTTGTACGTACGATTAATCGTGTTGTTCAATGTTATCTACTTACGCATGTATAATCATTATCATTAGCATTGTGCTAGTAAAATACATTCAATGCTAGAAGCTACGCATGTACTTGGGTAGTTACGCACTTGTGTGATGGGAAATCACCCAGGCGTGTATTGGTACTTCTGGTACTGCTGCGACATTGAAGGTCACGATCTGTTACCAACATTCTGCATAGGTCTGTTTACACCTTTCACTTCTTCCCCACTCAAGACCACTACTTAGGTAGATCAATAAGGAAATTCCATGGGAACATGAAAGCAGCCCATACCATCTTTCCTTTCTGATCTACTGGAACTGATTCCACCACTTCTACCTTTCCGTTTTGTGCCAGAATAACTCTTTACCAACACTATCTTCTACCAAGATCACCTTGTCAGGTATAAACCCAGCAAACCCCATCTCGACTTCCACTCTTTGTTCTCGAACTTTGCGACAACAAATCGTCACAATGATGAAGTTCATCTTTCTCTGCATTGCGGCTTTGACCTCCTGGTCGACGCTCGCTGTCTCCCATGACCTGCAGTCGAACCCGACTACCACCATCGTCGCCGAGGGCCCGGCGGTCACAGCCAACGCTACCAACATCTCTGTTGGTGTTTCAGTTCCTGATAACTCCACCGATCCCTCGCAGGTCAATCCTGATGAGAAGCGGATCCGTCTGCAGTGTGGCCCGCTCTCCTTGTTTGTTTCCGATGTGCGAACGAACGTCTGGTACCTCCGAGGTGTCTGCAGCGGCGTTTGGAACACCTATAGCACTACCCGATGCTCCTACCTAGACCTGAACCTGTGAGTACACCCCATTTTTCATCCGGCTTCTTGTCCTTACTAACAGGGAAATACCCGGTTTAGGTGCTACACCAACCATGACGGCACCCTCAAGCCAGCCCCTCGCGGAGGATTTGCGCCCTCTTGTTATGATTGCGAACTCTTCGACGACCTGGGCAACCACATGATGAAGTGCAAGTGTGACCCGGGCCACGACGAGGACAACCTGATTGAGAGTACTGTCAACCTCGGTAAGTAGATGACTACCAAGGCACATGGTTCGTATATTCTATTCGAGTCCGTGATGCTAACCGCGACACCAACAGAGGATACCTTGAATGCGGAAAATGGCTTCTTGAGCTGTTTCGGCATGACGAACTTCGAGTGCCCCCTGCCCGGCGAAGAGATTTAAGCACGACACCCCAGGCAGAGAGATATGAGAGGGGGATGATAGAGTTTGGGAGTTCCCTTAGGGGTGGATCATGTACCCCATATACACCAACTCGTATGGCCTCCATAGGCCCATCCCATCCCGATAGGCAGAGGAATTAAAAGCCAGAGTCGACCTTGAAACACAAATGTGCAGCTTCGTAATCCGTGAACCGTGTAGCTACTTGTCCTCCAGGGATTGGAAGCAGCCTCACACAGCAAATTACACCACTATGTCATATATGTGCTTAGAGGGGGCCAGAATGCGTTGCGCACTACGGAGTAGTCTGAGGCCTAAAATATTCTGCAGTCTTGACACCATAATCTTTTCCTGCTTTGGTATCTCCAAATTGCTCTATTTTCCCAAGATCTCACGCGTGTCTACTTCAGTTATTATCTAATCGAGCGAGGCATTGCGAAGAGATAATATGCTTCAATTCGGCAGCGAAAATCGCCGCATCGTGTAGTAAACAATTGGTTCCTGGCCGAGCAACGGGATTTCGTCGAACTGCTTTAGACGACGTTAATACTTTCCATGAGGAGCTTAATTGAGTGATATTGCTCAGTTCGCGAGAGTAAGTTACACCAAGGCCACCGCCAGGTGTCTCTGCAACATATGCAAGACCCCCTTCGCTTGTTGAACGTCGCCATAACGGCCAAAATTGTATGTAGACAAAGTAAACAGGTAGATGAGCACATAAGACACATAATTGCATAATAATTGATAATACTGGGTCTAGCTGATCCTTCTGCGTCGAGAATTTCCAAGTTTGGGCAAGATTACCTCGGCCCATGTCATGATTGGGACCTACGCGGCATGGTGAGAAAGTAATCGAGGTTCCACCTACTTATTTTCTCTTTCTAAAAATAAGATTGAAAAATCCAGCGACAGTGCCCTTCGTGGGTAGCAAGCAACAGTAGAGCGGCGGAATCCAGTGAGACTTAGGGACTATAAATCTAGATGCTATGCCATTCACTGGGTAAGGTATAATTACTACTATCCTTGAATGGCTTTCTTATTAGTAGCGCAGCTAACGATGACCTAGCCAGATAAATGAGAGTTCCTATCGCCGATTTTGACATGTTTCTCGCTAAGCCGGGCCTGTAAAATATGTGTAAGTGGTCACCTGAGAGGTCTTAGATCGCTCCTCGGAGCTTGTGAGCGCTGGAGCGACAATGAAGATAGTTGGGGTGTACCGGGGCAGGGGGTCAACAAGATCCTGAACGAATCCTCGCCCCTCATTCTACCTTGGCAAGGACACATTCTGTAGTAAGAAACTCATTTCGACATGTATGATTCGTGTAGACCGGCCCATCTGGATCTTGGGCCTCATTGGCGTAACAACCGGGTTCTGGTTTCCTAACTTGCACTTTTTTGAACGCGTACCTGGCCTGGAGATGCTCCCGTGGTTGGCTTAGCTGCGACAATGGTTGAAAAGTATGACGATGGGAGGAGACCGTATGCGAGGCACGTGGTGTTCCGTGGCGCCGCTCGGTTGGGTAACTATTTAAGTGCCTGAACGTTGCGCAAGCGATCTCCAACACGACTCAGGAAGATAATGCCCGAGACAAGACATTTGCAGTAATGTTCTGGAATCGACCCTTGTGCTTATGCAGGCTGGCGCGCGTTATTTGCCTCCATATTAACCTGGTCAAGCATCACAGCATGGATGGTCGCACAACGTAGTCGAAGTCACATCGGCCCTGATGTGGAGCGCAATCACTTGCTGACCAGTAATTTAAGTAAGCCATTCCGGCATCTCCAAACGCCGTCCAGAGTACTAATTAGTCTAGTTAGGGATGGACCTAAGAAGGCTTCGTTCGTCTTCATTGCAGCTGACAATAGCCTCGGCGTTCTCCTCGTTCGGCCTTAGCTGCCCCGGATCCCCGCATTCTACCCCCAGATTCCCGTTGTGCTAGTGGTAAACTTAGTCGTTTTTCAGGGCCGCGGTGACGGACAAGATCTTGGACGTTTGCCGAATCGGTACTGATCGGCGCCTGAAGCGAACCTTAGAAACGGGTAGTGCCCGTCCAACCATGCAGAGGTGGAGTAACGTTCCTTGCCCCCCTGGGGTAGGTAGCTGGTTCGCTAGCAATCTAAAAAATGGGTTGTGGTTGGGCAGTTGGAAGAAGGGGGAAAAGGGAGGGCGAGCTGAATGATGTCTGGAAGTCCCATATATCTAAGCCGTGTCCGCTCGCGACATGGGATGAGATCCATGTCTTCTCACCTACAAAAACTTGCTGTCACATCACTGACTCCCTCCAAGAGCCGTGGATACGCAAAAGACGCCGACACCAGTATAGAGCGCGATGGGCTTCAAGGAGTTCATGCAGAGGCGGTCCCTCAAGGCCCGAGATGACAAGCGCACCAAAGCCGCCGAGCTGACCCTAAGACAATCCTTATACCCTATCTGCTTGGTCACCATCCTGTTCTTCCTCTGGGGATTCAGTTATGGGTTGCTCGACACCCTGAACAAGCACTTCCAGAACACCCTCGGTATCAACCGGGCTCGATCCTCTGGTTTGCAGGCGGCTTATTTCGGGTAAGTTGGGCGAATTGGATCATCCTCTCGGCCAAACCCCGCGTAGGTGGCTAATGATGTCGCAGTGCTTACCCCCTTGCATCCCTTGGGCATGCTAACTGGATTTTGCGACATTTTGGATACCGAGCTACCTTTATCTGGGGCTTGTGCTTGTACGGTACGTGAAAAGTACGACAGGATCCTGGCTTTTGGTGTTGACAAATTTGAAATCAGGAATCGGGGCATTGGTTGCCTGGCCTTGCATTCTTGCTCGGTCCTTCGGCGGGTTCTGCGCTGCCATCTTTATCATTGGAAACGGACTTGGCTCTTTGGAGACCGCCGCCAACCCGTACATTACAGGTAAGCCATATTCGCTATACTTCCACTTATGTATTCATTGATGCCAACATCTGTAAACAGTCTGCGGTCCTCCCCGATATGCCGAAATTCGTATCAACCTCTCGCAAGCCTTCAACGGCATTGGAACCGTGGTGGCCCCGGTAATGGGCTCCTACGTGTTCTTCAACTTCACCAGCGATGAGGAGGCCCTAGATAACGTCAAATGGGTATACCTCGCGATTGCTATCTTCGTGTTCATACTCGCTTTCGTGTTCTTCCTCTCGACTATCCCCGAGATCACCGACGCCGACATGGCGTTCCAGGCGAACGAGAGCAACGCCAATGCCGATGACAAGCCCTTCTGGAAGCAGTATCGACTCTTCCATGCCACCTTCGCCCAGTTCTGCTACACAGGCGCGCAGATTGCCATCGCCAGCTTCTTCATTAACTACGTTAAGGAGACCCGGAGCAATACCGATGACGGCTTGGCGTCCCAGTTCCTCGCGGGTGCGCAAGGTGCTTTTGCGGTCGGCCGTTTTTTCGGGGTGTTCTTGATGAAGTATCTTCGTCCGCGGAAGGTCTTCCTGGTTTTCCTGTTGGCCTGCGTCGTCTTCATTTCGCCATCGATCACTCAGAGAGAGAACACGGGCATGTCCATGCTGTACGTGACCTTGTTCTTTGAATCCATCTGCTTCCCGACTATCGTCGCCCTGGGTATGAGGGGGCTCGGCCGTCACACCAAGCGGGGTTCAGGTTTCATCGTCGGAGGTGTCGTGGGCGGTGCGGTGGTACCACCTCTAACTGGTGTTGCGGCTGACGCGTACGAAAACACCGCTCCGGCCATGTTGGTTCCCCTGATGTTCTTCATTGCAGCTCTTTCCTATGCTGTCTGTGTGAACTTCGTCCCTGCCTACCGGGATTCTGCCGATGCCTTCTCTGAAACTGAGATCGGCTTGCAGGGCGAAGCGGTCGATGAGGAGATCGCCAAAGGCAGCGTGGTGGCAGACGAGAAAGCAATCAATGACATGGAGGCCGACAGGAAGTGAAGGTATGCAGGAGACTTTTAAGAAGGCGAGGTTGCACAGCGGGGCGGGGAGCACTCCCTTGCGTTTTCGAAAGACCACTTTTATATTGTCGGAATATTAGACCTTGGCAGTAATAAACGTGAATCAGGTTCGCTTGCACTACTCTGTGCTCTATGGTGACTCAAGCCCACCAGTGTCCGTGTTTACCCATGGCTTAAATATCGGTTCTAGATTCCTATTTGAAGAAACTCCCTATAATCCCCTTAGTCTTTACCGGGGCCAGTTGCAAGGGGGTTATGCCTTGTATCGGCCTCTGCTAACCGAAACCGCTTGAAGGCGTCCAGTATCGTAGCTTTCTGCTCCGTACTCGCCCAAGTCAGGCTCTTATCGCCGCACCTGTCCTCAAGCACCTCCTGCTCCGAAAGCCACGCGAAGTCCTCATGCTCATCCGGATCCAGTTTCACGACCGGCACCCCGCCATTTTCTATGACGTTGTGTTCGACATCCACAAGAAACGTCATCTTTCGCCATACCGACCCCTTATCGATCCAGGCCTGCACATCCTCCACGACATCCACAATGCCGACGGCACTCAGCCCTGTCTAACCCAGGAAGGTTCTCGAGTTAGTACCTGTCAAATCTAGGGAGCGGGGGCGGTTCTTTCGGGCGTGCATCGCAATCATAAATGAATGTAGGCAAATCAAGATAGACCAGGGAACATGCGAATGTGTAGATGGGAACGGTTCATCAAAGGAGTAATTCAAATCCTCACCTCCTCCCAGAGCTCGCGACATGCCGCGCTAAGTATCGACGCGTCGCCAGCCTCGCATGAGCCGCCGGGAACCTCCCATGTGAGGCCCGCAAAGTCGTGACGGCTGCGCTGGAGCACGAGGACGCAATCGCCCGAGCCCGAGCCGGGCTCGATGGCGGTGGTGGCGACAACGACGGCGGCCGCGGCAACGAGGTGGTCGACTGCACCCCGGTTCTGTGCAAGGTACTCAGCCGGGGAGATCTGGTAGCGGGCCAGCGAGGTGGGGACAACGATGTCCGTTTCCGTTCTCGTCGGCGTATCTGTGGGGGCAGTTGATGCAGAGGCCATCTTATTCGCTCGTGGGTGGTTGTTGTAGGTAAATGGGGGTCTAGGCAAAGATCTCACCCCAAATAAGAAAGTACGGCAACCTAAGACAGAAGATATAGTAACGAAAGTACTCAGTCTATAATGCTACGTTGGAGATTCCTTACCGGCCGCCATTTTGTCGGATCCTTTAGTAGTGTTCAAAGATTGTAGCTGCCTGGAGTTACCACTGCTTAGGCGGCTGGGAAGGCCGGCTTCATCGGTGGCTTGATATGTTGGGCATCAGCCTGCCAGCGATGCGCGAGTCTAGCGTCATTGTAACCAGGTTCTAAGGACGGGTTGTTTACCCGAATCTTCGCTCGCTGTTGACTCATTTGTGGACTTGCGGTAGGACCAATAAGAGCGAGCCGCATCTCCATACGATATAAGCAGCTAATGATGCACGTTGCTTTACCGTCCTGCATTCTTATTTTCCGGGAGTCGTAACCGAATGCCCATAGAGTCAGAACCATGAGGAGAGGGTGTGAGGAGAGAGTGAGCAAATTATCACTGGGCGGTTACTAGAAGATGAAAGTGATTAAATCGGGTTTCTGAATTCCGAGAGCTTCGGCGATCCTCAGCCCGCAGGTATGGCATAGGCAATATGTCTCTGGTTTAATGGTTTTACTTAGAAAGTGGATTGAGACATGACATTCTCGTTATATATGTATCCCAAAATACTTCTCTTAGAAATCCGGCTGTCCGGGTTGTGGTCTCAGAACGCCTCGAAGGTGTGGGGTATGCCTCCGTAAAACCCCTGCCATGTACCACATGACACATATCCATATCGTTTCCAAAATCCGAGAAAGCAATAGGGGATAAAAGCGAATGAGAACTCATTAAGGCCTTTCGACCGTAGTGGGAATATGCTGATCACCGGTTAACCCCCTGAACCCCTATAACACCACTATGCTCCTGCAAAGACACCACCCGACGATCCAAGATCTATGTACCCCAAATGCTAAGCGGTGGTGGCTTATAAGCCGGAATATCCTGATACTCCAGGTAAAAGCCGACCCTCAGAGTCGTGGTGAAGTATTGGTCGGCTTATCATCATCACGATCGAGCTCTCACCCAAACTTTCGGTAGACATCAGTAGGCGTGGAAGTCACCGAAGACTCCCCCTTCATTTTTCTCGCGGCCGCCTCCATCGCCGCGCGGGAGGCTATCGAGCTCGTGGTGGAGTCGTGCCGTGCGAGCCTATCGGCGGTCTGTCCGACGGCCAGGTCGGAGGGTCCGTAGTGGCCGTGCAGCTCGCCGAACTCGTTGACGGTACTAAGGGGCACTGCGGCCCCGGCGCTTTCGCTCCGTCCGCGCGCGCCGCCCCCGCTATTCTTCCTTGCGTGCGCAGCGCTTGTGCTTGCGCGCCGGCGACTCGCTTGATCTGCTGCTACTGCTGCTGCTGTTGCAGCTGCGGCGGAGTTACCGCTGTCACCGTAGAGTTCGGCCTTCCCGGGCCTGTTAGTTGCCTCTGCGTCCAACTCGCTCGCGTCACTGTGGTTTCGACTATGGGCTAACCGAGAGTCGCAGCTAATAACTTGCGACCAACGACCGTTCTCATAAGCGACTCCGCCGCCGCGGGACGAGTCCAAGCTGTGCTCCCGGCTTGGCGCTGGCGCTTCCACGATCTGCCCTAGGTTGTTGAACTCGCTAGACCAAGCGGGTGGGGTGGATGCCGTCGATGGTATGTTCGGGGTGCGACTCTGTGACCGCTCGGTAAAGCTCTCGTCGGATCCCGATCGTATGTGCGACGGCCGGAAGTTGGGACTCTGCATTAAGGGGTCGACATCAGGACCCTCTACCTCGGAGATCGTCGGCTGCCCGAAACTCGGTTTGTGTGACCTTTGATGGCCGTCGGAGGTGTCGCGCTTAGACTCTGTGGCTGCCACCGCCCTCTCGGTTTGCTTTAATCGCCGGATAATGATGAAAGTTGCCACTACGACGACGACTACGACGATAACAACTCCTGCGATGATTCCTCCAAGTTGAGATTTCGTGAGCCCTCCCCCTCCAGAGCTGCTGTCGGCTGTCCCGACCGAGGGTAGCTTTGTGACGACACTCGGGACTACCATGGGACTAGTATTGGCCTCAGCTGTACCTGGTCCGGGGCCTGGGGTTATCACAGTGGTCTCTGTGGTAACAGTAGTAATTGTATCTCCGTGCGAGTTCGTCGTGGTAACTGTCGAGCTGACGGGTTCAGTGGCCGCTGAGGTCTCGTAGCAGTAACCTTTGGCGCAACCCATCCCGTTCTGACCTGGAAATAGTGAGATAGTTGACCTCGATCACATTGGCCGTCTCAATACTTACAGCAGCCCCCTATTGTAGAAGGGCACGCGTAGTGGTTTGCAGGACATGATATCGAAATTGGAAGTCCCTCGGGAGAATAACAATCTTGGTTGTTTCCACATATCGAGCCCAAAGGACAGCAGCCTAGGCTATCATTAGCCCCTCCCGCAAAGATTCATACCCAGAAACTGTACACACCTGCGCCTTTCTCTCTTGGGCAATTATAATAATTGGCTTTCCCGCACGCCGACGAGGGTGAGTCTGTCGCGATGGAACAGGAATCCGTATTGCATGAATATCCATTCGGGCAGCATCCCCCACCTACAGTCGCCGGACACAAGGACCATCCTTCGAATATACAACTGACTTCGCGCCGATGATGGTGCATGATCTCGTGTGCCCTTTTTACCCGGTGCATCGCATGTAGTCCATCAAAGTCTGCTTGGGTCTTTTGTATCAGAGTAGCCAGGGCTATAAGCCCAGCGGACCTGGTCCACAGACATCCCATGGCCAAGAGTGGACTCAACGTTCCGGGTTGTGGTCGTCATTCGTATAAATGGTTTCGTCGGAGAATTCAAGTACTGACGCAGTACGGTGCAGAAAGGACTACGTCAATCTGGGGTCGATATAATAGAATCTGATCCGGTTTATCGTTGAAGTTGGCAAGGGACTGTAGAAACGCGCCCTGTACGGTCGGTCAGATATGAGGCCGTTTCACGAGGCCGTTCAACTTGCGACTAGGTCATACCAGGCTGCGGAATTCCGTCTGTAGGGACCGGGTCAAGCGATGGAAGCAACCGGAGCGGGTAGAAGACCCGGGTTCGTTTTTCCAAATACTGGAAAAGATTCAATTTGATTCACTATTATGCCTCCGTATTCACAAAATACTATGCGAAATCCGGGAGTACCGTTCTTCCTGGACAATATTGTTTCCTGGACCGACCGAGGGAGCAGAGTTTCGGCTCAGGAAAATCCAGATGGGACTTTGACGAGGCCCTTTCGGAAAGCTGACGGTGACACAAATGGGAATGCACGAAATGGGCAGCACCAATCTGCGACACCTCTAAGTAGCTGCAGCATTTTGATGTCGTGCCCGCTTCTCCGCCTCTCGAATGCTACCATAGAGGGGCGACCCTCCTCAAGCCCCCAAAGAACACCGACATCGTCAGCTCAGGGGGGCCACATGATTGGCTCGAGGGCAGCCGAGGGGTGCCCGCCCTTCTGCAGTGTGAGCATGTTGGTCTCACATCCTGGCTATCATTCGACGTAGCCGTGCCGCATAACGATAAGGCTCGGCCAACGGAAAATGCGAATGGGTTGCCCCATAGCCGCTACACCCACTAACATTGGTGCTGAGCAGCCAATGCCCATCGGGGGGAATTTGTTCGACCGCCAGTTCACATAGTCAAATATGAGATCGTAACTCATAGTCAACAGTCGTAACGTATCGCACGAGAACATTTGTTACATCCGAAGCCCAAATGCAAACCGACTGTGGCGCAATTGTCTTAATGGCCTAGCGCATCGAATCACGCCCCGAGCGGGAAATGGTGAAAATTGGGAGTCTCGCTATGTGTGTCTGTCTTACCCAACTTGGCTTTGGGAGTCGGGAATATTAAGCGCTGATTGCACGGCTATGGGGCCCACGATTGCAGCAGGCCGTCGGTCTTTGGGGGCTAAGGTGTGCTGTTGGTGCTGTGCGTCTTTAGCCTGAAGGAAAGTTGGGCCTGATCGACAAGCAACCGCCAGCCTTATCCGTGGAGTTTTAGATGGGGTCGTCGTTGCTCTCATATCCTTAAAAACATCGCTGGAATCATATTGAATTCTCAAATTACGAAATTGTGTGTATTGGACTAATTTTGAGTAATTTACATTGGGCCTGTAATGTTGTCTACTGCAGGCCTGGGCCGCCTAGCATTTGCAACAATTCCTTCTTGCGAACTGACCTTCGACACCGGCACTATTACGGTGGCACGACAGTGAGGCGTTTCTCGCCGGCACGGGCAGATCAATACGGGGAAGTGAGAAGAGTCGATTCTTCCAAATTCTAACAGCCTAGGAGATGAGCTGCGACTGTGATGATGATATGGAACCTATAGGTTACCGTAACGATTTCGTAATTTGTGTCGGCATAATATAGGTATCTCAAAATACCCCAGGCGCCTAAGGTGAAGATTCTACGCAGATAGTTTGATAATATGTGACTGAACTAGGTCTTGCTGCGGCTGTCGTAACGCAACACCCGCAAGAGTCGTCGCTTTCCTAATATGTCATCGTGGCTAGTCGATTCCTATCCGTTTATAGTGCCTCGTCCCGGACTAAAACCAATAGTTCAATTTTTACACACACACGACAGATCATCTGTCAGTTCCTGAAGACATACAGTACCTCGGTGGTGTAGCCACCCCCATTACGTCGAGTGGCAGTGTTGTCATTACGATCCAGGAAACCCTTTCAGTCTTTGAACGGAGCGTTCATGACATTTGACAGATGAGAAGATCGAGTCACGGTGTGTTGACCCTTAGTCTAGACCAATCACTAAATACTTACCGAGGTAGGTAGGTCATGTGTGACTTCGGGAGTGCAGAGTGAACTGCACACATACATATCTAGGCAACTAGACTACTCTAGTCCGAGGATTGTCAGTGCGGCTGGGCGGTCGGACGCTGATGGTTCTTTGCCATACTGTGACGAAGGGGTCATCTGCACTTGTTCTCTAACTTAAGGATTCGAAAGCCCGTATTCCGCACAGTCGCATACTCCATAGGTGTCTGGATGTTCGCATGGGATATCAAGTATACCTGCCTAGATACGAACATCCATCCTTCGTCTTGATCACCATGATCAACGAAACGCTTACCAAGACCCGAACATCATTAACTCACGGGTATTATATGGATTAGATCATGGTTCATGCTACTATTGGAGTGACCGAGAGAATCTTCATGCGGCCAACCCCGCGATTCGACATTGCCAAGATCCCCACCACCACCTAATTCCACATCCCGAGACCCGGCTTCTAGACTTCTTCCTAAACCTCTAGGTCTCAACACTGAATGGCTAGGGCTATTAAGGAGTCAGTCGCAGGACGATGAGTTTCTGGAGAGTTCCTTAACTGCGCAGACGCCGGGTCATCAGCGTTCGAACTAGACACAAGTTAGCGGCTACCGATATGGGGTCATAAATACGACGGCAGCATCCATCGGATGGGTGTCTCTACCTGAAAGGAGAAAGAAGCTCCTCTTGCTTGGCCGTGTGGCTTCAACCTAACTGCCTCCGTCATAAGGTAGTACCTCCGCATCTTCCCCAATTCTGTTACATCCCCGTCATCCGTTCGTGGTCACGACACCGTAGCGGCAACTACTTTTACAGTACTCGACGGTGTAGCCCACTTACACACGAGTCAGGGGGGGAGGGCTCGTAGCGCCCCAAGCCCTCCCTTGTTACGTACTCCATGGGTACCCCGGAAAGAAACATCGTGTCCAGCACTTGATCTTCACAAAACCCCTTCTCCCCATTTATCGTGTTCCCACTTTCACACAAGGCGATTGATTTCTAATCTCTCAATACACGATCTGTATAATCCCCTCCCAGTTTCTCTTAATAAACGTAGTCGCGGACTCCCCTCATATCGCCTGATTGACTCAATTGGTTTGCCATTGTCCAAAGACGTATATATCGTAGTACGAGCCAAAGAAGGACGGTGGCTGTTGCTCGTCGGCCCAGCACTTCAGTATTCAGACAGCAAGATGTCGGTCTGATTTAGAAGCAAATATGTTGCTGTATACGAGGCTCGCACCGCCCAAGGTGCCGAAAAGGCGCTCTCGAGCAGGTTAGTCTTGTAAACCGACAAAGTTATTGCTCTTATTTCGAGGGCGCATTTGCTCCTTAACCATCCTCGTATTTGTGCTGCAAACGACCCCTGCACTGCTATAGACATGTAGCTAATGATACGTGCGTATGCCTTCAGGTTGCACATTTTGGTATGTCGATCCGGACTCTGCCTCGGCCTCGACCGCTTACAATGAACGGTTAACCTGACGAAATCCCCGGCACAAATGTAGCAAGGACAAAGTACGCATGTCTTCGTAACTATTTTCGTCTCGTCTGTTTTGGTTGTCGGCGAGGAATACGTTTTAACATCTGGCCCCTGAAATCAGAAAAAGAAATGTAACGAACAGCGCCCGCAGTGCGCGCGATGCATCGAGAAGGGCATCGAATGTACGTACGAAGCCGTAAAACCACGACAACGAAGGAAACGTGAACCGAAATCCGAATCGCCCCCAGATGAACCTGTACGGACACATACCGACCCCGCGCCGGCCACGGCGGAGATAGATCGATGGCGACAAGATGATGACGGCGACGACGATGACGACGATGTGTGCGAGACGGTTTTTGGTCACAATACCCAAAGCGCTTTAAATGATAATTCGGTTTTCGTGTGTTCTAGCACCGTCGATGCGGTGCTCTCTCCCGTTAATCCCATAGTGTTCGACTGGACGGTCCAGCACGGCGGAGACGACGATAATCACCAATCGACAGACCTAGTACGGCGGGACTCCAGCAGTAGCGTCCTAACACAACCGCGATCCCTGCCGCCGGACCTCGCCATGATCGCGCCCTCTCCCGTGGTATCACCCATACTCGAATTCCACATACCGGTCTTCTCGGAGTTCTCGGAGCAGCCGAATAGGCGAGCGCTGGTCGACCACTTCTGCAACGTGCTGTCGCACCTGATCGTGTTTAGGGAGGAGTCTGGGAACCCCTTCCAGCAGTTAGTGCTGCCCCTCGCCCATCAGAGCTCGCCCGTGCTCAATGCCGTTTACGCACTGGCTAGTGCGCATATGGAATACCGCGGGCTGGATGCCGGGGAGAAGTCCTTAGTGTTCCACAACCGGGCCATTCAGGACTTAGCAAGGCTCATTCAACGTGAGGACGGGGTCAACAAAAACGAATTATTGGCTGCCATAATGTTGCTGGTATATTACGAAGTGGTAAGCTCGAGCCCCGCTTCCACCCCTCCCTGGCCAATATCTAGGGCCTATCCGATCTAATACAGAGAAACCTAGCTCGTCCAACGCGGGCGGACAAATATCGTCGACGGGCACCTTAAAGGTGCACTTACTATCATGAACTCGTCTCAGGAGTCGAACCATACCACCTCCTTCCTAGAACGCGTAGGCTACTATCCATTGCGCTTCCCAAACCTGTAGCTATACTAACCAGGGATCAGGCCTTCCGATTCTACGATGTCATAACGGCATTATCTCTCGGTACGGCCCCGCTCTCAACGGCTCCAGCCGCCGGCTGCCTGATGCCGTTCCCGCTCGACAGTCCCGTATCCTCGCCATTGAGCACTGTGGACACGCTGCTCGGCATGGCTACAACGCTGTGGCCCATCATGCACCGCTTGTCAAACCTGCTGTCGCTAAAGCAGGAACTGGAGAAGGCGGCGCGGACAAGCAATCAAGGAACGAAGGCCGCTGTCCTGAAGACGGAGTTCGAGACGACGTCGCAAGCGATCGAGGCGGCGCTCGCGCAGTGGCAGCCGTGCCTACCGCCGAACACATACGTGCGGGAGGACGGCACGATCCAAGGGGTAAACGGGTTCGAGATGCCGGACCGATCGCGGCTGCAGTCGATCCTCAGCAACGCCATGGCGTACCGGCACAGCGCGTTCGTGTACCTGTACCGCACGATCTACGGGTACGCGCCGGGGCACGCGCAGGTGCAGAAGCACGCGCACGCGGCGCTGCACCACTGCGTGGAGACGACGACCCACCGGGGCCCGATGGGCGCGCTGCTCTGGCCGCTCTTCGTCGCGGCCTGCGAGGCCATGGGCGCCGGCGACCGCGCCCTCGCCGAGCGCGCCTTCGCGGAGATCGAGAAGCGCCAGGGCATGACCAACATCGAGCAGGCCTGGAACGTGGTCTGCGAGGTCTGGGCGCGGCTCGACCTTGCGACCGCCGAGCCCGATGCGGCGGCTGCCGCCGAAGCGACACCCGCTGACCTCTGGCGCAGCATCAGCGCCGACCTCGGCGTGAACATCGTGTTCGGATGAGCCCGGCGTCACGCCGCTGCTGAATGCACAACACACTGGCCTGTTATATCGGTTTGCTGCGGCCCAGCCCGGCGCGGTGCCGATAATGCCAGCGGGCTCATCGCACCCCCGTGCCACGACGGTCGCACGAGCCGCTCATGTAAGCTTTACTTTCCCGATGCCG
Source organism: Eutypella sp. D-1 (assembly GCA_023313575.1). Classification (NCBI taxonomy): domain Eukaryota; kingdom Fungi; phylum Ascomycota; class Sordariomycetes; order Xylariales; family Diatrypaceae; genus Eutypella; species Eutypella sp. D-1. The sequence goes on along the minus strand of JAJTTP010000008.1, from coordinate 1,221,774 downwards.
GGTTCTTCGCCGGCATGGGCATGGTCCTGGAGCAGTAGCTATCCCACATCATCACCACAGGATAGCAGCTACCAGAATGGCGCCGTGCCTACATTCCCCGCCCCCCGACTAACGTTGTATCTTGCACCGCACTGGTCTTGAGGAGGACCAATGGATCCCGATGTACATACATACACACATATTGGCCAATGACTGACCGTCACCTGGGGGAGGAGAGGTAAGATAATATATGGGTTTCCAGGCCTTGACCAATCCCAGCCACACAAGCACATTGATTTTACCGAGCACTGGCTCAACTCATAGCGATAGGGAAGGGGAAATAGAAAGAAAAGCAAGAGTAGCGAAAAAAGGAAAATTGGAAATAATGTACATACATAAGGCCGAATATGTAACTTATTGCATTACTTGGATTTGGTTTTATTAGCTGGGTACATATTACCAAAAATGGATGTGTGATGATGGTCTCAGCCCATGGTCGGTGCCGGTTTATTTTAGGCTGTTGATTTTCCCCGTAGAGTTGCCCTGCCCGCGCACGTTTTCTCTATACCCCGTTCCCCACCACACTGCCATCGCCGTACTAGGTAAACGAACTGGTTTCTGAGACAGAGAACGCTTGTTCCAGACAGGCAGCCGGGTGCCGAAGATAGAAGCGGCGTGCTCATCCTCGACTAGTCGTCCTGTGTTCCAGTGACTGAGTGACTGACTTACTAAACTAACTACCCGAGTGAGTGTGAGAGGTCTAAGTAGGGGCAGTGATGGTCCCCCTCTTAAGATCGACGACATGTGCCGATGGGGGTGGCACGCACCTAGGCAGTATAAGCTCTCCCCCCCTCCTCCTCAAAGCCTGGCAACCGATCACCCCGCCTTGCCCATCTCAGCGATTGTGTGTGACCTTCCAACGTACTCAGTGCAACGCTACATAGACGTCCGGCTCTATTCTGCGGGCCACATATTACCGCGGAATGTATATAGCTCACTCTACTTACTGCAGGGTGCCCAATTTCCCATCGCACCCGCGGCCGCCGCCCCCCGAATATTTGCCGGCCAATCCCTCGACAGATCTGGGTGATCCGTATGTAGGTTGTCCTTCCACTTCACTTGTACAAGTATACAGACATCTGAGATATTGGGCAAAAGGTGTGCGCGCGGAGTTAGACGGAGGTTGGCGTGGCGCCTCGAAAACACACACGCAGCGTGCGACGGACAACTTGAAGCAGGGACACATGGCTGACTGACTAAGGAAGTAATTTTACCTAGGCAGGCAAGTATCCGATTACATCGCGTTACGAGTTGCCTGGTGCAAGTTCGCTCCACCGCATCGACGAGGACGCGCGGGCTGAGCCGTCCTGCAATGCCATGTCGTGGTAGTGGTTCTAGACAGACATATTATACGGGGTATACGTGCACGTGGATTGTATATATATACATGCCTACGTATATATCCACAAGTATATATATATATATATATATATATGTGCGCGCACAAGTAGATCTACCACTACATACATAGTGGTGGAGGGAGGGAGGGGAAAGCTCCCCTTTCGATGGCAAACCATACCTATGACGGCAATCGGCGATTTGTTACCAGCCTACCTACTTTTTCGTCTTACATATACTCCCTTTACAAGCTGCTGCGTCAGGGGATCTGGAAGGGGTTCATACATAGGAGCAGAGAGGAGTCGAGCATTTGTTAGGTATTCGATATTCCTTATGAACTCATAGCACATCGTTAATGAAGTACGTACTGACTTAACCCAGGTAGGACTCGCCCGCCCGCGCGCCCACGCATCTGACTTCGAGGAGTGACGAATAACGATTCACCATGGGAGTCCATAGCAGAGACATTATTATTAATACTTACAGGGTATCGGAACTTTCCACGGCTCGACAGAACAAAACCCGCCGCGAACGGGATCTAGGCACGGTACTCGACGGCGGGAGCTCGGGGATTCGACGGTCTCAACTACGATATCTAGGAGGTTATGCTATGTTACGTACAACACGCAAGTAATACCTATTATACATATCTCTCTCTCTGCAAAGAGCGTACCCTAGAGAGTTCTAGATAGACACTTACTAGTTACAAGTTATGGGCTGATCGTCCTAGGCTGGAACACGTTTCTAATTTTGCAATCTGGGGAAGAAACAGGCCCTAACCCTGTTTTACCAGGTTAATTTTTTTTCAACTTCTTAACGGTCGGTGATGATGACGACGACCACGAGAAAACAGCCATTGAACGTTTTGGAGTCGGACCCCCCCTTTGCCCCTATTAGCCACGCAAGTGCTTTAAAAAGCAGGAGTACATGCCTACTTACCTAGGGTACAGTAGGCAGGCATGTATCCATGCTTATGTGTGTTGTACGTAGCAGGTAGCTCTCTTTTTTCCCCCGCATTGGTGCCAGGTTGCCCCAGATGTCACTGTAGGTGGAAGAGGATGGGATGTATCCATCGTAAAGGGTTGTACTGGTGATACACTGGTTAAGTACCTACAGGTAGAGACCCCACAAAATTGGAGGGATTTGACATTGCCCCAGCCAAAGCCCAGGTGGCTTTTTTGCCCTTTCATGTGGCCACTGGAGAAGTTGCTCTAATTCGTCAAGCTTGAAAATAGCGCTGGACTTATCATCGCAAACCCGACAGCGCAGACTTGGGGGGGGAACTTGGAAGTCTAGGAACCTTCCATGGCAGATCATCGGGTGGAAGATCCGTCCAAATGTTCGACTTGTGTAGGTACAGTACATTAGTGTTGTCCACCGGTAGGTACTGGTACCTAGTCCCCACGGATTTCGTGTACTTAGGTACCCTCCCCTCCCTCATTTATATACTAACTACTATGTAGGTACTTACATTGCGTAGGTACCTAGCATTACCTATGGAAGTTGCCCAAATGTCCCGAAGCCAACCACCACCCCCCCCTCCCCCCAGAAAAGCCCCCTAAACTTGGAACGCCCTCTGCAACTTTCTGCGCCCACACAACCTTCACGATGTTACCAAACCATCACAAATAATTTCAACTAATAGCTGTTTTCTAATAGCTACCGGCTGACCTCCTTACATTATTACACGTCGCAAGTGCATCTTCCTTTCCTCTACTTCCTCCCCCCCAATTCCCTGTCCCCTTTTATCTGAATTGATTGTTTCGTCCTTCCCTCACCCCCCCGGCCCCCTTTTACGAACCATTCCATTTCTTTCCCTTTTTGTTGGGCTCCGATGGCAATGCCTTCGTTTACATCCGTTGCTCTAAGCTCCTGGTCAAGACTTCTCGTGTCTTCTCGTCGCTATCTTTAGCAATCCCCATCCCAGCACAAGAGACGAAAAATCAGGAAGAACAAAACAAAAAAAGGAAATCTAGATTACCAATCATTCTATCAAAGGGTTTTCCCCAAGTCCGGGTAGTAGAGAAGAGGTAGCTAGCTGATCATAGCAGCATTCGGACTCGAATTCGAATACCCCAATACTGGACTCTCCAGTCTCTCTGTCCTTCCCACACACCCACCCACACAGACACCACCCACACCATCTGAAGTGGTTTAGTTACAATACATACTTATACATGCTTATACATACTTCGTACATATCCATCTACCTTACTTACCTACCTACTTAGGTAGCCACCATCATAATCCTCGGAATCTTGGAATCCTCGGAAACCTTCTAGGGTTGGAACAAATAATCTAACCTTGAAGCCTTGGAACAATCGCCTTCGTACGAATCACCAAATACCTGGACTTACGTAGCCAGCCAGCCAGCTGGACAGCCAGCCACCGCTACCACAACCACACAACTAACTGCAAACTCCACTGGAATACCTACAGGGTGGAATATCTCACACTCAACCACACCCTTTGGGCTCTTAGGAAGAACACCGCCCCACACCCCCCCCCCCATCCAAACAGCTTGGGCATTTCGAATCCGAGTCCTATTCAACATTTCTTACTCGGCCAAACAACATCACTTCGCTTCATCTCGTTAAACTGGATCATTGGCGCACTCGTCATCACCATGAATCTTTAATGGGGCGCCTCTTTTTCCGTCGTCGAGTGTATCCCCTTCAAGTTCCAAGGAGCCGCCAGATAGCCAGAGACGAGGAGGGCCCATGATGGCGACGGTCGTTAATAATAGTTCCGAAGTGTTGCCCGCCCCGAAACAGATCCGATTCGTTAATAACCAAGGCCATCCGCCTACTAAACGGAGGAGGATTAATGCTGCGTAAGAACATAACCTCTCTCGTTGCTTATGCCATGTTTGCTTTTCCCCGGTGCTTTTCCCCGGTGCTTTTGTGCCCTATGTGCCACTAAATTGTCCCTCCACTGCCTCTGTGCTTCCGTGTCCTCCGTGTCCTCCGTATCCGTCGTGTCCTCCGTGTCCATGTGGAGAGCAGCTTCTTCTCTTCCCTCCCACCCCTCTTCCCCCTGTATTTGAGTGCTGGAGGTGCTGTACAACCGTGTTATGCATGGATGTGGTGGCTATTTGGCTCTTTCACCCAGACGGACACCTGAATTTTCAAGCAGAGCAAGAGCAAGCGCATCTCGCAGCAAATCATTTTAAAAAAAGAAAAAAAAGAGAAGAAAAAAACGAGGCGGCAGAACACGTTTGCGACTGGCAAGCTGACTTTTAAGACGCATGTAGCTGCTTGACATGTCGTAAAAGGAAGACAAGATGCGCCGGCGAGCATCCAACATGTTCCACGTGTACGAAGAATGGCCACGTGTGTCTGGGTTATTCTGATGCGACTGATAAGAAGAAGGACACCAATGGAGCTGAGGGCGGTGTTGCCATTGACCCTATGGGATCGCGTGCCGACGTCGACGAGGACGAATTCGTAGAGGATGACCAGGAACTCGACCATAAGCAGTCTAGACATAAGAACGCGAGAGGAAAACATACCGACTTCGCAGACGATGACCCAGGAACGCGCCAGGTCCTCGAGACGCCCCACGACTATGCGATCTGTACCACGCCCGTGAAACCGGAGAAGATGGATTGGGACGACCAGCCCTCCCAGACTCAGTCGCAACCGCAATCGCAATCACGCTCGCCGAACCTAGTCCGAAGGCCGACGAATCCGCGCCACCCGTCATTCTCGACCGAAGATGGCCACAGTACCACCAGTCGCTCCTCACAACACCATAATGAAAGCCACCGGGTCCCTTATTTCAGGTACTTTGGCCCGACCGCCATTGTACCCGGTTTCAAGCAGATGGTCGTCAAGGTCCGTGATAGGAGGACGGGCTCCATGTCCGCTACCTCACCGGGTTCGAATTCCACGTACACCGGTTTCATGAGCTCTTTACCTGTTGACAGCGAACTTGGCCATCTGGACGACATGCCCATATACGACCTGAACGATTCGAATCCCGTCCATCCCATCATTCTCGATCTTGTCAATACCTTCTTCATCCATCTGGGGAGCAACTACCCTTTCCTCAATCGCAATAAGTTCCCTAGGATGGTTCAGGAGAAGCGTGTTGAGCCGATACTGGTCGATGCCGTATGCGCGCTCGCGGCCCGGTTTTCCGAGATACCCCTTTTCAAGAAATGGAATGAGGGTAAGCTGGCTAAGTCGGAGTATGGCTCCGTCTATTCACAACGTGCCAAAGCTGCCGTAGTTGACACTTTCCCCTGTCCTTCCGTCTCGGCTGTTCAGGCTTGTCTTCTCATGGCCTATGATGGCTTTGGCGCCGATCAGGACAGCGCTTTATGGATGTACCTCGGTATAGCCATCCGTATGGCTGTCGACCTGGGTCTCACCAAAGAGGATGGCATCCGGTACCAGGGCGACAAAGACCCTTGGTATACTCGCCCGATTGATAGGAAGTCGGGCAATGAAGACGCTGCCCAGGTCAAGCCTGACGATGTGGATACGTTAAGTCCTCAAGAGCAGAAGGAGGTAGAACAGGAGCGGATTGACACGTTATGGGCCGTCTTCTTTCTTGATCGCGTCATTTCGTCTGGCACCGGCCGTCCGGTCACCCTTAAGGATGATGACCTTGAGCTGGACCTCCCTAAGTCTGCCGTTGATCCATTCTCGGGATGGCCTGACCCCGTACCACTGCTCTACCAGATCGTTCGTCTCTACGGAAGGGTGTCCGATCTGCTGAATAAGATTGGGCACGCCAATGATCTCACTCAGGACAAGCTACAAAAGCTCACATTGATGGAAAGCGAACTCACTAAGCTTCATCAAAGAACGGATCCAAGGTTACGGTTTGATGCCAACAACTTCCAGGCGTACGTCAAACATGGTCAGGGCAGCATATTCATCCTACTACATGTCTGGTTTCACGCTTTGATTATTGTTCTGCATCAGCCGACTCTACTAACAAGGCACGGCACGGTTAATCGGATGCATCAACTGAAGCCCCATAGCCGGGAGCTGTCAATGTCCAGTGCTAAGACCATTGCCGACATCCTCGCATTCGCTGAGTTGATCGACCCACGGTGCTTCATAGGCAACCCTTTTACGTCACAACCCATATACATCGCCGCAAATGCATTTCTCATGGAGTCCGTTGCGAATGGGTCTCATCCGGAGTCCAGTGATGTAAATCAGGTCGATTCTAAAACTCAAGCCATGAAGCGCCAACAGAAAAATGGCACGGGAATCAACAAATCCACAACAAGGCATCTGTTGCTGGCGTCAGCCGCGAACCAGAACTACCAGGCATGCTACAAAGCTTTGAAGCAGATGCAGGAGTATTGGGGTGGTGTCCGGTACATCCTCAACGCATTAGACCAGAAGTCTGAAGGCATATGGGATTGCGAGACCTACACAATAGAGGAATACGAAAGCACGAAACGCACCCGGCAAACGAGCGCAATCCGCCGGATAGGAATGAATGCGGAATATATGACATCGCCAATACCCGACACCGGACCGCCCTTGGCATGGTCACTAACAGGGACGACCAACTCACCTAATTCAAGCCTAACGCTGCTTTTTCAGAACCCCGTAGCACACGGTCCTACCACACACCCCCAGCAGCCATCAACATCCACATCCGTAGGAACGCCGCCCGGAAACATGATATACGACCCCATTAGGCAGAGCTTACCAGAGACGACGATGTATCCGCCCGCCTCGCCGTATCCACAACCCAACACGTCGGCGCTACGGCACTCAGTTCACCACGCCCAGCCCCGAGTATCGAATGCATCAATGTCAGGAAAGTCACTGCCGAAGTTCGCTGGTTCACCGGCAGAGGAGGCGCTCAAATCCCCTTCGTCGCCTAATTCAAGGCTGCAGAGCGTAGGCGTAGCCTCGCAAGAAACAGTGACCGGCGGCACGGCAGCGTTCTCCCCCACCTCTCAGCAATCGTCAGGGTTCGAATATACGTCCAGAGCATCACCGACGAGCACACCGCAGATCAACAACGGCAACCCCGCCAATAGCTCGAGCGCCACATCCGCTGTGGCGTCGGTGTATTCGCCCCCCGACGGCACCGGCCCGTCCAATTTCGCGCAGAGCGGCAGCGGGCTGGCATCGAGCGGGTACTCGTACCTCGGCGGTCCCGCGGGCTCGAGCCTGCACCTGCTCACGTACGACAACGAGACGGACATCCAGCAGCATCTCACGAGCTTCGAGCAGAACGAGATGATGAGCTGGTTCGGCGAATACTTTCCAAACGACGTGCTGGGCTTCTACCCGGATCCTGGTATTGGTTGAGTGACGGGGGAAGCGACGGGGCAATGGGGCCAGCGCTAACGGAGTGTTGCTTCGAATTTGGTCTCGATACATATAATACGTTTTATGACTTACCAATAGTCCACCGACGAGGAACGGATGAGACGGGATTACTACGTGACGTGGGATATAGGCATCACCTCGGCCATTTTCCAGTACCAGCGACGATCTTCGCGCATTTTTGAGAAGACGAGACAACAAAGCAAGCAAGCAAGCAAGCAAGCAGGCAGGCAAGCCCCGGAGTTTTTCGACCAAAATCATACATACATAACTTTTTACATATATACCTTAGATACCCTCATTATTTGTTAGCTTTTTTTTTAACGGCGCCATGCAATGGGGGACCGCGCAAAGGGAAGGAAAGGCTTAGGAGAAAGGATTTAAGGAGTACCAGCGATCTTTCTGATGTTGTTAGGGGCCCTTTTACTTGACTTGACTTTTTACTTGAGCGACGGGAAAACGGATTATATCCACCTTATGTAACTTTCTCCGTGTGTATAGGCGTTGCTTTGTTCGATGACATATATATATATATATACTTGGCCCTGAGTTGAGTTTCGCATTTGGACATGATGGATGGGCGGGAGATGTGAAAAAGGACTTCAACCCGCAGGCGGCCCGGGCCCACCCTTCCTGCTGCCGTCAAAAGGGGGAGAGGCGGGAGGGGCGGGGGGCGGCAATTACAAATTACGACTATGCTATGCTATGCTATTCATGCTATTCAGGGCCAGCCAGCCCCCATGAGTTTCGAAGGAGCGGGCCGATTTGACGCTGGCGATATTTGCGATTGCGCCCTCCGTTGTGTCTTCGTTGTCCCCCTGTTCCTTGATACCCCGCGGACCTGCATGCCGTTGGTTTATTACATGTGGCGGCCTCCACGACCCGTCGGTATGAATTCGTGCTCAGCTCAGCGATACTTAAACTACCCGGCAAGCGGAGTCAGTGGCCTGAAGTTGGGCCATTTACTTTCGACTCCGCCTGCCCGGCTACTCGTGCATTATCACACACGAGACGAAATGGGCAAATGAGCGATCGAGAATTCCATTCTTAGTATATTTCGAAATAAAACGTCTAGAAGCGGCCATGCGCTGGAAACACATCATTTCAGATTTTCTGTCGTTGGATGATTACTCACCAACCTGGCATGGGGTCGATCCCACGGAGGTTCGCTTAAGGTTCCCCCGACGGCACCCCCGGCTCTTCGCGATTACAGTAATTACACCCTACCTACCTGCATCCGCCGTATAACGCAATTACCGATTAAGCGATCAGACGAGATGATGCATGTACACCTTAGGTCAGATATAAGTTATATGCGCCATAATCGATAAGGTTCTCTCGCCGTTTCACAGGTGCGTGCGTATATTACAGGACAAGCGATACGTAGATGGCGGGATCGACCGTATATGCGCGTTGGTGATGGATGGGATGTGGAGATCGCTGCCCCTGACCGGATGATGTCAACGACCTGTAACAGAGCTTCGCCAACTCGCCAAACCGTTGGAGTGACGTAGTCTGTTCTGCACGGGATAGTCCTCGATATCTGACGAGGTTGAAAAGGGGGCGTTTTTCGCCTATCCTAGCTGTTGAAGGACATTAGAGACAATAACATTTCTGTAAATCAAATCGACTCATCCTCATTTACTTACTGCCTAAGTTAGTGTTCAGACAACTTTAGTTACCTGCCGGCTTTGCTCCAACATCAGCTCGATTCGAAAAAAACCCATCCAACACCAACACCAATACCAACACCAACAACAGCAACCGTAGGCTCCGAGACTACACAGGCACCAGGCACCCCTCCGACCCAACACTAGGCCGAACGAGCTAAAGTAAATACATTCCCACGAAATGGCGCCATCAAAGACACCAGGACAGAACGGAGTCGCAGCCAGCGACACATTCCTGAAGAAACAGGCTGCAGGTAAGTCTAATCAGGAGTTGGATGGTTTGTCGTCAAGTTAGTCCTTCGCATACTAGACTAGAGAAGGAGTGGTGGGGGGAGAGAGCAAAAGCGACATACCTAGAGAGATTACTTAGAGAAAGAGAACCACCACCACCATGCCAAATGCATTCAACGAACCCCACATATCGGTGTCTGCCTGAGTTTGAGGCAGACAAGAGATTCAACTCAACTCAAACCCCCTCCTTCCACATTCTGCCCATGGACCACCACATCCGCCGTCTTTTTACTTTATTTTAGTACGGTTTCCTGGGTTTCCCGTTTCCCGCCCTCTGAGAGGTCGAAGAGCGAAGCGTACACCGACGGCGAAACAACGCACACAAATCCATGCCAAGCAATGCCACCCCGGGAGGTTGCTCGCCCACTCTTACCTACCACGTGCATATGTACATCATGTCGAAAAGAGAGCGAAGCTGAGCACTTACCTACTTATCTACCCTACATATCTACCTACTTACCTAGCATATACCCTGTTATCGAGTCATAGGTGAAGCACGGGACAATACAGTAGAGGAAGAAATAGTAAGTGGGAAAGAAAAAAAGCGGGCAAGCTGACCTGAGACCCTCCCCACCTGTATTATAGCTCAGGGCCTCGGCGCCCCCAACGCGCCGGCGCACAAAGAGGGGCATGCCCCCGGAGAGGCCCCGGTTGCCTCAGATTCAGGCTTGACGGACGTGGGTGTCGAGGGCGGCAGTACCAATATTCCCGGTGAGAAGGGCATCTCAGGCGAGCCGGTGAGGGATGAGATCGATAGGCCGGGCAACACGATGACGTGAAGGAAGATCTGGAAAGGGGGGAGCGGGAAACGGCGGTGGGCGGGAAGGATCATCAACATAGCGGCGTAGTTTAGAAGGAAAAGAAGAATATGAAACAAATGAAATTGGATCCAATTTTTTCTTGTCGGCGAGTAAAGTCATACCTTAAGAGCCTCATCCCGCCCCGTGGGATCGTCGCAATTGCACCTCGTGCCAGTGTAACTCTTCCTACGCCCACTCGCGTCTCCCCTCGACTCGCCTTGGTTGGCCCTGGGACCCGGAAACCAAGCCTGCCAACTACTCTGGTGAGGGAAGTTCGCAAGCCAATCCAGGGGCCATTCAGGTACGAGGATGGGACTCGGGCATGCAGAGAATGTTCTGTAACACGAACAAGCGTGTACCGGGATGCCCACCGAAGAAATTCATATTACTATGATACCGAATATCCATCAAGAGCAAATAAGAAATGAGGAAAAGCGGACGAATCAGCTTCGCACGGGCGCATGCTGACATTTTTTTTAATGTGTTCTTTTTCTCTTTTGAGGCTCAGCTGGACGGATGACCTAGCCGCAACCAACCAATGGCTGACCGAGAAAAGATCGTCAACACCAAATAATACTACTTAGGGCAGAACCCAGAAAAGTCATATTATCTCTTTCGCTTGTGTCCGATGGACACTATGACTCAGCTTTATCGGTTCTCGCCGGGGGGGGGGGCTCGAAAGAAGCCCAAGTCCAAGCCTCCCAGCCTAGGAAAGTGTTATGCAGCGAGAGCCCACAGGACAGCTAGGTCGGGGCATTAGGCCGTCGTCTCATCTCTCCGTCGTGAACTGCTGCTACACAGCACGGAGTTCGTACTACGGTTATATCGTATTATATCATCATCATCATCATGAAGTATGGTGGGAGGACCCAAGGTAGTTAGTTACCTATGGTTACCTAGGACAAAGTGGGCTTTCCTTTTCCTTTCCCGTCGTGGAATGGAAAGAATGGGTGGAGGGGGGATGGGCAAGTGGGGAGGAATAGAGCCGCTCGAACCCACGAAATAACTAAGTAAGCAGGCAACAAAGCCCAACGGCCTAGCCGCTAAGCCAAGGATATACCGGCGACGACCAATGATGAATGACAGAGAGGCCAGAGATGCCATCCCGCTACTTTCAACCTGCACCGCGAAGAGGCGTAACTAGAGTAATAGTCTAAAAGGGGGCACTGCTATTCTGCTTGTCATACTACAAGTAGCGGTTCTGCTGACTTAGCCTGCAAGACACTGACTGTGCGACGGGCCAGCCTCACTCATTTTTTCAGGTCGAACCCACATGCAGGTGTCCATCCGATTATACAGGTAGTGGGTTGGTTATGGAGCATCATCATCATAACCTTCGTGCACTGTCAATCATCAACATCGCTCAAACTGACATGCCCCCAGCCTTAGCGTCGTCGTGGGGAGGAACCGTCGAGACCGTCTGATGATAACGGGGATTGGCAATTGCATGGAATACGCTGACACTAAATTCACCGACCAAGAATTGCCTACCCTAGCGCTAGGAGGTGTCGACCATGGCCCTGGGCCCTAGTTTATCAGCCGGTAACTGGAAGACTAAAATGTAGGTATTTACCAAGTAAACTAACAAGGTTGCGAATGACCCCCCGCGAACCAACCAAATCATCGGTGTCGCCCTATTGCCTATATCGCATACTACACTATCTAACTGCATGTTACTTATCTAATAACTTACAACAAGACATAGGCATACCCGGCAATAGACTGCAGTGACTGCGTGACTGACTGAGTTGCCTATACCCATAAGACCGCTACCTGGTAACTATGTACCTAGGAACCGCAATTTTCGCTGACCCGACTTTCTGTTCCTAAGGGTTTTCCTCGTTTCTCTAACTATGGGGATCTGCTTTGATTCTCCGTTCCTTTTTCTTTCCCGTCCGCTCTCTGTAGTTAATACTACCCTTCTCTCCCACCTCACGCACGTGAGACGGGCCTTGCGAAGTGAAAGTGCAATGACGCGACACCCGACGCAACCCTTGCTCCCTTGCCTGTCGCGGGTCCACCCCCAGACGGACGCAGCCTAGAGTTACCTATTCTACGTACATAGAGTAGCGGGTAGACAGACCGAGGGTTCGGTATGTCACTGCCTTGATGCACTTGGAATTCTCACTCACACTTGCTCGCTCTCTTTTTCCCTCTCTATCTCTCTACGTAGCATGTGCTCGGAATCCTCCTCCCCTTGTGTGGTGGGGGAGAAGATGAGAAAAAGAATGAGAGCGCGAGTGCGAATGGTAGTACCGTTATTTAGTCCCACCAAAAAGTGCTATTCTGGGCGCCCGGGATCTACAAGGTAGGTAAGTATCTACATCATCTCTATATTCTCTCTCGTAGGGCTGTGTCCGCGCCTCTTCATTGGGCAGATCTTTCTTGTGAAACCGCCCCTCTCCTTTTATTTTCCACCCACAAACCCATAGTAGTAATACCGTGGAAGCAGACAAGGTCTCATGGGTCTCAAAAAGGTCCTAACAAGTAGAACAAGCGTTTTTCTCAAGGCTACCGACCCACCGGTTCGGACGATGTTCCCCTTCTTGTCCTGTGCTACCTAGGTTAGTTAGGTCTATCCTTAGTCCAACATGTCAGTCCGTTCAGTCAATCAGTCACTACGCCGCACGCACCTCAGGAAAATGGAGAGAGAAAGCCTAGTGCATGTGAGGTTGAAACGCAATCCCAAAAGGACAAGCAGAGCCTCAAGTTCTGGCCAATCTCCGCCCTGAAGCACTAGGTTTCCTAGGTTGGAGGCTCCATCTTCTCTCAGAGGGGCGATGCGGTTATGAGCAACCTAGTCATAGGTAACTTGTTACTAGGACTACTGCATCGACAGGTAGTAGTTAGTTAGCTACATACCGGTCATCATTCTTCCCCCCAAAGCTATGTCGAAGTATTACAGGATGGAGCTCGGCGGGCTTGCGTCTCTCGTGAGCAGATGTACGCTCGGTAGACTACCGATGGACCTCAGTCGAAAAAGGGCCTCTATATCAACCTGAGGCCGTATATAGTCAACATCGCCCCCCGGCATGTTTGCCTTATCTCCCTCCCTTCTCTATCACACTCATAAACACTTCCATCACGGATATACCCCTCCTTCCCGGTATTTTGAGTCATATTCAAAGTCCGAAGTTTATCGTTGCTTCCATCTTACACCCCAGTCCGGAGAAAAGTTCCAAGTCTGCCTGTCATCCCAGGAGTCCTAAAACCTATACACCATCTTGCCACACCCCTTTAACGAACACCAAACATATCACGCGCCAACTATGAGAATCGAACCCCGCATGAACTTTGGGCAGTTTGGCAACGTCCAGATCAACGCACTGCAACAAGTGATCGAGCTAGATGCCGGGTACTCGGCCCAGGAGTCGGTAGCCGATGGAGAGGATATCGTCGTCCCAGGGCCTGTCATGGCTGCTGCTGAGCAGGACATGGCTATTATAATAGCCTGTATGAACGAAGAGTACCAGACCATCCAGGGCGTGTTGTCCGGCGTGCCACATGACTGCCTCCCCATCCTTGTGTCCAATAGTGCTCGGCCAGGGATTGGTGCTCGGCCGCAAGGCGTCGTCGACCGTTACAATGTTGAGGTCCAACTCGTCGAGGACTTCCGCAGGCGGTCCCGCCGCTCTGCCATTGTCGTCCACCAGGGGGATGCGGGTGTCGCCGCTGCCTTCAAGGAGGCCGGCATGCCGGAGCTCGTCGACGAGGAGCGCACCGGTCTCGTCCACCGGGGTAAGGGCGAGGCAATGATTATTGGCATGGCCATTGCCGCCCTCACCGGTCGTCGGTACGTCGGTTTCGTTGACGCAGACAACTTTGTTCCCGGCTCCGTTACCGAGTACTGTAAGGTTTTCGCCGCCGCCCTGCACAGCGCCCAGTCCCGCCTCGCCATGGTCCGCATTTCGTGGAACTCCAAGCCTAAGGTGCGCGACAACCGCCTAGTCTTCGACAAGAAGGGTCGTAGTTCCCGGGTCGTCAACGAGTGGCTTAACAGGTTGCTTCAGGTAAGTAGTTAGGAAGAATGATTACCTAAGATCCTTTTTTATCATCCGCCGCCCCTTGCCTTGGACCCCTGTCACCCCCAGATAACCTGGAAACTCCCGTGCTGTGTGGCTTCGCCATAATCCTTCGTGCCAAGCCGGACTAGATTCAATGGGTCTTCAACCACGCGAGGCATATTCTGCTTTTAATATAGAAATCAAAAACAGGTATGCTGACTGGAGATGCAACATTAGGAATACACCGGGTACGGCACGGACTTGATCGTCACTGGCAACGCCGGCGAACATGCTATGACTATGGAGCTGGGCCTGCGCTTGCGGCTAGCACGCAGCTACGCCATTGAGCCGTACGAGATCATCAACATCCTCGAGCAGTTCGGCTATGCGGAGGGTTCCCCTGCCGCCGCCGCCGCTGCTGCCGCGAGCGCGGCGGACCATGACAGCGGGCACGAGAGCGACAGCGATACTGACGTTGTCACTCCGTCGCTCTCGCTAAACAGTAACAACCAGCACCAACAACCACGTGCATCATCGTTATCGGCGTCATCATCCTCTTCGTCACTGTCCTCACGCGCGTCCGCGACAGAGCTGGTGGAAATCATGCAGGTCGAGACCCGGAATCCGCACTTCCACGACACGACCAAGGGTGAGGAGCACGTGCAGGACATGCAGCTCCAGGCCCTCAAGGCGATGTACCACTCGCCGGTAACGCCGCCGGCGCTGCGCGCCCAGCTCCTGCACCACATGACGGAAAACCTAGGATGTGATGTTGACGCGCTCGGCGAGCCGCCGCGCGAGCGCACCTACCCGCCCCTGGCCGAGGCCCTGAACCTCGGCGTCTTCGCTGACGTCCTCGTCGCGCGCTCCACAAGTCTCCGCCAGATCGGCCACGCCGCCCACCTCGACGTCCTTCTCGCCGACCGCGCCTTCAGCGGCGGCATTATGACCGCTGCAGGGGCCGGCGCCGCCGCCACCCACCGCCGCCCCCGCCGCAAGGCCCGTGAGCACCACCTCGGCGCCCATCAGTTCCCTCAATTCAAGCTCCAGCTCCAGGTGCCCCGCCGCCACGATTTCCCTGACGACGGCGACTCGCCGCGGTCATCCTCGGATGAGTGGGAGACAAACTTGCAACTATGATCGAATTAAAATTGATTGGCCGGGCGTTACTTCTGGATACCCTTATTTTGGATTTCATCTCTTCTTTATCTTTATTTTTATGGGTTGGGTTGGTATGGGGCGGGTTTCAAATGGGAATTAGCAAGAATGGCGTATTTGTCTTTTTCTTTTTATACTTCTTCTTTCCCGAGTTCAAATGGGGTTTTTTATTTTGGGGTAACTTAGACAAGATACAGGCTTTAGATGGGATCAGGGGCAACCTCGTCAAAACTGCACGATAGACAGGAGGGAAAGACAGTTACGGATCCGACAGTACGGGTTATGATGTACGAGTAGACGAGAGGAGCAATCCCGGATTAACGATAATGACAGATAGAAGAAAAGCCTCACTTTTGGTAATACGAGTCCGTTCGTTGACGCAGACTAGTGATCGTCGAGCTTTATTGTGCCTCCGCATTTGATCGACGCTGGCATAGATATATATATAGAAATAGACTTTCGAACACCCTCGCCCTGATAAGGTGACTGTCGCGTATGCGCTACGTCGCGCCGTGGTCCTCCCTATGTAACGGGTAATCAGCAGAGTGATACGACCCAGACTGGTTTCGTACGCAAAGTCCGGATAAATAGCGCGGAGCATAACCTCTATAAACTGTGTCATAGCAATTTAGGGTCGGCATTGAAACAGTCGATACAATTCAGGTGATGCCGGGTTTTAGCAATCCGTCCGATAAGATCAATAACTTGGTCTCATCGTTGACACGTAGACGATCTTGGTTTAAACCGTGTTCGAAATCGAATCATCAGTCTCAACCCTTCTACAGTGTCCTTTGCGACTGCGAAATTTCACTCCTTCAGTAGACGTCATTCGGGCGACGTTATAAATTAAGCATATATGCATTCGTCGCCGACCCCGTTAACTAATGGCGTCCCTCAACTATGTAGACTGTCGTGCAGTAAACGATAAAACATTAGATTAGGTAGATACTTATTGAGGGGCATATATAAGTGCCAGCTGGTCTACCTCATCGCCGTCCTGGCCGACGAAGCCAACCACACCCCACCCGTCCGGCGCCACGAACGTCGAGCAGTCGTCCGTCGAGGTTCCGGTCTCAAGGGTCCGGCCGGTACTTGTAGTCGCTAGGATATAGAAGATCCGCGTTCGATCGTTCCTTTTTCCCTGGCAGAGCTTGGTGCTGGTCCATCGTTCGCCTGACTCTAGAAGGAGGGACTTGACATCGCCGCCAGAACCACCGTGGGTGAAGGTCGACCCATCTGTCAACTCAAGCAACACGCTGTCCAGTCGGTTTCCGCCCCGGAACGTGACGGCTTTCGCAACGGGCGACTTGACATTTGCAAGCGCCGGCGCATCGCTAAACCATGTGCCGTGCGGGCCACCTCGGATGTCCGACTGCCGCAGGGACGTGCCCGCGGACCAGGTGAAATCTACAGTGATGGGGTTGTGATCCGACAAGATACTGCCGCTCGGCTGGAGGAACCGGTTGCTCTCGTAGGCCCAGCGAGTCGCGCGGAGGTCAACAAGGGGTCCGCCGCGGTAGAACACCTTGTCGACGGTCTCGCATTCGTTCGTGGTGCTCGGGTTCTCGCAGATCGACTCCTGAGTCGGGGCCGTGCCGCCGTGTATGAGCTCCACCCACGGGTCTGTCACGTCGTTCTGCCGTTCGAAGACGGTTATGTTGTCGCCCGCCCGCGTGTAGCGGCTATTGGTGTCGCCAAAGACCAGAACCGCGTTGCCGATGCTCTGCGCGTCAATGGCCGCCGCTACCTGTTCTAGGTTGGCGGCTCGCGCCTCTAGGTCGCTCTCCTCCGACCCCGCGTCCGCGTGCAGGTTATACACGTCCACGTAGACGCCCTCGTTGACTCTGGCACGCATAAACGTATAGCCTTTGGGCGTAAGGCAGTCTGCACCCGACGCATTGCTGCAAGTGTTCCACTTCACGCGCGTGAAGCCGACCCAGTCGAATTTGGAGAGCGTGTTCAGGCCGGAGCCGAAGGGCACTCCCCCGGAAGTCGCCGTGCGGTGGGGGTGCGTGTCGGTCTCGTAGATGTACGCGTGGTAGTTGAAGTCCTAAATTCGAAGTTCAGATGAGTTGGGAGACCTCCTGGGTGGATGGGCAGTTGGGTGACGTAAGGTCTTCAATTCTTACCTCCTGCACATGGATTATGTCGTAGCCATATTCGGCAAACTTCGATCCAATGATGCCGGAATTGACCTTCTTATCCCCCGGAACTTCGTTGCCGTTCAGGATTTCCGGCAGCCCGGCGACATTCATAGTCAGGACGTTGAACTTGCCCTCAGTGGCGGCTAGGGCCGTCCCCAGGAGCGACGCCCCAAGGGGGACCACGACGTTAGAGGTGCGCATCTTCACGGCCTTGACTAGAAACTCTTACACAAGTCTGCGACAGATCGGTAGAGACCACATCGGTAAATGCATGGTTTAAGTCGGGCTCGCTCCCGTTTTTATACACCCTACCCCGGTGGTGAGCGTGCCGTTCTTCCCCAGGTCGCATGAAGAGGGCGGGGCGACTATGACCACAATGGAATCTCTTCCGGTAGTGGCCCCTCAAAAACGGCACTGTCAATCGCCGCCATGTAGCATCCCGGCGGCGCAACTCCCTGTATACGATAGATTAAGACCGCCAAAACCGTGACCGTAACCCCTGCGCGTTCATTTTCCGTGGGGCTCTTCGGGAAGCACCCGTATTCATGCGAGTGTTCATGCTGTCAAAGTATTTTATTGGTTCGGAATGACCCCTAAACTATCGACAAAGCAGCGATTCTTCCAAGTTTCTCCTTTGGCACTGCCACAACCCCCTCCCTAATCCAATCGTGGCTACACGTGGAAAACCCCTGTCTCCACCAGTTCGTCCGCGTTTTCTCCTCAGCGGTGTCGAGTCTTAGATTATAGCGCCGTTCCGTCGCGCAAACTATTTGTGACATTCACATGTCTAAGTTTTCGGCTCTAACCGATCATTTCAGCTACGTCCTAGTCCCCTGCAATGCTTTCTGAGTATGACCGTGCATGGCTCCTTAAGAACCCCCACCAGTACTTACGAGCATGCATACCTTTGACAGAACGTCCATATAATTGATTTAACCCGCGAAACTCACCTTTTTCTTAGTTTCTTAGCTCTCTAGATCCTTCCTGATAGCAAGTGTCATGCATTCATACCCTTCGCTGTCGCTTAGCCGAGAGTCCCGCGACGGCTTCGAAATAAAATTCTGTGGCGTCCTGGGTGCTGTCTTATGCTAGTTACTTGAGGGCCTAACTCCCTATCACGCCCAGGCGTTTATCCACGTGCGCAGAATGCTGCAATGAGTGGCCGAGGACTTCGAGGTGGTTAACACTGAGCTCGCGCCGGAATGGGTTCGCAGTTATCTGCGAAATAGTGAGGTCGCATCGCTAGCTTTCTTTACGGTAGCCTCTAGACCTATATGACGAAATCACCGGCACAGCGGCCTTGTCGCGAAGACACACTACCATATATAAAGGGGCATTGGCCAATTTAAGAGCGCAGGAGTCAGCCTCGACGTCGTCTCGGACGGCAAAAATAAGACCTTTTGCCATCAAGCATTCCCGTGCAGTCTCAGGAAATGGTTTGAAATCTGAGACCTCACGGTAGGTTCAGGGAAATATCAAATATATCAGAACAGGAATAGTTGTATAAGAAACGTAAGAAGTAAAATTAAATACCTGAGTAGTGAATCGATTATAAATCAGGCAAGCCTCGAATTCATATCAACATTCAACTTGACTCAAGCTAAGATGAGGTAGCAACACAATGATCAGATGCGTATCAGTTACCTAGTTAGATGATATATAACAAGGCATGTGCAGAGAAGGAGAAAGGCGAAGTAGTCGGAAACATGAGGAGAATATTAACAGAGAGTAAGAAGAAAAGAGCATGGGGTTGGGAATAGACACTGATGGCTCAACTCTCTTTAAAGCTTTCCCCTTACTTGATCATTTTTAGATACATGAGAGAACTCTGTACTATATAAACACAGTCACAAGTATCACGGTGTATACAGTAAACTCCATTGGTTTATAAAGAGGTAAACAAGCCCTTGAAAGTGTAAATTTCAACTAGAGAGCTAACCTCCAAGCTCGATACTTCATGTGCTAACTTCCTCGTCACTGTAAACCAAGGTGCGACCCCAAGAGAACCCGACAACCCGACAACCAGCTACTTTAGTTACTTTGAAGAGGTGCTTGTCAACGTCTTCCCACTGAGTGGGATGGGTAGATTCTAAGAGCCTGCATTTTAGCTTTTGCAGTACAGTACTGTTGCTGCGCCTGAGGAATATTTGCACTCTTGAGGGTAACTGTTGGCCATGCCACAACTAACAGGGCCGCTGGAAGACTTACTGCCATCCTCCTCCACCATCCCCTCTCCTGGCTCGAAAGTCGTCCAGGTGCAAGCAGGGTCCTCGTCATATTCATCGTCATCACATGCAGTCTCTAAAGCATCAATTAGCACTTCCAATAATGTCACGCGCTATCACGACCACAATATAGCGAGACTTGCTTTTTTCAGTCATGTGTCGGTCAACTTTAGCCAGTACTTGGCTAGGGAAAAGGCAGTGAGGAGGCTTCTCGTTTGTTTCAGAAGGTGGGAAATGCTTGGATACCGTGGAGAGACGTTGTTTTCAACCCATAACAAGGTGAATCGCTGACATTTATACTTATCCTTGTCCACAAAGGTACGGTTATCCAGTTCGCCCTCAGAGAAGCCCCCTGGGCTACCAGTTCTCCACCTTCAAGTCGACGTCCTTAAGGCTCCCTCCTGTAACGTTATACAATCGCAATGTTGCCAATATATAGATAATATCATGAATTCATACTGAATACCTTTTTCTTAGTACGCTAAACACTCATAGTTAAATGCGATCAGTATCGTAGCCTTGCCTAAATCAATGATCTTTCCCCCTTCCCCTTAATTAACGGCTTGTTGTTGGGGGTCGAGAGAACATTTCGCTTCGAGGCGCCCGATATAAGCACCACATCTGCGAGCTAAATCTGTTGACGAATAAAGCAAGGGGCTGCTTCCGTGTCCCGGGCTGGTAAAGGAAGATCGTGTACATGATAGCGCGTCGTAACAAGGTAAGTAATTAGACTGTATGTTGGTTGTTCTCTGGTTCACCTGAAGTCCAAAGTATGCCTAAAAAGTTTATTGCTCTAGTATTTCATATTATCAATGCGTACGAAGTGTTTGAGTTGTTCGATGTAAATTTGGAATAGAGGCAAAAAGGTTGTTTTGTGTAAGATAGGGGCCAAAAGCCCCGCTCATCTTAATAGAGACAACCGGAATGCCTAAGTCACCATGTGGTGTCAGCCACAACATGCCCCACCAGAATCTTTATCCCTTGGCGGGGCTACATAGTGGAGTGTATCAATGCCCCTATTGTGACCAATTAGCGTATAACCCACCAAAAAGTTGGCCCTGTAAGTAATGTATACGAGGGCGCTACTTAGGTATTCAGGAATCAGGGAAAGAGCCGACAGGTCGGTCATAAAAGCCTGCATAGGTTATGTTGTCATTCTAGCCGACTTCAGTGCTGATCTTGTACGTCACGAATTAGCGTCATGTCCTTATAGGCTGTCTGCTGTTTCGTGTCGCTTGGTATGGGTCTGGGTGCTGGCCTCTCTATTCTAGCCTTAACATGTGACGTTAACCCGCCGACTTGCCCAATACCAAAGAAACACGAATAACAAGCCACCACGAAGTCTGAAACATGATATATCAACATTATCTCTGGAGGTCTCCCGTCTTCACACCACACGCTTGTAAACAACTCATTTCCCTCGCCCATCGCTTCGTCTTTACGAACAAGTGAAATTTTTGTTCAACATGGCAGATCTCGTCGAAAGGTTGACCGCCTCTGGAGGCACTGAATCTGCAGGTGGGACAACTTCCTTACTCACGAGAGCGCTGTTGCACCACCACCATAGAATTACACTGCAGCTGATACTTGAGTAGGATTCCTTAACGACATCATCGAGCAGCTATGGCCCAACATCAACGTTGCTGGCTGCAGGATGGTGAAAGATATCGTCGAGCCCATCTTCGCATCGACACTCCCGGGTCCTCTGTCCACGCTCAGGTTTGTCAAGATCGATCTTGGACATGTTCCCATCCGAGTGTCTGAGGTGGATGTCCACAAGGTCGACAATGGCGGCAT